>CM042016.1:56705881-57400881 GCA_023525715.1 Cichorium intybus | reverse complement strand
GGTGCAGGCTTCAACTAGTTCTAGTATTTTATTGCATGAATATACTATATATCTGATTGGATCACCTACTTTAATTATAATGTCTGTATCCGTTGTGTTGAATAGAATGAGTAAAACCAGCTGAGGTGTCGTGCATGGAGTAAACTGACAACGCCTAGTAATATCAATTATTTTAATCGTTGTTGAGCCCTATTCTTAGTGAAATTATATCATATATGTCGTGGTATTCTCACTTTTCGTGCCAGCACTTGTATGGAAAGCAACAATGAAAACAGGTACTAAAGGCGGACATAAGGGAAGAAGTTTGAAGATAAAGAGAAATCAGTCGAATTCGCACGCACGCCGTGGGATTCACAAAGGCACGACGCGGTGATGAGGCGGTGGAGGAAATTCAAATGTCGAAAAAACAGGGATAAACCCATACGCGTGCTGCGGGATTCATTTATGCACGGTGCGGCCTCGTGATTTTTGCAACTATAAATAGGGGTTTTAGGTCGAAAAATGCAGCAAAGTCCTGGCATAGGAACGACTCCCAAGGCTTCTTTGACTCCGAAATTCAGTTTTCAGCAACCATCATTTGGTATTTTTATGTTTTCTCTTTAATTTTCAATTAGTTTCATAGTTAGTAGCATTTTGCTAGTGTCCTTATAAGTGACAACCATTGATACTTAGTCTTGGTTTCTGTTTTGGATGTTTTAATTACTGTTTTGAACCTTTGGGATCTGAGTTTTTGGTTAATGAATCATTTGGTTATTAGTAATTGCTTCTTTTCGGTATTATATGCTTTGGAATGAATTCTTGGAGGTTTGATTGTGATTGGATGTTGATTTGATCTTGATTGTTCTGAATTTCACTTCTGATTTCAGTAACTAATTAGGATTAGTTGTTGGTTTGGACTTTAGTTTAGTGAATGCTTGTTTGGAATTATTTAAGTTTATGATTTTTGGGATTGTTTGGCAAAAGTTAGGAACTAGATCCTTTGGCTGTAGAGTGACACCACAGTTGGTAATTTGTCACCTGTCTTGACCACGTAACTCCTGTGGATCGACCCTAACTACCGCTATACTAGTGTGTGTTAGGTATTTTCTTATTTTTGACCGCACGACGACCTAGGCGTGTCAAATTTTGGCACCGTTGCCGGGGAGTTGTGAGCTTGAGAATAGGTGATCTGTAGGACTTTAGTTTCAGAATTTTTTGTGTTAGTATTTTGCTTTTTGATTTCTCAGGCGTGTTGCACTAGTGCATGCATACCCGTAGGGGTGAGCAATTATCCCCTTTGCGTTTTGACTCAGAGATTGAGCGAACTGCGTGCAAGATCCGTGCACGTAGGCGTTTAGATACAATGAGTTTCAGTAATGTCAGTAGTAGTTTAGTGAGTGTTGCCCATGAACCTGTGGGTGAGGCAACGGGGATGTCGTTTACTCCCCCGACTTCAGAATTTCAGTTTGGGAGCACGAGTGCTACTGGTGGTGCAGTTTCAGCCCCTGCACCAATACCCGCATGCACTCCGCCTTCTGTTCCGCCATTTCAACCACAATCTACAAACCCTTTCACATCTGCTATGTCTTGGGGAGCGCGGACCTGTGATGGCACCCCAGTGACTATGCAGCACACTACCCTTTTTCAACCACAATCACAACCCTTACAAACACAATTGATCTTTAAACCACAAACCACCTTCTCACTCGTACCACAACAACCATATCAACCAGTACCAGTACCAGTACCAGTACCAGTACCAGTACCAGTACCAGTACCAGTACCAGTACCAGTACCAGTACCAGTACCAGTACCAGTACCAGTACCAGTACCAGTACCAGTACCAGTACCAGTACCAGTACCAGTACCAGTACCAGTACCAGTACCAGTACCAGTACCAGTACCAGTACCAGTACCAGTACCAGTACCAGTACCAGTACCAGTACCAGTACCAGTACCAGTACCAGTACCAGTACCAGTACCAATGAAGAAGAAGATGGATGGGTTCCATAGCAGCAGCCACCACAGCAATCATGGAACCGAGGTCGGGGATCTCCATGAAGAGCGCCACATCAACAACCACCGCAAGGTCAGCAAGGGTATAATGATCGTCAACATCAAGGTAATGTAATTAGACCTTTATACTTTGCACAACCGAGAGGGCATTCGGTTGCATCGCACTTCCAGCCACGGGAGTACGATGATTCATCGCCTATTTATATTCTTGATGATATAGATTCTCAAGTAGAAATTAGACCGCAACTTTTTGGAATATTTCCTGAATTTAGGGGATATAAACAAGATGATCCATACAATCACTTGTATGAGTTCATGGCTATAGCAAACACTAACACCCCTAGGAACACAAATATGAATATTTTTAGGTTAAGGTTGTTCCCGTTCACTTTGAAAGACAAGGCCAAGTACTGGTTCACGTCTCTTCAAGCCAATAGTATCACTACGTGGGACCAGCTTAAAGCTAAATTCTTACAAGAGTTCTATCCGGCAAGTAAGACGACGGAGATTAGGAAGGCCACTCAAAATTTTAAGCAAAAACCTGGAGAAGCTTTTCACGAGGCTCTAGATCGTCTGAAGGAGTTGATGAGGTCGTGCCCTCATCACGATATTCCGAAGTGGCAGTTGGTCAGACATTTCTTCGAAGGAGCAAGTGATACTAATAAGGAAATAATCAACGCGTCGTCTAGTGGCACTATCATGATGATGGATCCCGATGAGGCTTGGCAATTCTTGGAGCAGTTGAGCAATGGATCTAAGGCGAACGTTTTTACTAGGAAGACGGTAGATACAGCTGCAGCAGTGGGAGCTGATGCAGACCGGAGGAAAGAGGTAAAAAAGGAAATAAGCGAGCTGAACAAAAAGTTTGATAGACTGATGTCCACTCTACAGAACGGACCTCAGGATCAATAACAAGGAGGCCAGGGAGGACAAAGAATGCAAGAGGCAAATCAGGTCCATGGTCAGGGTCAAGGTCAATACAATAATGGACGACCTTATAGACCATATAACCAAGGCCAACAGAATTTCAACAATCAAAGACAGAGCAACTATCAGGCCAATCATCTAATCAGCCTAGGCAGTATCAACCTACAAACAACAATGGCAATGCAAGCGGGAGCGAAAACAACAATAACAATAGGGGCCCAATAATTCCAACAATGTCCTAGGAACTCAAGAAGACTTGACCGCGAAAATATATGAGATGTTCAACACCACGCAGTAGCAGTCTCAAGCCAATGCAAAAGACATCGCCAACATGGAAAGACAGATTGCTCAGATGGCTGAGGATCAGCGAAAGAGAGATAACGGCAAGCTGCCAAGTACCACGAAAATCAAACCAAACCACACTCAGCGAGCGGGAAAGAAGCAGGTCAAAGCTATCGATGCAGAATGGAGAAAGGCGACCATGGAAGATCTGCTAGGTCATGAAAGTGGAATTGAAGGACCAGATAGAGAAGAGGAAGTTAAGGATGAAAATGAAATCAAGGAAGATGTTAATGTTGAAGTCGAAAAAGTTGAAGTTAAAAAGGAGGTAAAGGAAATTCCAGTTGAGAAGGAGCCTCAACCCAAGGAGGACAAGGATGTCCAAGAGGAAAAACATCCAATAATAGCTAGAATTAAACAAAGGAAGAAGGATAAGAAGGAAAAGAAAAAACAGGAAGTGCCTAAATCGACGGGGCCAGCAATGAACCAACCCTTGTGGGATGAGCTTAAGAACGCTCCTGAGGATACAAGAATTCTTCAGGAGATGTGTGAGAAATATGGAAAAAGCAAGACTCCCACACCTGACACTGTGAGGTTGACAATCAAAGCCAGTGAGGCACTGTTGGGAACACTGCCCAAGAAAGAGAAGGATCCTGGGTCACCACTGATTACTGCTATCGTAGGAGATGTGGTCATTAGGAACACCATGCTGGATTTGGGGGCAAGTGTGAATGTGCTGCTGGGATATTTGTATGATAAATACAAGAATGAGGAATTAGAGCCGGCAAAGACCGTATTACAACTGGCTGATCAGTCAACAAAAGTATGCCGAGGTAAGTTGACTAATGTCATAGTGAAAGTTGGGGATTTCTTTTACCCAGTAGATTTCTTAGTTATGGAATACGAGAGTTTGGAGGACGCGCCCGCTCTGATATTAGGACGTCCATTTTTGGCTACGGCCGGCGCCGTTATTGATTACAAAACAGGAGACTTGGATATTTTCTTTGGGTCGAGGAAAAGAAGGTTAAATATGTTTGGAAGTCCCATATCTCTACCTCAAGGGTATGATGACAAGCATTGGGACATCAATAGGCTGATGGAACCAGGAATTAGGGACAAAAGAAAAATATGGACCCGAATAGGAGAAGGAGGAAAAGAGGAAGTTTTGAAGGAAACAAGAGAGCATCCGTTGTCCACCATTGACAAGGAGCAGCTGCTGGACATGATGGAAATGTTGGAGGCAAGGCATTAGCAATACGAGAAAGATGCAAGGGAAGGAGAAGCAAAGGTCTTTCAGCTTCTGGAAGCTCAACAACAATGGATTAGCGGAGTTAGTGATAGGATGACTCAACTCACTTCATTGCTGTCAATGATGGCCCACAATATCGCACCTGATCACAAGATGATGCCACTAGGAATTCAAGAATAGTAGGAGTAGGAATAGTCCGTCTGGCTGAAGACGTTAAACTTAGCGCTTGTTGGGAGGCAACCCATCTTTCATAGGTTAGGTACTGTATTCTTAGGAGTAATTAGGAAGATCATATCATCGTCATTGCAGGTTTATTGGTCAAAGACAAGTGTGGGGTTGATTTGAAGAAAAATTGAATTTTTTAAGACCACACCACGGTCACGAGTTTTGCACGTCGCGGGATCGCAAACCAACCCGATGCACAGGGGTTGATTTGGGGACACGTGCACCGCGGTTCGCTCATATCCGCGCCGCGGGAAACAATCGATGGGTTTCCTTCGTTGAAAATGTAAGCCGCGACACTATTCACACGCACCCACGCCGTAGAGCTCTGATCATCAAAAATTTTCTCGTGTTTTTCTTGCTCATTCATTCTCGCAATCGAGGTACGTCATTCTAACTAGCTTTTACTTGTTAAAACTAGCGATAAGGCACCTGATTTGATTGATTTCTCCAAAAACTCAAAAACTTAGAAATCGAAAATGCCGACTCATAGGGTGTTTATTTTGCCAAATAATGACCCTAGATGAGTTAGTCGGTGCTTAGGCTACCTTATAGTGCATTTGGATTGCGTTTAAACATGTTAAATTGTGATTTTGGGTTTGGAATTTGAAACAGCCGCTTACCGCGCCGCGCCTTGGTTCTTGGGCCGCGCCGCGGTGCACTGGGAAGACAAGGACCGAATTTGCAAAAATTTTTGTGGCTATTTTCTTTTGTGCAGATGTCTTTTAGACTTGACCACCCCTTGCTCCAGTTCCCTGAGGGACTGGATAGCTCTATCGAGTTTGCTGTTAGGAGGGATGCACTTACCAGTCGCCGGGTTCTCGAGGCGACAATCATTGACCTGGATATCCTCAGAGATGCAGGGCTCTGGGCCGAGATTGAGCCGTTTTTGCACCGCACATGGACCCACGGAGATGCTTCATTCACTTGTCGTGGTTGGGATAGGCTTATGGCCAACCAGGACAACACCGTGTACACCGAGCTTCTTCTAGAGTTCCTGTCCACGGTCCATTTTTCACCGGGCTCATTAGAGGCCTGATCCAGACTTGTTCGATTCCGATTGGGGGGAACCCCCAGGGAGGCCAATGCAGAGATTTGGGCACCTTTTTCCAATGTGTTTTATGAGGCGTGGACGTCCAGGGAGAGCCATCTCCGTGATCCGCTTCATCGAATCATGCACCGTATCGTCTCCACCTCCATCATGCACAGGGAGAGGGGTCGAGAAGGTGTCCGGTGAGGAAATGACGTATCTCTGGGTGCTCCTTGACCCCTCCAGGTTCCTCCACCTCCCGTTTGCTCTAGCATCGACTGTGAAACACCTAACGTTGGTTTAACGGCGGCACGTCCATTCCCATTTAATGGGGATCCTGAAGAAAGGTGGATTGTTTCGCATATTCAACCACCTACATATAGTTTAATACCGGTCCTGAAAGCATGTGGATTTTACCATCTTTCCATCAAACACCTATACATAGTTTAACAGGGGACCGTCCTTTCCCATTTCATGCCGGTCCTCAAAACATTTCGATTTTATCGTCTCTGCATGGACTGTTATGTGTAGGCATAACCACAGAAACTGTGACTGGAGTGTCATGTCTAGACATAACCACGGGACGGTCGAATATTCTGATCTAATTCTATGGAATCCTTTGACAGGTGAGTATAAGACGTTGTGTAGAAAGGTTCTCATAAAGAATGCTATATTACCAACGAAGGTATATTTGGGTTGTATTATATCTCTTTTGATGACGACTATAGGCTTCTACGTGTCACCCCTCGTACCGAAATTTATATATACTCGTTAAAATTCGACTCATGGAGAAAGGTCGAGTCGACAGCCAACTTCTAACAATGGGGTCAATGTCGAAGGTGGTGGGAGGCGCCAAGTCATATTCAGTTGAATGAAAACCTCTATTTGTTAAAACAAGTCAAAAAATAGGTTTCTTTATTCACTCATATTCAATTTTGAGGTTCGACACAAAGACTGAAAAGTTTGCAGAAATACCAACTCCCTCTTTCGGAAATCAAATGACAACCTGGTTTGGTCTCACGGTAATTAAAGGGTGCATCCACCTCTGTGTCGGCATTCTCGTTTACAAAGAAAGTTATACCCACCAATGTTGTTATGAAATGATCGAGTTGTGGAGGATGGATGAAGATGGAGATTGGACCAAGGCGATAACTTATGGCCCGATGTCGTTTTTTCTTTGGGATGAATCGCTACTGCACTTGATGAGTAATGGAAATTTGCTCATTCAGCGTTTAAATTCTGTTTACGCATTAGATATGAAGAAGCATACCAAAGACATGGTGTTTAATGCATGCGAAAACATGGATGGACTGTATTACAGAATCCCATTTCGAGGGAAATACATCCAAACTACTGTGTCACCCAATCGATACATGTGTAGGCGTGTTGAAAAAAAAAACCAGAACTGAAACTCGACCGATACTAAGATACAGACACTTTTAATAATCGGTTTTCGGTTGGTGTTGGTATAGTTTAACTAATTAAACTACACCTTATTCGGTCCAGTTTTTGATTTTATTTTTCATTATCGATATAACGATACAAACCTTTATAATAATTTATAATTTAGTTTCCAATTTTCTTTAATAATACATATGCATGGTAATATACATTTGCATTCAAAATATGGGTAGATATCGTTTCTTGAACTAAACATACAAGGATAAAGCTTTACTTGTTCTGGATTCTGATCTGCTTGGGGTTGTAGTTCGAAATCTTTAATTTCATCTTCTTGACAATGCAAATTTGCTCCTTTGGTACCAAATAGGCAAATACCAAGTTTTGATGTATATTACGCCATGTATTATCTTTCTTTTTAGTTTTAATATATTTTAATAAAGGTTGGTTTTTTAGCTTATTTTCTAACATGACATTTTATTAAATTCATCTCTATTCAACAGATAAATTATTTATAAGAATGATTATCTGTTTCTATGTTTTATCTATGTACACTAGCTATATGCATGCATGTATAATGTTTGTATATGATCTCAAAGGGTAGTGTGACTGCTGTCACTTTCTTTAAAATGGAAATAAGTCATTATTGGAAAGGTATTTATAGTTTGAAGGGAAATGTGGATAATATTAGATGCAATTTAACATGTATCTTCGACACATGTTAAAAAACCTTGTTTGATAATGTGTGTATGCTAACAAGTAAAAGAGTAACGAAAACTTTTGAAAACGATTCGCATAATGACTAGTGACTACTGTGAATTGTGTTGACGAATATACAAACCATACGGACATATCTATTTTTAGGGACATATATGTTTTTGGGATGGTACTGGTGAGTTCAATTAAGATTGCGTATATTGTTATTGGGATGTAACCGTAAAAAAACCAATTAAACAGAAAACCGATTAAAACCGAACCTTATTCGGTTCGGTTTCAATTAATATTTTTGTGATTAGAAAATCAATTAAATTGAATCGGATAAACTAATTATCACCAATTAAAACCTACCGAACAACACCTCTATACATATGAAGTAACATCTCCATCACACTCTTTAAACATAATCAATTTGTTTTTGTTTTAATTATATAAATTTTTATCCTTATTCCATCTATCATCTGCGGCTAAGCTGAAATTTGCGCCCATGTTAAACGAGTAATATATAGACTCTTGTTACGCTATGAAATAGAAGAACAAAAGATTCTTGCTTTTAGTAAATTTTCATTGTCATTGCACCCAATATTCACAGTTATCATCACAAACCACTCTAACTTGTATTATACACGTCCGCCAATCAGATTAATTGATGATTAGTTTTGAGACATGTATGAAAGTTTTCTTCTTAGATTATAGTCAATTGCAGGCTTGAAGGACATAGTCAAAGAAGCCGGTTGGTGTTGCAGTTTACCTAGAATAATGTCGTCAACTGCAGGCTTGAAGGACAAAGTCAAAGAAGCATCAAATAAACTATGCTGAAATTAAACCCTCCCAAGTTAGTCAAATTAAAAAAAAAATGAAGTCCATTCTTTTCATTTTCAACTATTTGTCGCATTTATTGACATTCCAGAATATGGTTGATCATCCCAGAGTACTCGTAATGCATGCATGCTAAAACTCCATTTCTACTAAAAGTCCATTTCAAACTTGTTCTTTTTTACTTCTCTAATAGGTTTGGTATGCGTTCGTGATGGGTGCCCATTCCGAAACGGCTACACTAACCGTTTGTGTTATTGGGCAAGACCTAATCCTGATGACTCAGAAATGCGTCGTTCCATAGTACATGGTTATTTTGAAAAATGAGAAAAGGGTATTCTTATCATTAAATCAAATATAAATTATGGTTACTTTAATCACTATCCCTAAATTTAATGGCTTCAAATATTGAATAGCGAAATCTAGAGAACAAACGTATCCAATGCCTACATAAACCAATATTTTAATTAGAATAAACAATGTCAACTGATTTATGTAAAGTAACTCAATTGAGATTATATGTCAAGTAAAAAAAATAAAAATAAAACGAGTCAAACATATGATTCCAAATGTAAACTTTCACAGCCTTCTAGATTTCTTTATTAAAACATTGTATTGTTATTGTAATTATTACTATAATCACTCCAGTTATCTAAAAATAAAAGATATTTATGACATAAAGTTAGGAAGCTTAATATAAATAAATACTAACAGGTGAACACAATAAAAACGAGGTTTGAAGATATAAAAACGAGGTTTGAAGATATACAGTTAATTAGTCTTGAGAATCAAGCTATGAAAACTATAAATGGGATCATATTTACAAATATTAACTGCATCTTAAGTTTAAGATACATGTGTATGCACAAAGACACGAAATGAGAGAGGGACTATCACAATTATAAATTTTGGTAAACGAAAGTCAACCATAATCAAACGAAGCATACGTTGATCCATATGTTGAAAAGTTATTTTCCATAACTTTTGCGATGTATTATTAAATATTGTAATACTACGTATGCTAATTCAAAACAATTATCGAGTAAACGCTGAAGATACGGATAATAAACTACTGTAGCGTAAAAATTCGATAATCATAAAATTATTATTTTGAGAATAATAATATTCATAAAACGATCTACTCGTAAATACGAACCCGTGGATATATAGAACGCTGAAAACGGAGTTCGTATGTGAAAGTTACAACAATTAAACCGCTGTGAACGGATAAATGTACACAGGGTTTGGACTCAAAATACAAAATGTGGTGCCTTAAACATCAAATATGGAATAATAAATCATATATTATGAAGCGTAATACTATCTAGTATTTAATTTCATAGCTAAATACATTTTCCGGTAAAATGCTGAAAATCGCGTAATCGGAAGAATATTGCGCTTAAACGCGTATTTCATCGTCTAACGAGTTATGATTCTATCTAAATAAATGTTTAGCAATGTTTTTATACATAATATTTATTTAGAACATCATTTCTTTAAAAACTCATGAAATTACGCTAAAACGTTTTATGATTTTATAAAAAACTACTTATTTTTATATAAAATAGTGGCACTTTTATAAAACCAACCCACCCCACCCCCACCCCCTCCCTTTGGCCGACCATGAGCCATCATGGGACACCCATGTCTTGCTTTTAAGAGGCATGTCTCCTTATTTAAATCATATTGTACATAAAATAAAAAAAAATGAATTTAAAACCCATAAACACCAACTTTTCATCTCATTTGAACTTACACCAACACCCAACATATTCTCCCATTTCTCTCTCAACTCTCTCCACCCACCACCACCTCTCAAACCCACCACCACCATAAACCACCCATCTCCACCACCATATTCCACCATTTCAAGTGTAAAACACCTCTTTTTGGTAAGATACTCTCATCTAGTGATTTTAAACATTATTACACCACTTTTATCTCATTTACACACTAACATCTACATAAACCCGTTGGATAATAGCTTTGTCCAAGGGTCATTCGAGCTCCGAAGCTTAGATCTTTTCTTCTACCGTAAATCCCGCAAGAACAACCTTATTCGAAATAATGTGATAACGACTATTTAGACTTATAACGTCATAATAAACTTGGAAAATGATATTTTTACAAGGAAGTTGGTATTTTAGACCAAAAATGACTATATTCGAAATAACGTGTATGAAAAATGACCATTTGGAAAGATTACCATCATTTTGACAAAAAGACAAGATTTAAAAATGTTGTCATCACTCATGTAAGATGACTAAAACAAATTTCTTGCCATGACATGTTGATAAACTTTAAATCTATCTTATTAGAATATTTAGTGCCTTAGATGTAAGAAATTATACTTTTCAACTCATTGACATCTTTTAGGCTTAAATACGTTAAGACAACGAAAACATTTATATAAATTATAATGGGCATAATTTATGGAACGAACGACAAACATACGACAGAAATACTAAAGATAATTATATAAATATATAATTATTACATACTATAATTATCATGGACAATTTGATAATTACAAACGTAAAGGAGTTTTCAGTATATTTACATACTATAATTATCATGGACAATTTGATAATTACAAACGTAAATGAGTTTTCAGTATATTTACATACTATAATTATCATGGACATTTTGATAATTACGAATACAAAGGAGTTTTCACTACATTTACAAGCAAGACTTTACACTATAATTATCATGAGTATATCTTGATAATTACAAATACAAAAGGGTTTTCATTTCAATACGAACTAGGATAAAACATCACGTTGGGTGGTTATGTGAGACATTTCTTCACAATACTGAAAGATGTACGCATTAAGTCCTGGATTATAACCTTAATCATTCATGAGCGAGATAGTTGTGTATAGATCTATACGGGACTGACAATCCCGCACCTAAGCTGCTAGCTACAGCTAGACCGGCAGGTCTGGGGTGACAAATGTCTTAACATTACGACGTCTGAAGAACGTCGTGGCATGCCTACATACTAGTCACAGCAAGGTTATAATAACTCACATGAACGACAACGAATATCCTTAGTTTGGGGAAAAACGTCTTCAAATGGTTTTATATAAATATAAAACTACATGTTGCTTTACACAAAATATAAGTATGGTTTTTACTTATACATACGGGTTTTATGGGATTAAAACCACATTTTATCAAGATACAAATATAAGTACGGTTTTACTTATACATACGAGTTTTATGGTATTAAAACTACATTCTAACAAGTTACAAATATAAGTATGGTTTTACTTATACATACAAGTTTTATGGAAATTAAAACTATATTTTATCAAGATATAAACAAAGGTACGATTTTACCTACGTAAAGGTTTCACGGAACTAGATCTACAATTAATCTACGAATAAACATGTATTTACATGGTTTCGTACAAGAATAAGACTATGTAATACTATTTTCAAGTATAGAAACATGTGTACATTTTTGGTCTTTGGGTTTTAAGACTACGTCTCACTTATATGAAAATATTGGATTTTCTGGTTTCAAACACTATCTCTTTACAAGGAAAAAGGGACTATGGATTTTCTCAATACAAAAATCTTATGAACTCACCAATGTAATGTTGACACTCTTTCAAATTACTTGTATTCTCAGGTAACAATTAGTCAGGTCCGACTAACCTTTTGGGATGGGAAGCGAAGTCGTCTCTTTTACTTATTTCGTTATCATACTGCGATTGGGTTGAAACAATACCGTTTGAACAATGTAACTTTCCAATTATAATGTATGATGGTTGTTATATACTTATGTTTCAATGTATGCAATGGTTGTGATACTATGTCCCGTTCCGCCCTCAGACGATTCCGCTATCGTGGTTTGGGGGTGTGACAGATTGGTATCAGAGCATTGTTTATCGTGAACTAAGTATATCAATCCATTTAAAGATATACAACTATAAATACAATGGGACTAAAACTCTCTAAAACTTTTCGTACAAGTATACTTTTAAAATACAATGATATTTATATAAAAGTATACGCATACAAGCAAAGATAGTATCACAATACAACAATCCAAGAACATTAGGGTTTAAGTTGAACATTATTATTGGACTTAGTATAATATGTTATCAAACCATGGGGAAACGTAGCCTGATCAACTACGTTTGACTAGGGTTTGACCGACATGTAACTAAGTGTGAGCATAATGGGCAACGAAGTAAAAACTCGGGAGTCCTACAACACTTAGTAACCACGTCAACACTTAACATAAACACTTTTATAGAATTAGTTATTATTAAAAACCACTATTGACAATCCTAAGTCGACACAAGTATCAATATTATCTAGATACCTCTTTATCGCCTGCGTACCTGAGTTACGACTAAGAAAACAGTTCTAATGCCGACAAGGGCAACAACAAGAGCTTCGTGTTAAGGAACCGTTGAGTCACCATGAGTATTCAAGACTTGAAGACCATTGGTGAGTATTCTCAATATGACTCACGAGGAGACACATAAGTTTAACTCATAGTTGACCGATACGTGAGACTTTCCTTTTGTGCTACGATTTCAGCCTTAGGATTGTTTCTATCTTGAGCTTAAGACTTAAGCTAGGATATCTCTTTATTCTAAACCTCCCTTTTTGGTAATGCTTAGCCAACCACCTTTACTTCATATATCGTAATTCACAAACCCCTTCCACTATGTCAAAAATTTCTAAGTTTTAGTTCAAGGCCCTCAGATACACTAGTGATATTCTTAAGTGTACCATTATGTTATACTTTCCAAATTACTCACATGCTTCTAGAACAATCATCGACCTTACGCTTTTCATTCCCGGTTCAACTTCGCACATTGTCGACATGCGGAAATTCCTACAACTTTGAGTTATCCTTCGACTCATATCGTTTCATACATTCGTTTGAGTCCTTCTAACATCATTGGTATTCTCATTGTTATCAAGGATTAAATCACCTTACGCCACACGTCAAACCTATAGCTTAAACGCTGACCCCATAAAAGGTACAGGACTACATTCACACCATGAAGGGTTATGCAAACAATTTGCCAGGTCCTCTATTTTGAAGAGAGAAAAGTTAAAAGTTACGATTCTTTATCCTCCAAAGGATTACCTTTCTAGAATCACTAAATTGAGAATGTACTCATTCTCGATGGTCAATACTTCTACGCCTTCCTTCAAGGTAGCACCCTACCCTTACAATTTCAAATGATTTCCTGACTCCTAAACTCATTTTTATTCCGATTCCTTGCAAATTGCAATTGGCTTGACTTAAACAGTTGGATAAATCATCAAAATAGAAATCAAAATAGTTCTATACGAGTCCTTCATCGACGACTCATGCCTTTATTATAAGGAATTTCTTCATTCTCTTACTACCTTGTTTGGTTACGAAGTAAGTATCATCATTCGCTTGGAGTTGTACGCATTTTGATAACAGTGAAGTTACTTATCGTTCTATAACCTTCCAACATCACCTAGATCATGTGGTCTAATCTATCATGATCTTTCACGGCCCCCGTTAGAGACAATGACTCCCTAAACATATTCTTTGAATATGGTTCTATTGTGGTGATAGTACTCGAAACAGAAATTGTGTTTCCAAAAATCCTCGATCGTTTCATAACTTGTTTGGTAGACGACACCTGAATAGTCCTTACATTTGAGACCTATCAAAACCTTGCTGCCTATCCTTAGTATGTACCTTTACGAAATTTTATCGAAACAGTATTTCAAGAATCTCCCAAAGCGCAACAAATGCCATCTTCATCATACTGGTGCCTGCAGAGAGATGACATGCTATGACTGCAAGCAGAAGGGACATACAGCCTGCTTTTGCAAGACTCTGGCACTGGGAAACCAATCAAGCGTCCAACTTGGGTTTGAGTCGCGCTTGTTTTGGGTATGACGAAACCGAGTACTTCAAGAGAGACTGCTCAAAGGCAAAGGGGTCCAGCCATATGCGATAAAGGAAGGAAATCGCTGACATACCAGAAGACTGTGACTTTCCTGATTTGTTTCCAGAAGATCTTCCGGGGATACCCCCAACATGACAGGTCGAGTTCAGAATCGACTTGATCCCGGGAGCTGCTGCCTAGCAAAATCTCCATATAGACTAGTCCCAGCAGAGATGCAGGAGATATTTAGTCAACTACACGAACTACTAGAAAGGGATTCCATTAGACCGAGCTTCTCGCATTGGGGAGCACCGTTTTATTTATGAAAAAGAAGGATGGATCCTTTGGAATGTGTATTGACTATAGAGAACTGAACAAGTTGACTATCAAGAACACATACCCACTTCCCAAAATCGATGACCTGTTCGACCAGTTACAGGGATTCAACTACTTTTCAAAGATCTATTTGAAAGCTGGGTACCATCAACTTAGAGTTCAGGAGGAGGACGTTCCAAGGACATCATTTAGGACTCAGTATGGCCACTGCGAAATTGGTCATGATAACTATTGAGTTGACCAATGCCCCGGCGGTGTTTCATGGACAGAATCCAGACCCCAAATTTCGGTGGCTTCAGGGAGTTAGTTCTAGAAAAGACTCGCAAGACAAAGAATGCTGATGGCCAAACATGAAAGCAGAGATTATTACTTATATGGGCAAGTGTTTGACTTGTGCCATGGTCAAGGTAGAATATCAAAAGCCCTCGGGTTTACTACAACAACCAGAAATACCCGAGTGGAAGTGGGAGCGGATAACCATGGACTTCATAACTAAGTTATCCAAGGAAACTGGTGAGCTGAACACCATATGGGTAATTGTCGATAGGTTAACCAAGTCCGCACACTTCCTACCAATAAAAGAGACAGACAAAATGGAGAAACTGACAAGGACGTACATCGAATAGACTGTACGATTGCATGATGCGCCAATATCCATTATCTCAGATAGATATAGACGATTTACGTCACGTTTTTGGCAATCATTGCAAAATACCTTGGGTACCAGGCTCAACATGAGTATATCTTACCATCCACAACCGATGCGGAAAAGCGAGAGAACAATCCAAACGCTAGAAGACATGTTGAGAGCTGGCGTGATAGACTTCGGTAAGTCGTGGGACACCCACTTGCCGCTCATCGAACTTTCATACAACAATAGTTATCACACGAGCATTAAGGTTTCTCCATTTGAAGCTTTATACAGACGCAAGTACAGATCCCCTCTGTGCTAGGCTAAGGTGAGTGATACTCAGTTAGCCAAAGGTCAAGTACCTAACAGCACTCTCACCGGTCCTGAGATCATATGAGAGACGACAGAGAAAGTCGTTCAGATCCGTGAACGATTGAAAGCATCCCGTGACCGACAAAAGAACTACTCGGATAAACGATGCAAGCCCTTAGAATTTCAGGTTGGCGATCGAGTGCTGTTGAAGGTCTCACCCTGGAAGGGAATGTTACACTTGAGAAGCGTGGAAAACCAAATCCAAGGTACATTGGGCCATTCGAGATCCTTGTTAGGATCGGCCCAGTAGCCTACAGACCCCAATTACCACAGGAACTCAACAAATATACATCCCACTTTCCATGTGTCAAACATGAAGATGTGTTTGTCCGACGAGACTCTCTTCATATCGCTTGACGAGATTGGAGTGAACGAAAATCTCCACTTCGTTGAAGAACCTGTAGAGATCATGAATAGGGAAGTCAATAGGAAGAAACAAAACCACATACCGATAGTAAAGGTCCGCTGGAACGCCAAGCGTAGACCTGAATCTACTTGGGAACGTAAGGACCAAATTAAACTGAAATACCCACATCTTTTCCCAAACCCTTGGGGATCTACTCAAGTGCTAAATCTCGGGACGAAATTCTTTCTAACGGGTAAATGATGTGACAATTATAAATTTTGGTCAACGAAAGTCAACAATAGTCAAACGAAGCGTACGTTAATCCATATGTTGAAAAGTTATTTTCCATAACTTTTGCGATGTATTATTAAATATTGTAATACTACGTATGCTAATTCAAAACAATTATCGAGTAAACGCTGAAGATACGGATAATAAACTACTGTAGCGTAAAAATTCGATAATCATACAATTATTATTTTGAGAATAATAATATTCATAAAGCGATCTACTCGTGAATATGAACCCGTGGATATATAGAACGTTGAAAACGGAGTTCGTATGTGAAAGTTACAACAATTAAACCGCTGTGAACGGATAAATGTACACATGGTTTGGACTCAAAATACAAAATGTGGTGCCTTAAACATCAAATATGGAATAACAAATCATATATTATGAAGCGTAATACTATCTAGTATTTAATTTCATAGCTAAATATATTTTCCGGTAAAATGCTGAAAATCGCGTAATCGGAAGAATACTGCGCTTAAACGCGTATTTCATCGTCTAACGAGTTATGATTCTATCTAAATAAATGTTTAGCAATGTTTTTATACATAATATTTACTTCGAACATCATTTCTTCAAAAACTCATGAAATTACGCTAAAACGTTTTACGATTTTATAAAAAACTACTTATTTTTATATAAAATAGTGACATTTTTATAAAACCAACCCACCCACCCCCACCCCCTCCCTTTGGCCGACCATGAGCCATCATGGGACACCCATGTATTGCTTTTAAAATGCATGTCTCCTTATTTAAATCATATTGTACATAAAATCAAAAAAAAAAAATGAATTTAAAACCCATAAACACCAACTTTTCATCTCATTTGAACTTACACCAACACTCAACATCTTCTTCCATCTCTCTCTCAACTCTCTCCACCCACCACCACCTCCCAAACCCACCACCACCATAAACCACCCATCTCCACCACCATCTTCCACCATTTCAAGTGTAAAACACCTCTTTTTGGTAAGATACTATCATCTAGTGATTTTAAACATTATTACACCATTTTTATCTCATTTACACACTAACATCTACATAAACCCGTTGGATAATAACTTTGTCCAAGGGTCATTCGAGCTCCGAAGCTTAGATCTTTTCTTCTACCGTAAATCCCGCAAGAACAACCTTGTTTTTAAGTAAAGCACGCATCAAGGGTGAGTTCATACCCCTCATTTTCATCCTTTCTAAACTTTTTGGGGGAGAATACAAGTTTACATGTTAAAAATGATGATTTACACAAGTTTATATGTGTTTATATACTATAATTAATGATTTACACAAGTTTATAAAACTAGTAGTTGTGTAAAAACGTTTTTGACATGACATATGGTTAGATCTATGTATTATGAACATTATGAGGTATTATATTTGTGTAAAAGTTACAAAACTATAAATAAATTGTGTAAAAATACTAGATCTTTAATATAAACGTCATGAAAACGAAAACTAGTAAAAACTACGTTTTTGTAACCGGAAACACTACTTTCTAACAAAATGCTTATAACCAAGTTATTACACCATTTTTGTGGGAAATATCTTAAAAGATGTTATTTATAATCATCTAAATAAGTTATTTCATTATTGTTCGTAAAAATATGATTATTACAACGGTATACTAAAAATAGACTATTATAGGAATAATATGTTTTTGTGACCGGAAATACGGCTTTTCTAGTAATTTATAAAAAGAACGTCAATTTGACGTAATAACGACTATTTAGACTTATAACGTCATAATAAACTTGGAAAATGATATTTTTACAAGGAAGTTGGTATTTTAGACCATTTATATTACATAAAATCATGTTTTCCAAAATACGGTTCATTAAAAACCATACAATCTGTTTAAGTACAACAGAGGGTGTTACAAACGCATATCAAACAACCATAAGTTTAAGGGAAATGATTAATCAATACCAATACATGATAGCTGTATCCAGCTCCACTCTTTTTCGTTCTAGGACTTATTTTACAAACTTCAAATTTTCTCACAACTTCGTACTTGAACCTGGAATACATCGCATAAAAACATAGAATACGTAAGACAAAAATGTCTCGTGAGTTACATGAGTTTTAGACTCAAACTGTAAATTTCTTTTCCAAGCTTTTATAAAATTTCATAACATAAACCATTGTCAAATCTACATAGTATAAACATACTATACCTTTTTACTTCTCAAAATCATCTTATGTTAAACTTTGCAAAAATACTATCTTTTATACTTTCTTTGACTGGTTTTATAAACTTGCTGGAATTTTTATACTTAGGGCGTTAATCACTATAAGTGATACCCCAAGTCTCTACAATTAGAAAGAACGGATCAATACTAACAGTAGAAGTGCTGAGGCAGTCTACTTCGCGAAGGGGTTGTCCCCAGTAGACTCCTTACCTAACCCGGGTAGGTTGGAACATAGTTCCCTTACCAACAATGCTAGTCACAATACCAATCAAACATAAAATACTTTTCTGAAACTAAAACATTACTTGCACGAGAAATGGCTAAATGCCAAGCTTTTGACTCAAACATATCTCTATCATAATTTAGACTATTGCCAGGAGTCATACTTTCAAATATAGCAATTAACTTTCTATTTAAACTAGAAAGTGTACCATTTTTGTAAACATTTTTACCCATAAAAATATTTGTATAAAATCTAAAAATATTTACTTACTTGCCATGTATCCCAAAATGAATAAAAATGCTACATGTACTCACCGAATAACTCTTGAATAGTCGTTTAAGCGTCCCTCGGTTCTTTACCCTTTCGGTGTCCGATTATTTGACTTAGACCTATATGTGGTATATGATACATCAATTTACATTTTGATTGACTCTATAACATATTAGAGTCCTTATTATGTCATTAATGGTCAAGACAAGTGTATAACTCTTAAATACCCAATTTTAATTAACTCGTATATTGAACGTATTTTACTACAGTACCCCCGGGAGGTCGTATTCTCGATTTAACAATTTTCCATGTGTTTTCATACCATTTTAAGCCTATGGTATGAATTATAGACCAATCGGACAAGTCTAGCATCAAGTTCCAAACTCAAAAATGGACAGAAACTTCACAGAGTGTTGGCACGAGTCGTGCATAATTTTTTCTATGGGGAGCACGACTCGTGCTCCTCCTGGAACTTTCTTTCTTTGCTGATTTTTGTGCTGCAGGTCCTTTAGTCCGAGGATTAAGTCCTTAATACGTAACTTAATCATTTTAAGGTCGTTTTTAGGCCTTAAATAACAGCTTACTTTTAGTTTTAAACCATGGAATCATCAATTCCATTCCTTGGCTTAAAACATTCCCGTAATGCCCATTTTATCACCAAAAACCATTTTGTTAAAGTTTTAAGTATGGAACTAATTTCTTACACTCTTTATGACTCTTTGAACCTACTAAATCGATTGAAACCAGTTTCAAACTCATAAACCCAATTTCTAGGGTTCTTGAGCTCAAACCCATTTCTATGGATTTAACCAAAATTTCAATAACTCTTTACAATTTAAGTGTATCTACTTGATGTTTTAGTATGACTTGATGGAGATGAATTTCTGGAAACATTCCATGGACTTCATAACTCGAATTTCCAGATTCCACACGAAGAAGATGATGAATAGTAGGAATCTTTACCTTGTTTACTTAGGAATCTTCAATTCCTTCTTCAATTTCTTGTAAAATTTTCTCTTCTTCTTCTTCTTCTTCTTCTTCCCGTGCCTTCTTGCTCTCTCTCGAATCCTCTATAGATTTTCTGGAGATAAGAGTGATAATTCACTCTTTTATGTTTTTTTTATAAAATATTTACACTTTTAGTCCCTAGACTTGCATTTCATGGACTTTTGACACTAACACAAATTTTGGCCACATGAAACTATAGTTCTTACATTTTTAGTCCTAAATCATAAATAAATTTTATAGTAATTTCTACATTTGGTCAAATGACCAATTTACCCTTTATATGATAAATGACTAAATTACCCCTTTCAACCATAATTTCTCATAATATTACATATAAAACATTAAATCACACACATCTTATATTACATATTTATATTGTAAATTTTTGATCGTTTCAACTACCTCCCCCTAATTAGGATTCCGTCCTCGGAATCGCTTCATAATCTGTAAAATTAGGGTATCTTATTTTCATGCTTTCCAAAGTTTCCCAAGTCAAATCTGAACCCAGTGAATGCTTCCACTTGACCAATACTAGATCAATCTCTTTGTTCCTTAGTTTCTTGGTTTTCACCTCTAACATCGCCTTTGGTTCTTCAACTAGTCTGTTAGGTGTTTCAACCCTTACTTCTTCTAGAGGAATGGTTAATTCCTTCTTTCCAAAGTACTTCTTAAGATAACATACATGAAATGTATCATGTATTCCTCTGAGTTCTTGTGGCAACTCCAATTTGAATGCTTGTAAACCGATTCTTTTCAGAATTTTGAAGGGTCCAATGTATCTTGGACTCAACTTTCCTCTCTTGCCAAACCTTATCACCCCTTTCCAAGGTGATACTTTTATCATCACCAAATCACCTTCTTTTAGATCATAGGGTCTTTTCTTCAAGTTTGAGTAGCTTCTTTGGCGATCTTGCGCGGCTTTCATGTTGGTCTGTATTACGCCAATCTTTTCATTCGTCATTCTTACAATTTCTGGCCCAGTGAGTTTTGTTTCTCCAGCTTCTAACCAACACACTGGTGTTCTACACTTTCTACCGTATAACGCTTCAAAAGGCGGCATTTTGATGCTTGAGTGATAACTGTTGTTATACGAGAATTCTACTAATGGTAGGTGCTGGTCCCAATTACCTCTAAAATCAATAGCACACGATCTCAACATATCCTCCAAGGTCTGAATAGTACGTTCGCTTTGCCCATCTGTTTGAGGATGATAGGCTGTACTCATTTTGATTCGAGTCCCCATCCTTTCTTGTAGAGAATCCCAAAAGTTGGACGTGAATCGAGGATCTCTATCTGAGACTATGGACAAAGTGTAACACCCAGTTTCTTATCTCTGGATTACATCATAATCACTCAAAAATAATCACAGTGATCATGGTATAATCAAGATTAAGCAACAAAGTACAAGTAGAAATTAAAGAACACGTACTTTTAAACAACAGGTCCCAAAAACTGGTTTACAAAAGACCGTTTACAAAACTATACAAAAAGTGTATTCAGGTTTACAAACAGTTCAAGTCTAGTCCCATATCCATGCAATCATCCCTCTGCTATCTTCTTACCCCTGTCACCTATAACACAGATCATATAACTACTTTTATGAGCTAATTAAGCTCAGTGAGAAAATATATCAAAATTTAGAAATCAATCTAATAGTTATCAATATTTCCACAATTTAAATCACAGATCTCTCTTTCAATGACTATCTCAGTCATTTGGTGTACTCAATCAAGCTCAGCAATCACATTAACAAGGAATTCTCAATCTTATTTAATTCATGTTAATTGGTGATCTCAACCAATTAAGATGTGCAATAAGTCAATTTAGTTATAATCAAACTATTTATATTGAATTATAACTACTCACCTGATGTTTGTTCAGTCAATGGTCCACCCGTGCCTCGTGTATCTCTTTCCCTCCTCTGTGTATCTGCTCAAAACAATATCATATATCATACTTCAACATTCTCAAAACAATTTAACCATATCTAACTCATTAGATCAAGAATCAATAGCTAATAAGGATCACAACTATGAACATCACATACTATAACTTCAAAACTTCCAAGATTTGCGGTTTTTACCAAATCAACCGATAAAACTTCTCAATAATCACAATAGAGACTCAATACAACAAGTAATAGCAAGCTATTAGCATCAATTAAACTAATTCAAAGCATAAGCTCGAGATTGAACATCTAGGGTTTGTAATTCTAGAAGTCAAAATCATATACCTTGGAGATTAAGAGCTCAAGAACACGATTTAGGTGTTAATCTAACTTCTCCAACCTTTTCCTTGGCAAAACCTCCGATCTAGATGACCAACTCTACGCTCCTAGCTCTCAAAAATCGCCCTTGGGTGTTTGTGAGTCGAGAAATGGTTCAAATGAGGCAAAAATCGAATTTATACCCACACGAAACCCGACCCGGGCTGTCAAACCCGCCCCGGGTTTTTACCCGCAACCCGACCCGGGCTGCTCAACCCGCCCCGGGCTGTGCTACGCAAATTTTCGCTTAGATCCAGTCGTAACCCGCTCCGGTTTCTGTGACCCTACCCGGGTTCCAGTCGAACACGACCCGGGCTCAATTACACGACCCGGGTTGCATTTAAACCAATTTCTTTTGTTTCTTTTATCTCTTTTAACATCCTACTTTTCTTTGATTAACTTTTAAACATCGTAACTCACGTTTTAACTCATCTAATATCGTATAAATATATATTTAACATAATTATTCTATAATTTAAAATTAAGGTATTACAAATTCTTACCCCCTTCAGAAGATTCCGTCCTCGGAATCTCTTGAAACAGAAAGGGATACTTTGACTGCATCTCTTCTTCGGCTTCCCAAGTGACATCTGTTCCTCTATGATGTCGCCATTGTACCTTGACCACGCCAATCTCTTTATTTTGCAAATTTTTGATCTTTTTGTCTAAGATTCTTTCCGGCATCTCTTGATATCTCAGTTTCTCGTCTAACTGAACTCCAGCCAAAGGTATTTGTATAGCTTTATCATGTAATGTTTTTCTAAGGTGTGACACGTGGAACACATTGTGAATACCTCGTAACTCATCAGGAAGTTCAAGTTTGTATGCAACTGCTCCAATCCTTTCCAAGACTTGAAAGGGTCCGATAAATCTCGGGCTCAACTTCCCTCTTTTACCAAAACGAATTACTCCTTTCCACGGGGACACTTTTAACATCACCATGTCACCAACTTGGAACTCCAATGGCTTTCTTCTCTTGTCTGCATATTGTTTTTGGCGGTTTTGAGCTACTCGCATATGCTCACGAATACTTTGTATCTTTTCTTCAGTTTCAGCTACAATTTCTGGTCCCGCCAATGGTTTCTCTCCCATCTCTGTCCAGCAAGTTGGTGTTCGACACGGTGCACCATATAAAGCTTCAAAAGGTGCCATCTGTATGCTGGAATGATAGGTGTTGTTATATGTAAATTCGACTAAAGGTAGATGATTGTCCCAACTACCTCCAAAATCAATCACCGAAGCTCTAAGCATATCTTCTAACGTCTGAATAGTTCTCTCGGTTTGACCATCAGTCTGCGGATGATAAGCCGTACTCATTAAGGCTTTAGTTCCCAAATGTTTTTGAAAACTTTGCCAAAAATGAGAAGTAAAACGACTGTCGCGATCGGAGACTATAGAGGTAGGTACTCCGTGTCGTCTCATCACCTCTCTAACATAGATCTCTGCTAATTTGGACGCTTGGTAATCTTCTCGTATAGGAATAAACTGTGCTGATTTAGTCAATCTATCAACTATTACCCATATTGAATCGAACCCTCGTGGAGTTCGGGGTAATTTGGTGATAAAGTCCATAGAAATCTCATCCCACTTTTTCTTCGGTACAGGTAGTGGTTGAACTAACCCGTATGGTCTCTGATGATTTGCCTTGACTTGTAAACAAGTCAGACACTTCTCCACATATCTCCCAACATCACGTTTCATTCCCGGCCACCAGTAAAATGGCTTTAAACTTCTATACATCTTTGTACTACCTGGATGGATTGAATACCGTGTACAATGTGCATCTTCAAGTAACAGCTGTCTCGTGTCTCCGTGTTTTGGGACCCACACTCGTCCCTGAAAAGTCTTTACTCCTTGTGCATTTTCAACTAGTTTATCTACATAGCCAACCATTCTCTCACTCTTCATGTCATTGGCTTCTCTCTGGGCACGTTGAATCATTTCTGGTAATTTACTAACCACTCCCATTCGAGCTGAAACGATTCGAATAGGCGGTTCTTTTCGGCTTAACGCATCTGCCACTACATTTGCTTTACCAGGATGGTAAAGTATTTCACACTCATAATCTTTCAAAAGATCCATCCATCTTCGTTGTCTCATATTCAGCTCTTTTTGATCAAACAGATATTTTAAACTCTTATGATCTGAATATATCTGGAACTTCACACCATAAAGGTAATGTCGTCAGATTTTTAGTGCAAAAACAATGGCGGCTAACTCCAAATCGTGTACTGGATAAGTTTGCTCATGAGGCTTCAGCTGTCGAGACGAATACGCAATTACTCGTCCCCTTTGCATTAATACACATCCAAGACCGATCTGTGAAGCATCGGTAAAAAGGACAAAGTCTTCCACACCTTGAGGTAAAGCTAACACCGGAGCTTCGCATAACGCCTGTCTCAGTTTTTCAAAAGCTTCTTGTTGTGCTTGAGCCCAGATAAACTTCTCTGTCTTTCTGGTCAACTTTGTTAAGGGCAAGGCAATACTCGAAAATTTCTCAATAAATCGTCGATAATAGCCAGCTAGTCCCAAAAAGCTCCGAACCTCAGTCGGATTTTTGGGTGGTGCCCAACTCATTACTGCTTCTATCTTGGCAGTGTCCACTTTAACTCCTTCTCTATTTATCACATGACCAAGAAATTGGATCTCTTGCATCCAAAACTCACACTTCGAAAATTTTGCATACAATTTTTCTTTACGTAGAAGATTTAGAATCAACTGTAAATGTTGTTTGTGCTCCTCCCAACTCTTGGAATAAATCAAAATATCGTCAATAAACACTATTACGAACTTGTCTAAAAATGGATGACAAGCTCGATTCATCAGATCCATAAAAGCCGCTGGGGCATTCGTCAAACCGAACGGCATTACTAAAAACTCATAATGACCGTACCGGGTGTGAAATGCTGTCTTCGGGACGTCAGATTCTCTTACTCTTAGCTGATGATATCCCGATCTCAAATCGATTTTTGAAAAATATACCGCTCCCTCCAATTGATCGAACAAATCATCTATTCTCGGTAAGGGATAACGATTCTTCACAGTAATCTTGTTTAACTCGCGATAGCCTATGCACATACGCATAGAACCATCCTTCTTTCGAACAAACAGTATCGGCGCACCCCACGGAGACGAGCTCGGATGAATAAAACCGCGATCCAAAAGTTCTTGTAATTGTTTATTTAATTCCTCCATCTCGGACGGCGCCAATCGATAGGGTGCTCGAGCTATCGGTTTAGCTCCAGGAACTAAATCAATAACAAACTCCAATTGACGATTTGGCGGTAAGCCCGGAAGATCGTCAGGAAAAACATCAGCAAAATCTCTCACTATCTCAACATCCTTCACAGTGGGATGTTCGGTTTCAATTGGGGCAACATGTGCCATAAACAAAAGAGCACCTCTTTCGGTATACCTTCGCGCTCTCGCGAAAGATACAACCGGAATATGTTGAAAACGGCGTTCACCTCGTATTAACGTCTGCGACCCGCTCGGAGTTCTCACGGAAATAATCTTTCCGTGACAATCCATATTTGCCCTATTATTATCTAACCAGTCCATTCCAACTATTACATCAAATGCACGAGTATTCATCGGCTTCAAATCAATAAGGAAAGAAATCCCATTGATTTCAAGCCGACAATTTATATATTGAGTATTCACTATAACATCTCTCCCGTCAGCAATATCAACTATTAAGCTCTCACTCATTTTAGACACTGGTACATTAATTCGAGACGCGAAAGGTACATATATGAAAGAAATTGATGCACCAGAGTCAAACACTATACGAGCTCGAAGAGAATTCAGGCTAAAAATACCTGTAATCACATCTGGTCGCTCTCTAGCCTCCTCCACGGTCATCTGGAAAGCTCGAGTTCTAACATTTCCACCGCCTCTATCTCGTCTATCGCCCCGATTATCACCTCGTCCCGCCCTCGGAGTCTCACGACGTGAATCCGTTCTCGGCTTTGGGCAATCCGGGCGAATATGAACACTTTCCCCACAATTGAAACACACACGATTTTTCTCCAAACAATCTCGAGCCATATGCCCTGTCTTCCCGCATTGATAACACATAAGAGACGGGGTGCTCGTATCACAATTTCCAGCATGTTTTCGACGGCATTTTTCACACCACTTGTTCTCAATTTTTCTTGGATCGCCTCGATATTGATAACTCGGAACTGGCTGCTTTTGAGAACTACCCTCAGGTCTTCCTTCCCACTTCCTCTTCTGGCCTCCGCTTCCTTGGTCCCCCTTCCTTTCACTATCTTGCCTCCGCAGTTCTTTTTCTCGAGATTTAGCTGCCTCAACGATCTGCTGATAAGTTATAAAACTGGAACTCTGTAAAAACTCTCGTATCTGGGTCCTCAATCCCCACAGATACCTATCAATCTTCCTTTCTTCAGTATCCACCTGATGAGCAGCAAATCTGGCTTTCTCATTAAACTCTGTCGTATACTCCTGTACGGACCGCGTTCCCTGCTGCAATCTCAGAAAATCTTCTTCCAAACTTTTCATTGCAGTATTTGAACAATACTCCTTCATAAACTTCATTTTGAACTCCTCCCAAGTTGGTTCTGGTTCCAATCCTTTCTCTATATCAAGGTTTATGTTCTCCCACCAGAATTGAGCATCTTTGTGTAAACAATTTGTAGCATACTCAACTTTATCTTTCTCCGCACACTTACTCGTACGAAAAACTTTCTCAATATGTGTCAACCAATTTCGTGTAATAACAGGATCATCAGTACCGAAGAAATCATTCGGTTTGCATTTGCGGAACGTCTCATAACTGCAACCCTTTGATTCGCTCGGCCCTCCGATTTCAGTAGGTATAATAACCGGCTCTCTCTGTCTTTCCCCAACCACAGGTGTGATAGGAGGTCGATCTCGATCATTTCTATTCGTCACCTCCGTCTGAGGTCTCACTAGGGTAGGCAATAAACTTTTAACTGCTTTTGCTACCTCTGCAGCAATCAACTCTTGTAGTGATGTTGTTAACTCAGGCGGTCTCTCGCCTTCAGACTGGCGCCCCAGTCTTTGATCTTGTGATCCCGAATGCTCATCTCGGTGATCACCTCCCTCTTTCTCCTTTCCAGAACTCATAATGAGGCTGAAAAGAAATTTAACTCGTTATAATCTCGTTTATCTCAATACTCTTTTCGTATCACATATCTCATCAAAATTCTCGAAATAACACACATACTCATAATGTGTGTCTTAAAGGATGATTGCCTAAGGACAAGATGGGAATTCTCTTTAATAGTTTGAGTTTAGAGTTTACTCTTTAAAGTCTAATTCACTCAAACCCTTTCTCTGATACCAACTTGTAACACCCAGTTTCTTATCTCTGGATTACATCATAATCACTCAAAAATAATCACAGTGATCATGGTATAATCAAGATTAAGCAACAAAGTACAAGTAGAAATCAAAGAACACGTACTTTTAAACAAGAGGTCCCAAAAACTGGTTTACAAAAGACCGTTTACCTATACAAAAAGTGTATTCAGGTTTACAAACAGTTCAAGTCTAGTCCCATATCCATGCAATCATCCCTCTGCTATCTTCTTACCCCTGTCACCTATAACACAGATCATATAACTACTTTTATGAGCTAATTAAGCTCAGTGAGAAAATATATCAAAATTTAGAAATCAATCTAATAGTTATCAATATTTCCACAATTTAAATCACAGATCTCTGTTTCAATGACTATATCAGTCATTTGGTGTACTCAATCAAGCTCAGCAATCACATTAACAAGGAATTCTCAATCTTATTTAATTCATGTTAATTGGTGATCTCAACCAATTAAGATGTGCAATAAGTCAATTTAGTTATAATCAAACTATTTATATTGAATTATAACTACTCACCTGATGTTTGTTCAGTCAATGGTCCACCCGTGCCTCGTGTATCTCTTTCCCTCCTCTGTGTATCTGCTCAAAATAATATCATATATCATACTTCAACATTCTCAAAACAATTTAACCACATCTAACTCATTAGATCAAGAATCAATAGCTAATAAGGATCACAACTATGAACATCACATATTATAACTTCAAAACTTCCAAGATTTGCAGTTTTTACCAAATCAACCGATAAAACTTCTCAATAATCACAATAGAGACTCAATACAACAAGTAATAGCAAGCTATTAGCATCAATTAAACTAATTCAAAGCATAAGCTCGAGATTGAACATCTAGGGTTTGTAATTCTAGAAGTCAAAATCATATACCTTGGAGATTAAGAGCTCAAGAACACGATTTAGGTGTTAATCTAACTTCTCCAACCTTTTCCTTGGCAAAACCTCCGATCTAGATGACCAACTCTACGCTCCTAGCTCTCAAAAATCGCCCTTGGGTGTTTGTGAGTCGAGAAATGGTTCAAATGAGGCAAAAATCGAATTTATACCCACACGAAACCCGACCCGGGCTGTCAAACCCGCCCCGGGTTTTTACCCGCAACCCGACCCGGGCTGCTCAACCCGCCCCGGGCTGTGTTACGCAAATTTTCGCTTAGATCCAGTCGTAACCCGCTCCGGTTTCTGTGACCCGACCCGGGTTCCAGTCGAACACGACCCGGGCTCAATTACACGACCCGGGTTGCATTTAAACCAATTTCTTTTGTTTCTTTTATCTCTTTTAACATCCTACTTTTCTTTGATTAACTTTTAAACATCGTAACTCACGTTTTAACTCATCTAATCTCGTATAAATATATATTTAACATAATTATTCTATAATTTAAAATTAAGGTATTACACAAAGGCGCTCCATAACGTCTGATCACTTCATCGATGTACAACTGAGCTAATTCTCCAATTGATGCAGTTTCTTTATACGCGAGAAATAGGGCGCTTTTGGTCAATCTGTCAACAATGACCCATATACTATCGTGTCCTCTTCGTGTTCTCGGCAGCCCCATGACAAAATCCATGGTTAATTCTTCCCACTTCCCTGCTGGTATCTGCAACGACTGCGCACTACCATACGGCACCTGATGTTCTGCTTTTACTTGTGCATAGGTCTCACAGTGAGATATATACTTTGCTATTCTCTTTTTCATCCCCGGCCACCAGTAATGCTGCTTCAAATCTTGATATGTTTTCGTACTTCCAGGATGTATAGAATACTTGGATTTGTGAGAATCATCCAAGACTATCTTTCTGGTTTTTCCATATTTGGGAACCCAAATACGTCCTTTAAAAGTACGTAATCCTTGTGTATTTACTTCAAACACCACCTTCTTTCCAAATTTTTCTTTCTTTATATTTTCTTCGGTTAAGGCAAGTTCTTGAGCTTCTTTAATCTTCTGAATTAAAGTTGAAACTACTTCAATTCTCATAGATCTCCCTCTGATAACTTTTTCACGAACTTTTCGGCTTAGGGCATCGGCTACTACATTAGCCTTTCCCTCATGATATATTATTTCACAATCATAATCATTCACAAGCTCAATCCACCGTGTCTGTCTAAAATTCAATTCTTTTTGAGTAAAAAGATATTGTAGACTTTTATGATCTGTATATATCTTGCATTTCGTCCCATACAGATAGTGCCTCCAAATCTTCAATGCAAAGACAATTGCATCCAATTCCAGATCATGAGTAGTATAACGTGTCTCTGCATCTTTTAGCTGTCTAGAAGCATAGGCAATAACTTTGCCCCGTTGCATAAGTACACAACCGAGACCTCTATTAGATGCATCGCTGTATACTACAAACTCTTCTGTGCCTTCTGGTAAAGATAATACTGGAGCTTCACATAACTTCTTCTTCAATATCTCGAAGGCTTCTTGTTGTTTTTCTCCCCAAACAAACTTCACCTCCTTCCGGGTTAACTGAGTCAGTGGCACTGCTATTTTAGAAAAATCTTGGATAAATCGTCGGTAATAACCGGCTAACCCAAGAAAACTCCTAACTTCTGTAGGTGTCTTCGGTGCATCCCATTTCATTACCGCTTCTATTTTAGCTGAGTCCACTTTAATACCTTCAGCTGAAAAAACATGACCCAGAAATTGAACTTCCCGCAACCAAAAGTCACACTTTGACAACTTCGCGTATAACTGTTCATTCTTCAAAGTATGCAGCACTTCACGTAGGTGCACTTCATGCTCCGCCTCACTTTTCGAATAGACTAGAATATCATCAATGAAAACGATGACAAATCTGTCAAGAAAAGGTTTACAGACCCTATTCATGAGGTCCATAAACACAGCTGGGGCATTAGTGAGACCGAATGGCATCACTAAAAATTCATAGTGACCATATCGAGTTCGAAATCCAGTCTTGCATACATCTTCATCCTTCACCCGTACTTGATGATATCCAGAACGAAGATCAATTTTAGAGAAATAACTAGCTCCCTGTCACTGATCGAATAAATCATCAATTCGTGGCAAAGGGTATCGATTCTTGATTGTCACCTTATTAAGCTCGCGATAATCTATACACATACGCATAGTACCATCCTTCTTCTTGACAAACAACACTGGAGCTCCCCAAGGAGAAGAGCTGGGACGAATAAACCCCTTGTCAAGAAGTTCCTGCAACTGAGACATAAGTTCTCTCATCTCTATAGGAGCAAGACGGTACGGCGCACGAGCAATGGGACTTGCTCCAGGAACAAGGTCAATGCGAAACTCGACTTGCCTAATGGGTGGTAACCCAGGTAAGTCATCAGGGAAAACTTCAGGGAATTCATTGACCACTTTTATATCCTCCATCTTCTGTTTCTCCTTCTTCCCATTCATCACATAAGCAATGAATGATTCACACCCTTTTTGGATGCATTTGCGGGCCTTAATAGCAGTAATGAGACTTTGCATGTTCTTCCGGCGTTCCCCATATATATAAACTTTACTACCATCGGACAACTTGATCGACACCATTCTTTTTCCGCAAAGGATTTTAGCATTATGAGTTCTAAGCCAATCCATCCTAATAACAATATCGAATCCTTTAATCCCGATAGGTAGCAAGTCAGCCTTTAAGATTCGCCCATTAATCTCAATCAGACATTTCTCATACACATGACGGACCGTAACTAGCTCTCCGTTCGCGACTTCTATTACACAGGTATCATCTAACGGTTTCATTGGTATATTCAGATGATTGCAAAATTCATGGGACACAAAAGAGAAATGTGCTCCAGAATCAAAAAGAACATAAGCAGGTGGTGAGTTTACAATGAGTGTACCTGCAACCACATCCTGGTCTTCTTTGGCCTCATCAAGAGTCATCTGAAACGCTCTCCCCTTCGTCTTTGCTGGCTCTGTCTTCTTATTACTTGCAGTGGGAACTAATGTCTCATTCTTCTTTTTGGGACAGTTGGTGCTGTAATGACCCTTTTCATGACAATTAAAACATTCCACCTCGCTAATATCTTTCACCTTGCAGTCTTTAGCTTGGTGGCCCGGAAGACCACATTTATAGCACCCACTAGTGCCCTTCTTGCATTCCCCACTATGTCTCTTTCCACACTTCTTACATTCTTTAACCTCACCTTGCTTAGAAAACCCCGATGAAACACGACTCTTCTTATTTGCTCCAGAGATTCCTGAAGACTTTCGCTTTTCCGCAAATGCTTGTCGTTCCTTGGCCTTTTTCTCTATCATACTCTCAACCCGAGCCGCAGATTCAATGGCTTCATCAAGAGTAGTAGCCTTGCCAACTTCTAGCGAGTAGTCTGCCGGCAATCCATTAACATACCGGTTTATCCTTCCAGCCTCGGTCAGTAGTGTATCTTCTAGAAATGGCAGCATCTCACAGAACTTTTTAGTGTACTCGTCAACCGTCTGTTTTTCCTTTGCAAGGGCAAAGAATTCATTAACCAAGTTCTCTTGATGCCTAGCTGAACAGAACTTGCCTTTCAATCGTTGAACGAACTCGTCCCAAGTCAACGTATCCACGAAATCACTCCCCTTAATTCGGCGGAGAGTGTTCCACCAAGTAAGAGCTTCAGCCTTTAACATCTGAGAAGCAAACCCTACCTTCATATCTTCGTCACAACGACAGATGCGAAGAACTTGTTCCATTTCAGTCAACCACCGTATTGTTATTCGCGGATCCAGCTCCCCGTTGAACTCCTTTGGCCGACAGGACATAAAGTCCTTGAAAGTACAGGCTCCTTTAGTCTTGAACTGGGGCTGTGATTTGGAAGAAGAATCTCCCTGAGAAGAAGTCTGTCTTGGATTAGTGCCTTCAGGAGCCACACTCTTCTCGCTATCTTCCGGTTGTGACTTAGATCTTTCGACCAGTCGCTCATCCAGAAGACGAGTCATTTCTTGTCTGTTTTGCACTTGAGAGTCATGAAATAATTTCTGAATTGCCTCCAATGTCAATGGAGGTGGATTAGCCTCACCCCTAGAATTGCCATCATCAACGGCTTATGGCGGTCGGGGAGGCATAGGAGGCCTTGCATTAGGATCTGGGTTTTCCGCATACGATCCTTGACCACTTCTAGTTCGCATCTTGCTATAAAATTTCAAGTACTTTAGTATTTCATAATATATCATAATATTAGTTTACTACATTTCCACCAGTTTCCCAGTATTCCCTCACAGTTACACTAGGCTCAATACGCGTCCTGTGATTATGATAATACGGGCCCATATTACCATAATCACCGACACATGTTGTTCCCAATGTTTCCGCTCGGTTCCACTGTTCACGAGTATCAATTAGCTACTTTTAACTCATAAATATACTCATATAATTCCATTAACAAATAATGTCTTAATTCATTAAGACATAACAGATTATGTAACTAACGTTAACTGACTATTTTACTAGTCTAAGCCTAGGAGTGGAATGATCCGATCCTAATTCGCTTAAACTATGGCTCTGATACCAACTTGTAACACCCCAAATTCTTCAAACCATTTATATTACATAAAATCATGTTTTACAAAATACGGTTCATTAAAAACCATACAATCTGTTTAAGTACAACAGAGGGTGTTACAAACGCATATCAAACAACCATAAGTTTAAGGGAAAGGATTAATCAATACCAATACATGATAGCTGTATCCAGCTCCACTCTTTTTCGTTCGAGGACTTATTTTACAAACTTCAAATTTTCTCACAACTTCGTACTTGAACCTGGAATACATGGCATAAAAACATAGAATACGTAAGACAAAAATGTCTCGTGAGTTACATGAGTTTTAGACTCAAACTGTAAATTTCTTTTCCAAGCTTTTATAAAATTTCATAACATAAACCATTGTCAAATCTACATAGTATAAACATACTATACCTTTTTACTTCTCAAAATCATCTTATGTTAAACTTTGCAAAAATACTATCTTTTATACTTTCTTTGACTGGTTTTATAAACTTGCTGGGATTTTTATACTTAGGGCGTTAATCACTATAAGTGATACCCCAAGTCTCTACAATTAGAAAGAACGGATCAATACTAACAATAGAAGTGCTGAGGCAGTCTACTTCGCGAAGGGGTTGTCCCCAGTAGACTCCTTACCTAACCCGGGTAGGTTGGAACATAGTTCCCTTACTAACAATGCTAGTCACAATACCAGTCAAACATAAAATACTTTTCTGAAACTAAAACATTACTTGCACGAGAAATGGCTAAATACCAAGCTTTTGACTCAAACATATCTCTATCATAATTTAGACTATTGCCAGGAGTCATACTTTCAAATATAGCAATTAACTTTCTATTTAAACTAGAAAGTGTACCATTTTTGTAAACATTTTTACCCATAAAAATATTTGTATAAAATCTAAAAATATTTACTTACTTGCCATGTATCCCAAAATGAATAAAAATGCTACATGTACTCACCGAATAACTATTGAATAGTCGTTTAAGCGTCCCTCGGTTCTTTACCCTTTCGGTGTCCGATTATTTGACTTGCACCTATATGTGGTATATGATACATCAATTTACATTTTGATTGACTCTATAACATATTAGAGTCCTTATTATGTCATTAATGGTCAAGACAAGTGTAAAACTCTTAAATACCCAATTTTAATTAACTCGTATATTGAACGTATTTTACTACAGTACCCCCGGGAGGTCGTATTCTCGATTTAACAATTTTCCATGTGTTTTCATACCATTTTAAGCCTATGGTATGAATTATAGACCAATCAGACAAGTCTAGCATCAAGTTCCAAACTCAAAAATGGACAAAAACTTCACAGAGTGTTGGCACGAGTCGTGCATAATTTGTTCTATGGGGAGCACGACTCGTGCTCCTCCTGGAACTTTCTTTCTTTGCTGATTTTTGTGCTGCAGGTCCTTTAGTCCGAGGATTAAGTCCTTAATACGTAACTTAATCATTTTAAGGTCGTTTTTAGGCCTTAAATAACAGCTTACTTTTAGTTTTAAACCATGGAATCATCAATTCCATTCCTTGGCTTAAAACATTCCCGTAATGCCCATTTTATCACCAAAAACCATTTTGTTAAATTTTTAAGTATGGAACTAATTTCTTACACTCTTTATGACTCTTTGAACCTACTAAATCGATTGAAACCAGTTTCAAACTCATAAACCCAATTTCTAGGGTTCTTGAGTTCAAACCCATTTCTATGGATTTAACCAAAATTTCAATAACTCTTTACAATTTAAGTGTATCTACTTGATGTTTTAGTATGACTTGATGGAGATGAATTTCTAGAAACATTCCATGGACTTCATAACTCGAATTTCCAGATTCCACACGAAGAAGATGATGAATAGTAGGAATCTTTACCTTGTTTACTTAGGAATCTTCAATTCCTTCTTCAATTTCTTGTAAAATTTTCTCTTCTTCTTCTTCTTCTTCCCGTGCCTTCTTGCTCTCTCTCGAATCCTCTATAGATTTTCTGGAGATAAGAGTGATAATTCACTCTTTTATGTTTTTTTTATAAAATATTTACACTTTTAGTCCCTAGACTTGCATTTCATGGACTTTTGACACTAACACAAATTTTGGCCACATGAAACTATAGTTCTTACATTTTTAGTCCTAAATCATAAATAAATTTTATAGTAATTTCTACATTTGGTCAAATGACCAATTTACCCTTTATATGATAAATGACTAAATTACCTCTTTCAACCATAATTTCTCATAATATTACATATAAAACATTAAATCACACACATCTTATATTACATATTTATATTGTAAATTTTTGATGGTTTCAGTTTTACTTATACATACAAGTTTTATGGAAATTAAAACTATATTTTATCAAGATATAAATAAAGGTACGATTTTACCTACGTAAAGGTTTCACGGAACTAGAACTACAATTAATCTACAAATAAACATGTGTTTACATGGTTTCGTACAAGAATAAGACTATGTAAAACTATTTTCAAGTATAGAAACACATATACATTTTCGGTCTTTGGGTTTTAAGACTACGACTCACTTATATGAAAATATTGGATTTTCTGGTTTCAAACACTATCTCTTTACAAGGAAAAAGGGACTATGGATTTTTTCAATACAAAAATCTTATGAACTCACCAACGTAATATTGACACTCTTTCAAATTACTTGTATTCTCAGGTAACAATTAGTCAGGTCCGACTAACCTTTTGGGATTGGAAGCGAAGTCGTCTCTTTTACTTATTTCGTTATCATACTGCGATTGGGTTGAAACAATACCGTTTGAACAATGTAACTTTCCAATTATAATGTATGATGGTTGTTATCTACTTATGTTTCAATGTATGCAATGGTTGTGATACTATGTCCCGTTCCGCCCTCAGACGATTCCTCCATCGTGGTTTGGGGGTCTGACATCAACCATGGTTTAAAATTTAACCTGGCCTAGCATTTGGTAGCAATTCACTGCCGTATGTGTTTAAGAACTTTGGTAGCATTTGGTAGCAATTCACTAGTTAGACTATCATTCACATTCACAACCCTTGAGCCTAAGTTGTATACACTTGTATTGATACTTCACAAATTTACCACAAAACAAAGAAAAATTCATTATTTTGTAAACGCTTCAATGAATCTTGAATCATATCCACATCAAATGAGTGATACTCACTTGAATTAAGAGTCAAGAATACAACCAAAAGAAACATGGTGAAGGATAAAAAGCTTGGCTTTCTTTCTCTTGAATTGTAAATGATATTCTACATAACATATGTTTTCCTTTTAGGAGTATTTTTCCTCAAATATCCTATGAGTTTATCTGCAAAACATCATCTTCATCACAAGATCCCATGATTCCTCATTTTCTAAACTTGTCTATTTCTCATTATTGAGCATCTTAAACTACAACTCATTCAAATGTGAGCGTTGTTCTTTGACAAATTTTGCAACGACCCATTGATATTTGTATAAAGATTCAGAAATATGGTATATTGTTAAAAACCTTCCACATTGTAGTCATTCACATGATATTATCATAATAATATTTTTATAAGGAAATATGTATCAATACCAACATTACCACTAAATCCAGTAGTATTCTATTTATAATTTTCTAAACTGCATAATCCTGAATAGTGTACAAGTATAGTAAAAACATATTCACCAACAAATTTTCCAACACAAAAACATGCTAAGTTTCTACTACTAGCTAGTGAAGTGAAAATCATGTTAAGGTACCATATCAAGGAGCCACTTATTGAATATCATCTAGTTATGTATGAACAACATGCATTGGTTTATTAATCAAGTTGAGTGGTGGTGCAGGCTTCAACTAGTTCCGGTATTTTATTGCGTGAATATACTATCTATCTGATTGGATCACCTACTTTAATTATAATGTCTGCATCCGTTGTGTTGAATAGAATGAGTGAAACCAGCTGAGGTGTCGTGCATGGAGTAAACATTTTACCGGGAACACTTGCCAATGTCTGCCACGATATACCTGGTATCGGAGCTAGAAAACAAACCAAACAAATAATATTTAACGACCCTACAATAGTTACTGTCAAATCCGTGGAAACCTCTATGGTACCCCTCCATGGTAAGGCCATTGTTTTTAGACCGGATCAAACACACAAAAGGTTCAAATTGTATAATTAACAATGAAACTAAATTTCATTTCCCGTCATTTCAATGCGACATTAGGGCATCCACAATGTAGTGATTTTATAGAGTTTAATGGATTCCTACATTAACTTTCCACTTTTGATACACTCTACCATTTAAATTCCACAATACATTAAACTCTACAAAGTTCAGTGGAACATTTATTTAAAAATTAAAAAAAACTTATTTTTTCATTAAACTCCAAATCCATTTAATGTCAACTTGGTATCCCACTGCTCAATCTCATACCAGAGCATTCACAATGCATGATTGAATGAATGAGATGGAATATGAAATTGACATACGATTAATTAAATCCGATAGTGTGATCTCAAGTTAACATATCTTGGAATTAAATGGCAATTGAACCGTAAAATGGGAAAAATGGTGCACATTTTTAATTATTTTATGTAATATATGATAGAAATTAAACGAGAGAGTTGTATGAAAATGAAATGCCATATGTATCAAATCATTAAACTTTTATAGAGTCAAATAGCATGTGGTTACCGTACTGTTTGATTCATCCGATCGAAACAAGGATTTATTTATCGATTTGGTCTCTGGTTTTTATTTGATCATTTTCCGCCACATTTTGACAGAAATCTTTGAAACCTAGGCAACACGAACCACGTGTTTTCGGTTGTACTTTGACCGAGTTCGTGGACCTCTTCAAGTTGATTTGTTCATCCTTCATTTTTGGCGGTACTTTGACTGAAATCCTTGGTCTTTTCTAAATATATACATTCACAAATCCCGTATCAACTTTTAAGTGGTTCGGTCCAATCTCCGACCTACGTCCACTCTCGGTAACTAGGAGTTTTTATTTCTTCTTCTTATGTGTTATTCGGTGTATTTTACAAGTTACAGATGATCTCTTAAATAGAGATTAGAAAGAGACTTGTCAAAGAATGAAATAAGCAAGGTAATTTCTTCAACCCACTTCTTTTGACAGACGCCTCTTCAACCACTTCTTTTGATAGACCAAAAGAGTGGCTTCACAATCAACAATCTCCCACTTGAAGCCACAGAACAATCTTCACATGTGCTTCAACTATGCATCTGTATTTCTGTAAAACACTTTTGATCTTCACTCCATCCTAGTTATCCGGCCTTTTCTTCAATTATCCTGAAGGCCAGTTGAAGCTATACAAAGCTTCAACTTCTCTAAGGTGACAACCTTAGTCAACATATCAGCTGGATTTTCAGTTCCGTTGATCTTATTCAACTTCAAAGTGCCATCATTAATTCTTTCTCTGATGAAGTGATATCTCACCTGTATGTGCTTTGTCTTCGAATGGAAGACCGGATTCTTTGCAAGGTGTATTGCACTTTGATTATCACAAAATAGTGCACAATCAACTTGTTCCTTGCCAAGTTCTTCGAGAAAGTTCTTCAACCATATAAGCTCTTTGCTTGCTTCAACAACTGCCATATACTCTGCTTCTATGGTTGAAAGGGCAACACTTTTCTGGAGTTTAGACATCCAACTCACTGCAGTGCCTCTTATTGTAAAGACATACTCGGTAGTACTTTTGTATGAGTCTTTGCAACCACCAAGGCCTGCATCTGTAAAACCTTTCAGAATGACATCTTTCCCTTTAAAATGCAATGCCACTTTTGAAGTCCCCTTCAAATATCTTAGCAGCCATTTAACTGCTTCCCAATGTTCCCTCCCCGGATTGGACATAAACCGACTAACAACTCCCACTGTATGAGCAATATCTGGTCTCGTGCATACCATTGCATACATGAAACTACCAACTGCAGATGCATAGGGTACTTTAGCCATTTCTTTGTTGTCTTCATCTGATTTGGGTGACTGAACTTTAGAAAGTTTAAAGTGACTTCCCAAAGGTGTGCTTCTGATCTTGGCATCTTTAAGGCTGAATTTCTCTAATACTTTCTCAATGTATTTCTCTTGAGAGAGTGTCAAAGAGCCATCTTCTTTGTTTCTGAAAATACTCATCCCGAGTATTTGGTTTGCAGCTCCCAAGTCTTTCATCTCGAACTCTTCAGACATTTGTTTCTTTAACTTCTTGATCTCTAACATGTCTGAACCTGCAATCAACATATCATCTACATAGAGTAGTAGAATGATATAAGAACCCTTAAACTTCTTGATATAACAACAATGGTCATTGTTACATGTCTTGTAACCAACTATTCTCATGAATTTATCAAACTTCAAATACCATTGTCTGGGCGCTTGCTTCAGACCATACAAACTCTTCTTCAGTTTACACACCAGGTTTTCTTTGCCTTTAACCTGAAAACCCTCAGCTTGTATCATGTAAATGTCTTCATTTACGTCACCATGTAGGAAAGCTGTCTTGACATCTAGCTACTCTAGATGCAATCCCTCTGCTGCTACAATGCTGAGAACCAGCCGAATAGTAGTCATCTTCACCACTGGAAAGAAAATTTCATTAAAATCAACTCCCTCTTTCTGTTGATATCCTTTGACTACTAATCTGGCTTTGTACCGTTTAGTACCATCATGTTCATCCTTGACCCTGAAAACCCACTTGTTATGAAGAGCCTTCTTTCCGGATGCAAGCTTCGTTAGAACCCAGGTCTTGTTCTTCTCAAGCGACTTCATTTCATCTTTCATTGCTAGCTCCCATTACAATGAATCTTTTAACCTCTTAGCTTTAGAGTAACACTGGGGTTCACCAGTTTCTGTCAAAAGAATGTAGTTGACAGATGGTGAGTATCTTTGTGGTGGTCTGATGACTCTAGAAGATCTTCTTGGTTGAACTTGAGGTGTGGCTGGGGACTCTGGAGCTGGAGGACTAGTTTCTTCATCTTCAGAGTCATTTCTGGAATCATCCTCTGAGCTCCCACTGTCAGTTGAATCATCCACAGGTTCAGGGATTTCAACTGAAGCTTGTTACTTCTTTGCACCACCTTCATATTCAACGTACTCCTTCTGGACTTCTGGACTTTTGGTGTTTATGTCTTTGTATGACTCAGCTTCGTTAAAGATGACGTTCTTGCTTCGGATTATCTTTCTACTTTCATTATCCCAAAGCCTGTAACCCATTTCGTCTGACCCATAACCAATGAATGTGCACTTCTTGGTTTTTGAATCAAGTTTATCCCTGTCACTATCTTTTAACAAACTGTAAGCACTACAACCAAAGACCTTTAGGTGTTTGAGACTTACTTCCTCCCCTTGCCATATTTCTTCCGGCAATTTACAATCCAAGGGAACACACGGTGAACGGTTGATCAAGTAGGCTGCAGTGTTAACTGCATCAGCCCAGAATGTCTTAGGTAAACTGGTATTTAACCTCATGCTTCTAGCCCTTTCATTCAGAGTCTTATTCATTCTCTCAGCTACACCATTCTGCTGAGGGGTTCCTGGGACTGTCTTGATCATCTTTATCCCTTGCTTGGCACAGTAGTCAACAAACTCCTTGCTTATGTATTCACCACCATTATCCGACTTCAAGCATTTTACCTTCAAATCAGTTTCATTTTCAACAGCAGATTTCCATATCTTAAAAGTATCAAATACATCAGATTTATTTTTAAGAAAATAGACCCATATCTTGCGTGTTGAATCATCAATAAATGTTACACAGTAGTTTTTGCCTCCTAGAGATGAAACTGGTGTTAGTCCAAATACATCCGAGTGAACAAGCTCCAACTTCTGAGCTTTCGGTGTCTTCCCAGTCTTTGCAAAAGTAATCCGCTTTTTTTCCCGAGAACACAGGATTCACAAAATTCTGTTTCAACTTTCTTCAAGTCTGGAAACTTCCCTTTCTGAGCCAACATCTTCAATCCCTTATTGCTCATGTGTCCGAGTCATTGGTGCCATAAATTAGATGGACTCGGATTGGTGGTTACGGCATGAACACCATTACCAGGTATTTCCTACCATGTATAAAGTGCCTTTCTTCTTTCCTTTGGCAATCACCAAGTTGCCTTTGATTACTTTCCATTGTCCACCCCCAAAGAACATCAAACCCTTCATCATCCAACTTACCAACTGAAATCAACTTTCTCCTTAAGTTTGGGATAACCCTGACATCTTTCAATGTCCATGTGGTTCCTAAGGAGGTCTTTAAATCTACGTCTCTAATACCCGTAATATCAAGCACTTGATCATCGGCCAAACAAACTTTGCCAAGAGCACCTGTTTGTAGGTTCTTGACCATATCTGTGCATGAGACGGCATGGAAAGAAGTACCTGAATCCATAATCCAGGATTCTGCTGAATTCTCAACACAACATATGAGAAAATCTCCCGATTCTTCAGAGGATACATTGTTTACTTCTTTCTTTTCAGCTTGTGGTTTTGGGCATTGGCTTCTAAAGTGATATTTTTCTTTGCAATTCCAGCATTCAATGTCTTTTCTTGTTTTTAACAGTCCCCTTTTTTGGACTTTGATCTGCCTCGATTACGTCCTCTTTCGTTTTTTCTTCCTCTACTTTCTGTATGCAATATAGAACTAGAACTAGAACTAGAAGTCTCACCATTGCTTCTCCGTCTGATATCTTTATTTACAATCAAGTCATGAATACTCTTGAAAGTGAGTTTGATAGTGTCGGATGCACTACTAACAGCTGTGACTGTGCCTGACCAAAAGATGATAAAAGGAGGAGCGCTTGTACTTCATCTTCAAACTTTATTGCAACTGAGGCTAAACGAGAAATAATCGAGTTAAACTCGTTTATGTGAGTGGTAACCGACATGCCTTCCTTCATCTTGGTGTTAACCAATTGTTTGATGAGAAACACTTTGTTTGAAGCGGACGGCTTCTCGTACATGTTTGACAAAGCCTTAAATACTCCATAAGTAGGAGTTTCATTGACAATATTATATGAAACACTCTTTGCCAATGAAAGCCTAACTACACCCAAGGCTTGTCGATCCAACAATTTCCAATCATCATCATACATGTCATCTGGTTGGTCGCCCAAAATGGGCAAATGCAAACTTTTCTGATACAACATATCTTCAATTTTCATCTTCCAAAATCCATAATCGGTTCCATCAAACTTGTCAATCTTGATTTGACCATCTTCTACCATTTTAACGGACAAATTGCACTTTTTCAGAAATTAAGGGTGAAAATGCAATTTTTCTGAAGTTCAAGGGCTAAACTGTAATTTTCTAAAAGTTCAAGGGTTAAACTGCAATCTTTTGAAAGTGCAGGGGCTAAACTGCAATTTTCCAAAAGTTCAGGGGCTAAAGTGTAATTTTCTGAAAGTTTAGGGGCTAAACTGCAATTTTCTGAAAGTTCAGGGACTAACTGCAATTTTCTGAAAATTCAGAGACTAAACTGCAATTTTTTGAAAATTCAATACTAATATAATAAAAAAACAGAGACAACATGCAGCAGGCTCTTCACCAAAAAAGGAATCCCCTTTATTTTTTTTTTTCTAAACCCACGTGAACACTTTACTCTTTTCTTTTTAAAAGAAAACCCACTTGATGTGAAACGATCAAAAAAATTATTCCCTTCTTTCTTTCTTAAAGAAAACACTGTCTTTCTTAAAGAAAACAAATTCACTTAGTTTTCTTCTTCTTTGAGAGTCGGACTTGGTTCACGACGACAAAACCTACGGCGGCGGGTTTGAAAGACTGGCAGCGCGGCTTCTGAATCGGAATAGTAGTGGCGGCAGTAGGTGACAACTAAGTGGCGGTGACGATGGTTTCTGATCGGAGCACTAGTTCCGATTCTCACAGGTCAGCGACTTCCTTCTTCAGTCTTCACCTCTGCTGGTTCGTGTGAAACGATCAAGAGCCTATGCTCTGATACCAGTAGTTAGGTCACATACGGGAATCACACGAACAAACAACTAGGAGTTTTTATTTCACCAACCCACTTCTTTTGACAGATGCCTCTTCAGCCACTTCTTTTGACAGACCACAAGAGTGGCTTCACATTCAACAAACCATACACGTTCCATAGCATCGACTGTGAAACACCTAACGTTGGTTTAACTGCGGCCCGTCCATTCCCATTTAATGGGGATCCTGAAGAAAGGTGGATTGTTTCGCATATTCAAGCAACTACATATCGTTTACCCTTTAATACCGGTCCTGAAAGCATGTGGATTTTACCATCTTTCCATCAAACACCTATACATAGTTTAACGGGGGACCGTCCTTTCCCATTTCATGCCGGTCCTGAAAACATTTCGATTTTATCGTCTCTGCATGGACTGTTATGTGTAGGCATAACCACGGAAACTGTGACTGGAGTGTCATGTCTAGACATAACAACGGGACCGGTCGAATATTCTGATCTAATTCTATGGAATCCTTTGACAGGTGAGTATAAGACGTTGTGTTAGAGAACGAGAAGGGCATTTTAGTAATATATCTCTACAAGGGCAGTTTAGTAATTTAACTATATCAGTTAGTTAGAATTTTGTTAGTGCAGTTAGTTAGCTTCTCCGATAATCACGACTTGTATATAGATGTTAGATGATGTAAATTTTCAATTCAATGAAATCATTTCATCCTCTCATCTTGCTTACTCTGTAATATGGTATCAGAGCATGTAAATTTCAAATTCCGCGTTTGATAGTTGAAGATTCATCTCTGTTCTTGAAGATTTTATTCAATTCTTCAAATTAGCGATCGTCTTCAGTTTTGTTCCTGAATTGTTCTCGATTTTTGTTCAAATCAACAATTTCAAATTTCAATTTCACTGATCCGATTCAATGGCGTCTGGTGCTGCTTCTGGATCTAATCCGCCTGGCTCTACGGTATCTCCAATTGACGATCGTCTGCATCCGTATTATCTTCACCACTCCGACAATCCAGGTTGCATCCTCGTTTCTCAGCCACTCATCGGTGAGAACTATCCTTCTTGGAGTCAAGCTATGCTAATTGCTTTATCTGTTAAGAATAAAACGGGTTTCATTGATGGTTCGCTTACTAAACCAAGTACTTCTGATTCTACAATGTATAATTCATGGATGCGTAACAACAATCTAGTTATATCCTGGATTCTTAACTCTGTTTCAAAGGAAATCTCTACTAGCATAATGTTTGCAGAAACTGCTTTTGATATATGGAACGATCTTAAGGATCGTTTTCAACAAAGCAATGGGCCGCGTATTTTTCAGATTCGTAGAGAAATAACAAATTTAAGCCAAAATCAAGATACGATTGGTGTTTATTTTACTAAACTCAAGTCTCTGTGGGAAGAGTTGTCCAATTTTCGTCCTCATTGTTCATGTGGTAAATGTGAATGCGATGGTGTTAAGAAAATTGAAAAATATTTTCAAACAGAGCATGTGATGAATTTTTTGATGGGACTCAATGATTCCTTTTCTCACACCAGAGGACAAATCCTGTTAATGGATCCTTTGCCTGCAATTAACCGTGTGTTTTCAATGGTGGCTCAAGAAGAAAAGCAGAAGTCAATTTCAAGTGAGAATCAAAACTCAAATTCAATGGCGTTCCTTGCCAAATCTAATATGCGTAAGCCTGTTCCTAACAATCAACGAAGAGATCGTCCTTTTTGCTCTCATTGCAAACTTCAAGGACATACAATTGAAAGGTGTTACAAGCTGCATGGTTATCCACCAGGTTACAAGCCAAAGGGCAAAATCAATAACACTGTAGCTGCTGCCATTGATAATAGTGACAAACTCCATGCTGATAATCATTCGACTCACTCATTGAATGATGTTTTCCAAGGATTTACTCAAGCACAATGTCAACACTTAATGTCTGCACTTTCCAATCACATGATTTCAGTTAACCTTAATGAGGAGACTGATACAGGTAAATATTATTCTTTATCTGTTCATAATGGGAATCATTCACAAGTTTGGATTATAGATTCTGGTGCTACACAACATATATGTCATAATCTTGACGTATTTTCCAACAAACAGAAGGTTAACAATTACACAGTTACTTTGCCAAATAAAATGGTTTTACCTGTTCATATTATTGGGGATGTGAAAATTGATCATCTTTTCACTCTTAAAGATGTATTATATGTACCATGCTTCAATCTTAATTTGATATCAGTGAGTTCTCTCACGAAGGCACAAAAACTGATGATTCAGTTCACTTGTGATCATGCTTTTATCCAGGATACCCAACTCAAGAAGACGATTGGCAGGGCTAACAAGGTGCATGATCTGTATGTACTGAATCATGTTGGAGCATCTACAAATCAAAGGATTAATGTTGTTACTTTAGATACTTGGCACAAACGTTTAGGTCATCCATCCAATAAAAGAATTGTATCTGTTAAAGATCAATTAGACCATTTTGTTTCTAAAAGTTCATCTCCTGTTCATTGTTCAGTTTGCCCTATGGCTAAACAAAAGAAATTACCATTTGTTTCTATGAACAATATGTGTAATGAACAATTTGATTTGGTGCATTGTGATATATGGGGTCCTTTTCATGTTATCAGCTCTCAAGGTTTTCGTTATTTTGTGACCATAGTAGATGACTATAGTCGTTACACATGGGTGTTTCTTCTCAAAAGTAAAGCTGATGTGCAGAATATTATTCCAAGATTTTATAACATGGTGCTCAATCAATTCAATAAGAGTATAAAGAAGTTTCGATCTGATAATGCAAAAGAACTAGATTTTACAACTTTTTTTCAAGAAAAGGGTATTTTACATCAAAGATCATGTGTGGCCAAACCTGAACAGAATGCTGTAGTTGAGCGTAAGCACCAACATTTATTAAATGTTGCACGGGCATTAATGTTTCAAGCTGAGGTACCTGCTACTTATTGGACTGAATGCATCCTTACAGCTACTTATCTCATTAATAGGGTACCATCTGAACTGCTTCACAATCAGTCACCCTTTCTCAAATTATTTGGCAAACAACCAGATTATTCTCATTTACGAATATTTGGTTGTCTTGCATATGTTTCTACTCTCACAACTCATCGAACCAAATTCAACCCAAGGGCCAAACCATGTGTCTTTCTGGGGTATCCGCCTGAGATGAAAGCATATAAGTTTTTAGACTTAGCTTCTAACAAGATCTTCTATTCTCGTGATGCTGTATTTCATGAAAATATTTTTCCGTTTCAGGCTAATTCTAGCATTAAACCTGCAGATCCCTTTTCTCATATAGTTTTACCATTGACTTTTTCAGAAGAGAATGTTGAAATTTCTCATTCACATTCTGCTGTAGACTCCTTGACTGTTACAACTCCTAATGAGCAATTGATTGCAAATCAAAATCCACCTGTTAGAAGGTCATCTAGATCACACAACCCACCTTCCTATATCCGTGATTTTCATTGGAATGTTGCCAAAGTCCCACAATGCTCTTATCCCATACAAGATTGTATTTCTTATGACAAGCTTTCAACAAAACATAAAGCTTTTGTCATGGCAGTATCGGCTAATGTTGAGCCAACTTCTTATGCTCAAGCAAGTCAATTTCAAGAATGGAGGGATGCCATGGATTCTGAATTAGATGCCATGAAAAATAATAGCACTTGGTCAATTGTACCCCTTCCTCTTGGCAAAAATTCAGTGGGTTGTCGTTGGGTTTATAAACTCAAATATGGGTCTGATAGTAAAGTGGAAAGGCATAAAGCACGTTTAGTCGCTAAGGGATTTACACAACAAGAAGGTGTTGATTTCTTTGACACTTACTCACCTGTTGCAAAGCTTGTAACATTGAAGATGCTTCTAGCCATAGCTGCAGCAAAATCATGGAAATTAGTTCAATTGGATGTAAATAATGCCTTCCTCAATGGCACATTACATGAGGAGGTATACATGGACATTCCACCCGGTGTTCATATTCAGGGGGAATTAGTTAATTCTAACCATAAATCCAAACTTGTTTGTAAATTACACAAATCCATATATGGATTAAGACAAGCTTCAAGACAATGGTTTGAGAAATTTTCTCAATTTATGATTACAATGGGATTTCATCAGTCTAAGTCAGATTACTCATTGTTTCATAAGGGACAAAATGAAGATTATGTCGCATTGTTGGTCTACGTAGATGACATAATCATCACTGGTTCTTCTTCAACAGAAATTGCAAAACTCAAATTACAATTAAGTCATGCCTTTAAGCTTAAAGATTTGGGAGCTTTGGGTTATTTTCTGGGTCTGGAAGTTGCTAAATCTAATAAAGGAATATTTTTGTCCCAAAGGAATTATACATTACAGCTAATTGATGATTCTGGTTTGTTAGCATCTAAACCGGTCAATACACCCATGGATGCACGCCAATCGCTTAATGAATTCGATGGTGAAGTACTAGAAGATTCCACACAATACAGGCGTTTGGTAGGTAGACTTTTGTATCTCAATATTACAAGACCAGATATAGCTTTTGCTGTTCAGCAGCTGTCCCAGTTTATGTCCAGTCCAAGAAGCACTCATATGGCTGCTGCTAAACATCTTTTGAGATATTTAAAACAAAGCCCTGGTCAAGGTATTTTCTTTTCCAACAAGTCCAATTTTCAGCTCAAGGCGTTTTGTGATTCGGATTGGGGAAGATGTCCAGACACGAGAAGGTCAATCACTGGATTCTGTATTTTCTTAGGAGAATCTCTGATCTCCTGGAGATCGAAGAAACAGCCTACAGTTTCACGTTCTTCAGCCGAAGCTGAGTATCGAGCCATGGCTTCTACATCATGTGAAATCACTTGGTTAAAACAGTTGTTGAAAGATTTCAATATCTTACATAATGCCCCTGCATTGATGTTTTGTGATAATGATGCTGCAGTAAAGATAGCTAATAATCCAACATTCCACGAACGCACGAAGCATATAGAAATTGATTGTCACTTTGTTCGTGAGAAGGTACTTAATAAGACAATTAAACTCATGCCAATTCGATCCATGTTTCAATTAGCAGATATGTTTACGAAGCCGCTACCTTCTACAAAGATTGTACCTTTAATGTCCAAGATGCCTCTAAAGAATATTTACTCTTCAGATACATCTTGAGGGGGAATGTTAGAGAACGAGAAGGGCATATTAGTAATATATCTCTACAAGGGCAGTTTAGTAATTTAACTATATCAGTTAGTTAGAATTTTGTTAGTGCAGTTAGTTAGCTTCTCCGATAATCACGACTTGTATATAGATGTTAGATGATGTAAATTTTCAATTCAATGAAATCATTTCATCCTCTCATCTTGCTTACTCTGTAATACGTTGTGTAGAAAGGGTTCTCATAAAGAATGCTATATTACCAATGAAGGTGTATTTGGGTTGTATTATATCTCTTTTGATGACGACTACAGGCTTCTACGTGTCACCCCTCGTACCGATATTTATATATACTCGTTAAAATTCGACTCATGGAGAAAGGCCGAGTCGACAGCCAACTTCCAACAATGGGGTCAATGTCGAAGGTGGTGGGAGGCGCCAAGTCATATTCAGTTGAATGAAAACCTCTATTTGTTGAAACAAGTCGAAAAAATAGGATTCTTTATTCACTCATATTCAATTTTGAGGTTCGACACAAAGACTGAAAAGTTCGCAGAAATACCAACTCCCTCTTTCGGAAATCAAATGACAACCTGGTTTGGTCTCACGGTAATTAAAGCGTGCATCCACCTCTGTGTCGGCATTCTCGTTGACAAAGAAAGTTATACCCACCAATGTTGTTATGAAATGATCGAGTTGTGGAGGATGGATGAAGATGGAGATTGGACCAAGGCGATAACTTATGGCCCGATGTCGTTTTTTCTTTGGGATGAATCGCTACTGCACTTGATGAGTAATGGAAATTTGCTCATTCAGCGTTTAAATTCTGTTTACGCATTAGATATGAAGAAGCATACCAAAGACATGGTGTTTAATGCATGTGAAAACATGGATGGACAGTATTACAGAATCCCATTTCGAGGGAAATACATCGAAACTACTATGTCACCCAATCGATACATTTGTAGGGGTGTTGAAGAAAAAAACCAGAACTGAAACTCGACGGATACTAAGATACAGACACTTTTAATTATCGGTTTTCGGTTGGTGTTGGTGTAGTTTAACTAATTAAACTACACCTTATTCGGTCCAGTTTTTGGTTTTATTTTTCATTATCGATATAACGATACAAACCTTTATAATAATTTATAATTCAGTTTGTAGTTTTCTTTAATAATACATATGCATGGTAATATACATTTGCATTCAAAATTTGGGTAGATATCGTTTCTTGAACTAAACATACAAGGATAAAGCTTTACTTGTTCTGTCTGATCTGCTTGGAGTTGTAGTTCGAAATCTTTAATTTCATCTTCTTGACAATGCAAATTTGCTCCTTTGGTACCAAATAGGCAAATACCAAGTTTTGATGTATATTACGCCATGTATTATCTTTCTTTTTAGTTTTAATATATTTTAATAAAGGTTGGTTTTTTAGCTTATTTTCTAACATGGCATTTTATTAAATTCATCTCTATTCAACAGATAAATTATTTATAAGAATGATTATCTGTTTCTATGTTTTATCTATGTACACTAGCTATATGCATGCATGTATAATGTTTGTATATGATCTCAAAGGGTAGTGTGACTGGTGTCACTTTCTTTAAAATGGAAATAAGTCATTTTTGGAAAGGTATTTATAGTTTGAAGGGAAATGTGGATAATATTAGATGCAATTTAACATGTATCTTCGACACATGTTAAAAAACCTTGTTTCATAATGTGTGTATGCTAACAAGTAAAAGAGTAACGAAAACTTTTGAAAACGATTCGCATAACGACTAGTGACTACTGTGAATTGTGATGACGAATATACAAACCATACAGACATATCTATTTTTAGGGACATATATGTTTTTGGGATGGTACTGGTGAGTTCAGTTAAAATTGTGTATACTGTTATTGGGATGTAACCGTAAAAAAACCAATTAAACAGAAAACCGAATAAAACCGAACCTTATTCAGTTCGGTTTCAATTAATATTTTTGTGATTAGAAAATCAATTAAATCGAATCGGATAAACTAATTATCACCAATTAAAACCTACCGAACAACACCTCTATACATATGAAGTAACATCTCCATCACACTCTTTAAACATAATCAATTTTTTTTTTGTTTAAATTATATAAATTTTTATCCTTATTCCATCAATCATCTGCGGCTAAGCTGAAATTTGTGCCTATGTTAAACGAGTCATATATAGACTCTTGTTACGCTATGAAAGAGAAGAACAAAAGATTATTGCTTTTAGTAAATTTTCGTTGTCATTGCACCCAATATTCACAGTTATCATCACAAACCACTCTAACTTGTATTATACACGTCCGCCAATCAGATTAATTGATAATTAGTTTTGAGACATGTATGGAAGTTTTCTTCTTAGATTATCGTCAACTGCAGGCTTGAAGGACATAGTCAAAGAAGCCGGTTGGCATTGCAGTTTACCTAGAATAATGTCGTCAACTGCAGGCTTGAAGGACAAAGTCAAAGAAGCATCAAATAAACTATGCTGAAATTAAACCCTCCCAAGTTAGTCAAATTAAAAAAAATGAAGTCCATTCTTTTCATTTTCAACTATTTGTCGTATTTAGTGACATTCCAGAATATGGTTGATCATTCAAACTTGTTCTTGGCATTTGGGACTACAATTTTGAAGTATTTAGTGCCTAAAAAAATACTTAATCAAGTAAAGGAAAACAACAAACTTACCCATAAAATCTCAATATCTTCAAGGTCAATTTTCTTCTTTTCTACTTCTCTAATATGTTTGGTATGCGTTCGTGATGGGTGCCAAGTCCGAAACGGCTCCACTAACCGTTTGTGTTATTGGGCAAGACCTAGTCCTGATGACTCAGAAATGCGTCGTTCCATAGTACATGGTTATTTTGAAAAATGAGAAAAGGGTATTCTTATCATTAAATCAAATATAAATTATGGTTACTTTAATCAATATCCCTAAATTTAATGGCTTCAAATATTGAATAGCGAAATCTAGAGAAGAAACTTATCCAATGCCTACATAAACCAATATTTTAATTAAAATAAACAATGTCAACTGACTTATGTAAAGTAACTCAATTGTGATTATATGTCAAGTAAAAAAAATAAAAATAAAACGAGTCAAACATATGATTCCAAATGTAAAGTTTCACACCCTTCTAGATTTCTTTATTAAAACATTGTATTGTTATTGTAATTATTACTATAATCATGCCAGTTATTTAAAAATAAAAGATATTGATGACATAAAGTTAGGAAGCTTAATATAAATAAATACTAACAGGTGAACCCAATAAAAACGAGGTTTGAAGACATATAGTTAATTAGTCTTGAGAATCAAGCTATGAAAACTATAAATGGGATCATATTTACAAATCTTAACTGCATCTTAAGTTTAAGATACATGTGTATGCACAAAGACACGAAATGAGAGAGGGACTATCAACCATGGTTTAAAATTTAACCTGGCCTAGCATTTGGTAGCAATTCACCGCCGGATGTGTTTAAGAACTTTGTAAACATAAACTAGAAATGTGATTAAATGAAACTCACCGCCAGTGGCCTCTTGGTCAAGTGGTAAAGGCGTCTTCCTCCCTCTTTGATGTTGAGGGTTCAAGTATCGCAAGAGACAAGGTGGATTCAGGAGTAGTTTACAGGAGTAGGAGTGGAATAGATTTGCCATTCGAAAAAAATAAAACTCACCATAACATAATTAACCAAAATACATTGCCTAGTCAAATTAATGAGACCGAAAATAATGTGTAAAGGTGATCCAAATATCGATCTGCTGTTTCGATTCAATTCTTAATGCATGGTAAGTTGAGTAGGGACATTTATAGGGAAATGGTATAATGACAAAAATAGTCTCAGTGTTTTCGGTTTTTCAAAAATTACAGAAATGGTCCCTGTGTTCTTTATTTGCAGAATTACAAAAATGAACTCTGTTTAATAGTATGGGAGAATTACAAAAATGGATTCAGTTTAATTAATGGTATGAAAAATGATAGAAATGGTCGCTGTCTTTTTTATTTCTTGGTCAAATTATAGAAATGGTCCCTATGTTTGCAAAAATTATAGGAATGATCTTTGTATTTTTAATTAACATAATTGCAGAATTGGTCCTTGTGTACCTAATAGCGAAATAATATAAATGCTCCATGTGTTTCATAAAATTATAGAAATGATTCATGCATAGTAGAAATTTTATAGAAATGGTCCATGCCTGATAGAAAATTTATGGAAATGGTCCATGTGTAGTGTGTAAGAGCATATTACAGAAAGGTTGTCAAAATATAGGATTAATAACTAGTTAGACTATCATTCACATTCACAACCCTTGAGCCTAAGTTGTATACACTTGTATTGATACTTCACAAATTTTACACAAAACAAAGAAAACTTCATTATTTTGTAAACGCTTCAATGAATCTTGAATGATATCCACATCAAATGAGTGATACTCACTTGAATTAAAAGTCAAGAATACAACCAAAAGAAACATGGTGAAGGATAAAAAGCTTGGCTTTCTTTCTCTTGAATTGTAAATGATCTTCTACATAACATATGTTTTCCTTTTAGGAGCATTTTTCCTCAAATATCCTATGAGTTTATCTGCAAAACATCATCTTCATCACAAGATCCCCTGATTCCTCATTTGCTAAACTTCTCTTTTTCTCATTATTGAGCATCTTAAACTACAACTCATTCAAATGCGAGCGTTGTTCTTTGACAAATTTTGCAACGACCCATTGATATTTGTATAAAGATTCAGAAATATGGTATATTGTTAAAAACCTTCCACATTGTAGTCATTCACATGATATTATCATAATAATATTTTTATAAGGAAATATGTATCAAAACCAACATTACCACTAAATCCACTAGTATTCTATTTATAATTTTTCAAACTGCATAATCCTGAATAGTATACAAGTATAGTAAAAACATATTCACCAAAAAATGTTCCAACAGAAAACCATGCTAAGTTTCTACTACTAGCTAGTGAAGTGAAAATCATGTTAAGGTACCATATCGAGGAGCCACTTATTGAATATCATCTAGTAATGTATGAACAACATGCATTGGTTTATTAATCAAGTTGAGTGGTGGTGCAGGCTTCAACTAGTTCAGGTATTTTATTGCGTGAATATACTATCTATCTGATTGGATCACCTACTTTAATTATAATGTCTGCATCCGTTGTGTTGAATAGAATGAGTGAAACCAGCAGAGGTGTCGTGCATGGAGTAAACATTTTACCGGGAAGTGGGAACACTTGCCAATGTCTGCCACTATATACCTGGTATCGGAGCTAGAAAACAAACCAAACAAATAATATTTAACGACCCTACAATAGTTACTGTCAAATCCGTGGAAACCTCTATGGTACCCCTCCATGGTAAGGCCATTGTTTTTGGACCGGATCGAACACACAAAAGGTTCAAATTGTATAATTAACAATGAAACTAAATTTCATTTCCCGTCATTTCAATGCGACATTAGGGCATCCACAATGTAGTGAACTCTATAAAGTTTAATGGATTGCTACATTAGCTTTCCACTTTTGATACACTCTACCATTTAAATTCCACAATACATTAAACCTTATTTATTTAATGGAACATTTATTTAAAAATTTAAAAAACCTTATTTTTTCATTAAACTCCAAATCCATTTAATGTCAACTTGGTATCCCACTGCTCAATCTGGTACCAGAGCATTCACAATGCATGATTGAATAAATGAGATGGAATATGAAATTGACATACAATTAATTAAACCCAACAGTGAGATCTCAAGTTAACATATCTTGGAATTAAATGGCAATTGAACCGTAAAATGGGAAAAAATGGCGCACATTTTTAATTATTTTAAGTAATATATGATAGAAATTAAACGAGAGAGTTGTATGAAAATCAAATGCCATATGTATCAAATCATTAAACTTTTATAGAGTCAAATAGACTGTGGTTACCGTACTGTTTGATTCATCCGATCGAAACAAGGATTTATTTATCGATTTGGTCTCTGGTTTTGATTTGATCATTTTCCGCCACATTTTGACAGAAATCTTTGAAACCTAGGCAACACGAACCACGTGTTTTACGTTGTACTTTGACCGAGTTCGTAGACCTCTTCAAGTTGATCTGTTCGTCCTTCATTTTTGGCGGTACTTTGACTGAAATCCTTGGTCTTTTCTAAATATATACATTCCCGAATCGCGTATCAGCTTTTAAGTAAAATCATCTTCTCCCTATATATACCTATATGGCTATTTATACGATACCCCTACACCACGAAGAACACTTAGCAAATGGCGGATCCCCACCCTCCCGGTAAAAAGCTTACACAAGAGATACTATTTTTCCAGATACTACCACGACTGCCGGTCAAAGCTCTACCCAATTTCATGTGTGTTTGCAAGAAATGGCACTCGTTCTTAACGTCGGGTGTGTTTGCCAAGACGTACCACCACCACGTAACCAACAATGACCATCAAAACCACCACAAACATCTCGTTTTCTCTACTGCCAAACCATGCACGTTCCGTAGCATTGACTGTGAAACACCTAACGTTGGTTTAACGGCGGCCCGTCCATTCCCATTTAATTGGGATCCTGATGAAAGGTGGATTGTTTCGCATATTCAACCAACTACATATGGTTTACCCTTTAATACCGGTCCTGAAAGCATGTGGATTTTACCATCTTTCCATCAAACACCTATACATAGTTTAACGGGGGACCGTCCTTTCCCATTTCATGTCGGTCCTGAAAACATTTCGATTTTATCGTCTCTGCATGGACTGTTATGTGTAGGCATAACCACGGAAACTGTGACTGGAGAGACAGGTCTAGGCATAACCACGGGACCGGTCGAATATTCTGATCTAATTCTATGGAATCCTTTGACAGGTGAGTATAAGACGTTGTGTAGAAAGGGTTCTCATAAAGAATGCTATATTACCAATGAAGGTGTATTTGGGTTGTATTATATCTCTTTTGATGACGACTACAGGCTTCTACGTGTCACCCCTCGTACCGAAATTTATATATACTCGTTAAAGTTCGACTCATGGAGAAAGGTCGAGTCGACAGCCAACTTCCAACAATGGGGTCAATGTCGAAGGTGGTGGGAGGCGCCAAGTCATATTCAGTTGAATGAAAACCTCTATTTGTTAAAACAAGTCGAAAAAATAGGATTTTTTATTCACTCATATTCAATTTTGAGGTTCAACACAAAGACTGAAAAGTTCGCAGAAATACCAACTCCCTCTTTTGGAAATCAAATGACAAGCTGGTTTGGTCTCACGGTAATTAAAGCGTGTATCCACCTCTGTGTCGGCATTCTCGTTGACAAAAAAAGTTATACCCGCCAATGTTGTTATGAAATGATCGAGTTGTGGAGGATGGATGAAGATGGAGATTGGACCAAGGCGATAACTTATGGCCCGATGTCGTTTTTTCTTTGGGATGAATCGCTACTGCACTTGATGAGTAATGGAAATTTGCTCATTCAGCGTTTAAATTCTGTTTACGCATTAGATATGAAGAAGCATACCAAAGACATGGTGTTTAATGCATGTGAAAACATGGATGGACTCTATTACAGAATCCCATTTCGTGGGAAATACATCGAAACTACTGTGTCACCCAATCGATACATGTGTAGGGGTGATGAAAAAAAAAAACTAGAACTGAAACTCGACGGATACTAAGATACCGACACATTTAATTATCGGTTTTCGGTTGGTGATGGTGTAGTTTAACTAATTAAACTACACCTTATTCGGTCCATTTTTTGGTTTTACTTTTCATTATTGATATAACGATACAAACCTTTATAATAATTTATAATTCAGTTTCCAGTTTTCTTTAATAATACATATGCATGGTAATATACATTTGCATTCAAAATTTGGGTAGATATCGTTTCTTGAACTAAACATACAAGGATAAAGCTTTACTTGTTCTTGAATCCAATCTGCTTGGGGTTGTAGTTCGAAATTTTTAATTTCATCTTCTTGACAATGCAAATTTGCTCCTTTGGTACCAAATAGGCAAATACCAAGTTTTGATGTATACTACGCCATGTATTATCTTTCTTTTTAGTTTTAATATATTTTAATAAAGGTTGGTTTTTTAGCTTATTTTCTAACATGACATTTTATTAAATTATTCTCTGTTCAACAGATAAATTATTTATAAGAATGATTATCTGTTTCTATGTTTTATCTATGTACACTAGCTATATCCATGCATGTATAATGTTTGTATACGATCTCAAAAGGTAGTGTGACTGGTATCACTTTCTTTAAAATGGAAATAAGTCATTATTAGAAAGGTATTTATAGTTTGAAGGGAAATGTGGATAATATTAGATGCAATTTAACATGTATCTTCGACACATGTTAAAAAACCTTGTTTGATAATGTGTGTATGCTAACAAGTAAAAGAGTAACGAAAACTTTTGAAAACGATTTGCATAATGACTAGTGATTACTGTGAATTGTGATGACGAATATACAAACCATACGGACATATCTATTTTTAGGGACATATATGTTTTTAGGATGGTACTGTTGAATTCAATTAAAATTGCGTAGTTATTGGGATGTAACCGTAAAAAAACCAATTAAACCGAAACCCGATTAAAACCGAACCTTATTCAGTTCGGTTTCAATTAATATTTTTGTGATTAGAAAATCAATTAAATAGAATCGGATAAACTAATTATCACCAATTAAAACCTACCGAACAACACCTCTATACATATGAAGTAACATCTCCATCACACTCTTTAAACCTAATCAATTTTTTTTTGTTTTAATTATATAAATTTTTATCCTAATTCCATCTATCATCTGCGGCTAAGCTGAAATTTGCGCCCACATTAAACGAGTCATATATAGACTCTTGTTACCCTATGAAAGAGAAGAACAAAAGATTCTTGCTTTTAGTAATTTTTCGTTGTCATTGCACCCAATATTCATAGTTATCATCACAAACCACTCTAACTTGTATTATACACGTCCGCCAATCAGATTAATTGATTATTAGTTTTGAGACATGTATGGAAGTTTTCTTCTTAGATTATAGTCAATTGCAGGCTTGAAGGACATAGTCAAAGAAGCCGGTTGGTGTTGCAGTTTACCTAGAATAATTTCGTCAACTGCAGGCTTGAAGGACAAAGTCAAAGAAGCATCAAATAAACTATGATGAAATTAAACCCTCCCAAGTTAGTCAAATTCAAAAAAATGAAGTCCATTCTTTTCATTTTCAACTATTTGTCGCATTTATTGACATTCCAGAATATGGTGACCATTCCGGAGTACTCGTAATGTATGCATGCTAAAACTCCATTTCTACTAAAAGTCCATTTCAAATTTGTTCTTGGCATTTGGGACTACAATTTTGAAGTATTTAGTGCCTAAAAAAATACTTAATCAAGTAAAGGAAAACAAAAACTTACCCATAAAATCTCAATATCTTCAGGGTCAATGTTTGTCTTTTTTACTTCTCTAATAGGTTTGGTATGCGTTCGTGATGGGTGCCCATTCCGAAACGGCTCCACTAACCGTTTGTGTTATTGGGCAAGACCTAGACCTGATGACTCAGAAATGCGTCGTTCCATAGTACATGGTTATTTTAAAAAATGAGAAAAGGGTATTCTTATCATTAAATCAAATATAAATTATGGTTACTTTAATCAATATCCCTAAATTTAATGGCTTCAAATATTGAATAGCGAAATGTAGAGAAGAAACGTATCCAATGCCTACATAAACGAATATTTTAATTAGAATAAAAATTGTCAACTGATTTATGTAAAGTAACTCAATTGTGATTATATGTCAAGTAAAAAAAATAAAAAATAAAACGAGTCAAACATATGATTCCAAATGTAAACTTTCACAGCCATCTAGATTTCTTTATTAAAACATTGTATTGTTATTGTAATTATTACTATAATCACGCCAGTTATCTAAAAATAAAAGATATTTATGACATAAAGTTAGGAAGCTTAATATAAATAAATACTAACAGGTGAATCCAATAAAACCAGGTTTGAAGATATACAGTTAAATAGTCTTGAGAATCAAGCTATGAAAACTATAAATGGGATCATATTTACAAATCTTAACTGCATCTTAAGTTTAAGATATGTGTATGCACAAAGACACGAAATGAGAGAGGGACTATCAACCATGGTTTAAAATTTAACCTGGCCTAGCATTTGGTAGCAATTCACCGCCGGATGTGTTTAAGAACTTTGTAAACATAAACTAGAAATGTGATTAAATGAAACTCACCGCCAATGGCCTCTTGGTCAAGTGGTAAAGGCATCTTCCTCCCTCTTTGATGTTGAGGGTTCAAGTATCGCAAGAGACAATGTGGATTCAGGAGTAGTTTATAGGAGTAGGAGTGGAATAGATTTGTCGTTCGAAAAAAAATAAAACTCACCATAACATAATTAACCAAAATACATTGCCTAGTCAAATTAATGAGAGCGAAAATAATGTGTAAAGGTGATCCAAATATCGATCTGCTGCTTCGATTCAATTCTTAATGCATGGTAAGTTGAGTAGGGACATTTATAGGGAAATGGTATAATGACAAAAGTGGTCTCAGTGTTTTCAGTTTTTAAAAAATTACAGAAATGGTCCGTGTGTTCTTTATTTGCAGAATTACAAAAATGAACTCTGTTTAATAGTATGGAAGAATTACAAAAATGGACTCGGTTTAATGGTATGGAAAAATGATAGAAATGGTCGCTGTCTTTTTTATTTCTTGGTCAAATTATAGATATGGTTCGTATGTTTGCAAAAATTATAGGAATGATCCTTGTATTTTTAATTAACATAATTACAGAATTGGTCCTTGTGTACCTAATAGCGAAATAATAAAAATGTTCGATGTGTTTCATAAAATTATAGAAATGATTCATGCCTAGTAGAAAATTTATAAAAAATGGTCCATGCCTGATAGAAAATTTACAGAAATGGTCCCTGTATAGTGTGTATTGTGTAAGAGCATATTACAGAAAGGTTGTCAAAATATTGGATTAATAACTAGTTAGACTATCATTCAAATTCATAACCCTTGAGCCTAAGTTGTATACACTCGTATTGATACTTCACAAATTTACTACAAAACAAAGAAAACTTCATTATTTTGTAAACGCTTCAACCACTACTAAAAAAATACCCTTTTAATGACATACGAATTATGACAGACAGTGTTTTTATGATTGACAAAAATGTATGTCATAAAAACAGTGTCATCTTATGTAAAATATGAGTGATTTACGACTTACAAAATTGCAAGTCATAAAAATGCATCATCTATTGCAAAATTTATGACATACACTCGGATTAAAAAAATACGCGCGTTCATTCTTTACACGCCTTTTAAATAGTCCCGCTTTCTTCCTCTTCTTTCCCGCTTCCCCAAAATTAGAACCAGGAATAACTCTCTCTCCCCCTTTCACTCTATCACATTCTACCATTTCCGAAATCAAAATCCTCTCTCCAAGCTTCATGAAGAAATCGATTGCCGCTAAACCTAATTCCATCACTTCATGAAGAAATCGATTGCCGCTAAACCTAATTTCATTGCTTCATGAAGAAATCGATTGCTGGGTTTTATGCTCGTAGGTGAAAGACTAGGTGCAAACTCTTCTGGACTCGCTTCAGCATCGTTAGACTAGCTCGAGGTATGAACTTCTTCCCATCTTTTATGTCTACAATGATGGGTTATTTGAGGGTTAGGTACTGCAACTCGTTCGAACTCAACATCGTATCAGGCTTCTATGCGTGAGCCCTAGAAATTTAGTGGAAATTACGCTTCAGGGTTCAAGTTCCTCTTTGGTTTTCCATCAGAGCTCTTTAAGGGAGGCTTCTGTGCGTGAACCCTAGAAAGTGCGTGAACTCTAGTAGTTAGGCCAGATATTAATTCCTTTAAATGAGCATTCAGTTTTCTTGTATCCAGTTTGTCAAAGTGCACTTAACCTCACAAGGCTACGAATTTAAGATGGAGGAGACTGTGCCTTCTTCTCCTCTGATTCTGCTGCCTTTTTAGGCTCTTTCTTCTCCTTTTCCTTTAGTGCATTGCAGATGTCTCTTTCACTTCTTTCTTATCTTCAGCAATCAAATTCTCAAGCAGTCCAACAACATTTGAGGCATCTTTGTTCTCCTCCTTCTCTAGTTGCTGTGACTCTGCCACATCTTGAACCATTTCCATGATCGTTTTGCAATTAGTAATCCAACAAAATTGAACACACTTTGTCTCACTATGGTCTGCATTTAAAATGTGTCCATATCTATTTTTACAGTCATATTTACATGTATGGAAGTCATTGTAAAGTGCTAAGTATCTTCCAATTATCCAGAAACTTGATGCTTCTGATTATTGTAATAAAAAAGATAAGTTTATTTATTTGTTAACACTATATTTTGTCAGCTTATCAATAGTTTTTCTAAATGTTTTTGTACCATTATTTTCTTTTCTTTTCATGTGCTTTTAAGGTCAAGGGTAAATTGGTAATTTCATATATATCTGAAAAATGGTTGATGTAATGTGTAACGAACTATCTGTTCAATTTGGATGTGAAATGCACTGGCCAATTTGGATGTGGTTGATGTAAGCTCTGCAACATTTAAGTCCACATAAAGAATATTTATATTTGCTGGGAACTCTGTCTGCAAACTTGTCAAACTTGAAAAAAAATTGTCAAGATTATCAGCAATGCTTCCCTTTCTCAACCAAAACATTTATTCCTTCTATAATAAAGAAAATGGAAGAACCTGTTCAATCAATCTGGCAGCCTGCTTTAAATTATATATCTGGTATGGAGAATCTCTGTTATTGTTACCTCTACCACCATCTTCCGCCTCCACATCACCATTCCCACTCACAGCTCCAATGATTCACACATGCAGCATTTATGCAGTTATCTTTTGTCGAATTTGACTTGGAGGAAATGAATTTGATCATGTCCATGAGAGAAGGAAACTTGACAGAACATCTTCTCCCATCTACAAATTCTTTTTTCATCCGTGAATCAAGGTAACCGAGTTAGAATATAATGCAAAATTCATCTATATATATCACAGTTACCGTGTGATTTAATTTAATGCAACGTCATCTGTAGATCTAGTGAACGGGACGCCAATGTTTTATTAAGAGGTGCAGTTTTCCGGACATTCAACATCAATTTCTTAACCTATGGTGCCCTGGTACGTACCCTTAACTGGACATACCTATAATCTTTAGATATATAACAAATAACTGCTCAAATATGTTTACATCAAACTGGATTTCTAACAAATCTCACCCCTAGTTTCTTGCATGCATAAAACAGAATCAAATTCTGTTTCTGGAATGTATCACATGCTTTTACATACCATCAATTATCTTTCAACTTATTTGTTAAATTTTCAGTGATGAAATTGACAGGTCTCATTGTTTGCTCTTTTCTTTGGAGCTTCTATTATGCAAGTGTTTGCTCATTTGGATTACTTGGATATGTCGACTATGTTATATTTGTGTTCCCATCCTTGTTCCGTTTGCACAGACTAAACGGACTGCTCCTTGTCTTCATTCTATTTGGGGTTGTGGCATTATCCGTTTCCTGGTTTCTTTATCATTGCTCAGTTTTGTCTTGGAGTTTTAGTTGCCCTTGTTAATCTTGTCAACAACTCTGTTTTCCTCTACCTCCCAGTACATCCGATGCCGATGGAGACTCTACCCCTGAAGGTCTTTCTTTCATTTCTTCATAAACAATTTCTCATTTCAAACTGATCATATTGCTATTCTCACTAAAAGCATTTGTAATTGCAGTTAAAGAAGAAACAAAAGTGCTGAATTGTAGCCACAATCGCTTGGGTGCTGTGAAAATGTAACCGGGTAATCATGCTAGTGCAGATATTTCTCATTGCAATGAAGCCTGGTTTCATCCATGCTGTATATAGTAAGTTTATGTTTATTCTAATAATTACAATTTACTATTATCTGATCTAATCTTATAAGTGTCTACTATTTAATCTGTGCTTCAGTGATATTATTTTTTCTGTATTTATTGAGCCACCGCATCTACACAAGAGTGCAAGGCACCTTACTTCTTCTGTGTGAGATTCATTTTGCAATCTTGTACACTCTTCAGATAAATCTTGTCTCGGGAGCCTTGAGGAAAAGCGACACTATAAGTTGGGCGATTTTATCTCAGTTAGGTATTGTCTATTTCTAATTGGTTCACACTCAGTAATATCACAAATCAACAAACCTAGAATTTGTAACCAATATCATACTTTTTTCTCCTATTTATGTTGTTTTTGGCTTTTGGATTTTATAGAAGACATTGAGTGTTGGCCGTACTAGACTTAAAAGCAACAACTTGTTATTATCTTCATTCCTTGACGCAAATTGTTGAAGCGTAACTAATACAAACATCTCGTTTTCTCTACTGCCAAACCATACACGTTCCGTAGCATCGACTGTGAAACACCTAACGTTGGTTTAACGCGGCCCGTCCATTCCCATTTAATGGGGATCCTGAAGAAAGGTGGATTGTTTCGCATATTCAACCAACTACATATGGTTTACCCTTTAATACCGGTCCTGAAAGCATGTGGATTTTACCATCTTTCCATCAAACACCTATACATAGTTTAACGGGGGACCGTCCTTTCCCATTTCATGCCGGTCCTAAAAACATTTCGATTTTATCGTCTCTGCATGGACTGTTATGTGAAGGCATAACCACGGAAACTGTGACTGGAGTGTCATGTCTAGGCATAACCAGGGGACCGGTCGAATATTCTGATCTAATTCTATGGAATCCTTTGACAGGTGAGTATAAGACGTTGTGTAGAAAGGGTTCTCATAAAGAATGCTATATTACCAATGAAGGTGTATTTGGGTTGTATTATATCTCTTTTGATGACGACTACAGGCTTCTACGTGTCACCCCTCGTACCGAAATCTATATGTACTCGTTAAAGTTCGACTCATGGAGAAAGGTCGAGTCGATAGCCAACTTCCAACAATGGGGTCAATGTCGAAGGTGGTGGGAGGCGCCAAGTCATATTCAGTTGAATGAAAACCTCTATTTGTTAAAACAAGTCGAAAAATTAGGATTCTTTATTCACTCATATTCAATTTTGAGGTTCGACACAAAGACTGAAAAGTTCGCAGAAATAGCAACTCCCTCTTTCGGAAATCAAATGACAACCCTGTTTGGGTCTCTCGGTTATGAAAGGATACATCCACTTCTGTGTCGGCTTCTCTCGTTGACAAAGAAAGTTATGAAATGATCGAGTTGTGGAGGATGGATGAAGATGGAGATTGGAACAAGGCGATAACTTATAATGGCCCTGTTGGGATATAACAAAATAAGTAAGGCACTTCGACAAAACGATAAACGATTTCGGCAAAACACACGGAAATAAAAATGGAGAATAACGGCAAACAAAAAAAATGAAAATCGGAACACAATATTTAACGTGGTTCGGTCACGGAATCACGACCTACGTCCACGGGCAAACGAGAGAGAGGATTTTTATATCACCAAAGAAAGTACAATCATACAAGGCCTAAACTGCACTTGTAATCTGATTACTCACAATATTGTATCACTCAAATTTTTGGCTGCCAAATAAAGGCTCTGCACAAAATACCTCACAATATATCTCTTTGGAATTTTTAGCTCACAAGAGTTTCTAATGTTTCCTCTTGATTTGTTGCTAGTTGTTGGTGCATTAAATATGGTGAACATGAAGGCTATTTATAGCTTGTTTTCACCAACTCAATGAATAAAGAATTCATTTCTTAAACACCATATTTGAATTCCTTCCTTCATGTATGTAAGGAATGATCTCACCATTTGTTGACTAAAAGAAAAGCCTCCATTCTTCTAACAGGCCCAATGTCGTTTTTTCTTCGGGATCAATCACTACTGCACTTGATGAGTAATGGAAATTTGCTCATTCAGCATGTAGATTCTCTTTACGCATTAGATATGAAGAAGCATACCAAAGACATGGTGTTTAATACACGTGAAAACATGGATAGACTGTACCCTTACAAAATCCCTCCGAGAGGGAAATACATCGAAACTACTGTGTCACCCAATCGATACATGATGTGTAGGGGTGTTGGAAAAAAACCAGAACTGAAACTCGACTGATATAACGATACAGACCCTTTTAATTATCGTTTTTCGGCTGTTGTTGGTATAGTTTAACTAATTAAACTACACCTTATTCGTGATGAGCTGTCTTTTACCGAGTCTTGTGCACCGCATAAAGACTTTTTCTACTTTGTTTAGTTCCTGAATAAGTGGACTTTAGATTCGGTCCTCAGTAGTGGAGTTTTGTCAGAAGTAATTTTAGGACTTTTCTGTTTTGTTTTGCTATTTAAAACCTTGCTAGTATTGAATAAAATAATCGAAGCTTTTGAGTTCAATTCCATTTCTTTCTTCTTTGATATCTTTTGAATCGAACAAGTGGTATCACAGCTTGGTTGAGAGCAACAAACACGAGTGAAAAGAGAGCAACAAACACGAGCGAAAAAAGAGAGAAATAAACACGAGTGAAAGAAAGAAGAGATGTCGAATGAAGAGCAAAATCTGCTCAGCATTCCAAAGTTTGATGGTGACTATGATCACTAGAAGATGCTCATGGAAAATATACTTCGGTCAAAGGATTGGTGGAGTCTTATTGATCCCGGTTACAGTGAACCAGAAGTGGGAACTAGAGAAACAGATGCCCAGAAGGCTGCAAGGGCAGAATTGAAGATCAAAGACCTAAAGGTTAAGAATTACCTTTTCTCGGCCATTGATAGGAGCATCTTGAAGACAATACTTCAAAAGGACACGACTCGGGATATCTGGGAATCCATGAAGAAGAAGTATCAAGGAAGTCTCAAGGTACAGAGGTCTTAACTCCAAGCACTTCGAAGGGAGTTCGAAATTCTGGAGATGAAGGATTGTGAAACAATCACAGAGTACTCTGCTAGTGTAATGTTGGTGGCAAACAACATGCACAACAATGGAGAAATTCTACAAGATACCCATATCGTTGAAAAGATACTCCGAACTCTCACCGAGAGGTTCAGTTACATTGTGGTATCCATTGAAGAGGCAAAAGATATCAACAGTCTCAGTGTTGATGAGCTACACAGTCCCCTCTGGTTGTGCATGAACAAAAATTCAAGAGAAAGCTAAAAGAAGAAGAGCGGGTACTGAAGGTAACTCATGAAGCAAGAGCCACGAGAGGAAGAGGTAGAGGTGCATCCAGATGTGGACATGCATCCAAAGGTGGACGAGGCACGGGACAAGGAAGACAATATGTGAATAAATTGTTGATAGAGTGTTTCAATTGCCATAAATTGGGGCATTCCAATAAATGTTCTGAATTGGAAAATGAAGCTAACTTCACAGAACTTGAAGATGAGGACGAATTACTGCTTATGTCTTATGTCGAAGAATACAAGGCCTCAAGAGATGATGGGTGGTTTCTCGACTCAGGGTGTAGCAATCACATAAGTGGAAACCAGGAGTGGTTTTCTGAACTAGATAAAGAGTTCAAACACACTGTAAAGCTAGGGAATGATAGCCATATTGCTGTTACTGGAAAAGGAAGTGTTCACATGAAAGTGAATAGCGTTATTCAGGTAATCTCAAACGTGTACTATATACCTGAATTGAAGAATAACCTGTTGAGTGTTGGTCAGTTGCAAGAAAAAGGGTTGGCTGTGTTGATTCAGAATGGAACTTGTAGAATTTATCATCCGGAGAAAGGAGCAATCATGCATTCTGACATGAGTGGAAACAGAATGTTTTATCTCATTGCTGAAAAAGTACCAAAATCTACTATGTGTTTACAAGTTAACTCAACTCATGATTCATACCTGTGGCATTGTCGATTTGGGCACCTGGGATATAAAGTGGTAACAACTCTATCACAAAAAGAAATGGTTGAAGGGCTGCCCACAATAACAACTCCACAAAAGATCTGTTCAAATTACCTGGTGGGTAAGCAACATCGTGAGAACTTCGACAAAAAAAGTACGTGGAAATCAACAAAGAAATTGCAGCTGATATACTCAGATATATGCGGTCCGATTCGTCCAATGTCAAACAGCAACAAATAGTACATCCTGACTTTTATTGATGATTTTACACGTAAGACTTGGATTTATTTCTTACATGAGAAATCAGAAGCTCTTAACGCTTTTAAGATTTTTTAAGTATTTGTTGAAAGCAAAGCAGGGACAAAGATACTTTGTATTAGAACAGACCATGGAGGCGAATTCTGTAACACCCCACTTTTAAAGAAAACATCCTTATTTAAATGAATATCAATAATTAACATTTCGAAAAACATTCAAAAACATTTTACATCGATTCACAGTGTAGATCCTCATATAGGCAGCATCAGTGTGTATCCGTCATGCCTAGCCGTCATTTTCACCGGTATAACTTGAAATGGTAGTTTAATAGGGAAAGGATAAGCACACGGCTTAGTGAGTTCCAACATCTACACAGCATGTTAATCACATATACTCAACCCCTATAAGAAAATACAGCTATTTATCACACATAACCTGCTCTACCCAGTACGTTGAATTATAGTCTTTTACTCAGCATTTCGAGCCGCGCATACTCTGTTTGTCGAGTCATGCGTATCTACTCAATAGTTTAAACTCCACCATTCAGCACTCAGAGCCGCGCATACCATGTACGTCGAGTCATGCGTATCTGCTCAATAAATCAAACCCCACCGCTCAGCACTCAGAGCCGAGCATACTCTGTACGTCGAGCCATGCGTATCTGCTCAGTGCGTCTTGCGGACATCTCTATATTGCTCAGTACATCGAGCCACCCTATATTGCTCAGTTCGTCGACCCCGTATTATCTACATACTAGACCTAGACACGTCTAGTACTAACCACACACCATACACCAACCCATACAACTATAACAGGAAAATATAATATCAATAAAATACACACAACTTGGTACTATCCACGAACATCTTATAAGCATACAAAACTAAAGTAAAGCACATATAACGTCTACACAATGTAGTGAGAAACTCACCTTGATTTACCATTTGTTTCCTTGCATTCGCTATAACTGCTTGATTTGTACCTATATATTTATTTATAGGTAAACCACTATTTCAACCGACACTACTATTACAGATCACATCATTACTCTGTTTTGTATTCTCTTCAATAATTCCAATATGATACCTCGTGATTTATCAGGTAAAGAACGGCCAGGTAGAAGATTAGATGGGATGGCAGGATCCTTTTAGCATTTTAGCCTTTCGGAAAATCCAACAACCAGATCCCATGTAATCGGCCTAGGCACCGCCCTCTTAACTAAATCATTTGGTATAATTTCTGGAATTACGAATAGTATAACCTCCACATTTGATAGTTTAACATTTATAAACTATTAGGGAAATGCGATAGCGATTACTCACTTAAGATTGACGCTTTCGCAAAGCCTTGACACGCTTCCCGTTCCGCTCTTCCAACACTTCCCGAGCACCTCGTTACCAGCTACCGCTCACTCCTAACTCATCACGACCTATTTTCCTCACAAGAACACTTCTCGATATCGTAAGGTTGTTTGGTGTTTGTTGTGGGTTGAAATGAAGAAGTTGGGCCTCTATTTATAGGACTTGAAAACACTATTCACGACGTCATCACGACATCATCGTCACTATTCATGAGGTAAGCGCTTACTTCATTTATCGAGTACTATTCACGCCGAAGTTAGTATTCACGCCGGAGTACTTCATTTTAAAACGGTCGTTACATGAAAAAAAAACGGATGTTACAAGTCTCCCCCACTTATAAGAATTTCGTTCCCGAAATTCAACTCTAACACTTCTAGGTTATACAGTGCTCACGTTCAAACGGTTCCTGTTTACACCACAAGATAGGGTTCACACGCTTTCTCGTATATCACAACAATCAATAAACTACCATTTTTTATTTCAAAGGCTTATAGATTTCAGCAACATAATACACTGGTATTATGTTGATACATTTTCTCATAGTACGATCCACATATGTATATTCCCTTACGATAAACAACAATATCGTCTACACTTTCACTAATTGGTATCATCTGTCCTTCACGTATACATATGTTTCTCATATATGGATAGTACATAAGCTCAGCGAACATACGACACCACGTATAGAATCTATTATTCTTACCACATATACGTATATCAGTACGCACATCCTTCAGATCGATATACTCCTTCAACCTCCGTATATCTTCACCAAGATTTAGCCATCCATCATGTTCCGACCAGTTGTCACATATGCGATTACATATCTGCTCCACTCTGACAATACTATTGCTCCATTCTTCTGTCACATCTCTCTGATGTACCACTTGTTAACTTCACCCTGAAGATGCCTCGGCAGCCTAACGTATACTTCCATGCTGAAATCTATGAAACCATGCCAACATTATTACTGAGTGTCATATTATATATATATATATATATATATATATATATATATATATATATATATATATATATATATATATATATATATATATATATATATATATATATATATATATGTGTGTGTGTGTGTGTGTGTGTGTGTGTCCTAATCACCTGTCCTCTCAAACCACTTCAATGACTTAACTATTCGTCCCTTCCTCTACCCCTGCAGTATCCACTCACGAAAATTCACCGTTCATCCTATATGTGTGATAGAACTGCCGACCAATAAGTTCATCACAACATATATGTGGTCTCAACCACAAATACTAGATATGTGGCCCCACAAAATAAGTAGTCACAACCACAAATACTAGTAGCCCCACCGAATAAATAGCATCGAGCCATCAAGGCTTCATAGAATATCCTCCAACATTTTTTTGTTATTAGGTACTCGTTATGAGACAACCTCGAGTCACACGGGCTCAATAAATAACACCCAACTGCAAAGCTTCCCAACCAGCCATATAACATTGCAACTTCTCGTATTAGGCCAACATCATAAAACCACACGATTAATTTGTCTGTGAATACATCAGCCCATATTTCATTTTCATACTGGTCTATCGCTTTGTTTTTATGTGACATCACATCATTAATAATCAACAGCGTTCGTCAGTCTGTATATTAAAGTAATCAATAAACGACACCACTATATTCACCTTTATTCCAAAAAGTCTCTTCAATATCCCGTTATCAGTAGTGACTTTTGAAAATTAACGGCACTCAGGGTGGTGAAGAGTCGCATCTACTGTAGATGGTTTGAATTTTTGGTAATAAGGACGTCGGTTGTCCTTTCAGTTCCAGCTGCAAGATGCTATATATACACGTATGTAGTATCATTCATTTCCACATTCATCTTCAGTCTCGTTCTCTCTTATCACTAGTTTGTTCATAAACGAACTCATATTTAAAGCTGAGTCATGGAAAACCAATCTTCAATGGCCGATCTGTCGAACCCTGGACCTGATTTTTCGCAAGGAGAGGGTACTTCAAACCAGGCATTCTTAATAGAGTTCGGTGACTCTAACACTCTAGACATCTATTCTCCATACTCCGGTTTTCTTTCTAATGTTTTGCTTGATTTTGAATTATGGTACAGTCTTCCAGATATACTACCAGCAGAACAACTCCACGGTGGGCCGGAAGTTTTTCCCCAGCTGAATATTAATTCAGAAGATCCCATGTATACATATTTAGATTTTGAGCAAAATCCATACCCCTTCTATCAGGTTAAATTCTTTTAAATGATTGCTTTTATGAATATGTTTTATCATCTGACAATTTTTATTTTTAGACCCATTTGTGGATGGTCTATCTGACTACAATCCATTCATCGACATACCCTCAACAAGTAGTGAGATCATCCCCATGAATCAACGATTCATGGCTGATGACAATCGATTACAGACGATTGATAACATCAATATTGATGTGAATCCCGAGTTTGGGGTTGGTTGTCAATATCAATATCAGCTTCAGTTGATTCAAAGGAATCTGGAAGGATTTCAGAATCCTGGGTTTTCAATTGAAAACCAACAATTTCTACCGACAGGAGCCACTAATTTTGATGAATCAAGGTTCATCTTCGGGTCAGAAAATCAGGGTCATGTTCAAATGATCCAGAACGATAACAATATAATTGGTTTCGAACCTTCGAGTTCATAAAACATAGCAGGTGGTAGTGGAAGCAGTTATGGATTAAGTAGAGAAACGATAGCTGAACGTTTTAACAAACCCATTAAACAGTCTGCAAATGATCTTAATATTAAAATAACACAGCTGAAGGCACGCTGTAGAAAATTAGGTATCAATCATTGGCCTCAGCGACAACTAAAGAGTCTGCAAACTCTTATTGATCGTGTTGAAGTAAAGAATTACATTTTTGTTTTTAATTCCTTTATGAAATTGTAATTACTAAACTTATTTGTGCCACAGGAATTTGGTAACGAGTTTAGTGGAGCAGCAGGATTATCGAAAGATTTGATACCCAACTTAGAAAAAGAGAAAGAAGCAATAATTGAAGGGTCACAATCGGGTCTAACAGACGTCACAAAGAAACTGAGACTAGCTGCTCATAAAGCTGCATCTAAGAAAAGAAAGTTTCTGGAAAAGGGGGAAACTTCATCAAGAACGCATACACAACAGCAATCTCTGCCCTTTAATTCTGGTATGAGTGGTATAAATCCTGGTTTACTCGAGCCTGCGAGTGAGGAGAATTTTGGAGGCTTTGTAGGTGACCTAGCCCGGTTTCCTCGTTCTTACAGCTACCCCCAACTAGTTCCGAATTGGAACCCTTCCTCATCACTGTCCTACTTACACACGCCCCAAATAAGTCAACATTTAGTTCCCAATTATGGGATTATGGGTTCCAACCCTATCGAGACCCCATACCTTGCAGCTCCTCCTCCAATAACTGAAAGCATACCCCTTCCAAATCCTCAAGAAGGTACAAGTCAACCTAATGATGTCAAAGACTGGAGTATAGAAGATATTCTCTCGCTTCTTTCTGATTCTCCAGTTTAGTAGTTCTGTAAACTTTTCTTAATGTATTAAGAAAAGTTTTAGTAATGGTTTACATGTATCGACGTGTTACTACTTTTATTTATTATTTTTGTCATAACTACCCACACCCTTAGTTAATTGGATTCCTCATGACCAACTCCTGATTCGAACGCGGATCTTGTGCTTTCAATAGTAGGAGCTCTACTACAATCTTCCACACCTATCCATGTCCATTCCAGGACTTGTCCAGAAATCTCCAATTCACTTCTCACGAAAATTTTAACTCATATACCCAGGTTATTTCACGAACATAGTTGTATACAATTATTAAAAAAATCTTTCAAATAAAAGGATTTACCTTACGGATATCACTCAACAATGAACCTACAGCCTGGCCAACTCAAACATACTTGGGCTATTTAGTCCCTACTGCTTACCATTTAACGATATTCCTTAAACAATCAATCAGCACGAGTATTTACAACAACAGGCCACAAGTAACTGTACACCAATATGTGGTTTTTTTTCATATATCATAAACAGCAACAGAGACTAGGCACTTAAACCTTTTCTCTACTGACGTCGGCTGACGGTACACACTGCGTTTTTGCAACAACGTTTATTTAACCCCTTACTTGAAAAACAACTTTTTATTTCTTGTAAAAATATCTTCAAATAACACTTTTGAGTCTGAGGCTTGAGATCAAAACCCATCAAGTGAGTCTGATTCACTCAAGCTCTGGCTCTGATACCAACTTGTAACACCCCACTTTTAAAGAAAACATCCTTATTTAAATGAATATCAATAATTAACATTTTGAAAAACATTCAAAAACATTTTACATCGATTCACAGTGTAGATCCTCCTATAAGCAGCATCGGTGTGTATCCGTCATGCCTAGCCGTCATTTTCACCAGTATAACCTGAAACGGTAATTTAATAGGGAAAGGAAAAGCACACGGCTTAGTGAGTTCCAACATCTACACAGCATGTTAATCACATATACTCAACCCCTATAAGAAAATATAGCTATTTATCACACATAACCTGCTCTACCCAGTACGTTGAATTATAGTCTTTTACTCAGCATTTCGAGCCGCGCATACTCTGTTTGTCGAGTCATGCGTATCTACTCAATAGTTTAAACTTCACCATTCAGCACTCAGAGCCGCGCATACCCTGTACGTCGAGTCATGCATATCTACTCAATAAATCAAACCCCACCGCTCAGCACTCAGAGCCGAGCATACTCTGTACGTCGAGCCATGCGTATCTGCTCAGTGCGTCTTGCGGACATCTCTATATTGCTCAGTACATCGAGCCACCCAATATTGCTCAGTTCGTCGACCCCGTATTATCTACATACTAGACCTAGACACGTCTAGTACTAACCATACACCAGACACCAACCCTTACAACTATAACAGGAAGATATAATATCAATAAAATACACACATCTTGGTACTATCCACGAACATCTTATAAGCACACAAAACTAAAGTAAAGCACATATAACGTCTACACAATGTATTGAGAAACTCACCTTGATTTACCCTTTGTTTCCTTGCACTCGCTATAACTGCTTGATTTGTACCTATATATTTATTTATAGGTAAACCACTATTTCAACCGACACTACTACTACAGATCACATCATTACTCTGTTTTGTATTCTGGGCTTAAAGTTGACTCAAGAGTCCTTCGATACCTTTGGCTGGCCCGTCGCAGTCCCCGACTTACGTTGTAACGATGTCGCGCTATTTGTTGATAGCCTCTTATCTGATCCTCCTCTCTTCCACATATGAAGCATTTGTATTTTTTGACTCTTCAATAATTCCAATATGATACCTCATGATTTATCAGGTAAAGAACGGTCAAGTAGAAGATTAGATGGGTTGGCAGGATCCTTTCAGCATTTTAGCCTTTCGGAAAATCCAACAACCAGATCCCATGTAATCGGCCTAGGCACCGCCCTCGTAAGTAAATCATTTGGTATAATTTCTGGAATTACGAATAGTATAACCTCCACATTTGATAGTTTAACATTTATAAACTATTAGGGAAATGCGATAGCGATTACTCACTTAAGATTGACGCTTTCGCAAAGCCTTGACACGCTTCCCGTTCCGCTCTTCCAACACTTCCCAAGCACCTCGTTACCAGCTACCGCTCACTCCTAACTCCTCCCGACCTATTTTCCTCACAAGAACACTTCTCGATATCGTAAGGTTGTTTGGTGTTTGTTGTGGGTTGAAATGAAGATGTTGGGCCTCTATTTATAGGACTTGAAAACACTATTCACGACGTCATCACGACATCATCGTCACTATTCATGTGGTAAGCGCTTACTTCATTTCTCGGGGACTATACATGTCGTAGTTACTATTCACGCCGTAGTTACTATTCACAATGTTTTTTTTAAAACGGTCGTTACATGAAAAAAACGGATGTTACGAGTCTCCCCCACTTATAAGAATTTCGTCCCCGAAATTTAACTCTAACACTTCTAGGTTATACAGTGCTCACGTTCAAACGGTTCCTGTTTACACCACAAGATAGGGTTCACACGCTTTCTCGTATATCACGACAATCAATAAACTACCCTTTTTTTATTTCAAAGGCTTAAAGATTTCAGCAACGTAATACACTGGTATGCTATGTCTAGCCTATGTTGATACATTTTCTCATAGTACGATCCACATATGTATATTCCCTTACGATAAACAACAATATCGTCTACACTTTCACTAATTGGTATCATCTGTCCTTCACGTATACATATGTTTCTCGTATATGGATAGTACATAAGCTCAGCGAACGTACGAAACCACGTATATAATCTATTATTCTTACCACATATACGTATATCAGTACGCACATCCTTCAGATCGATATACTCCTTCAACCTCCGTATATCTTCACCAAGATTTAGCCATCCATCATGTTCCGACCGGTTGTCACATATGCGATTACATATCTGCTCCACTCTGACAATACTATTGCTCCATTCTTCTGTCACATCTCTCTGATGTACAACTTGTTAACTTCACCCTGAAGATGGCTCGGCAGCCTAACGTATACTTCCATGCTGAAATCTATGAAACCATGCAAACATTATTATGGAGTGTCATATTATATATATATATATATATATATATATATATATATATATATATATATATATATATATATATATATATATATATATATATATATATATATATATATATATATATATATATATATATATATATATGTGTGTGTGTGTGTCCTAATCACCTGTCCTCTCAAACCACTTCAATGACTTAACTATTCGTCCCTTCCTCTACCCCTGCAGTATCGACTCACGAAAATTCACCATTCATCCTATATGTGTGATAGAACTGCCGACCAATAAGGTCATCACAACATATATGTGGTCTCAACCACAAATACTAGATATGTGACCCCACAAAATAAGTAGTCACAACCACAAATACTAGTAGCCCCACGGAATAAACAGCATCAAGCCATCAAGGCTTCACAGAATATCCTCCAACATTTTTTTGTTACGAGGTACTCGTTATGAGACAACCTCGAGTCACACGGGCTCAATAAATAACACCCAACTGCAAAGCTTCCCAACCAGCCATATAACATTGCAACTTCTCGTATTAGCCCAACATGATAAAACCACACGATTAATTTGTCTGTGAATACATCAGCCCATATTTCATTTTCATACTGGTTTATCACTTTGTTTTTATGTGACATCACATCACTAATAATCAACAGCGTTCGTCAGTCTGTATATTAAAGTAATCAATAAACGACACCACTATATTCACCTTTATTCCAAAAAGTCTCTTCAATATCCCGTTATCAGTAGTGACTTTTGAAAATTAACGGCACTCAGGGTAGTGAAGAGTCACATCTACTGTAGATGGTTTGAATTTTTGGTAATAAGGACGTCGGTTGTCCTTTCAGTTCCAGCTGCAAGATGCTATATATACACATATGTAGTATCATTCATTTCCACATTCATCTTCAGTCTCATTCTCTTTTATCACTAGTTTGTTCATAAACGAACTCATATTTAAAGCTGAGTCATGGAAAACCAATCTTCAATGGGCGATCTGTCGAACCCTGGACCTGATTTTTCGCAAGGAGAGGGTACTTCAAACCAGGAATTCTTAATAGAGTTCGGTGACTCTAACACTCTAGACATCTATTCTCCATACTCCGGTTTTCTTTCTAATGTTTTGCTTGATTTTGAATTATGGTACAGTCTTCCAGATATACTACCAGCAGAACAACTCCACGGTGGGCCGGAAGTGTTTCCCCAGCTGAATATTAATTCAGAAGATCCCATGTATACATATTTAGATTTTGAGCAAAATCCATACCCCTCTATCAGGTTAAATTCTTTTAAATGATTGCTTTTATGAATATGTTTTATCATCTGACAATTTTTATTTGTAGACCCATTTGTGGATGGTCTATCTGACTACAATCCATTCATCGACATACCCTCAACAAGTAGTGAGATCATCCCCATGAATCAAGGATTCATGGCTGATGACAATCGATTACAGACGATTGATAACATCAATATTGATGTGAATCCCGAGTTTCGGCTTGGTTTTCAATATCAATATCAGCTTCAGTTGATTCAAAGGAATCTGGAAGGATTTCAGAATCCTGGGTTTTCAATTGAAAACCAACAATTTCTACCGACAGGAGCCACTAATTTTGATGAATCAAGGTTCATCTTCGGGTCAGAAAATCAGGGTCATGTTCAAATGATCCAGAACGATAACAATATAATTGGTTTCGAACCTTCGAGTTCATAAAACATAGCAGGTGGTAGTGGAAGCAGTTATGGATTAAGTAGAGAAACGATAGCTGAACATTTTAACAAACCCATTAAACAGTCTGCAAATGATCTTAATATTGGAATAACACAGCTGAAGGCACGCTGTAGAAAATTAGGTATCAATCATTGGCCTCAGCGACAACTAAAGAGTCTGCAAACTCTTATTGATCGTGTTGAAGTAAAGAATTACATTTTTGTTTTTAATTCCTTTATGAAATTGTAAATACTAAACTTATTTGTGCCACAGGAATTTGGTAACGAGTTTAGTGGCGCAGCAGGATTATCGAAAGATTTGATACCCAACTTAGAAAAAGAGAAAGAATCAATAATTGAAGGGTCACAATCGGGTCTAACAGACGTCACAAAGAAACTGAGACTAGCTGCTCATGAAGCTGCATCTAAGAAAAGAAAGTTTCTGGAAAAGGGGGAAACTTCATCAAGAACTCATACACAACAGCAATCTCTGCCCTTTAATTCTGGTATGAGTTGTATAAATCCCGGTTTACTCGAGCCTGCGAGTGAGGAGACTTTTGGAGGCTTTGTAGGTGACCTAGCCCGGTTTCCTCCTTCTTACAGCTACCCCCAACTAGTTCCGAATTGGAACCCTTACTCATCACTGTCCTACTTACACACGCCCCAAATAAGTCAACATTTAGTTCCCAATTATGGGATTATGGGTTCCAACCCTATCGAGACCCCATACCTTGCAGCTCCTCCTCCAATAACTGAAAGCATACCCCTTCCAAATCCTCAAGAAGGTACAAGTCAACCTAATAATGACAAAGAGTGGAGTATAGAAGATATTCTCTCGCTTCTTTCTGATTCTCCAGATTAGTAGTTCTGTAAACTTTTTTTAATGTATTAAGATAAAGTTTTAGTAATGGTTCACATGTATCGACGTGTTACTACTTTTATTTATTATTTTTGTCATAACTACCCACACCCTTAGTTAATTGGATTCCTCATGACCAACTCCTGATTCGAACGCAGATCCTGTGCTTTCAATAGTAGGAGCTCTACTACTATCTTCCACACCTATCCATGTCTATTCCAGGACTTGTCCATAAATCTCCAATTCACTTCTCACGAAAATTTTAACTCATATACCCAGGTTATTTCACAAACATAGTTGTATACAATTATTAAAAAAAATCTTTCAAATAAAAGGATTTACGTTACGGATATCACTCAACAAGGAACCTGCAACCTGGCCAACTCAAACATACTTGGGCTATTTAGTCCCTACTGCTTACCATTTAACGATATTCCTTAAACAATCTACAGCACGAGTATTTACAACAACATGCCACAAGTAACTGTACACCAATATGTGGTTTTTTTTCATATATCATAAACAGCAACAGAGACTAGGCACTTAAACCTTTTCCCTACTGACGTCGGCTGACGGTACACACTGCATTTTTGCTACGACGTTCATTTAACCCCTTACTTGAAAAACAACCATTTATTTCTTGTAAAAATATCTTCAAAGAACACTTTTGAGTCCTAGGCTTGAGATCAAAACCCATCAAGTGAATCTGATTCACTCAAGCTCTAGCTCTGATACCAACTTGTAACACCCCACTTTTAAAGAAAACATCATTATGTAAATGAATATCAACAATTAACATTTTGAAAAACATTCAAAAACATTTTACATCGATTCACAGCGTAGATCCTCATATAAGCAGCATGAGTGTGTATCCGTCATGCCTAGCCGTCATTTTCACCAGTATAACCTGAAATGGTAATTTAATAGGGAAAGGATAAGCACACGGCTTAGTGAGTTCCAACATCTACACAGCATGTTAATCACACATACTCAACCCCTATAAGAAAATACAGCTATTTATCACACATAACCTGCTCTACCCAGTTCGTTGAATTATAGTCTTTTACTCAGCATTTCGAGCCGCGCATACTCTGTTTGTCGAGTCATGCATATATACTGAATAGTTTAAACTCCACCATTCAGCACTCAGAGCCGCGCATACCCTATACGTCGAGTGATGCATATCTGCTCAATAAATCAAACCCCACCGCTCAGCCCCCAGAGCCGAGCATACTCTGTATGTCGAGCCATGCGTATCTGCCCAGTGCGTCTTGCGGACATCTCTATATTGCTCAGTACATCGAGCCACCCTATATTGCTTAGTTCGTCGACCCCGTATTATCTACATATTAGACCTAGACACATCTAGTACTAACCACACACCATACACCAACCCTTACAACTATAACAGGAAGATATAATATCAATAAAATACACACAGCTTGGTACTATCCACGAACATCTTATAAGCACACAAAACTAAAGTAAAGCACATATAACGTCTACACAATGTAGTGAGAAACTCACCTTGATTTACCCTTTGTTTCCTTGCACTCGCTATAACTGCTTGATTTGTACCTATATATTTATTTATAGGTAAACCACTATTTCAACCGACACTACTACTACAGATCACATCATTACTCTGTTTTGTATTCTCTTCAATAATTCCAATATGATACCTCGTGATTTATCAAGTAAAGAACGGCCAGGTAGAAGATTAGATTGGGTGGCAGGATCGTTTCAGCATTTTAGCCTTTCGGAAAATCCAACAACCAGATCCCATGTAATCGGCCTAGGCACCGCCCTCGTAAGTAAATCATTTGGTATAATTTCTGGAATTACAAATAGTATAACCTCCACATTTGATAGTTTAACATTTATAAACTATTAGGGAAATGCGATAGCGATTACTCACTTAAGATTGACGCTTTCGCAAAGCCTTGACACGCTTCCTGTTCCGCTCTTCCAACACTTCCCGAGCACCTCGTTACCAGCTACTGCTCACTCCTAACTCCTCCCGACCTATTTTCCTCACCAGAACACTTCTCGATATCATAAGGTTGTTTGATGTTTGTTGTGGGTTGAAATGAAAAAGTTGGGCCTCTATTTATAGGACTTGAAAACACTCTTCACGACGTCATCACGACATCATCACGACATCATCGTCACTATTCATGAGATAAGCGCTTACTTCATTTCTCGGGTACTATTCACGCCGGAGTGACTATTCACAACGTTTTTTTTTAAAAACGGTCGTTACATGAAAAAAACGGTTCTTACAAATTCAACTCGGAAGAATTCACAAAATTCTGCAATGAACGTGGAATTAATAGACAGTTGATGACTCAGTACATGCCGCAATAGAACGGCGTGGCTGAACGCAAAAACAGAACTATCATGAATATGGTTCGAAGCATGTTGAACGGAAACCAAATGGCTAAAGATTTCCGGGCAGAAGCAGCAAATTGGTGCATTCGTATTCTAAACAGGTGTCCAACAACAGCTCTAGAAGATAAAAGTCCCAAAGAAGCATGGTGCGACAACAAACCAAAGGTAGATCACTTTCGAGTCTTTGGCTGTTTAGCTCATGTACAAAGCAAATGCCTAAAGATTTCTGGGCAGAAGCAGCAAATCGATGCATTCATATTCTAAATAGGTGTCCAACAGCACCTCTAGAAGATAAAAGTGTTGGAAATCAAGGTTCATGTAATAGTTTCAAAAACAAGAGTTTGCAACGGAAGCATAAAATCATGAACACAAATTCCATTTTCAAGAGGATCATGCTACATGCATGTAGAGATAACATGAAGAACAAACATAGTTTAAGTTCAAGATCATAACCTTTGTTCTTGGGTTTGGTTTGGATGATTTTGATAGCTAGGAATCAAATTAGAATCCCTCTATAGTTGATCCACCACAAGCTTGAACACCCTTGAATGCTAGTTCCACAACTTGCAAGATATGACTCCTTTTCTTATGAAACCAAAAACCAATTTTTTCTAAGAACTTAAGGAGAGTTTTTGGCTGATTTCTTGAAGCAAGAATAATGTACACATGCCCTCAAATTCGTCCAACATATATCCCACCAAGGCAAAAGAAAAGCACATGCAACTAGCTTAAAAGAAAGATCCATTTGATTTCTATAATCAAAAGCTAGAAGACACAATGCATCTTCCTTTTCTTTTAAGTTCTTAATGCATTCTTTTCCTTCCAATATGGCTGATTTTATGATGACAAATGAAGTGCTAGTGGGTTGTTATTATTTATAAAACTTAGATAATAAAAGCTTATAAATAATACATCTTCTTATTTCTTAAATGGGATAACATTTAACCCATAATCATATATATAAATAAACCATCTAAATATACAATCTTAATTGTATAATTATATATATATACATACATATATATATATATATATATATATATATATATATATATATATATATATATATATATATATATATATATATATATATATATATATATATATATATATATATATATATATATATATATATAACAATATATATATATATATATATATATATATATATATATATATATATATATATATATATATATATATATATTATTTAATTTACCAATTAAATTAAATAAAAGGCTTACTTATAAATCAATTAAATCGTTTAACAATTTAAACAATTTAATTGTTACACTTAATTAATTCATCACATATGAATTATTAATCAACCTTTAATTTTTGTAGTTTATTATTATTTACCTCAAATAATAATAACCTACAAGATTAAATTGCAAGTTTAGTATCATTTGATGTTAAATCAAATTTAACGTTCTAAATGATCAATTGGTGTCAAACTTGTTGTTGGTGTGACCCTATAGGATCATGTATTATTAGTAATATCATTTTATGATCATCCTTGGGCATATAGAACTAACAATCTCCCACTTGCACAAGGTTGCATCATAGAACGATATCGACAGTGGTAAACGTCTAGCAACATTTCACTACCCCCAATAACACATGACATTGTGCCATTCAACAACATTCAATTCTTCAGAAAACACGAGGATCTAATTGATGTATAAGGTTATCTATCAATTATCCCTTTGTCACAGACATCATGTTGAACATGAGACATGGATCTTAATCATTCTCATTTTATGTTCAACTTTCAAACAGGCGCCTTAGATGCCTAACTCTCAACACATAAGAGGAACAAATCCCGTCTTGACTACATACGCCTCTCATATAGTTAGTATTATGCATGAGTATGGCCTTTATGGTTGTCTGTATTTCAAGAACAACAGTAAACCATATCAAAGCATAGTACACTCTACACTTGAGTCCCAAATATGTATCTCAGGTCAAAGGATACAATGATAATACCTTTATTCAAGAATCACTTATGATGATGATCCATGGAGTGATCTTGAAACGGGTCAAGTCCAATACTTGTTTACTGACAAGTACCTATGAATTTGGTTGCAACCTTTTGCTACTTTTACCCATAAAAGTCAACCAATCCAATTCATATTAGTCTTACTTCATAATTTCTCCCACAACTATGATCGACTATGGACGTTTAGAATAACTAAATTATTCAAGGATTAAACATGCTAATAAAACACAATAATTATGAATGAAACATCACGTCACATATATTACATAATTCTTGTCGTTTACATAAGTTCATATTCATAAAACATTAAACACAAATCAAATCCATTCATTAGAAAAACGGAGTCCTATACCCTTAGCATGACTTTCATGCTTAGTTTGGGGTAAAGGTTTCGTGAATGGGTCTGCCAAATTTTGATCTGTATGAACCTTGTGAATACTTATTTCACCATTCTTAACTTCATGTCTAATGTAGTTATACCTTCGGTGAATGTGTTTGGTCTTTTGATGCAATCTAGGTTCCTTTGCTTGAGCTATAGCACCTAGATTGTCACAGAAGATTTCTATAGGGTCCCGAATGGAAGGAACAACCCCTAGATCTTCTATGAACTTTCTCATCCATACAGCTTCTTGAGCAGCTTCCGAAGCAGCAACATACTCTGATTCTGTAGTGGATTGTGCAATCACTTCTTGTTTGGAACTCTTCCAAGACACGGCTCCTCCATTTAAAATAAAGACATACCCAGATTGAGATTTCGAATCATCCCTATCTGTTTGGAAGCTTGCGTCAGTGTAACCCTTTACCTTTAAGCTTTCTTCCAAACCGCCGTAAACTAAGAACATATCTTTAGTTCTTCTCAAGTACTTAAGAATGTTCTTTACAGCAGTCCAGTGGGCTTCACCTAGGTTCTGTTGATACCTACTAGTCATACTTAAGGCACATGAGACGTCGGGCCTAGTGCATAACATGGCATACATGATGGACCCAATTGCCGAAGCATATGGGACATGTTTCATCCTTTCAAGTTCAGTCCTAGAGTTCGGGCACTGAGACTTGCTTAGGATGGTGCCATGAGGCATTGGCAAGAATCCTCTTTTGGAGTCTTGCATCTTGAACCTTTTCAAGATTTTATCAATATATACACTTTGGCTAAGACCAATAAGTCTCTTAGATCTATCTCTATAGATCTTTATGCCTAATACATAAGCAGCTTCCCCTAGATCCTTCATTGAGAAACAACTCTCAAGGAACGCTTTGACACCTTTTAAGGTTGGGATGTCATTTCCAAATAAAAGTATGTCATCTACATACAATACTAGGATTATGACAATGCTCCCACTAGCTTTCTTGTAAACACAGGAGTCATCCTCATTTTTGATGAATCCAAAACTCGTAATCTTTTCATCAAAACGGATGTTACATGTTCGAGACGCTTGCTTTAATCCATAGATAGATCTTTTAAGCTTGCACACTTTGTTTGGATGCTTGGGATCGACAAAACCTTCAGGTTGATCCATATAGACATCTTCCAATAAGTATCCATTAAGGAAAGCGGTCTTGACATCCATTTGCCATATCTCATAATCATAGTACGCGGCTATGGCAAAAAGTATCCTAATCGACTTGATCATTGCCACTGGAGAAAAGGTCTCATCATAGTCAATACCATGAGTCTGTGAGTATCCTTTAGCGACAAGTCTAGCCTTAAAAGTGTGAACATTTCCATCCACGTCGATTTTCTTCTTGAAAACCCATTTGTTCCCAACAGTCTTACAATTGGTGGGAAGATTAACCAAGTTCCAAACTTGATTATCGTGCATGGATTGCATCTCAGTGTTCATGGCCTCAAGCCATTTATCAGATTCAGGATCTGATATTGCACTCTGATAGTTGACGGGTTCATCAGAATCTATCGTATAACATTCCTCTTCCATCAAAAGGTAACCATACCTTTCTGGTTCAATTCGAACCCTACCAGATTTGCGAACACCTTGTGTTACAATTTGTTCCTGATCAACCGTTTGTTCAGGTTCAACAATTTCTTGTTGAATGCTATATTCAACTTCTTGTGTATCAGGTTGTGGTTCCTGAAGTTCCTCAAGTTCCACAAACCTCCCACTAGCCTCTTCCGTCAGAAACTTGTTTTCTAGGAATTCAGCTTTTCGAGAAATAAATATCTTATTCTCGATGGGATTGTAGAAATAGTATCCAAGACAATCTTTCGGATACCCTACAAAAATACATTTAGTTGAACGGGGTTCTAATTTGTTTGAAGCTTCTTGTCTAACATAAGCTTCACAACCCCATACCTTTAGATAGGATAAAGATGGAACCCTTCCATGCCATATCTCATAAGGCGTTTTATCTACCTTCTTAGTAGGTGCCATGTTTAGGAGACGAGCAGCTGTTTGTATAGCATAACCCCAAAATGATAAAGGTAGAGTACTTTTACTCATCATGGATCGAACCATATCCAATAGTGTTCGGTTCCGCCTCTCAGACACACCATTATGTTGTGGTGTTCCAGGTGGAGTAAGTTGTGAAACAATTCCACAAGTCTTAAGATGATCCATAAAGTTTGTACTTAAGTACTCACCTCCTCTATCAGAACGAAGAACTTTAATTGTTTTGTTGAGTTGATTTTCCACTTCACTTTGAAACGTTTTGAACATTTCAAACGCCTCATGTTTATGTTTAATTAAATAAACATATCCAAAACGACTAAAGTCGTCAGTGAAGGTGATGAAATATCTTTCACCATATCTAGTCATTGGCTTGAAAGGACCACATACATCCGTATGTATGATTCCTAACAAGTCCTTTGCTCTCTCATTGGTTCCAGAGAAAGGAGCTTTAGTCATCTTGCCATGTAAACAAGATTCACATATATCAAATGAGTCATTCTCATTTGCCTTCAAAAGTCCACTCTTTTGAAGTTGGGATATGCGATTCTTGTTTATATGCCCAAGGCGACAATGCCATAGATAGGTTTGACTCAAATCAAATTTGGGTTTCTTGGTGAAAGTGTGGTATAAAGAGCCATTGTTAGTCTTTTCATCAAGGTTTACTTCATAAATTCCATTTAAAGGCCTAGCCTCAAAATAGAATACATTATTTTTGTAAACACAAATATCATCATTATTAAAGGAAAGATCAAATCCACATTGTCTTAATTTAGCAACCGAAATAATATTCCTAGTCAAGCTAGGAACATAGTAAACATTCAACAATGTCACACACAAGCCATTAGGTAGTAATAAATTAAAACTTCAATTGAATCAACCGCAACCCTTGCATTGTTTCCAACCCGAAGTACTACCTCATTTGCCTTCAGTCGCCTACTCCTTTTGAACCCCTGCAACATATTACATATGTGAGTTCCACAACCAGTATCAAATACCCATGTGTTAGGAGATAAATTATAAAGTTCTAGGTCTATCACATAGATACCTGAAGTGCCTTCACCGGCCTTCTTCTTTTTCAACTCCGCAAGATAGGTAGGGCAATTTCTCTTCCAATGCCCAGCTTTGCCACATTCAAAGCATGTGTCTTCTTTGGCAACCTTTGCCTTCTTCTTGGGCGGATGGGAAGGTTGGACAACTTTCTTGCCCTTACCTTTGAAAGCTTTTGCTTTCCCTTTGCCCTTGGAGTTGGTGGGGTGTTCTGGTCTAGTTCTCTTTGTTCCACCTTCCTTGATCATGAGAACTTGAGTGGTTTTCTTAGGCAGATTCTTTTCCCCGGTAATTAGCATCCCATGTAATTCTGGGATAGTCTTGTTTAAACCATTCATGTTAAAATTCATGACAAAAGGATCAAAGGACTTTGTCAAGGAGTTAAGGATCATATCCGTTGCTAGCTCTTCGGGCATCACAACTCCAAGACGTGCCAAATGATCAATGTGACTCTTCATTTTGAGCACATAAGAACTTACCGACTGCCCATCCTCCATCTTGCAAGCATGGAAAGCCCGAACAGTTTCGAACCTTTCCGTTCTTGCAAGTTGTTGGAACATTTCCTTTAGTTGATGAATCATGTCATAGGCAGAGTGATTCTCCAAATCCTTCTGAAGGTCAGGAATCATGGTTGCCAACATGAGGCATGATGCATCGATGGAATCATCCATCTTTTTAAGCCATGCATCGTGTGCGGGCTTAGGAATGGCAGGGGGCTCTTCTGGAAGTGGTTCATTGAGAACATATTCTTTCTTTTCTTGTTTGAGAACAATTCTCACACTACGGTGCCAATCCAAGAAGTTTGTATGGTTAAGTTTTTCTCCTTCAAGGAGAGACCGTAGTGAGGTTTTGTTAGGAGCCGAGTGTGTGTTGTTTGGTGCCATCTACAAAATTTTAACACGGCTCTATTTAGTAAATTATGATATTAAGTCCTTAATAATTAATACCCTTTCTTGTTTCATAAACTTTAATTAATTAAGGTCTAAAATCCAAGTTGCATCACGAATAAGTGGTTAGGTATCCTTTATCCCGCCTATTCGAATCAACAAGGTAGGTAACGGTTTACCAATTATATCCAAATATAATTTCTAGAGTTATGGGATCTCATTATAACATTTATAAGTTTGGCATGTTTGATCCCATCTATGCCTTGGATTTCTAATGCTTAGGTGACCTTTATCACAAGAGATTTCCAAACGAAATATCCTACTTAAACGGACGTGTAGTTTTGACAACTATTAATGGTTAGGTGTCCTTTATCCCATCAATATTGCAAAACTACTTCTTGTATCACAAGAAGACTCCAAGTGGTTAGGTATCCTTTATCCCACAAGGAAATACAAGTGATACATGAGTGTCTTTAAGAAGGACGGCATAGATTCGTATTTCATAAGGGATTTGAATGTTTTACAATTCTAATTTTGAAAAACATATGGTATCATGTAGATTGCATGCATCCAATGAACATGGTACCATTAAATCTTTTTTTGTTAATTGGTTCCTAAATCATAAAATCTCCATTTTATTGATTCTTTATTTGTGGTCAAGATTACAATTAATATCCTATATTAAGTTTGAGTTTGATCACATATATTAGAACCAATTTATAATCCTAAATAATTACCATTATTATTTAGGGTTGGAGTTTGTAAGAGTTTATAAAATCTCCATTTTATATCTTGTTACAATCATTTTCAAAACTTGACTTAATAGGTTTTAAACAAAACCCATTTTAATAAAACCCATTTTATCACATCTTATGTTTTAAATGTCAACTTTTGAAAATACAAACTCCTTGATGATTATGTTTAATTATCTAGGTTGTCTAGCATGCAAAATCTTATTTTCATCCACAACATAACATAATAAAACATTCAAACATCACAAGCATGCATGGGTTCATAAACACAAGCCAACTAAGTTGATATTTCATGTGAGCCATACATGAAATATCAAGTCCAAACCTAGGGACAAAAGGGTGACAAAAACTCAACCAAATGATCTTCGATTTGGCTAAAATTTTGCCAACCTTCTTATAACATCAAATGAGACTTGAACCACCATTACTTGACATCCTTGCATGAGATGTGAATTTTTTTTTGCCCCCCTTAAAACTTGCGACAGGAACAGGCCCAGCAGGAGGGTTTTCTTGTGGTGTTGTTGCATTTTTCAATTCATTCTTGGCTATATTGATGCTAATACTTGTTGAAACTTAATGTATATACTAGATATTAAAGTTACCAACAAGTATATCACCAAATAACCAAGATATGAATTTTAAAAAACACTTTCAAAACAATTTTGAAATCTGGACAGCAGCTCTTCAGAAAGTGCTGCTGTTGGGTGCAATCTTCTCTTGGTCTTTTACTTCCTTCTCTTGTTACATTTTGTGAAATAAATAAAATACAACTATTCTAATATTTACAAAAGGAATATAAAGAAGGAAATAACTAATTATTATTACAAACCATTTGAATAAATGAATAGATTACAACCATATCAAACACAAACACAAAACATGCATCATATGGTCCTTGGCTTGTTTATGCACCATTTTATCACATAAAATCATAAGAAAATCAACACTTTGTTTTTCTAAGGCAACAATTTATGTAACCAAAAGCATGCATACATAAGATATAGTTGGTTACATAAAATCATAGATAATATACTTGCATGTTGCCAAAGAAGCCATGCATGAAACTTTCATTTAAGAAGATGAACATTCATGGCTTCCAAAAACCAAGTTTATCCAAATAAACTTATTATCTAAACATGCAATATAGCCATGGCTCTGATACCAATTGTTGGAAATCAAGGTTCATGTAATAGTTTCAAAAACAAGAGTTTGCAACGGAAGCATAAAATCATGAACACAAATTCCATTTTCAAGAGGATCATGCTACATGCATGTAGAGATAACATGAAGAACAAACATAGTTTAAGTTCAAGATCATAACCTTTGTTCTTGGGTTTGGTTTGGATGATTTTGATAGCTAGGAATCAAATTAGAATCCCTCTATAGTTGATCCACCACAAGCTTGAACACCCTTGAATGCTAGTTCCACAACTTGCAAGATATGACTCCTTTTCTTATGAAACCAAAAACCAATTTTTTCTAAGAACTTAAGGAGAGTTTTTGGCTGATTTCTTGAAGCAAGAATAATGTACACATGCCCTCAAATTCTTCCAACATATATCCCACCAAGGCAAAAGAAAAGCACATGCAACTAGCTTAAAAGAAAGATCCATTTGATTTCTATAATCAAAAGCTAGAAGACACAAGGCATCTTCCTTTTCTTTTAAGTTCTTAATGCATTCTTTTCCTTCCAATATGTCTGATTTTATGGTGACAAATGAAGTGCTAGTGGGTTGTTATTATTTATAAAACTTAGATAATAAAAGCTTATAAATAATACATCTTCTTATTTCTTAAATGGGATAACATTTAACCCATAATCATATATATAAATAAACCATCTAAATATACAATCTTAATTGTATAATTATATATATATACATATATATATATATATATATATATATATATATATATATATATATATATATATATATATATAACAATATATATATATATATATATATATATATATATATATATATATATATATATATATATAATTTAATTTACCAATTAAATTAAATAAAAGGCTTACTTATAAATCAATTAAATCGTTTAACAATTTAAACAATTTAATTGTTACACTTAATTAATTCATCACATATGAATTATTAATCAACCTTTAATTTTTGTAGTTTATTATTATTTACCTCAAATAATAATAACCTACAAGATTAAATTGCAAGTTTAGTATCATTTGATGTTAAATCAAATTTAACGTTCTAAATGATCAATTGGTGTCAAACTTGTTGTTGGTGTGACCCTATAGGATCATGTATTATTAGTAATATCATTTTATGATCATCCTTGGGCATATAGAACTAACAAAAAGTCCCCAAGAAGCATGGTGCGACAACAAACCAAAGGTAGATCACTTCCGAGTCTTTGGCTGTTTAGCTCATGTACACGTGTGACAACACCTAGTAATATCACATATTTTAGTCGTTGTTGAGCCCTATTCTTAGTGAAATTATATCATATACATCGTGGTATTCTCAGTTTTCGTGCCACCACTTGTTTGGAAAGAAATAATACAAACAGGGACCAAAAGCGTGCAATTTGGAAGAAGTTTGAAGATCAAGGCAAAATAAGGAAAAGATGTATGCGCACCGCGGAAATCATCAAGGCGCGACGCGGGTATGAGGCGGTGGAAAGAATTCAAATTCCGATAAAACGAGGATAAACCCCTACGCGCAACGCATGATCCATCTATGCGCGGCGCGATCTTGAGATTTTTGCAACTATAGATAGAGGCTTTTAGGTCGAAAAAACTAGCGAAGACCTGGTGTGAAATTGACCCCCAAGGCTCTTTGACTCCGAGATTCAGCTTCAAGAACCACCTTTTGGTATTTTTAAGTTTTTATCTTTAATTTTCAATTAGTTTAATAGTTAGTAATCATTGGCTAGTATTTTTGGGAGTGACAACCATTGATATTTAGTTTTTGTTAATGTTTTGGGATCTTTTGGTTACTATTTTGTATCATTGGATCTGAGTTTTGAGTTACTGAATCATTTGGTTACAAGTAATTGCCCCTTTTTGATGTTTTATGCTTGTGAATGAATTGTTGGATGTTTGAATTGTGTTTGATGTTTGGATTGCCTTTGTTTGCTTCTGATTTGGAGATGTACTTCTGATTTCAGTAAGTAACAAGGTTTGGTTGATAGTTTAGTTCATGCTTGCTTGGAACTGTTTTATTTTATGCTTTTTGGGATTAGTTGTCAAAAGTTAGGAACTAGGTCCTCTAACTGTAGCGTGACACTGCAGTTGGTAATCTGTCACCTGTCTCGACCACGTAACTCCTATGGATCGACCCTGACTTCCACTGTGCTAAGTGAGAGTGAGGTTTATTTTCTTATTTTTGACCGCATGACGACCGGTGCGATGTCAAAATTTGGCGTCGTTGTCAGGGAGTTGTGAGCTTGAGAATAGGTGATCTTTAGGACTTTTAGTTTTAGAATTTTTTTGGTTTTTGATTTCAGTTAGTTAGTAATTTTGGTTTTTGATTTCTCGGGTGTGTTTCATTAGTGTATGCATACTCGTAGGGGTGAGCAATTATCCCCTTTGCATTTTGACTCAGAGATTGAGCGAACTGCGTGCAAGATCCGTGCACGTAGGCGTTTAAATACAATGAGTTTTAGTAATGTCAGTATTAGTATAGTGAGTGTTGCCCAGGAACCCTCGGGTGAGGCAACGGGGATGTCATTTATTCCCCCGGTTTCAGAATTCGACATTGGGAGCACGAGTGCTACTGGTGGTGCAGCTTCAGCGCCTGCACCTATACCTTCATGCACTCCGCCGTCGATTACACCATTTCAACCTTTACCCCAACCACAATCCACAAACCCATTTACATCTGCCATGTCTTGGGGAGCGCCGACCCATGATGGTACCCCAGTATCTAGACAGCAGACACCCATTTCACAACCAGCACCAGTACTTTTTAAACCACAAACCACATTCCAAACTATACCACCTCAACAACAATATCAACAGCAACCACCTCAGCAGCAATACCAGTATCAAGAGGTTGAGGAGAGGTATGATGAAGAAGACGAAGGATGGATTCCACTAGCACCACAGCAACCATGGAACCGAGGTCGGGGACCTCCGAGAAGAGCACAGCAGCATCAACCACAACAAGGTCAGCAGAGATATAATGATCATCACTTTTACGGTAATCCTACTCAACCTTTGTATTTTGCACAACCGATCTAGGGGCAGTCGGTTGCATCGCACTTCCAGCCACAGGAGTACGATGACTCGTCGCCCATTTACATTCCTGATGATATAGAATCTCAAGTAGAAATTAGGCCTCAGTTGTTAGGGATATTACCGGAATTTAGGGGGTACAAACAGGATGGCCGATACAATCACTTGTATGAGTTTATAGCAATAGCCAATGCTAACACCCCTAGGAACACTAATAAGAACATTTTTAGACTAAGATTGTTCCCATTCACTCTTAAAGACAAACCCAAATATTGGTTTACGTCTTTGCCATCGAATAGCATCACTACATCAGACCAACTCAAAGCTAAGTTCTTACAATAGTTTTATCCGACAAGCAAGACGACGGAAATCAGGAGGGCCATTCAGGATTTTCAACGGAAGCCTGGAGAAGCTTTTCATGAAGCATGGGATCGTCTAAAATAGTTGATGAGGTCGTACCCTCATCACAATATTCCAAAGTGGCAACTGGTCAAGGTATTCTTTGAAGGAGCAAGTGAGACGAACCAAGCTATGATTAACGCATCATCTAGTGGCACTATTATGATGCAAGACCTGGAGGAGGCTTGGCGGTTTTTGGAACAGCTAAGTAATGGCTCTAAGGCGAATTTCTCTACAAGAAAGACGGTAGGCACAGCTGCAACAATAGGAGCCGATGCCGACTCGAAAAAGGATGTAAAGAAGGAGATAAGCGAGCTCAATAAGAAATTCGATAGGCTTGAGTCTACTCTGCAGAATGGACCTCAGAGTCAGTCACAAGGAGGTCAAGGAGGACCAAAAACTCAAGAAGCAAATCAAGTCTATGGTCAGGGTCAAGGTCAATATGGCAATGGACGACCTTATAGATCATATAACCAAGGTCAGCAGAATTTCAATAACCAGAGGCAGAACAACTACCAAGGCAGTCATCCAACCCGCCCAGGCAGCATCAACCGGCGAGCAATAATGGTAATGCCAATGGAAATGGTAGCAGCAACAATAGGGGGCCCAATAACTCCATCAACAATGCCCCAGGGACGCAGGAGGATCTGGTCGCGAAAATGTATGAAATGTTCAACACAACACAACAGCAATCGCAGGCCAATGGGAAAGCCATCGTCAATATAGAGAGGCAAATCGCCCAAATGGCTGAAGTTCAACGAAAAAAGAGATAATGGGAAGCTGCCAAGTACCACAGAAGTCAATCCGACCCATGGTCAGCGGGCCGGAAAAGAACATGTCAACACTGTCGAGGCTGAATGGAGGAAGGTCACCTTGGATGATCTTCTAGAATCAGGAAATGAGACAGAGAGTGAAAAAGAAGAAGAAGTTAAGGAAAAGGTGGAAATTAAAAAGGAGAATAAGAAAGACACGGAATTAAAGGAAATTCCCGTTGAGCAGGAAACTCAACCAAAGGAGAACAAGGATGTTCAAGAGGAAAAGCAGTCGATAATATTTGGAATTAAACAAAGGAAGAAGGACAAGAAGGGAAAGAAAACGCAGGTTGTTTGATATGCTTATGGAGGAAAAGACTTTGAGAAAACAATCACTTAGTATGATATATTTATGTATAAGAAAATCAAAGGCATAATACCTCAGAAGATATTTCCATATCTAATTGTGAGTTGTAAGCTTCAAGTTTTTCGACCTATGTTAATATTCCAACAATTTAATCATCTACTACCTATAAAGCATAAATAGAATGTCAATCACAAAATCATAAACAATATAATATAGATGTTACTAATACAATTAAAGTAATATAACAAAAAAGTAAATGAATTTTAACAACATCATCTTTATATATGTGTATAATTTAGTTGCATACTTTAATTGCATCGTAGTACTACAATATAATAGACCTTTTGATTTTCATAATGTTACGAAGAGGTAAATATGGAAAAACCTACATGTCTTCCCACAATTTAAAAAATAGTGTTTATTTTGGCAACCAAATGAGGGACAAGACCTTTGTTCTAGTCCTACACTTTACATCCAACTGCTAAACTTGTAGAGTATAATGACCAGCAAGTTGTGATCGAAATAACCAAGAAAATCAGTTACATCCAGGCTCCAAAACATCATCATGTTTCCCAAATGATTCCTTGATGATAAATTTAGATTGGTTTAATTGAACTAAATAAAAATGGTATATGTGAAAAAATTATGAAATGAAGAACTATAAAAACAGACAACTATAGAAATTAAAAAAAAAAGTCAAGATACATGTACAAGAATTTATGAAAGCATACCAATTGAAAATAAAACTCACATCAAAGTACATGTACAATAATTACGAAAGTAGACTAATTTCTCAATGCAATTCACATACGGGGTGTATGGAGCTGATATTGAACCTTGCTCAAATTTTGCTCCATGAGAGTAATCAACATAAACTTCTTAATGGACATGAAACAGTAAAAAGATGTAGCTTCTTCATATATACATTAACTATCTACTAAAAAAGGGAAGGTGGGAAAGAGTTGAAGTGGATAATGAAAGGTGGTTACATGGGGGAGTGGGCTAGGTAGTTATATGGGAGCGCGGGTATGATGGTTATATGGGGGAGTAGGGGAGGGGGTTATATGGGGAGGGGTGACATGGTTATATTGGAGAGTGGTAAAAGTGGTTATAGGTAGGAGTGGGTAAGGTTATATGGGAGTGAGAGAGGTGGTTATATATGAGAGTGGGCGAGGTCGTAATATCGGGGAGTGGGAAGTGGTTATATGAGGGAGTGGGTGAGGTGGTGATATGGAAAAAGTATCCATATATGCATTAGAGACTTGCACTAACATTCAATGTCTTAAATTTTCAACAGTAACTATTTTTGAACTCAATATGTTTTATGATATAGTAATGCATAATAGATATGTGTGAGAGGGTGCCTTTTAGTTCCTTATCAATAACTCTTATGTATTTAAAGTTTGAAAGACAAAAATGCAGCTATAGTAAAAATTTATTGTGGAATTAAGATGTTTGTAAATCCAGATCGAAAGTATGAAAGTCAAAAATCTCAAACTTTGGAATAGCCTGTTGTGTGAGTGCAATAGTATCACTCTACGTTAAGTAATTAGGTTAGTAATTGTTGCATGTTCCATAGTGTTGAAAATATGTAATACGAATAAAATACCTCAAATTCCTATGGTGGCCTCCATGTTTTTGGGGTAGCTTGTTTTCTAGGGTATATGTGTGCCCTAATTAATGGGTGTACGACAACACGTAACCGCAACCTGTGTCTCTATTAAGGGTCTATCAGCATACCTACACACCTTCAATATGTGACAAACATATATAGCTTGCCTCTGTCATTCTTAAAGTTCCCTCTACAACTCCATTATGATTGTCTCTATATGATTCCTTAGCTTCTTACTTTGAGGTAGGTGATGGTACAGTCTATGGTGTTGCTTGTGGATATGATAGTAATAGGTATGTGCTGGGACCTCATCGCATCTGCTTTGTGGAAACAAGAAAGGAGGTGACTTCTCTACGAAATGTGTGAGAGATGGTGACCTATGACATGGTGATGGAGGTAGATCATCACAAGAAATTCGAGCGGAGCTATAAGACCACCACTTAATACGCCGCTCCTCCAGTTGTTAACATCACATATATATTGTTAAAATGATAGTATATATAAACAATCATGCTCGACTAACATCAATAGCCATCATGCAATCAAGCCCTTGTAACCATCTAAGTTTCAATCATCTAACGAACCGGAGGATGACATTTAGTCTTCTAGAAAAATGTCTACGTAATCACAAATGTGTCTTCAGAATCCAAATTTGTGAAATTTATGTATCACCATATTAGCAAATAGAAAATGTAAGAAAGACATGATTCCTGTTGAAGTCCTTCAATTGGATACGAGGGCTAAGTACTTGTTGTTCACGGGCTGACGAGTCAACCAACCGTTAAATCCATTCTCCAACAAGTACAACAAACACACTCGACCCACATCCTCTTCCGATAACTCATCAAGGGATTTATCAAATACATTCTTCACATGTTCCACCCAACCGGCTAGCCTGCTTAAACCAAAGGAACACCCGCACCTAGGACTAGCAATCGGACGTCAAAGTCGAGAAATAATCGTTATACTGGAATCCGGTAAGAAGACAAAATTCCTTCCTCCCAAATGTGATACATACTCGTCAATCTCAAAAAAATTATTCCACTTCCTTTCATAGAAATGCAACAACTTCTTTACAAAACGTGTAATGCATAAGAAAAGTGTCCCTTTCAACGCCGATATCAATATCGAGCGACCTACCAAAACAAGATAGTCGGATAATAGTCTCACAAACCGGTTGGTGTTGCAGTTTACCTAGAATAATGTCGTCAACGGCAGGCTTGAAGGACGTAGTCAAAGAAGCATCAAATAAACTATGCTGAAATTAAACCCTCCCAAGTTAGTCAAATTCAAAAAAAAGTCCATTCTTTGCATTTTCAACTATTTGTCACATTTATTGACATTCCAGAATATGGTTGATCATTCCGGAGTACTCGTAATGCATGCATGCTAAAACTCCATTTCTACTAAAAGTCCATTTCAAACTTGTTCTTCGCATTCGGGACTACGATTTTGAAGTATTTAGTGCCTAAAAAAAATACTTAATCAAGTAAGGGAAAACAACAAACTCACCCATAAAATCTCAATATCTTCAGGGTCGATTGTCGTCTTTTTTACTTCTCCAATAGGTTCGGTATGTTTTCGTGGTGGGTGCCCAATCCGAAACGGCTCCACTAACCGTTCCAGTAACCGTTTGTGTTATTGGGCCAGACCTAGTCCTTATGACTCAGAAATGCGTCGTTCCATAGTACATGGTTATTTCGAAAAATGAGAAAAGGGTGTTCTTATTTTTAAATCAATTATAAATTATGGTTACTTTAATCAATATCCCTAAATTTAATGGCTTCAAATATTGAATAGCGAAATCTAGAGAACAAACGTATCCAATGCCTACATAAACCAATATTTTAATTAAAATAAACAATGTCAACTTGTTTATGTAAAGTAACTCAATTGTGGTTATATGTCAAGTAAAAAAATTAAAAATGAAACGAGTCAAACATGTGATTTCAAATGTAAACTTTCGCAGCTTTCTAGATTTCTTTATTCAAAAACTGTATTGTTATTGTAATTATTACTTTAATCACGTCAGTTATTTAAAAATAAAAGATATTGATGACATAAAGTTAGGAAGCTTAATACAAATAAATACCGACAAGTAAACCCAACAGAAACGAGGTTTGAAGATATACAATTAATTACTCTTGAGAATCAATGTAACGTCCCAAATTTCGTAATAAAATTTTTAACGTTTTAAAAACAACTGAAATCCAATCAAATAGTTGCCGCATAAAATCATTCAGATTAAAACTTAGTATTTAAACATATAAAACGTATTTATCAAACATTTACAAACATTGTCCAGCGGAAGACTTAGTCATTGAAATCCTCAGATGCGGTACACTTGCGCGATGCTCCAAGCTCAAGCCAGTATTTCCCTAAAAAACAGTTAGGGTAAAAGGGTAAGCACAATGCTTAGTGAGTTTCCTAAAAATACCACACGATCCATCACATAAAATCATCGTTTAACAAATCATCGCGTGACTCTCGGGCTTGCCCCGATCCGTCCTCGACTCTTGGGCTTGCCCCGATCCGTCGAAAATCATCGTGTGACTCTCGGGCTTGCCCCGATCCGTCAGAAATCATCGTCATCGGCTTTCGTCGGCAAACATCGTCATCGGCTTTCGTCGGAAAACATTGTCATCGACTTTCACCGACAAACATCGCCATCGGCTCTCACGTCAGCACTGTCGGCCCATATTCCGACAGTTATCGACTTTTGTCGGCAAACACATAAAGCACAAATAATCACATTATTACACAAGTAATAAAGACTATCTATGCATGTACATCACCCATAGTACAGTGAGAAGACTCACCTTATTCGCGACCACAAACTAGACAGCACCCCATGCGAGTGCTCTCAGAGCCCGATAATACACACTTCCTAACAATGATAAATTTCAATTAGAACTTCCTAAACCCCGGAGGGAATAAAACCATAAGACCGGCATCACAACCCTCAAGTTTGACCAATAGTCAACGGTCAAAGTCAACGGTAAAAGTTAGCGCCGCTAACTCTTAAAGTTAGCACTGCTAACTCCACTATCCAGCCTAAACATCCCTCAAACCAAGGCTCTGATACCAACTTGTAACGTCCCAAATTTCGTAATAATTTTTTTTCGTTTTAAAAACAACTGAAATAGTTGCCGCATAAAATCATTCAGATTAATACTTAGTATTTAAACATATAAAACGTATTTATCAAACATTTACAAACATTGTCCAGCGGAAGACTTAGTCATTGAAATCCTCAGATGCGATACAGTTGCATGGTGCTCCAAGCTCAAGCCAGTATTTACCTGAAAAACAGTTATGGTAAAAGGGTAAGCACAAAGCTTAGTGAGTACCCCAAAAAAATACCAGACGATCCATCATATAAAATCATCGTTAAACAAATCATCGCGTGACTTTCTGGCTTGCCCCGATCCGTCCTCGACTATCGGGTTGCCCCGATCCTTCGGAAATCATCGTGTGACTGTCGGGCTTGCCCAGATCCGTCAGAAATCATCGTCATCGGATTCCATCGGCAAACATAGTCATAGGCTTTCGCTGGCAAACATCGTCATCGACTCTCACGCCGGCAGTGTCGGCCCATAGTCCGACAGTTATTGACTTTCGTCGGCAAACACGTAAAGCACAAATAATCACATTATTACACAAAGTAATAAAGACTATCTATGCATGTACATAACCTATAGTACAGTGAGAAGACTCACCTGATTCGAGACCACAAACTAGACAGCACCCCACGCGAGTGCTCTCAGAGCCCGACAATACGCACTTACTAACAAGGATAAATCCCACTTAGAACTTCCTAAACCCCGAACGGAATAAAACCATAAGGCCGGCATCCAAAAGCCTCAAGTTTGACCAAAAGTCAAATTGGTCAAAAAGTCAACGATCAACGATGAAAGTCAACAAAGTCAACGGTCAAAGTTAGCGCCGCTAACTCCCCTGTCCAGCCCAAACATCCAAAAAGTGCTTAACCCATTAAGACAGAAGCTACAACTTCCAGGGGTTGTCACAAACAGTCCCTTAACTTATAAAAGCGTGGATTCTAACCACCAATCCTAGCCAAACAAGCTCATGGTGATAAATCTAGTTCCAAGAATGAAGATTAACAACTTAAACTTAATACAACACCACATTAAGACTAGGCTAGGGTTTTACTCAAGAATTCAGAGACTAAAGGAAGAAGAACTCCTCCCTTAGCCCCTAAATCCCACCCTCATCCAAGATATGGAGCCATCATTGTCTTGAGGAGCTTGAAAATGATCTTATTATAACTCCATTAACAACAATAAACTAAGGAAAACAAGGTCTTAAACACTTACAATGGTCTAGGGACAGCAAGAGGCTTGATTCCTTCCAAGCACCACTCTCTTGTTCACCTTGCTTCCTTCTTCTTCGTCCACGATCATTCACAAACCCACAAATGAAGCTAACTCAACTATGGAGGCTTGAGAGAGAGTTCTAAGGTGTTCTCGAGGGTTAGGACTGAAGAAAAACAGATCCCAAATGAGTTATAGCCTTGAAAATGATTTAGATCCACGAAAATGTGAATTTATCTCGCTTAGAGGTAGTTAGCGGCGCTAACATGAAAGTTAGCGTCGCTAACTTCGCATATGACCAAGACCTGCACCTTTTCCAGACTGGCTCGCGACTGATCCGCGGTTGCTTCAAATTAGCGTCGCTAATCCTAGGATTAGTGGCGCTAATATCGTTTTTCCCAATTTTGTCCTTATTTCACTTAATTACATGCCTTTACCCCAATACCTGGTTCTGGGCTTTACACTTTGACTCTTTAAAACTCGAAACTCGACTTTTCGAGGTTAGGGTCTTACAATCAAGCTCTGAAAAGTATAAATGGGATCATATTTACAAATCTTAACTGCATCTTAAGTTTAAGATACATGTTTATGCACAAAGACACGAAATGAGAGAGGGACCATCAACCATGGTTTAAAATTTGACCTGGCCTAGCATTTGGTAGCAATTCACCGTCGGATGTGTTTAAGAACTTTGTAAACATAAACCAGAAATGTGATTAAATGAAACTCACCGCCAATGGCCTCTTGGTCAAGTGGTAAAGGCGTCGCCCCCCTCTTTGAGGTTGAGGGTTCAAGTCTCCCAAGAGATATAGGTGGATTCAGGAGTAGGAGTAGGATAGATTTGCCGTTCGAGAAAAAATGAAACTCACCATAACATAATTAACCAAAATACATTGCCTAGTCAAATTAATGAGAGCGAAATAATGTGTAAATGTGATCCAAATGGAAGTTGATCAGCTGTTTCGATTCAATTCTTCATGCATGGTAAGCCGAGTAGGGACATTTATATGGAAATGGTATAATGACAAAAATAGTATTTGTGTTTTCAGTTTTTCAAAAATTACAGAAATGGTCCTTGTGTTCTTTATTTGCAGAATTACAGAAATGAACTTTGTTTAATAGTATGAAAGAATTACAGAGATGGACTCAGTTTAATAGTATGGAAAAATGATAGAATGGAAAAATGATAGAAATGACTTGCTGCCTTTTTTATTTCTTTGTCAAATTATAGAAATGGTCCTTATGTGTGCAAAAATTATAGGAATGATCATTGTATTTTTAATTAACATAATTACAGAATTGTTCCTTGTGTACCTAATAGCGAAATAATAAAAATGCTCCCTGTGTTTTATAAAATTATAGAACTGATTCATGCCTAGTAGAAAATTTATAGAAATGGTCCATGCCTGATAGAAATTTTATAGAAATGGTCCCTGTGTCGTGTGTAAGAGCATATTACAGAAAGGGTGTCGAAAATATAGGATTAATAACTAGTTAGACTATGATTCACATTCACAACCCTCGAGCCTAAGTTGTATACACTCGTATTGATGTGTAGTACTTCACAAATTTACCACAAAACAAAGAAAACTTCATTATTTTGTAAACGCTTCAATGAATCTTGAATGATATCCACATCAAATGAGTGATACTCACTTGAATTAAGAGTCAAGAATACAACAAAAAGAAACATAGTGAAGGATAAAAAGCTTGGCTTTCTTTCTCTTTAATTGTAAATGATCTTCTACATGACATATGTTTTCCTTTTAGGAGCAATTTTCCTCAAATATTCTATGAGTTTATCCGCAAAAGGTACATCATCTTCATCACAAGATCCCTTGATTCCTCATTTGCTAAACTTGTATTTTTCTCATTATTGAGCATCTTAAACTACAACTCATTCAAATGTGAGCATTGTTCTTTGACAAATTTTGATACACTCTACCATTTAATTTCCACAATACATTAAACTCTACAAAGTTCAATGGAAAATTTATTTAAAATTTAAAAAAACTTATTTTTGCATTAAACTCCAAATCGATTTAATGTCAACTTGACATCCCACTACGATTGAGTTTAATCCATTTAATGTCAAATAGACATTCCACATCATTCAACTATTCCATTAAACTATGGATTGTCGATACTCTTAGTCAGAGCATTCACGTGTGATTGAATGAATCAAATGGAGTGTCAAGTTGACATACAATTAATTAACCCAATATTGAGATGTCAAGTAATTAACATACATTGGATTTGGAATTAAATGGCCATTGAACCGTAAAATGGGAAAAAGCTGGCGAACATTTTTAATTATTTTATGTAATATGTGATAGAAATTAAACGAGAGAGTTGTATAAAAATGAAATGCCACATGTATCAAATCATTAAACTTTTATAGAGTCAAATGGCCTGTGGATACCCTTATGTTTGAGCATTATTTTATTTATGATTTGCAAACAATGGACACTATACAAACAGTACGGTAACCAAGTTAATATCGATCTATCTTGCAACATGGTTCCAACTGTGGCTTTTCAACGTAAAAAAGACAGTATTAAGACGAGTAACATAGCTTGCTCTGTCAGCCTATTCACTATCACACGCTCCACTCTTGCCATGGCTGCTGAAACTTGTTGGTAGAGCGATTCGATCTGTTGCTGAAATGAAGCACAACTGACCTGGTTTTGATGATCGTAAACGTGAATGTAGTACATACTGGTTCTAACTGATCCACTAATGTGATTACAATAACCTAAACCCTAATCTGTGTAATCTATATTTATCCTGAGACACTAGTAGCCTTAGTGGCTAAAAGTAACAGGTTCAAATAAAATAGACAAACAGTAGCAAAATGTACCAGGAATTTCTCGACGTAGCTTGTAAATCATGTAACAAAGACAGGTCTGAGTAAATTTTGAGAAAGCGATCTGGAAAAGTTCGCCAACCCTACGACAATGCTTTTGTCACTGGAATGGTTTTGATTCACCCGAAACAAGGATTTATTGATCGATTTGGACTCTGGTTTTGATTTGATCATTTTCCGCCACATTTTGACAGAAATCTTTGAAACCTAGGCAACAAGAACCACGTATTTTCCGCCACAGTTCATAGACCTCTTCAAGTTGATCTGTTCATCCTTCATTTTTGGCGGTACTTTGACTGAAATCTTTGATTTTTTCTAAATATATACATTCCCAAATCGCGTATCAGCTTTTAAGTAAAATCATCTTCTCCCTATATATACCTATATGGCTATTTATACGATACCCCTACACCACGAAGAACACTAAGCAAAATAGCAAATGGCGGATCCCCACCCTCCCGGTAAAAAGCTTACACAAGAGATACTATTTTTCCAGATACTACCACGGCTGCCGGTCAAAGCTCTACCCAATTTCATGTGTGTTTGCAAGAAATGGCACTCGTTCTTAACGTCTGGTGTGTTTGCCAAGACGTACCACCACCACGTAACCAACAATGACCATCAAAACCACCACAAACATCTCGTTTTCTCTACTGCCAAACCATACACGTTCCGTAGCATCGACTGTGAAACACCTAACGTTGGTTTAACGGCGGCCCGTCCATTCCCATTTAATGGGCATCCTGAAGAAAGGTGGGTTGCTTGGCATATTGAACCAACTACATATGGTTTACCCTTTAATACCGGCCCTGAAAGCATGTGGATTTTACCATCTTTCCATCAAACACCTATACATAGTTTAACGGGGGACCGTCCTTTCCCATTTCATGCCGGTCCTGAAAACATTTCGATTTTATCGTCTCTGCATGGACTGTTATGTGTAGGCATAACCACGGAAATTCTGAATGGAGCGTCAGTGTCATTTCGAGGCATAACCAAGGGACCGGTCGAATATTCTGATCTAATTCTATGGAATCCATTGACAGGCGAGTATAAGACGTTGTGTAGAAAGGGTTCTCATAAAGACTGCTATCGTACTAATGAAGGTATATTTGGGTTGTATTATATCTCTTTTGATGACGACTACAGGCTTCTACGTGTCACCCATCGTAGCGATATTTATATATACTCGTTAAAATTCGACTCATGGAGAAAGGTCGAGTCGACAGCCAACTTCCAACGATGGGGTCAACGTGGAAAGTGGTGGGTGCCGCCAAGTCATATTCAGTTGAATGAAAACCTCTATTTGTTAAAACAAGTCGAAACAACAGGAACCTTTATTCACTCATGTTCAATTATGAGGTTCGACACAAAGACTGAAAAGTTTGCAGAAATAGCAACTCCCTCTTTCGGAAATCAAATGACAACCTGTTTGGGTCTCACGGTTATGAAAGGATACATCCACTTCTGTGTCGGCATTCTCGTTGACAAAGAAAGTTACGAAATGATCGAGTTGTGGAGGATGGATGAAGATGGAGATTGGAACAAGGCGATAACTTATAATGGCCCAATGTCGTTTTTTCTTCGGGATCAATCACTACTGCACTTGATGAGTAATGGAAATTTGCTCATTCAGCATGTAGATTCTCTTTACGCATTAGATATGAAGAAGCATACCAAAGACATGGTGTTTAATACACGTCAAAACATGGATAGACTGTACCCTTACAAAATCCCTCCGAGAGGGAAATACATCGAAACTACTGTGTCACCCAATCGATACATGATGTGTAGGGGTGTTGGAAAAAAACCAGAACTGAAACTCGACCGATATAACGATACAGACCCTTTTAATTATCGGTTTTCGGCTGTTGTTGGTATAGTTTAACTAATTAAACTACACCTTATTCGTGATGAGCTGTCTTTTACCGAGTCTTGTGCACTGCATAAAGACTTTTTCTACTTTGTTTAGTTCCTGAATAAGTGGACTTTAGAGTCGGTCCTCAGTAGTGGAGTTTTGTCAGAAGTAATTTTAGGACTTTTCTGTTTTGTTTTGCTATTTAAAACCTTGCTAGTATTGAATAAAATGATCGAAGCTTTTGAGTTCAATTCCATTTCTTTCTTCTTTGATATCTTTTGAATCGAACAAGTGGTATCACAGCTTGGTTGAGAGCAACAAACACGAGTGAAAAGAGAGCAACAAACACGAGCGAAAAAAGAGAGAAATAAACACAAGTGAAAGAAAGAAGAGATGTCGAATGAAGAGCAAAATCTGCTGAGCATTCCAAAGTTTGATGGTGACTATGATCACTGGAAGATGCTCATGGAAAATATACTTCGGTCAAAGGATTGGTGGAGTCTTATTGATCCCGGTTACAGTGAACCAGAAGTGGGAACTAGAGAAACAGATGCCCAGAAGGCTGCAAGGGCAGAATTGAAGATCAAAGACCTAAAGGTTAAGAATTACCTTTTCTCGGCCATTGATAGGAGCATCTTGTGGAATATGACTTCAAATGGTGGCTGCTAAACAAAGTTTCAAAGTTGGCATGGCTGCAAAATTATTTTCAAACATTGGCATGCAAAATTTTCTTTTAATGAACCAATTTTTCCTTAAGTGGCATGCAACAAATCTCCTATAAATAGGTTAGAAACTCTCTTATGCAAAACACACCAAAAACCATCTCAACTCTTTAGAAAACATATCTTACTCTTCTTGTAAATACATAAGAGTTTTAAACTCTTTGTTTTTTTATATTTCTCCAAACCTTTTGTAAACACCACAAAATATAGTGAATTGGTTCTCGGCTTCCTCCGCCCGTGGTTTTTCCCGATTTGGGTTTTCCACGTAAATCCTCGTGTCTCTATTTTATTTACTTTATTCGTATTTTCGTTGTGATTATTACCGTTTGATAATTTTGATCCTATTCCGCATTGAGCTAATATTGTCTAAAGTCAATTCGGATCCGTCGTATTTTACAACAATTGGTATCAGAGCATCCGGGTTTTGATATTAGCTTGTTGGGATCATTTTATCAAGTAATAAATCATGTCTTCAGTGAAATACGATATTCCGCTGCTGGATCGGAATACCCGATTTCCGCTGTGGCAAGTAAAGATGAGAGATATTCTCATTCAGATGGATTTACACAAGGCGCTCTTGGGCTTCGAAAGGATGCCCAATACATGGACCGAAGAAGAAAAGGAGATGAAAGATCTGAAGGCTTTATCCCAGATTCGTTTGCACTTGTCAAACGATGTTTTACAAGATGTTCTAAAAGAAACGTCGGCGGCTGCGTTGTGGCTGAAGTTGGAGCAGTTATTGATGACAAAGAGCCTACCAAACAAGTTGCATCTAAAGCAACGGTTGTTCAATCTCAAGATGATTGAAGGAGGCTCATTAGTTGAACATTTATCCATATTCAAAGAGTTAATAAATGACTTGGAGAATATGGATGTTCAGTATGAAGATGAAGACTTAGCTTTATTTTTGTTGTCATCTTTGCCCGAATCCTATAGCCATTTTCGTGATACAATCATCTACAGCCGTGACACTCTTGTTTTAGATGAAGTCTTTACAGCTTTGGATTCTAAAGAGAAGATGAAATATATTACCGGTGGTGGTTCAGGTGATGCTAAAGCCGAAGGTTTGAATGCCAGAGGAAGAACAACAGAGAGAAGTAGAACTTCTCAATCTTCCAACAGAACCAGATCCAAGTCAAAAGGCAAACGAAAGTTCTGCAACTATTGTCACAAGAAGGGACATGTGCTTGAAGAATGTTTCAAGTTAAAGAATAAAGAAAAAGAGAAGGCTGCAGCAAATGGTAAACAAGCTAGCACTTCGGGTGAAGCCGATGTAGCAGAGGTCGAATGTATTGGAGAACTCTTGACAGTTTATTCAGATAAACTGGATTCCACTGGTGATTGGATACTCGACTCTGGTTGTACTTTTCATATGTGTCACAACAAAAGTTGGTTTTACACATTTGAAAAGGTTAACCAGGGCTATGTGTTGATGGGTAACAATACTACATGTCCAGTCCTTGGACATGGTTCAGTCAGAATCCGTATGTTTGATGGCGTTATCCGAACCATTGGGGATATTAGATATGTCCCTAACCTCAGAAGAAACTTGTTATCTCTCAGTTCCTTTGATAAAAAGGGATACGAGTTTGCCGGTAAAGGTGGAGTTCTCAGGGTGTTCAAAGATGGTTCCGACAAACTGAGAGCCAATCGAAAAACCTCCGACCTCTACTTTCTTGACGGGCAAACAATTTCGAGTGATGCTGCTATTGTTTCAAAGTCTCTTTCTGATCCAGATCAGTCCCGTCTTTGGCACCTTCGACTCGGCCATATGAGTTTTCAAGGCATGTCAGAATTGAGTCGAAGAGGTTTACTTGGTCAACAAAAGATTGTTGATTTGGATTTCTGTGAAGACTGTGTATATGGCAAGGCAAAACGAGTGAGGTTTGCAAGTGGTATCCATACAACGAAAGGACCACTCGACTATGTCCACTCGGATTTATGGGGACCAGCTCGAGTTGCTTCTAAAGGTGGAGCTAACTATATGCTCACTATCATTGACGATTTCTCCAGGAAGGTGTGGTGTTTCTTCTTAAAACATAAGGGAGACGTTTTCTCTACCTTCAGAGACTGGAAAGTTCAGGTTGAAAAGCAATCAGGATTGGTGGTAAAGTATCTTCGTACGGATAATGGACTAGAGTTTTGCTCAGAAGAGTTTAATGCCTACTGCCGAAAGGAAGGCATTACTCGACATCGCACGGTAGTCCATACGCCTCAACAAAATGGTGTAGCCGAAAGGATGAATCGCACCATTATGGAGAAGGTCCGGTGTATGCTTTCTAATTCCAAATTGCCAAAGTCCTTTTGGGCAGAGGCTGCTTCTACTGCTTGCTATGTTATCAACCGATCACCGTCACGAGCAATCGAAAAGAAAACTCCGTATGAGTTATGGTCCGGGAAACCTGCCGATTATACACATCTGAAACCTTTCGGATGTCCAGCTTATGCACGAGTTGACAATGGGAAGTTAGAACCGAGAGCACTTAAATGTGTCTTTCTTGGTTATAATCCAGGAGTTAAAGGTTACAAGTTATGGAGCAATGATCTAAATAAAATCATCATCTCAAGAGATGTTACTTTTGACGAGTCTACTATGATTCATCAAATTTCAGACTCTACAGAAGATACAGTCGCATCATCAAAAGCAAATGAAGAGAAAGCTCAAATGGAGGTGGAGTTTCCTACTTCACCTATCACCATTCCGAGTCCAGTTGAGCAACCAGAGTCTTCCTCGCCAAATGAGCATGTAGTTGTTGAAGAAACAACAACTTCACAACCACAAGCTACTACTCGAACCATTGCAAGAGATAGGCCGAGAAGACAAATTGTTCCTCCAAAGAGGTATGCTGAAGCTGAACTTGTTGCTTATGCTTTTATTGTTGCTAATGATATTGAGTCGGAAACGGAGCCTCTAAATTATGATGAGGCTATCAAATCTAAAGACTCAAGTGATTGGATGATTGCTATGCATAATGAGATGGAATCCTTGCAAAGAAATGGTACTTGGGATTTAGTTCCTATTCCAAAAGGGAAAAGGCCAGTTAAATGCAAGTGGGTCTACAAGCTCAAAGAACCTGTTAACCCGAATGAGAAACCAAGATATAAAGCTCGGTTGGTAGCTAAAGGCTACAGTCAAATTCCAGGCGTTGACTATACTGACATCTATTCCCCAGTAGTCAAACACACTTCTATTCGTGCATTGTTGGGGTTAGTTGCTTCAAATGATTATGAGTTGGAGCAACTAGATGTTACTACAGCTTTCCTAAATGGTGAGCTTGAGGAAGAGATTTTCATGCAACAACCTGAAGGTTTTGTAGTTCCTGGCAAGGAGGACTACGTATGTAAATTGAAGAAATCTCTTTATGGCCTCAAGCAGTCTCCTAGACAATGGTACAAGAGGTTTGATTCTTTCATGACCAGTCACAAATTCAGCAGGTGCACCTATGATAGCTGCGTTTATTTCAAGAAAGGTGACGATGGTTCAAAGATCTACTTACTCTTGTACGTGGATGACATGTTGATTGCAGCAAAAGATATGAAGGAGATTCAGAAGTTAAAAGACCAGTTGAAAGCTGATTTTGAAATGAAGGACTTAGGAGCTGCCAAGAAAATTTTAGGTATGGAAATTGTTCGTGACAGGAAGTCTAAGATCTTGCATCTTTCTCAAAAAGGTTACATTGAGAAAGTCCTAAGACGTTTTAATATGCATGAAGCAAAGCCTGTCAACACACCTTTTGCAGCTCATTTCAAGTTATCATCCGCTTTAAGTCCTACTACTGAGACTGATATGGAGTACATGGCACGCGTACCATACTCTAGTGCTGTTGGATCTTTGATGTATGCTATGATCTGCACACGCCCTGATTTGGCTTATGCAGTTAGCATGGTTAGTAGATATATGGCGAACCCAGGGAAAGAACACTGGAAAGCAGTACAGTGGATCTTACGTTATCTACGCAGTACGTCTTCTATGTGTCTACGCTATGGACAATCTAACACTGGGGTAGTTGGATATGTTGATTCAGATTTTGGCAAAGACTTGGATAAACGAAGATCCATTACAGGGTATGCGTTTACACTGAACGGTTGTGCTATTAGTTGGAAAGCCCAGTTACAGTCTACAGTTGCACTGTCTTCTACAGAGGCAGAATATATGGCGATTACAGAAGCAGTTAAGGAAGATATTTGGTTAAAGGGATTGTTTAGAGAACTCGATGATAGAATAAAGGTTACCACAATATTCTGTGATAATCAAAGTGCTATCTTTTTGAGTAAAGATCAGATGTTTCATGACCGTACAAAGCACATTGATATTCGTTATCATTTTGTGCGTGATATCATTGAAAAAGGTGATTGTGTCATAGAAAAGATCGATACAGATTATAATCCCGCTGATGTGTTCACTAAAAGTCTTCCAATAGCTAAGTTCAAACTATGTTTGGACTTAATGGGTATATCTGATCGCAGTTGAGCCTGATTAGGCTCGTGGTGGAGGAAGTATTTCATTTTTCAGGATCAAATTTTCTCTATATGGTGATTCCAGTTTCTTATGGAGTTTTGGAGTTTGAAGAGTTGTTGGCTTTAGCAAATGGGTATACAAGTTTTGTTCCATTTTGAAGTCAAGGTGGAGATTGTGGAATATGACTTCAAATGGTGGCTGCTAAACAAAGTTTCAAAGTTGGCATGGCTGCAAAATTATTTTCAAACATTGGCATTTGAAAATTTTCTTTTAATGAACCAATTTTTCCTTAAGTGGCATGCAACAAATCTCCTATAAATAGGTTAGAAACTCTCTTATGCAAAACACACCAAAAACCATCTCAACTCTTTAGAAAACATATCTTACTCTTCTTGTAAATACATAAGAGTTTTAAACTCTTTGTTTTTTTATATTTCTCCAAACCTTTTGTAAACACCACAAAATATAGTGAATTGGTTCTCGGCTTCCTCCGCCCGTGGTTTTTCCCGATTTGGGTTTTCCACGTAAATCCTCGTGTCTCTATTTTATTTACTTTATTCGTATTTTCGTTGTGATTATTACCGTTTGATAATTTTGATCCTATTCCGCATTGAGCTAATATTGTCTAAAGTCAATTCGGATCCGTCGTATTTTACAACACATCTTGAAGACAATACTTCAAAAGGACACGACTCGGGATAACTGGGAATCCATGAAGAAGAAGTATCAAGGAAGTCTCAAGGTACAGAGGTCTCAACTCCAAGCACTTCGAAGGGAGTTCGAAATTCTGGAGATGAAGGATTGTGAAACAATCACAGAGTACTCTGCTAGTGTAATGTTGGTGGCAAACAACATGCACAACAATGGAGAAATTCTACAAGATACCCAAATCGTTGAAAAGATACTCCGAACTCTCACCGAGAGGTTCAATTACATTGTGGTATCCATTGAAGAGGCAAAAGATATCAACAGTCTCAGTGTTGATGAGCTACACAGTCCCCTCTGGTTGTGCATGAACAAAAATTCAAGAGAAAGCTAAAAGAAGAAGAGCAGGTACTGAAGGTAACTTATGAAGCAAGAGCCACGAGAGGAAGAGGCAGAGGTGCATCCAGAGGTGGACCAGGCAGGGGACGAGGAAGACAATCTGTGAATAAATCGTTGATAGAGTGTTTCGATTGCCATAAATTGGGGCATTCCAATAAATGTTCTGAATTGGAAAACGAAGCTAACTTCACAGAACTTGAAGATGAGGACGAATTACTGCTTATGTCTTATGTCGAAGAATACAAGGCCTCAAGAGATGATGGGTGGTTTCTTGACTCAGGGTGTAGCAATCACATAAGTGGAAACCAGGAGTGGTTTTCTGAACTAGATAGAGAGTTCAAACACACTGTAAAGCTAGGGAATGATAGCCATATTGCTGTTACGGGAAAAGGAAGTGTTCACATGAAAGTGAATAGCGTTATTCAGGTAATCTCAAACGCATGTACTATATACCTGAATTGAAGAATAACCTGCTGAGTGTTGGTCAGTTGCAAGAAAAAGGGTTGGCTGTGTTGATTCAGAATGGAACTTGTAGAATTTATCATCCGGAGAAAGGAGTAATCATGCATTCTGACATGAGTGGAAACAGAATGTTTTATCTCATTGCTGAAAAAGTACCAAAATCTACTATGTGTTTACAAGTTAACTCAACTCATGATTCATACCTGTGGCATTGTCGATTTGGGCACCTGGGATATAAAGTGGTAACAACTCTATCATAAAAGGAAATGGTTGAAGGGCTGCCCACAATAACAACTCCACAAAAGATCTGTTCAAATTACCTGGTGGGTACGCAACATCGTGAGAACTTCGACAAAAAAAGTACGTGGAAATCAACAAAGAAATTGCAGCTGATATACTCAGATATATGCTGTCCGATTCGTCCAATGTCAAACAGCAACAAATATTACATCCTGACTTTTATTGATGATTTTACACGTAAGACTTGGATTTATTTCTTACATGAGAAATCAGAAGCTCTTAACGCTTTTAAGATTTTTTAAGTATTTGTTGAAAGCGAAGCAAGGACAAAGATACTTTGTCTTAGAACAGACCGTGGAGGCGAATTCAACTCGGAAGAATTCACAAAATTCTGCAATGAACGTGGAATTAATAGACAGTTGACGACTCCGTACACGCCACAACAGAACGGCGTGGCTGAACGCAAAAATAGAACTATGATGAATATGGTTCGAAGCATGTTGAACGGAAAGCAAATGCCTAGAGATTTCTGGGCAGAAGCAGCAAATTGGTGCATTCATATTCTAAACAGGTGTCCAACAGCAGCTCTAGAAGATAAAAGTCCCAAAGAAGCATGGTGCGACAACAAACCAAAGGTAGATCACTTCCGAGTCTTTGGCTGTTTAGCTCATGTACAAAGCAAAGGCCTAAAGATTTCTGGGCAGAAGCAACATATTGGTGCATTCATATTCTAAATAGGTGTCCAACAGCAGCTCTAGAAGATAAAAGTCCCCAAGAAGCATGGTGCGACAACAAACCAAAGGTAGATCACTTCCGAGTCTTTGGCTGTTTAGCTCATGTACACATGTGACAACGCCTAGTAATATCACATATTTTAGTCGTTGTTGAGCCCTATTCTTAGTGAAATTATATCATATACATCGTGGTATTCTCACTTTTCGTGCCAGCACTTGTTTGGAAAGAAATAATGAAAACAGGGACCAAAAGCGTGCAATTTGGAAGAAGTTTGAAGATCAAGGCAAAATCAGGAAAAGACGTATGCGCGCATCAAGGCGCGACGCGGGTATGAGGCGGTGGAAAGAATTCAAATCCCGATAAAACGGGGATAAACCCCTACGCGCAACGCGGGATCCATCTATGCGCGGCGCGGTCTCGAGATTTTTGCAACTATAAATAGAGGCTTTTAGGTCGAAAAAACTAGCGAAGACCTGGTGTGAAATCGACCCCCAAGGCTCTTTGACTCCGAGGCGACGGAGCTTAGGCGATTGCAGGATCGGGTCGCCAGGATGGAGGAGCAGTTGGAGTGGATCGGAGGCGACGGAGCTTATGTGATTGCAGGATCGGGTTGCCAGGATGGAGGAGCAGTTGGAGTGGATCGGAGGGGTACTTTTGGAGTTAGCCACACAGCAGGGACACCACCCCCGACCATTCCTAGCCCGAGCCCACGATCATGATGCAGGATCTTCCAGGCCACCAGGTGGCAATTGATGTATTTTTCTTATTTTTCTTTTGGGGTATTTGTACTGTACTTATGACACTATTCTCTTGTGTTTGTTTATATTTTATTTTATTCTGTTTGTTTGCGTTTAATCTTTTTGTGAGTTATGCATGCGATACCAAAATTGGAAGAGTTGTTTCAAGCAAGTGCGGGGTCATCGTGCCCCCTCCACTTGTCTTGATTACCGGTGTGTTCACTGTTGCGCTACAACTCCAGAACGTGAAATCAAGGACCTTTTTGTTCGTATTTGTACCTGTGACACAGAGCACCAACCAAGCGATCTACTGTGCAAAGGGGTAACTCTTTCTTTCTTGTTCTAAATTTTTTTTGTACAACGGGGACGTTGTACGATTTTAAGTGTGGGGTGTGGACGGTCGAAAGAGTAGCTTTTTGAAATTTTTGCAAAAATGACCGATTTTCAAAATATTAGCAACTTTTTCAAAAATTTTACTAGATTGTAATTTTGAAACGGATAGTTTGTGATTGTTTATAGCATTAGTATTTTTCGAGAAATACTATGTAGTTGCAATCATGCTATTAGTTGAGTCAAATAAGTTGAGTTTTAGGAGTTAGAAGATTGGACTGTTTAGGATTGGAATTTAGGAAGGAATTATCAATTAGTGACCTTTGTTGTTCGAGCCGGTAGGTCTAAAATGGGTGGGGCTTATGCACATTGCCACCTAAGATCGTCTGGTCTGGGATGGTATACACGGACAACATCGAAAGTCATGGATAGTTCTTTTATGGCCTTTAGAATCTGAATGAGTACGTACACTTCATTGTGGACAGAAAATTTGTAATCAAGGGTTCTCTAGAAAGCCATGATTTCCAAAGAACATTCCGATTATGTTTTCACGAACTATTCCAATCTAACTCATAAAGCAATAAGCTTTGAAACTGAACACAGTCAAAAATTGTTTGAGTCTTAGTTAAAATCTATTAAAAACTCTCTTTCTTGGGGACAAGCAAGGCACAAGTGTGGGGTGTTTGACAACTCCTAGTAATATCACATATTTTAGTCGTTGTTGAGCCATATTCTTAGTGAAATTATATCATATACATCGTGGTATGCGCACCGCGGAAATCATCAAGGCGCGACGCGGGTATGAGGCGGTGGAAAGAATTCAAATTCCAATAAAACGGGGATAAACCCCTACGCGCGACGCGGGTTCCATCTATGCGCGGCGCGGTCTCGAGATTTTTGCAACTATAAATAGAGGCTTTTATGTCGAAAAAACTAGCGAAGAGCTGGTGTGAAATCGACCCCCAAGGCTCTTTGACTCCGAGATTCAGCTTCAAGAACCACCTTTTGGTATTTTTATGTTTTTATCTTTAATTTTCAATTAGTTAAATAGTTAGTAATCATTGGCTAGTATCTTTAGGAGTGACAACCATTGATATTTAGTTTTTGTTTATGTTTTGGGATCTTTTGGTTACTGTTTTGTATCATTGGATCTGAGTTTTGAGTTATTGAATCATTTGGTTACAAGTAATTGCCTCTTTTTGATGTTTTATGCCTGTGAATGAATTGTTGGATGTTTGAATTGTGTTTGATGTTTGGATTGCCTTTGTTTGCTTCTGATTTGGAGATGTACTTCTGATTTCAGTAAGTAACAAGGTTTGGTTGATAGTTTAGTTCATGCTTACTTGGAACTGTTTTATTTTATGCTTTTTGGGATTAGTTGTCAAAAGTTAGGAACTAGGTCCTCTGACTGTAGCGTGACACTGCAGTTGGTAATCTGTCACCTGTCTCGACCACGTAACTCCTCTGAATCGACCCTGACTTCCACAATGCTAAGTTAGAGTGAAGTTTATTTTCTTATTTTTGACCGCATGACGACCGCTGTGATGTCAAATTTTGGCGCCATTGCCGGGGAGTTGTGAGCTTGAGAATAGGTGATCTGTAGGACTTTTAGTTTTTGAATTTTTTTGGTTTTTGATTTCAGTTAGTTAGTAATTTTGGTTTTTGATTTCTCGGGTGTGTTGCATTAGTGTATGCGTACCCGTAGGGGTGAGCAATTATCCCCTTTGCATTTTGACTCAGAGATTGAGCGAACTGCGCGCAAGATCCGTGCACGTAGGCGTTTAAATGCAATGAGTTTTAGTAATGTCAGTATTAGTATAGTGAGTGTTGCCCAGGAACCCTCGGGTGAGGCAACGGGGATGTCATTTATTCCCCCGGTTTTAGAATTCCACATTGGGAGCACGAGTGCTACTGGTGGTGCAGCTTCAGCCCCTGCACCTATACCTTCATGCACTCCGTCGTCGATTCCACCATTTCAACATTTATCCCAACCACAATCCACAAACCCATTTACATCTGCCATGTCTTGGGGAGCGCCGACCCGTGATGGCACCCCAGTATCTAGACAGCAGACACCCATTTCACAACCAGCACCAGTACTTTTTAAACCACAAACCACATTCCAACCTATACCACATCAGCAACAATATCAACAGCAACCACCTTAGCAGCAATACCAGTATCAAGAGGCTGAGGAGAGGTATGATGAAGAAGACGAAGGATGGGTTCCACCAGCACCACAGCAACCATGGAACCGAGGTCGGGGACCTCCGAGAAGAGCACAGCAGCATCAACCACAACAAGGTCAGCAGAGATATAAGGATCATCACTTTTACGGTAATCCTGCTCAACCTTTGTATTTTGCACAACCGAGGGGAAAATCGGTCGCATCGCACTTCCAGCTACGGGAGTACGATGACTCGTCGCCCATTTACATTCCTGATGATATAGAATCTCAAGTAGAAATTAGGCCTCAGTTGTTAGGGATATTACCGGAATTTAGGGGGTACAAACAGGATGACCCATACAATCACTTGTATGAGTTTATAGCAATAGCCAATGCTAACACCCCTAGGAACACTAATAAGAACATTTTTAGACTAAGATTGTTCTCATTCACTCTTAAAGACAAGCCAAATATTGGTTTACGTCTTTGCCATCGAATAGCATCACTACATGGGACCAACTCAAAGCTAAGTTCTTACAAGAGTTCTATTCGGCAAGCAAGACGATGGATATCAGGAGGGCCATTCAGGATTTTCAGCAGAAGCCTGGAGAAGCTTTTCATGAAGCATGGGATCGTCTAAAGGAGTTGATGAGATCGTGCCCTCATCACGATATTCCAAAGTGGAAAGTGGTCAAGGTATTCTTTGAAGGAGCAAGTGAGACGAACCAAGCTATGATTAACGCATCATCTAGTGGCACTATTATGATGCAAGACCCGGAGGAGGCTTGGCGGTTTTTGGAACAGCTAAGTAATGGCTCCAAGGCGAATTTCTCAACAAGAAAGATGGTAGGCACAGCTGCAGCAATAGGAGCCGCTGCCGACTGGAAAAAGGATGTAAAGAAGGAGATAACCGAGCTCAATAAGAAATTCGATATGCTTGTGTCTACTCTGCAGAATGGACCTCAGAGTCAGCCACAAGGAGGTCAAGGAGGACCAAAAATTCAAGAAGCAAATCAAGTCTATGGTCAGGGTCAAGGTCAATATGGCAATGGACGACCTTATAGACCATATAACCAATGTCAGCAGAATTTCAATAACCAGAAGCAGAACAACTACCAAGGGCAGTCATCCAACCCGCCCAGGCAGCATCAACCAGCAAACAATAATGGTAATGCCAATGGAAATGGTAGCAGCAACAATAGGGGGCCCAATAACTCCATCAACAATGCCCCAGGGACGCAGGAGGATCTGGTCGCGAAAATGTATGAAATGTTCAACACAACACAACAGCAATCGCAGGCCAATGCGAAATCCATTGTCAATATGGAGAGGCAAATCGCCCAAATGGCTGAAGACCAACGAAAAAAGAGATAATGGGAAGCTGCCAAGTACCACAGAAGTCAATCTGACCCATGGTTAGCGGGCCGGAAAGGAACATGTCAACACTGTCGAGGCTGAATGGAGGAAGGTCACCCTGGAAGATCTGCTAGAATCAGGAAATGAGGCAGAGAGTGAAAAAGAAAAAGAAGTTAAGGAAAAGGTGGAAATTGAAAAGGAGAATAAGAAAGACACGGAATTAAAGGAAATTCCCGTTGAGAAGGAAACTCAACCAAAGGAGAACAAGGATGTTCAAGAGGAAAAGCATCCGATAATAGTGGAATTAAACAAAGGAAGAAGGACAAGAAGGGAAAGAAAACGCAGGAAGCGCCTAAATCGACGGGGCCATCAATGAACCAACCTTTGTGGGATGAACTTAAGAATGCTCCTGAGGATACAAGAATTCTTCAGGAGATGTGCGAGAAAAATGGAAAATGCCAGACTCCCACACCTGACACTGAAAGGTTGACAATTAAAGCTAGTGAGGCACTGTTGGGAACACTGCCCAAGAAAGAAAAGGATCTTGGGTCACCATTGATTACTGCTACTGTAGAAGATGTGGTTATTCGGAACACTTTGCTGGATTTGGGAGCAAGTGTGAATGTGCTACCGGGATATTTATATGATAAATATAAGAATGAGGAATTAGAGCCGACAAAGACTGTGTTACAACTGGCCGATCAGTCAACCAGAGTGTCCCGAGGTAAGCTTACGAATGTCATAGTAAAGGTTGTGGATTTCTTTTACCCAGTGGACTTTTTAGTCATGGAATATGAGAGTCAGGAGGATGCGCCCGTATTAATATTAGGACGCCCGTTCTTGGCTATAGCCGGCGCTATTATTGACTGCAAAACAGGAGATTTGGACATCTTCTTTGGGTCGAGAAAAAGAAGGTTAAATATATTTGGAAGTCCCATATCTCTACCTCAAGGGTATAATGATAAGAATTTGGATAGCCACTTGCTGATGGAGCCTGGGGTGAGGGACAAAAGAACAATATGGACACGAACGAGAGAAGGAGGAAAAGAGGAAGTCTTGAAGGAAACAAAGGAGCATCCGTTGTCCACCATTGACAAGGAGCAGCTGCTGGATATGATGGAGATGTTGGAGGCAAGGCACCAGCAGTATGAGAAAGATGCAAGGGAAAGAGAAGCAAAGGTCTTTCAACTTCTGGAAGCTCAGCAACAATGGATTAGCAGGGTTAGTGATAGGATGACTCAGCTCACTTCATTGATGTCAATGATGGCCCATAATTTTGCGCCAAATCACAAGGAGATGCCATCAGGAATCCAAGAAGAATAGGAGTAGGAATAGAACGTCTGGCTGAAGACGTTAAACTTAGCACTTGTTGGGAGGCAACCCATCTTTTCATAAGTTAGGTACTGTATTCTTAGGGGTAATTAGGAAATTATATCATCGTCATTTGCAGGTATTATTGGTTTAAGGCAAGTGTGGGGTCGTTTTGAAGAATTTGAATTTTTGATGACCGCGCCACGGTCAGGCAAATTGCGTGCCGCGGGATCGTAAACCAACCCGATGCGCAGGGGTTGATTTGGGGACACGTGCGTCGCGGTTCGCTCATATCCGCGCCGCGGGAATCGATCGGTCGGTTTCCTTTGTAAATAAGGTAAGCCGCGACACTATTCACACACACCACGCCTTGGAGCTCTGATCATCGAAAACTTTTCGTGTTTTTTCTTGCTTATTTCATTCCTACTACCAAGGTATGTCATTCTAACTAGCTTTTACGTGTTTAGACTAGTGATTAGGCAGTTGATTTGGTTGATTTCTCCAAAAACTCAAAAACTTAGAAATCGTCAATGCTGACTCGTAGGGTGCTTATTTTGCCAAATAATGACCCTAGATGAGTTAGTCGGCACTTAGGCTACGTTGTAGTGTATTTGGATTGAGTTTAAACAGGTTAAATTGTGAATTTGGATTTGAAATTGGAAACAGCCGCTCGCCGCACCGCGCCCTGGTTCTTGGGTCACGCCGCGGTGCGGTGGGAAAGAAAATGACCTAAATTGCAAAAAAATTTCTTTTGTGCAGATGACGTTCAGACTTGACCACCGGTTTCTCCAGTTCCCTGAGGAACTAGATAGCTTTGTGGAGTTTGCCAACAGGAGGGATGCCCTCGTAGGTCGCCGGGTTCTCGAGGTGACAATCATTGACCGAGACATCCTCAGAGACGCAGGGCTTTGGGGAGAGATCGAGCCATTCCTCCACCGCACATGGACCCGTGAGGATGCTTCATTCACGTGCCGAGGCTGGGATAGGCTTATGGCCAACCAGGAGGACATAGTCTATACCGAGCTTCTTTTGGAGTTCCTATCTACTGTTCGTTTTGCACCTGGATCGACAGAGGCCCGTTCCAGGCTGGTAAGATTTAGATTGGGGGCAGTGCACAGGGAGTGCAATCTCCGGGAGTTTGGGAGGCGCACCGGCATCTATACGGAGGCGGACCTCCAGCACTGCCATTTCACACAGTTCATGGGTGCGTGCATTCAGGGGCAACCCGAGAGGGCTGCCAATACAGAGGTTTGGGCACCGTTGTCCAACGTATTTTACGAGGCGGGGACATCCAGGAAGAGCCATCTCCGAGACCCGCTTCACCGACATGACTTATCTCTGGGTCCTCCTCGACCCTCCAGGTTCCTTCACCTCCCGTTCGCTCTTGATGTCTCACTGTCCACCCGTGCGACGGGTGCATTAGCCAGCTGTCCTCTGGCCCGCGAGCATTACATCACCTTCTTGGCCCGTTCATACCGAATCCTTACTGCTCCTGTTGTGGCATCTTTGACTGCTTTACCTCCAGCTCGCACTACGGCGCGAGCCCTGGAGAACATGCGGCTTATTGAGCAGCAGCGCCCGGGTCAGTACGTGAGGGTGGCGACTGAGGCACCCCAGGACCCCCAGCCAGCTTACGCCCAGCCGGGTAGTAGACGCCCGGAGGCCGGCAACACCAGCAGATCCAGCACCACAGCCACAACAGGCGAAGGCGACGGAGCTTAGGCGATTGCAGGATCGGGTCGCCAGGATGGTGGAGCAGTTGGAGTGGATCGGAGGGGTACTTTTGGAGTTAGCCACACAGCAGGGACACTGCCCCCGACCATTCCCAACCCGAGCCCACGATCATGAGGCAGGATCTTCCAGGCCACCAGGTGGCAATTGATGTATTTTTCTTATTTTTCTTTTGGGGTATTTGTACTGTACTTATGACACTATTCTCTTGTATTTGTTTATATTTTATTTTATTCTGTTTGTTTGCGTTGAATCTTTTTGTGAGTTATGCATGCGATACCAAAATTGAAGAGTTATTTCAAGCAAGTGTGGGGTCATCGTGCCCTCCTCCACTTGTCTTGATTACCGGCGTGTTCACTGTTGTGCTACAACTCCAGAACGCGAAATCAAGGACCTTTTTGTTCGTATTTGTACCTGTGACACCGAGCACCAACCAAGCGATCTACTGTCCAAAGGGGTTAACTCTTTCTCCCTTGTTCTAAATTTTTTTTGTACAACAGGGACGTTGTACGATTTTAAGTGTGGGGTGTGGACGGTCGAAAGAGTAGCTTTTTGAAATTTTTGCAGAAATGACCGATTTTCAAAATTTTATCAACTTTTTCAAAATTTTTACTAGATTGTAATTTGGAAACGGATAGTTTGTGATTGTTTATAGCATTAGTATTTTTCGAGAAATACTATGTAGTTGTAATCATGCTATTAGTTGAGTCAAATAAGTTGAGTTTTAGGAGTTAGAAGATTGGACTGTTTAGGATTGGAATTTAGGAAGGAATTATCAATTAGTGACCTTTGTTGTTCGAGCCGGTAGGTCTAAAATGGGTGGGGCTTATGCACATTGCCACCTAAGATCGTCTGGTCTGGGATGGTATACACGGACAACATCGAAAGTCATGGATAGTTCTTTTATGGCCTTTAGAATCTGAATGAGTACGTACACTTCATTGTGGACAGAAAATTTGTAATCAAGGGTTCTCTAGAAAGCCATGATTTCCAAAGAACATTCCGATTATGTTTTCACGAACTATTCCAATCTAACTCATAAAGCAATAAGCTTTGAAACTGAACACAGTCAAAAATTGTTTGAGTCTTAGTTAAAATCTATTAAAAACTCTCTTTCTTGGGGACAAGCAAGGCACAAGTGTGGGGTGTTTGACAACTCCTAGTAATATCACATTTTTTAGTCGTTGTTGAGCCATATTCTTAGTGAAATTATATCATATACATCGTGGTATTCTCACTTTTCGTTCCAGCACTTGTTTGGAAAGAAATAATGAAAACAGGGACCAAAAGCGTGCAATTTGGAAGAAGTTTGAAGATCAATGCAAAATCAGGAAAAGACGTATGCGCACCGCGGAAATCATCAAGGCGCGACGCGGGTATGAGGCGGTGGAAAGAATTCAAATTCCAATAAAACGGGGATAAACCCCTACGCGCGACGCGGGTTCCATCTATGTGCGGCGCGGTCTCGAGATTTTTGCAACTATAAATAGAGGCTTTTATGTCGAAAAAACTAGCGAAGAGCTGGTGTGAAATCGACCCCCAAGGCTCTTTGACTCCGAGATTCAGCTTCAAGAACCACCTTTTGGTATTTTTATGTTTTTATCTTTAATTTTCAATTAGTTAAATAGTTAGTAATCATTGGCTAGTATCTTTAGGAGTGACAACCATTGATATTTAGTTTTTGTTTATGTTTTGGGATCTTTTGGTTACTGTTTTGTATTATTGGATCTGAGTTTTGAGTTATTGAATCATTTGGTTACAAGTAATTGCCTCTTTTTGATGTTTTATGCCTGTGAATGAATTGTTGGATGTTTGAATTGTGCTTGATGTTTGGATTGCCTTTGTTTGCTTCTGATTTGGAGATGTACTTCTGATTTTAGTAAGTAACAAGGTTTGGTTGATAGTTTAGTTCATGCTTGCTTGGAACTGTTTTATTTTTTGCTTTTTGGGATTAGTTGTCAAAAGTTAGGAACTAGGTCCTCTGACTGTAGCGTGACACTGCAGTTGGTAATCTGTCACCTGTCTCGACCACGTAACTCCTGTGGATCGACCCTGACTTCCACTGTGCTAAGTGAGAGTGAGGTTTATTTTCTTATTTTTGACCGCATGACGACCGCTGCGATGTCAACGTGCCTAGTGAAAAAAGAAGTAAACTTGATGGTAGAAGCAAGCCACATGTGTTTCTCGGTATTAGTAAAGAGTCTAAGGCTTACAGGTTGCTTGATCCTACAACAAAGAAAGTATGTACAAGCAGGGATGTAGTTTTTGAAGAAGGCATGGGTTGGAATTGGGAGGATAAAAATGGGGAATTAGTGAAGTACTCACATGGGGAGAACCAGTAGAACATGAAGATGAAGTTGATGGAGGGGAAGTACAGAATTCTGATATTTCAGAAGAAAATCCAGCCAACTCTTTAGAGGAAAACACAATGAACTCCTCTGAAGAGACAACCAATAATACTCAAGAAAGAAGAACACGAAGAACTCCTGCATGGATGGCAGACTATGTCACTGGAGACAGGTCATCTGAAGAAGAAGGAGCCGCTATGATGATGATAGAAGATGATCCTGTAACTTTTGAAGAAGTTGCAAAAACTAAAAGATGGAGAGACGCAATGAACAAGGAAATCGAGTCTATTGAGAAGAATGACACCTGGTCATTATGTATACTACCAAGTGATGCAAAAGTTATAGGGGTAAAATGGTTATTCAAAACTAAGCTAAATGAAATGGGAAAGGTAGAGAAACACAAGGCACGGTTAGTGGCAAAAGGGTATGCACAAGAGTATGGAATTGATTACACAGAAGTATTCTCTTCAGTGGCCCGTATGGATACTATTCGACTTATCTTAGCACTAGCAGCATAAAACAAATGGGAAGTGATGCAGTTAGATGTCAAAAGCGCGTTTCTTCAAGGAGACATCAAAGAAAAAGTATATGTGAAACAGCCACTGGGATTTGAAAAACTAGGTGAAGAAGAAAAGGTTTATCAGCTGCACAAAGCATTGTATGGCCTGAAACAGGCTCCAAGAGCCTCGTACAGTCGAATTGAAGCTTATTTCACACGCAAAGGATTTCAAAGATGTTCCAGTGAGCATACTCTGTTCACAAAAGGCAAGGAGGGTGGTAAGTTGTTGATAGTAAGCCTTTATGTTGATGATTTGATCTAAACAGGGAATGACAAACTCTTGAGAGAAGACTTCAAGAATTCAATGATGCGAGAATTTGATATGTCAGATCTGGGAAAGATGAGATACTTTCTAGGGATAGAGGTGACACAAAATGAACAAGGGATCTTCATCTGTCAGCGAAAATATGCTCGAGAGGTTCATGTCGTTGGATGTCTCATGTACTTAACCACCACACGTCCAGACATAATGTATGGGGTAAGCCTTATCAGTAGATTCATGTCTTCACCAACAAAAAGCCATTTGAGTGCAGCAAAAAGAATACTGAGATATATAAAAGGAACGATTGGGTTTGGGATTCTTTATAGAAGTGAAGGTAAATGTAAGTTAACTGCATATTCAGACAATGACTTTGCAGGAGACCTTAATGATCGAAAAAGTACATCCGCGTACGTATTTCTATTTGCAAAAGGGCCTGTGGCATGGTCATCAAAGAAGCAATCAGTGGTGTCATTATCTATCACGGAAGCCGAATATATAGCAGCAGCACACTGTGCAAGTCAGTGCATTTGGCTTGGCAATATACTTGAAGAACTCAGATGCAACAGAGAGGGAGGAATTATAATCAACTGTTGTAACATTTGTGTAATTCATCTTTCAAGGAACACTGTGTTTCATGGAAAAAGTAAGCACATTGATGTGAAGTTCCATTTTCTAAGAGACTTGGTGAACAAAGGAATGGTGCAGCTCGTGGATTGTAGAACACAAGAACAGATAGATGATATTATGACAAAGGCGATAAAGGTGGATCAATTTAAAAAACTTTGGGAAATGCTTAGCATGGTTGAGGCTGTTGAGTAAACTGATTGTTACCATAATTAGTTTAAAGGAGGGATTGATGAGTTGTCTTTTGTCGAGTCTTGTGCACCGCATAAAGACTTTTTCTACTTTGTTTAGTTCCTGAATAAGTGGACTTTAGAGTCGGTCCTCAATAGTGGAGTTTTGTCAGCAGTAATTTTAGGACTATTCTGTTTTGTTTTGCTATTTAAAACCTTGCTAGTATTGAATAAAATGATCTAAGCTTTTGAGTTCAATTCCATTTCTTTCTTTCTTCTTTGATATTTTTTGACTCGAACAATTCGGTCCAGTTGATGGTTTTATTTTTCATTATCGATATAACGATACAAACCTTTATAATAATTTATAATTCAGTTTCCAGTTTTCTTTAATAATACATATGCATGGTAATATACATTTGCATTCAAAATTTGGGTAGATATCGTTTCTTGAACTAAGCATACAAGGCTAAAAATCTTTACTTGTTCTGGATTCCGATGTGCTTGGGGTAAGAGGTGTAGGAGAAAACATACGGGGAGTGTGATTCCCGAGCTCCATCGTCGGTTTGTTTCCAATACTGGAAAACATGGCATATGGCCCGACAGTGTATAGAGAGTCGTACAGTTTGCTTCACTTATGGAGAAAGTGGGCGTATTCTCCCCGAGTGTCCAAGGATGAAGTCTGAGCCCCAGAGAGAATCGCAAAAAACTGGACATGGAGGAGGTCGAGATCGAGATGATCCGAGAGAGAGGAGCGGCGGTCACGTGAAAACGAGAGCTTTTCAGTAAACCGTCGATGAAGCCCAAGATCAAACCGATGTTATTACAGGTGTTTTTAGCTTGAACTCTTCTCAAGCTCGAGTACTTTTTGATTATGGTGCTAATGTGTCTTTTATGTCGGTGTATTTTGCATCCAAATTCGGTGTTTCGTTGGTTGATTTATATGAGATAGTGATAGTACATGTAGCGGATGGGAGGTGTGTTTTTGTAAAAAGTCAATATGAACAGTGTCAGCTTGAGATCTACGGGGTTACATTCATTATTGATCTGAAGCTGATCACTAATCACGAGTTTGATGTTATACTCGGGATGGATTGGTTAGATGACAACAGAGGTCAAATGGATTTTCACGAGAAGACAATCTCAGTAAAAACTGCGAGCGCTTCCCGAATATTGATACGAGGTGAACGGGTTCCCGAAAGGTACCAATAGTGTCGCTTGCAAGGCCTTAGAGATATATTGAGAAAGGGGGTCAATTACTTATGACACATGTGACTTATGTTGAGTTAGAACGCCCCATAATTGAGAATGTAGAGGTGGTTTGCGATCATCCTGATGATCTTCCGGGCTTACCACCAGATCGACATGTTGAGTTTGTGATCGATGTGATATCAGGAGCGAAACCGATAGCTCGACCACCTTATCGGTTGGCGCCTTCTGAGATGGAAGAATTAAAGAGACAGTTTGCAAGAGTTGCTAGAGCTTGGGTTTATCCGTCCAAGCTCGTCTCTATAGGGTGCGCCTTTATTGTTTGTGAAAAAGAAAGATGCTCCATGAGAATGCGTATAGATTACCGAGAACTCAACAATATCACGATAAAGAATCGTCATCTACTGCCGCTAATTGATGATTTATTTGATCAACTACACGGAGCCACGTATTTCTCGAAGATTCATTTGAGATTCGGTTTCATCAATTGAGAGGGCAAGAAATTTATGTTCCGAAAACGGCTTTCCGTACGAGATATGGCCATTACGAGTTCTTAGTCATGCCATTCGGTTTGACTAATGCCCTAGTCGCCTTTATGGATTTAATGAATCGGGTTTGTCGTCCCTTTCTTGATAAATTTGTGATTGTATTTATCGACGACACACTGATTTATTCAAAGAGTCGATATGAGCACAGAGCAACAGATACTAGATCTTCTCCGTGACGAAAAGCTATATGCAAAGTTTTCAAAATGCAATTTTTGGTTACGAGAAATTCAATTTTCCGGCCATATGATAATTGAAGGAGGTATAAAGGTGCATCCGGCAAAGATCGAGGTCGTAATGAGTTGTGATCATATTGTAATTGTGTTGCAACAATAATGCTTGAACAATGTAACTTTCCAATTATAATCTATGATGGTTGTTTATCTACTTATATTTCAATGTATGCAATGGTTATGGTACTATGATTCGTTCCGTCCTCCGACGATTCCGCCATCGTGGTTTGGGGGTGTGACATCTACTCAGTAGTTAAACAAGACTGTTCAAGATGTAAGTTGTCAATTCACAACTTGTGAAGCTTACTATGGGAGCATGTTATGATTATTGTTGGGTTGGTAAGACTATTTTGCTAGTAAGCTAGAATTAGCACCTGGATGAAGATAAGTAGTAACGTCCTTCATGGGCTGTGATGAGATTAACCATGTCTCACCATGATATGGTTATCTTAAAGATGATGCAACATTTGGTAAAAAGATTTATACGTATAATAATAAATATCATGGTAATCTGGTTGCATCACGGATGGAGCTGGTTAGGGATGGATGGAAAACAATAGCTTCATAGAACCTAGAGATCGTTATAAGGAATCAGTAGGGAAAAGTAAATTAAAGAAAATGGAGTATTGTTATGTAGAAATCAGATTGAGGAATTGAACCTTAAAATAAAAATGATATTCCTTTTCTTTTAAAGGGTAGATGAAAACACTTAGATATTGATCATATAGATGGCTATATGGATACATTGGTACAAGTGAAGGTATCAAGGCCTGAAGAGTTGAATTCATCAGTAACTTAGAAATTGTTGAAGACGTTATAAGATACATGGATGCATATGCAACACCACTGGGCTACAAAAGTTATGATTAGTGTTTGAATATTAGTATACACGTTAAGAAACGAAGTAGATGAACCCCTAATCATTTATAGCAATATCTTTGTTGTAATACAGGAGCTATGTTAGGCATCTGAGATGGTCCAAGAATTCTGGAACTTCACAACGTTCAAGGATTAAATAGCGATAAGGAATAAGGTCTAGTTGATAATGGTATATGGGTAATTATTAGCATGAAATGATTAGTTTAATAGTAAGGTAATCAAGATGGAAGAATATAAAGGAAAGAAAGGTTTATGAAGATAAAGTCTAATGACCGGATGTTAAGTATGGATGGTAAAGTAAGATGTTATTTTGGAGTAAGCAGTCAAAACTTTATTATGTGAATATTGGTATACTCAATCATTGAAGAATAATAATGATTGAATAATTAAATGTGTTGAGTGCTAAGTAACGAGGGAAAAGTAATTAAGACACATGTTGACTTTGAAAAGTCAATTTTGGTATGAAATGTGAATGAGGAAGTTGTCCAGGTTTCACATGGAATACGTCTTAGTGATTATGAGCTAGGAAAAGAAAACACAATAAATAAGATGAATGATATCCAATGGAATGATTATAATAGGGATTGCACAAGGCAATGAGAATTTGAAGCAAGAATTTTGTTGAAGGCTTAGTAACGATTCAAATGTAGTTATGTAGTTGCAAGTTATGTTGCTTCCTATACAGTGATTCCGAGGAAGGAATCCTTTTAAGGGTAGATAATTGTGACAATCTAAATTTTTGATAAACAAAGTAAGAATATAAAGTTAAATATCTCAATGTTTAGAAGTTTGAGGTTCAAATGAATTTAAACATAATCAGAAGGGCAAAATGGTCAAAGAACGTGAAAATATGGAAACTAGTTTTTTTAGACATTTTATTAAGTCATAATGAAGTATTATTTCATTTGAAAATTTTTGTTTAAAGGCCCGAGGGAAAAAATGGAAATTTAGGGGCAAAAAATGAGAAAAAAAATTGTTAAACTTTAAGAATTAATAACTACAAATCTATAAGGAATTTGAAAAAAGTCATCAAGCATACTTTTTTAGTTTTGGATGTAATAAGAATATAGGAAAAATATTCGGGTCATTTGGAGTTATAACGAAGAAGTAATGACGGGTTAAAGATGACCAAAAAGTGAAATATGGCCAAAGAGTCATGTTTGGGGGTTTGTAACTTAAAATCTATTTGGATTTAGCCTTAAATCAGTAATGAAGAATGTTAAGCTCATCCATACCTTTCTAAAGGTATAAAGTTAGTAAAATTCGGAAATGATATAACAAAGTTATGATTGGTTAAAGTTAGGAGGAAAATTGGGATAAAAGCTGAGAAATGTGTCTTAGAGACATGTTCAGGGGTAATTTTGGAAAAATTTCTCATAAGTTGACTAGTTCAATCTCCAGAATTTTCCTTATCTCGTTGTTTGTTTGGAGCCTGTACGTGTTCGTTTTGGGAGAAAAATGAGAAGTGGAAAGAAAAATCGGAAGAACATGACACACACACACACCGGATTGTGTGTGTGTTCGTGGAATTCAGAAAGGAAGGAGATATTCGAGACAAAAGGGGACATCGAGCTAATGGGGGTCGAAATCGGGTAGCCTCAGCAGCCCTTATGCTGCTGGTCGAAGTTCAAGGTGACCTGCCGCCTTCAGCGGCGGTGATGGTTCCTGGCGGTGCCGTTGGTGGGTCGTGGTGGCCGGCGGTGGTTAGGGTGATCAGATACTTCACCAAACACCTCAAGGACTTGATCCATTGCATTTCGTTGCATAATTTTTGTAGGTATTCTCTCATTCCTTGGAATCCTAGAATTTGGTCATCGAAATTTTGACATCGGTGATGTTGGTTTATGAAATTGGTATTTGAGAACTTGAATATATGTTATGGTAAACTCATGAACACAAATAATCAAGTATTGTGTGAAGATTTGAGCATGTTTATGGTTGATTTTTGTTAACTTCAATAATTTGGTAGAACTTTCACAATTATGAGTCAAACTTAGAAGCAATTGATGAAAAAGATGATTAAGGGTTGAATTTTTATACATTTGGTCAAACTTGACCATAAATGGGAATTGTAACTAAATATATATCCTTTCTAATAAAACAAAGCTAAAGTACCACATGGCTTCTTTCTAAACCTCTACTTTGCCACGTGTCATCTCCTTATACCTTCTCAATTTTTTTCCCGCTCACCTTGAATATCATCCCGTATCCCATAAAATCAGGCAACTATTTAAATTCTGAGAATCAAGCATCAATTTTGAATCGCCATCTATAAATCTGGAATTGATTTGGAATCAGAACGTCGATTTGGTTTTTAGTTCCTGATTTTACGCCTATCCTCCTCATTTTAGCTTTTCCATTTTGAAAATCACATCTCCCGTATATGTTGATTCGTTCAACCTCAATCGCTACATAGTCGGTAATCGATTTTCATGATTGATTCCTCTTCTTCATTTATATCGCCATCTACAAAAGTCAGGCTGTTTATCGTGCCCTAATTCCTCATTTGTAGTACCTGATCTGCGAATTTTACTGTTATGTTTTGCAATCCAATATGCCCTGCTGCTGCTGATGCCGATGGCCCTGATTCTAACTGTGGTGCAAATTATTCTTTAGGTTCTTTAGTTTTACTTTGCTAATTTGATACTGCGAAAGATGATGGAACGGTAGAATTCTAGATACCTACAGATGTTGAGCCAAATGCTTATGGCTGGATCTGGGGAAGTTCAAGATACATGCAATGAAGATTGAAGATCCTGTTGACTCAACAGAACCTCGGTAGTTTCCACCATTGCAGATATTCATGCTTATTGTTGAAACTCGGGGTTTGTATGTTTATCACCATATATATCAAATCCTATCCTTTTTTGAAATTATAAATCAGTCCTAATATTATGTAGGTATCCCATTAATACTGGAGAATTACACGGCACATAATCAAAGTTGGAATTGTCTAAATGTAAATTGATTTTTGAAATTGAATTTTTCTGGTACCTAATCAGTAATCGACCCCTGCTTTGTTTTGCAACCCTATTTGGCATCTGCCTGCCGCTTCTCGATACAAGTAAGTTTAGTTACGTTTTTTGTGGCAAAGATGACGACACCCCTACATACTTTTTATTTAATTGTTTTATTTAATGATTACTCTATAGAGTTTTTTTTTTATGGATTCACAATTACGAGTGATAATAGAAAAGATGCACTTATAAAAGCCAAATCTTTTGATGAAAAACATCGGTTCTGCTAAAGTTGCTGACCTACCGTAAAATGGGCTTGAGTAAAACTGAAATAAGTCAACGAGCGTAACCAAGTGAGTGAAAAAACATAGTCCCCAGTCGATGTAGCTGAAAAAAGGCCCACACCGCGAGTACTACTCTCATGAGTAACCCTTACGTGTCAATTTGGGTTGTTTGGGGTTCAGGTGCTTTTGCTGCAATTACAAAGGTAGTGGAAGTTTTCATGTGGATGCCTTTAGATGAAGTTTTTCGTTTGCTCGGTATTTTGACTATTGGTTTAAAATTTATGTCTTATAAGTTAATTGCGTATTTAAACTTTTATGTTTTTGTTATTCGTTTCCTATTGTTTTGTATATTAGTTTAAGCCGTGAAGTTGTTTGAATCTTTAACAAAATGGTGAAGTAGATATGACATTACTAATCATTGAATCCGATTTTGAAGGATATTTAGGTTCAATTGTATAGTATTAAACTTCAAATGACACGATCTTTTAGCTTAGATTAACCCCACCGCTAAGATTTTTGGTTCTGATCACATTTCCTTTTGTCATGGACGGTATATTGAAAGCCACTTTTTTATTACGGTGCTCAGATTTTGACCTTAGGATTAATATTAAGCTATTATATAATAGAAAATGCAATTTTCGGTTAATGGTTATTGTTTTCAATTAATAATTACAATATTTGATTTATAATTATATAACACGATATATGGTATAAACTAATATTACGTAATATTTTACTGTTAGTATGGAGTTTCTTTTTTAGTTGCTAATTTGCTATCAACTTTAAATAATTGACATAAACTTTTAGAAGAAAATAACGAACTTACAATCATTTCTATTTTAAATTTCTGTACCTACAATTTGATAGTAGTTAAATACGTATGCCATTTTTGTAAATTCGTAACAGAGGGACCATTTGTGTAACTTTCTAAAATATTACTATATAATAAAATAAAAGCAGGTTTCTAGAAGGATTGGGGGTAGGAGTTTTTGGGGTTTTAAGGGGGTGGGTTTCTTTTGAGGGTAGGGGTTTTTGGGGTTTTAAGGGGGTGGGTTTCTTTTCACGAATCACGTTTCAACAGCTTTCTTTTAGCCGCGCTCTCTCTTGATGACACCTCGTCTCTTCCCTCAAGCCGTTTAAAGTCTCCTCCACCTACAATCAATTTCTCTCTCATCATCTTCATCTTCCTTCTGCAATTCTCTTAGGAGGTGTTTGTTTTTTTCTAGAAGCTCATTTTGTCCACTTTTGTCTGCAGGCGGGCAGATCTTTTTTTCACAGACGGTTTGTTTTTTAGAAGACCGCAGACCTAAAAAGGTCTGCGCGTCCTCTTCTTGAGAAGACCTGGACCAGCCTCTTTTTGGGTATGTTTACGTCTGCGCGTGTTTTTACCTAAAAAAATTAGGTCGTATTTTTTCCCCTCCTCACGTCTTCTTCTTCTTCCTTCTCCTCTCGTTCTCTCTTCCTGCAACAGACTCGAATCGACCTTCTCTTTTCCTCCTCGCCGTCGTTCGTCGACCTTCATAGCAGTGTCGCCGTCCGTCGATCTGCCCACCTGCTTCTTTCTTTCATCTCGTCTCCAACTATTGCACGCTTCCTCCTCCTTCCCGTTCACCGTTCTCATGTACCAGATATCGTAAAACATTGTTGTCTGTTGTAATCAACCATTCCTCGCCACTGCCATCCATCAAGCAACCCTTTCCGCCCGTGTGGGAGTCCTTTAGCACCGCCGTCGGTCGGAGTCGTCCAGTCACGCCACAGGTAACATTTCCTTCACGGATTTGTGATTCTATTTAGGTTTTCCTCAAATCGTTTGATGGTTTGGCTTATATGTATAATTTATTTAGGTTTTTATTCGTATAATAGGTTGATAAAATAACATTTTTTCAATCGATTAATCATGATCTGTAGTTTCTTACTTCAAATTATATGTTTTCCTTTTGCAATTGGAGGTGGAATGTGATTTAAAATATTGATTTTGGCAGTGGATCATGAGAGTGTGTTGATTCTTCAACACAAATCAGCTTGTTGTTCTGAAATCAACAGGACATCAACAACTTTGGGAGACTGAAAAATCGGTATCATAACTTGAAGATAAAATGAGGATTGTTATGGTAGTCTTTGAAACCAATTTATTTCTTTAAATTAGAACTATATTATTGATGAAGTATCAACATTGTTTCTGTGTCGTTTGATGTTATTTTACTCTAGTTCTTTCCTTGTTATTTTGTGCAGGAAGCAGATGCGAATTTTGAGGATGCAAGCAAAGCATTGATTTTAACTCATAAGGAGGTGATGGCTGATGCGGTTCCATATTGATTCAGAGATTTGTAAAAAGATTACTTGATTTGGATTTGTAAAAATATTGTAACAGGAACAAATAAAAGTTGGACGCCATGATGCACATTTGAGTGAAAATATGTTGTTTCTATCATTTGAAAAGTCTTATAGAATTAAAAAATAAGTTTATCTAAATTTTAGTTTATGTTAGCAATTTGCATACTTTAAAGAAAAAACAAACAGTCTTTTTCTTGCAGACTGCAGAGGTTTGATCCACATCTTCTTCTGCAGATGTGGTCTGCAGACCGCAACGTTTTACCTCTTCAAAAACAAACAGCATCTTAGTCCTCTCTCCCACAATCGATTTCTCCCTCTATCGAAGGTTTATTTGACCCCGTGAGGTTTTGGGATTTTTTTCTTCTTGGAAAGCAATAGACGATCCTCTTGATCCTAGTAATTCATTCAATTTGTCCTTTGTTGCTTATTTGAGCCCTGAATCTGTGTCTTCTTGAATTAGGGTTTTTATAGCAGTTGAGACTTACATGCTTGCTTTGATTGACAGTTCCACCAAAATTGTTTTAAAGTGGAACCTACCTCCGTTAGTGATGTTGAAAGTCTCGAGGCTGCACATTCTTTTCCATCAAAGATTGCAGGTCTTTTTTTGTAAAACAATTGTGATGATTGGCCTACCGTTTTTGGTGGAGAACCGAGAAGATGCGTAGGAGATCAATTTTCATTAATGGAGTCAACAATAGCATTAGCGATGATATTACAGAAACCTCATTTAGGTATAGACCTCCAGGACTTTGAGACGGGTGAAAAGCGGCCCACCCTTCAATATTGTTGTTGTCTCTTTGAACTAGAAACCTTTCTGATTCAAATTCGTTGGGGTTTTCCCAATAGTATGGCGATCTATGGAGATTATATATCTGTTTGAAAATTTTCATGAAATTATATGTATGCGTTCTTAGGTATCTAATCAATGCTCATTTGATTCTACTGCTTGCAGAAACATGAAGGGTTTTCTAGCAAACAATGAACAAATAATTCCTATGGTTCACATGCAACCCTAGAAAGATCTATGTTTTCTTCTATGAAGATATCAACTAAAAACCTAAGGCCAATGATAATTTCTAAAGATCAAATTAAGAATAACCAACCTTTTGATCTTGTTCTTTAAGCTAGCAGCAAAATGATCCTGCCTCAAATGCAAGTCACACCCAAGTAATGGAGAAGATGATCCAGCAGAGTAACAGAGAGAGAGAGAGAGAGAGGAGATGTGAATTATGAGGAGGCAGAGGGTTCCTTTTATAGCCTCCTAGGGTTACACCTGAAACCCTAAGGAGCCTCCAAGTGGGCAAGCCTGTTGACCACTTGGACCAGATCCCTAAACCATAATTAGGGTTTTCGCCAACCCTAGAGAAGCCTCCAAGGGTGGCGCCACTTTTGGCCCTTGGACTTCTCTTTGCCAGTTATTCAACTATTGAATAAATACAAACCAGTCTCTACACTTTTAATTAATTGATTTAATCACTAAATTAAATCCAATTAATTCTAGATTAAATCTTAATTAATTATTATAGTTTCTAACTAATATATTAACACTTAAATATATTAATAAACTATTTATTTATTTCTATTGATTTATTAAACAATTAATAAATCAACCTTTCTCTCTATTGAACTCTACATCTATCCTCCAACTATAAGGGCAACCCAAATAGACTTTGCTTCAATTAACAAGATAAATACAATTATAAGTCATGGCTTAGACACCTAATCCAACAGTCTCCCACTTGGATAAGTCTATGACTTTAATTGTCTGTTTACCTTCTGATTAATATCAGTTTCCCAAAAACTGTCCTGAACTCTGACCTAGTCAGTTTTGTCCAAAGATAAGTGATCATATGATCCTTCGTCCAACAAGATATTTTCAGACACGAGACATGGATTGAGATCGATCTCTATCCGATACTCTGTTTCCCGATTTCCGATTCTACTTATGACTTTCGGACTTCTAATAGAACACATCAATTTAGTCCTAGCTGGCCAGCACTTTAGTCAACTTCAAAATCATCGAGCAGCCTACAGATATCTCTTTCCCATCAGGGTCAAGGAACGAATAAGCTTTGACTCATATTCTTGTGTCTTTTACTTATCAAAATCGCACACAACAATGTGTTTTATAACATCGAGTTACCGATGCGTTTACGCATTATCAATGCACAACCGACTTGCAAATTTCAACTCATATGTCTCCACTTCAAGATCATACGATATTATCGTCTCAACATTGCTCGTGATGTAATCCATTGTAACACCCGGCTTTTTATAACAAAAACACCCCTGAAAATTTTTCATTTAAAATACAGGTTTCTATACATAAGACCATTACAAAAGGGGTATATTTTAATAAAAACGGGTACAAGTGTATCAAGGAGAGTATAAAATACCAAATCTCCTTTAAAGCCGGGCTGCTACTGACAGCATCTATGAGTCCTACTTCAAAGTCACGGACTCTATCTTGTCCCCTATCAGTATCATGCTAACCTGCAGGGACAATAACAAATATCGTGAGCTATAAAGCTCAGTGAGTAATCATATCTGCAAATAACGTGTACAATAAATACATCCATATATAATCCTTTATATATGATACATATATCTATCATTTCATCTGTCAATATCAAATCCCGTTTTATAGCCTTTTCTGGCCAAACATGTATATCTGTCTGGATATCGGACCCAGACTGCTAGCCTTACCGGCTAATCGTATGTATCTTAGGATTTCATATCCTACTGCATAGCCTTACCGGCCTAATCGTGAGATCATGTGATTTTCCAATCACATCAGATAATTGTACACTTCATCACATCCAGTCTGTTATTTGCATACCAGTCTAATCCATTATGTACCATTTATGTCCCATCTTTCTTAGTCATATTTGACTATACCATATATCATGACTATATAAGTCATATCATTTGTCATGGCTATACAAGCCGCTCCAAAACATTTCCAGCATATAAATCGTAGCCCGAAGGCCGCACCAATCTGGGTTTAACAACCCGGTATCATAGCCATACGGCTGCACCATTTCCGTATAATCATATCATAGCCATATAGGCCGCACCAGTTGGATATAGCATCCAATATCATAGCCACAAGTGGCCGCACCATCTATTAACAGTTTCTTTCACGATCAATTATGGCTCACGGGTTAGCCCGCTGTTGCCTTGGCTCACGGGTTAGCCCGCTGTTGCCTAGACTCACGGCTTATCCGGTCTTGTCTATATAAGTTTGACTCATCAAAATAAACCATGGCTCACGGGTTAGCCCGCTGTTGCCTAGACTCACGGCTTATCCGGTCTTGTCTATATAAGTTTATATAGATATATTGACTCACAGCTCCGTTCTTGTCTATAACAGACTCACGGCTTATCTGGTCTTGTCATATCATAGTGTATATATATATGTATTGACTCACAGCTCCGTTCTTGTCATCGCAATGACTCACGGCTTACCTGGTCTTGTCTTTTACATATATTTTTACACTTGTCGTTTTCGTCACTCGAAGCTGTTTCAACCTGTAACAATTCAATCATCATATATCACATATGATATCAGTGAGATTTCTCACCTGGATACTAGCTGCATTTAAATCCCGGTTGTTTCTTGCCTTTGCGTGCACCACAACCATTTTGTCCCATACCTATTTATCCATTTCATATCAAATGATAATAGGTTAATAATCATTCCAGTTAGTTCTAGTGCACAAGAGTCTAATATAAGACCAATTCCAAGCATTAACCATTGGTATAAAAATTTAATACACTTCCCGAAATACGTGTATTCTACTACAGTACTTTCGGGAGGTCGTATTCGTATTCCGATAATTTTCCATGAAGTTTCACAACATATTAAACCTATGTTCAAAATTCCAGGTCAATCGGATAAGCCTAGCATTGAAATCAAACTTGGAAAATGCACTAAATTTTAACAGGGGCAAACTTGCATTCTGCCGCGAGGTCGGGTCGCGATCCACCCTTGGGTCGGGTCGCGATCCCTACGATTCCGGCCAGGAAGCCCGTTTTTTGTGCTATAAAATCCTATTTTTCCATTTTAAGCACTTATTGCTCGACTTAATCATTAAGGATTATTCTAGGACCAAAACCATTGACTAATAACAAGTTTTAAACCATTGGGGAATCAAATTCACACCCATTTATACAATTTCCCGTTTTTGCATTTTTGCTCCAAAAAACGAAATTATTGAATTCTACTTGCTTCTAATGATTTCTTTCAGTCATTATAGCATCTAGAACTCATTTTAATCCATTAGCATCATGTTTATCACAAGAACTCATCATCTAGGGTTCTTGATCAAAGTCCCAATTCTTGAACAATAGCAACCTACTTCCATTTTCTTGAATTAAGTCCTTTTTAGCATGACTTATTGGAAGTGTTAAACCATTTAAACCACATAATCATAACTGAAATTTACAAATTTCAGTTTCTATAAAACCAAATCAAGAACACTTCAAGAACTTGGTTAAAATCAAGTTTACTAACCTTGATTTACATAGGAATCACCAATTCCAAGCTATGATTCCAATTCCTTGCCTCAAGCTTCATGATTTCTGCAGAATTTGCTCTCAAGAATCATTCCCGTTGCTGCACAAAATGGTCAGCCAAAGAAGAGAGTCAACTCTTCTATTTATACTTCCAAAGTTACATTTTTGGTCCCTAAGTTCCATTTCTTGAACTTTAGCCACAATAATCAAGTTTTATTACAATAAAACTTTCATTTCTTGTATTTTTACCACAAGGAACAATATTTTTACATAATTGATCCTTCACATGGTCAAATGACCAAATTACCCTTTTGTGGTAAAATAACCAAAAATCAGTTTTTATAACATTTTAAGTCCAAAACTCAAAATATTATTTCAAACTAAATTCTTTTCTGTCCAAAAGACCAAATTACCCTTCCAAGGTAAAATGACCATTTTACCCCTTTTTATATATTTACATAAAAAGAGTGTCTTGGCGTTACATCCATGAAGAAATATATTGAGCACGGGTTTATCCAATGCTCAAATCTCTATTTCTAAGTACTCGTGAACGTTGTAGCAGTCTTACTGCAATGTCAAACTCCTTAGACAATCTACAAACCAATTCACAACAATCTTCGTTCATACTTACTCCCGAAAAGTATGAGCGACTGTGGACTTTTGAATAATCAAATTATTCGGGAAGTGAAACATACAAAATTGAAACTTAAAATCTGACTGGTAGCTACTCTTGCTAATTACCAAGTCTCCACAAGGTAATCACCAAGTCGGATTCTTCATAAAACTATTGTCGATTTCCAGATTCCTTTTAAACTTTTAATTCATGTTGTGTATCTATGTCTATATGACCTTTCACTCTTTCTATGTATCCAAATGTCATACATTGATACACTTTATCCAATCGGACATTCATCCGATGATATCTCAATTTAGTCATATACTGTCATTCTCACGTATGTACAAAATCCATTAAGTATTCCCACCCAGGTCATATCCTGAATCTGACTCACTATGCTCTAAGCATTAAGTTATCAGGACATGTTCATGACACTTCTGATCGATCCAAGAAGCTCGTGGAATTCGATCTAATCTCATTCCAAACCCTTTTGGAATCTTAGGATTACTTATAATCCTTGTGTCACGACTTTTAATAACTATATCCTTTCGGAGGGTTTTCTCATGCATCTTGAATCTTATCAAGATCATGCTTACTGTAGCTAGGTCTATACTGATGATAACATCTATCCGATAGATGTCTATGGATTATGTGAGTATGTTGCACCTTCTTTATATCTCTCATGCCAAATCATCACACTTTGCAATGGTAGAAAACTCTTTCCTAGGGCAATACATCTTGAGTCTCATCAATATCATTTTGGCAGAGTTTCGATCTATCTCATAGATGTTTACAACCACCCGAGTATGTCGTATCTCTATTAAGTCTTTCATAGCGATCCGTCTCTTAACACCAAGTCATTACACTTTGTAATGAAAAGAGACGTTTCCTAGAAACAATATGTAACTCACATATGGAGATAGTAGATAACAGCGACACTCCACTGGCTTTGACACGGTTATGGACTATTCACAAAATCCAAAACTTTTGGCTCATTTTGAGAATCCAGACCTTTCTGATATCTTAATGGAAATCTTTCAGCCCTTTCTCGAAATCCAATCCTTTGGCATATTTTGAGAATCTGAATATCCTTTCTTACGAGATACCCGTGGGGTTAACCCCGGGCCCTTGTACCTTTGTAGTGGCATACTCTTTGTGAGTCCCTATTAGTGTGATGGTGATCCACACGCGCTCCACTAACGACTTACAATGTGCCATGCAGAATCCTTTCGGATTTCATCTTCTATTGAGATTGCTTCTCTCGGGGTCAATTACTTGACTCTGAGTATCGTCTCACTCAACCAGATGTTCTGAAGGTACGTTTCTGTCCATGCTGCTTTCTTTTGATGATTCAATTACTCCGACTGGTTTTTAGACCAGGTGTAAAAATCAGTCAAAATGCTACATAGACTGTATCTCGTCCTAAGGTTCTCTTAATTGGCAGCAACCGGGCTCACCAATGCTTCCAAGTAGTCGGATTGTAAATCCGTACCAACTATAGTGTTTCACCACTATTCAGTATGTCACCCCAATCATAACTATTTATGATGGTGATCAGTACTACTGGTCAAGAGAAGATTATGTCAGTGTTGAAACAGAAATCTGATTTCTGCTCTAAGCCTAGTGATGACTAAAGGTTCTTTCACTTGGCTAATCCTGAACTCATTCAGGACTGTCCCAACTCCCACTGTTTCCTTAGAACATGAGTTCTTTCTAAAAGAGCTCTTTAGGTATAGCGGGATAGCCAGTGAAATGACATTTCTGATCAGGTTCAGGCTAGTCATGAGGTTCGGACGAACACTACAAGACCCTGGACTTTCAATGTACAAGTGGGACAATCCCAGCTTTACATTTCAGACAGTGTCTGCAAAACCTACTTAGTCGAAGGATGTGGTTGGAATATGGTTTATATGGTTTGACTGGTATAGTATTCAATTTATTGGAAACTGATTGGCAATGTATCTCATACATCAAGGATCGAACTGTTTCGACCAATGCTCCATTATCTTCCCTAAGACACATTGTAACTATTAATGTTCTTGGAAGAGAATAAACTGTGAAACATTTTCCCAGTTTATGTCGTCACTCATGTTCTGTGGATCTTGTACTTCCTTTGAAGTCCTTAAACTGTTCAAGGTTTCAATTTAATCGCTTATTCTGATAAGCGAAGCCACATTCGTCATACCGAATGACAAATATCGCGAAGTACAAACAATTGTGTTCTATTTGAGGATTCGAGCAATACACAGCAACTGATGTGTCCGTTGCTCCTAATCCCAATGTATTTTACATCTCTATGTAAACTTATGACTTTGTTACTTTGTTCAAGACTTGTAATCATCACTTGACTCTACGTCAACTGATTCCAAAATCCTATCCTCTGGATCTTTGGGTGATTCAATTCTTTCTACATGTGCTTTATAAAGAACTTAATCATCATCTGACTCTAAGTTAAATGATTCCAAAGTCCTGTCCAACTGGGTCTTTGGTTGATTCATTTCTTGACACATTAAGAACTCAATTCATCAAGTGACTCTAAGTCAAGTGACCAATTTATTTCTTTAAATTAGAACTATATTATTGATGAAGTATCAACATTGTATCTGTGTCGTTTGATGTTATTGTACTCTAGTTCTTTCCTTGTTATTTTGTGCAGGAAGCAGATGAGAATTTTGAGGATGCAAGCAAAGCATTGATTTTAACTCATAAGGAGGTGAAGGCTGTTGCGGTTCCATATTGATTCAGAGATTTCTAAAAAGATTACTTGATTTGGATTTGTAAAAATATTGTAACAGGAACAAAGAAAAGTTGGATGCCATGATGCACATTTGAGTGAAAATATGTTGTTTCTATCATTTGAAAAGTCTTATAGAATTAAAAAAATAAGTTTATCTAAATTTTAGTTTATGTTAGCAATTTGCATACTTTAAAGAAAAAACAAACAGTCTTTTCCTTGCAGACTGCAGAGGTTTGATCCACATCTTCTTCTGCAGATGTGGTCCGCAGACCGTAGCGTTTACCTCTTCAAAAACAAACAGCACCTTAGTCCTCTCTCCCAAAATCGATTTCTCCCTCTATCAAAGGTTTGTTTGACCCCGTGAGGTTTTGGGATTTTTTTCTTCTTGGGAAGCAGTAGACGATCCTCTTCATCCTGGTAATTCACTCAATTTGTCCTTTGTTGCTTATTTGAGCCCTGAATCTGTGTCTTCTTGAATTAGGGTTTTATAGCAGTTGAGACTTACATGCTTGCTTTGATTGATAGTTCCACCAAAATTGTTTTAAAGTGGAACCTACCTCCGTCAGTGATGTTGAAAGTCTCGAGGCTGCAAATTCTTTTCCATCAAAGATTGCAGGTCTTTTTTTGTAAAACAATTGTGATGATTGGCCTACTGTTTTTGGTGGAGAACCGAGAAGATGTGTAGGAGATCAATTTGAATTAATGGAGTCAACAATAGCATTAGCGATGATATTACAGAAACCTCATTTGGGTATAGACCTCCAAGACTTTGAGACGAGTGAAAAACGGCCCACCCTTCAATATTTTTGTTGTCTCTTTGAACTAGAAACCTTTCCGGTTCAAATTCGTTGGGGTTTTCCCAATAGTATGGTGATCTATGGAGATTATATATCTGTTTGAAAATTTTCATGAAATTATATGTATGCGTTCTTAGGTATCTAATCAATGCTCATTTGATTCTACTGCTTGCAGAAACATGAAGGGTTTTCTAGCAAGCAATGAACAAATAATTCTTATGGTTCACATGCAACCCTAGAAAGATCTATGTTTTCTTCTATGAAGATATCAACTAAAAACCTAAGGCCAATGATAATTTCTAAAGATCAAATTAAGAATAACCAACCTTTTGATCTTGTTCTTTAAGCTAGCAGCAAAATGATCCTGTCTCAAATGCAAGTCACACCCAAGTAATGGAGAAGATGATCCAGCAGAGTAACAGAGAGAGAGAGAGGAGACGTGAATTATGAGGAGGCAGAGGGTTCCTTTTATAGCCTCCTAGGGTTACACCTGAAACCCTAAGGAGCCTCCAAGTGGGCAAGCCTGTTGACCACTTGGACCAGATCCCTAAACCCTAATTAGGGTTTTCGCCAACCCTAGAGAAGCCTCCAAGGGTGGCGCCACTTTTGGCCCCTGACTTCTCTTTGTCAGTTATTCAACTATTGAATAAATACAAACCAGTCCCTACACTTTTAATTAATTAATTTAATCACTAAATTAAATCCAATTAATTCTAGATTAAATCTTAATTAATTATTATAGTTTCTAATTAATATATTAACACTTAAATATATTAATAAAGTATTTATTTATTTCTATTGATTTATTAAACAATTAATAAATCAACCTTTTTCTCTATTGAACTCTACATCTATCCTCCAACTATGAGGGCAACCCAAATGGACTTTGCTTCAATTAACAAGATAAATACAATTATAAGTCATGGCTTAGACACCTAATCCAACAAAACAAAGAGGTGAATTTCAAAGTATAAACCTTCCTGAGGTTGAATAGATGATAAGAAGGGGGTTAGAGTTTGGAAGAAACACTACTTAAATTTATTCTCCCTTCAGGAATAGGTTTGGTTTGATTTTTGTTAAATTTACTTCTGATTTTGCAATCACATAGTTTGTTTGATTAGTTGACTTTTGCTTTAATTCTTTGAATTTGTTTGAGTTATAAATTCCAAATCAGTGCTCCTTTAGGTTTGTTTTAAATTTGTTTAAGTTGGTTTTGATTATGCAAACACAATGTTTGTTCCATTAGTTTACTAATGCTTCAACTTTCGATGAAATTGTTTGAGTTATAAATTCAAAAGTATTGATTTCAACCGCAACCTACTTTGGATACAACGCCATTTTAGAAATCAACTTTCAAAAAAATTACCACTTTGGCACAAACTTTCTGACAAATTGGTAATTTGTCTGAAAATTGGTTATAAGGACCAATTCTGTAAATCTTTTCCTGTCATTAGTTTAATATAAAATGTTAATTATAATGGTTATTTCTGTATAAAATGTTAATAAAGTCATTGTTATGGAAGTACGTTGCTAAAAAAACTTTATTAACAAATTGGGTTGCCTAAAACAACATTTTCCTGCAAAAGTCTGACATTTTAGGATGCTACAAAATGAAATTTAATAAACTATTTTGCAACAAAATGAAATTTCCGCAAAAGCCAACTGATAACTTGGTTTTGTAATTTTCCTACAAAAGTCTGAATTTTTTAAGTTAATGGTTTTTGCTTCAGTGGATTATCATTACTAATTTTCCAATAAATTTTTTTTTATGATTGCAGAACCAAGGCTCGCTGTTATTATATATTTACCACATGTTTGGAAATAACATCTTTGTTTAGGATATTAATGTGGGTTTTGGAGTACATGGATAAAATTAATGATTGGCTAATGGCTTGGTTCAGGTAATGAGATGCTGGAATTTGCTCGAGGAAGAAACTGTCGAAAATTTCGAGATGGTAGCATGATCGGATACATTAACCTCAGTAGCCATAAATTAAAGATGAAGATGAAGAAGAATGTTTTGATTTAGTTTGGTTTGGTAAGATGGTGAATTAAGATAGAAATAGATTGATACGGTTGTCAAAAATGGAAAACAGAAAAAGAGTGAAAGAATGAATGTGGGAGGAAGAACTACAAATAGGGCTTAAAAGCAAAGGGACTTATTATGGGGGAGTGACTGGTATTCACATGATGGTTATCTGTCAATTATGTGTGAGTTGGAGTCCTCGAAATTAATTATAAAAAGATAACAATTGTTGCAATGGTTCGACTAGCGGCAGAAGGTTTAAAATACGATAAAGTTATTGGCCTATCAGCTGACCTTTTTCCTCTATAGGTTGGCTAACAAGTCAACCCAACTACTTTCAACTGTAATCTCATGAAAAAAAAATTTACATAATTTCAGAGATTCATAAACAGAAGTAAACCCCGACTCAAGAATCAAGAGCAGCAAAATCTAACCAGATGGGCCATAAGTCTTTCCCTTATAAATTCATATAGACATAACGATCAAGGAGTGTTTTATGCATTAGATCTTGGGGAAACAAATTTTCATGTTTTGCTACTTGCAAAATTTAGCGATGTACTTTGATTTGTTCATGTATGATAGCACTGTATACAATTATAGCATTATACTTTCAGATTTTTCTTATTAGGACATTATAGTTTGAAAAACCAGGAACCAGTGCATCCGGACCCGTGCTCCAGCTATCCCGAACCCGTGAGGAGCGCGGGCTCAAGCTAGTTTATGCTATTGTGTGTGTATTTATGTGTAGGTATCTGTACAGGAAAAAGTCAATGATACTAATATTTTTTTATATTATGAATGGTCAAACTACTATTATCATGCTATATTAAAACATCTCACAATGTCTTAATCACTAAAACATCTTGAATTTAAACAAAATATCTGTTATAGTATTTTACTTATATTTGCTCAATTATGCCATTCAACTTTCTTTTTAATGTTGATTATATCATTTTACTTTCGGTTTTTTTTTCAATTACAGTATTCAACTTTCACTTTAAAGTCAATTATAGCATTTTAATTTTTATAGCATTCAACTTGCAAGTTAATGTCAACTATAACATTTTACTTTCATTTTAATATCATTTATAGCATTCTACTTTCATTTTTCCTCAATTATAGCATTCAATTTTCATATTAATGTCGATTATAGAATTTTAGCTTCATTTTTGTTTCAGTTATAGCATTCAACTTTCATTGTAATATCGATTATAACATTTTACTTTTGTATTTTTTTCAATTATAACATTCAACTTTCAAGTCAATTTCTATTTTAGCAAGTCACGAGGTATGTAATAAAACTAGACTGCGGGTGATATCATTGGGTAATATTGTTATAGAAACAATGATCATATCTGGAAGTAATATTGGAAATAGGTACTTTATTCCAATAATTTCTTTTACTCCATATAAAAGAATTCACTTCAAGTTCAAAAGAAGATAATTTCCACTTAGTGTATGTTTTTCTATGACCAGTTGTATGTTGCCTTATTGAGAGTTAAAAGTTGAGAACGATTAAAATTATTAATTTTAGATAAGGATAATAAACTTATCAATAGAACTTCAAATGTTGTATACAAGAAGTGTATGAAAAATGATCATAAATGAGTAAATGACTATGTTTTTATTATTTATGAAATCATTGCTTTATTACTTGTAGCTATGTTAGATTATCTTATTTTTGGATTTTTTTTTGTGAATAAATTAGGGCACTACCATGTAAGATTGTAGTCGTTCTCTCGAGTCTATAAAATTTTAATGTTTGATAATTGTGTATCTCACTAAAAATGTCAATTTACAATAAAAAAAAACTTATTTGAATTGATTTCTTAACTTTATATTTTAAGTTTTCAATCCGTGTATCACACGGGTTTTTAACCTAGTAATACTTATATAATGTTGATGCAATGCATATGTGAAAGGCGGTTCAAAGTTTATTAATTGGAATATAATGGTTTTGTAGCGATCTGATGTTATGGATAGATTTTCTTATATGAAAAAAAGGGATTGGTATAAGTTGTAAATGGGAAGTATACTTGAAATGAGATTATTAAACAATTTTTGTGCATTCAATGTCTTATTATGGGTAATATGCAAAATAGAACAATAAATATCTATTATTGAAACACATTTTTGGGTAACTTTGAAATAAGGATTTTAATGAAAATAATTGTGCTAAACCCAACATTGGAAACGTAATGTTACAAATATACAAGTTATCGAAACTTATGGATGTAAATTAGAGATTTGGTAAAGATGATGGAATCTTTGTATTTAGAATGGAATGGTACATTCAATGTTTTGAGATGATTTTGGCATGCGAATAGCATAAAAAGATAACATAGAATATATCTGGAACGATACTTTGAAAGTGTCAAATAAATGTACAATTTGCACGGTTTACAATAGTTTCTATTTTTAGAAATTTATTGGTTTAGAGTTGTCAAAATAGCATAAAATAATAAAACAAAAGATGTTTTAACATCCAAGAAATTGGTATTGTTTTATAAGCATGTTAGAACTATAATGTAGCTTCAATTAGTTGTTAAACCCAAGAATTTTACGATTTGTCAATTTGAGACAAAAATGTTAAAATTGGTAAAATCAGGTGTAAAGTTTTTGTAAAGCATTGTTTAATTATTGGAATGAAATAAGATGATGTGTAATAAATTAATAGAGATTGTTTGGAAGCAAATAAAGACAAGAGTTAGGGGATTAATGTAGCTAGACAAACCTAGCTACAAAATAAATATGTAGTTTGACAAAATATAACATCTAGTTAATACCATTTCAATTGCAAATTAATTATCCGTAATTAACTCTTTCACATACATGAAAACACAAGACTAACGAGCCTCAAACTATCTCTTTAAAACATTTTACAAAAAAACCGAGTCTAAACAAAAGGGTTGCCACGTGGCCCTAAAGATCACAACACAATTATTAAAATCATCAACGTTTCTTCTTGCTTCCCTTTGTAGCACCAGTTTTGGATGGAGTTGCCACCAAATACACAAATAAAACCACTATCGAAATTACTGATACTAATGACCCGTATTTAGCCAACAACTTCTGCAATTTTAAATAATGTAAAAATATCAGAATATGAGAATAACATTTGCGTAAAATGAAGGGTTAATTGTGACATTTCACATTTGTCCAAAGTTAGAGTAAATTACAGTTTTGGTCCCTGTGGTTTACATCAAATTGCAGTTTTAGTCCCAAGTTTTGAAAATATTGCACCAGTGGTCCATGTGATTTCTAGATCATTCACTTTTGGTCCCTGTGGTTTCCAAATCTTTCACTTTCGGTTCCAAAAGTGAAAGATTTGGAAACCACATGGACCACCGGTACAAGATTTTCAAAACTAGTACCAAAACTGTAATTTGGTGTAAACCACAGGACCAAAACTGTAATTTACTCCCAAAGTTATGTAACAAAATGTTTTTGACGAAATATAGCAACCTACTTTCGTTTCTTTCTGTTACAACATTGTACTTTCAAGTTTTTTTTTTTTCTTACTAAGACCTTTTACTAGATTTTTCTAAGTACAATGACGTAATAGAGATCATACAGTTGGTCAAAAACACAAAAATTAAAATAAATTAAAACCAGATCACGAATAGAGATCATATAAAAAGTGAGTATTGATGATTAATGATAAAAGTATTTCATACCTTGGCCTGAAAAGAAGCAGCCATCAAAGCACACATTCATGCATAACAACACAGAAATGAAATATTAGTTAAAACTTAAAAGATTTTTATCAAGTTTCTATTTTAAATAAGTTTTATCAAATTGTTTTAATCATTAAAAAGACTTACAAGATCGAGTGTATTCTCACGTGGCTTGTCTGATAGGATTTCAAGAGGTAAAAGTGGGGTTGAATATGCCTCCTGTAAAAGTCAAAAAAGATTGTAAGATTAAACACACATCATACTTGTAATATTAAATTTAAATTACTTCAAATTTATCATAAACTAACTTGTAATGCAGCCTTTGTGGGGACACGGAATGTAATGACAGCTGGTGTGCTATAGAAGACGGATTTCACTGTTGATTCCAATTCAAAGGAGTGTGATAGAACAGCACCACTGAAAATATGACAAGTAATAATTGTGAGAATCAATTTAAGAAAAGTAAATATTAGTGAAGTGTAGAAATTATTTGGTGTTAGAATTTGATACATACACATCGAGTCTTTCCCATGAGGTTGAAGTGTTCCCTGAGGTGATGCTGAATATCTCAGAAGACCAGCCATCATCGCTCAAGCTAACATCATAAGCGGTCCTGGATGGAAGAGATTGAGAAAGTATGAGATTATGTAAGAAATAATTTGATATATTTGTCAAAAGCTACATAAACAAACAATAAAACAGTAGTTCTTCAAGGAAATGTGTCTACGATAATAGTTCTTGATATGTACTTGATTACTATTTGAGTTTATAACTGGAACTCTTTAAATTACAACGAGCTTCAGGTCAAATATCTTCTCGCGGATCATATTATGTTATTGTAATCCAGTTGATCAGATCATCCTAATTTGAAAAGACTTAACTTGTATTGTATTCAATAGTAAGGCGAGATGATTCAGACAACAGAGTATTATCGCTAAACTAACAAGCTTTATTACCGAAATCGGACAAATCATCATTCATAATTAAAGGATAATACGGTCCAATCAATCTCAAATCGTTACAAAAACACCGAATCCATAAGTAATTAGATGGCTTGAGCATATACAATTCCATCGATCTATTCAGATCCACAGTATAAGAACGTAACCAAACGCATAAAATCTGGATCCGGAATGTGCAGATGGAAAATCAAATTTGTGGAGCAACTACATGTAGAAATCTATGTAAAGTAAATAGGAGAAAAAAAAGGTGGAAGCTACATACGCAGATCCTTGATTATATATGTCGATGGAAACGGAGACTTTTTCGGCGCCGGATTTGAGTCTGTTGAGTGTGGCTTTCTTGTGAGCTACGATGAAAGGAGAATCGGAGCCGGCGATTGCCGTTGATGAGACGATGAGGAAGACTAATACTAAAGAGAGGAGAGAATTCATCATCGTCATCGTGATCTTCGCCATTTCTCCGTTTGAGGTGAAGGTTGAGATTTTGTCGGATCGTAAAAGTATTTCAGTATATTTATTTTCCGAGATCCGGTCATACGGGTTTCGCAATTTCGTAATTGATAAAATCAAAAGTAGGGTTTGGGGCATCAGCTCGATCCACTTACTTGGTTTGGTAGGTTTTTAAGCCCATAAAGGCACGCCCAACCCAAACTCTATACATCCATATATATAAAAGTAAAGCACTTTGGATTGTAATTTTACTTCGGATTCATGCTTCACGGATTATACAGTCCGAAATGGGCCGAATTAATTTCAGAATTTTGGGCTGTCATTTCTTTTTAAATGAGACTAAAATTGGATTATCAATCAACATTTATTAATTGGGTTACGATGATACATGGTTTTGGGCTAGTTTCCAATTAATAATGGAACTTGGTTTATTAATTTTGGAACGGGATATCGATGCTTCATGATTATTCATTCTTCGAGGGGAGATCATTTCATGGTTTTATGATCTCGTTGATCATAAAAAGTGGGAGCATGTTATGGTTAGTCAAGAAGTTGAGATGAGTTGATTGTCGATTATTATTCTTGTGTTGATCGATTTGTTTCATATGTCACATCATTCATTCTGATATTTGAGGGGAAGATTGTTAGGGTGCAAAGTTCTTCATTATGGGGATGACATGGTGTCATGGAAGAGTTACTTGTGCATGTGGGGTTGTACATTGTGCTTTATTTTGTAGCTCCTCTATTATTAATGTTTTTATTATTTGTAGATAAGGTGAGCTCAGATTTAGAGAGAGAGAGAATTATAGTGAGAAGTGTGTGCTTGTATGCATTGCTCGGGTTTTTTCATACCCTTGGAGCATGATATTTGTACTTCTCACTTGATAATGAATCATTTGGCTCATTGTGTTCATGATTGATCTATCGTTCTTAATTCCGCATGTCAAATCTGTTTTAACACCTCTCCATATTGTTTATCATCTCGATTGATGTGTCGGTAAACCACACGCGCTCCATCAACAATGATAAATTATGAGATACCTATTACTACCCTTTATGAGTCCATATTAGTGTGCCGGTTAACCACACACGCTCCACTAACGACCCACAAAGTGCAATATGCAATTTCATGGATTAGCATACTTTTCACATTTTCTAAAAGTAACTAGATTGGGATTTAAAGGTTCTAGTACTTTTTCACTAATAGCATTATACTTTTAATGAGATTAGGTTTGTCCTATCAAATCCGTTCTGCTAACGACAGTTCACTGATCAAGGGAGCGATGGGTGAGAGTAGACACCCATTCAACCACCATTTTATAGGCAGTTTCTGTAACACCCCAATTTCAAAATTTCAAAAATTCATTTATTATCAAGGTTTCAAATAAAATATTTATTCTAAAAGTAAAATTGTTCAAGATATTACTCAAATCAACAGCGGAAACCTTTGCAAATACTAATATAGTTCATTAAAATAATTCTCTTGTATGCGATGCGCCGCCGTCACGCCTTGCCCTTCCCTTTGTCCTTTGAAATACCTGAAATGTTATAAAACAACGGGTAAGCTTAAAGCTTAGTGAGTCCACAAGTTACCATACATGCCCACACATTAAACAACCCGTCCTCGAGAACGACCCGACCCTACCCGCCATACAACAGCTACAGGCGTCCATCATACAACAGCTATGGACACGGGAAGGTTCTACCCATCATACAACAGCTATGGGTTCCCGGTTATGGCCCAGCCCATCATACAACAGCTATGGGACAAGGCAATAGTCCAACTCGCCATACAACAGCTACGAGGGGACACGCATCAGTACTGAGCCCAACAACAAATAACCACAGATATAGAGCAAATCATATAACTGTAAATAACACACAAGATGCCTAACATGCAACATCATATAGTAAGGTGAGGATACTCACCTGATTCGAAACCGTGCAAATATTCTCTAATATTCCCACTTAGCTCGACCACACACCTAAATCCCACACACACACAACATATCAATTACTGACCAGGCTTTTACAGACCTGCCTAGAGGTTAGACCCAATATTTGCCACCAAACCGTGGTCAAAACTAAGTTCCTAGTCAAACAGTCGCTCGCCGCGGCGTGGCTCCTCAGCCTGCGCGTCGTGGCTATCATCGAATAATCACGGGGTTTCAGCCGAGTCTGCGCCGCTGACATAGCCAGTCCGCGTCGCGGCTCGTAACATTCCAAACTGTTTTTAGCGTTTAACAGTGCATCAATCGGCTAAGGCTTCACTCCAAACCCTTCCTGAGATCAGAAACTACCATAAGATCACTTCCTTAGGGACATGCAAGTCTATTCATGTCCTTAGTCTAACCCTAAGGGTTACAAGTCATCTAAGACTACTACTTAAGGGATAACACGATAAAAACGGGATAAACTGAAATATCAGAAGGTAGATCCTCTTACCTTGCTTCTGGAAAACAGAGAAATGCTCCCGATCGACTACAGCCTTTCCCCACGTTGTATTTCTTCCTTCAAACATGCCAAGGCCTTGGAACCAAAGAGTCTCTGCTGAAACCTGACGCCTCTGCTCCAAAAAACTCCCAAAAACACGAACCCTAGGGCTGGGTCCCTTTATATAGGCGTTTAAATCCGAATTAGGGTTTTTCACCTTAGCGGCGCACCGCACCATGGATCTTTTAAAACCGCGCCACGCGTACAAAATCATTCGCGAATCCAGATCTCGCCCAAGCCGCGCCGCGGATCTGTCCTGGCCGCGACTCGGTGGAACGGGTCTTACAACTCTCCCCCACTTAACTGGATTTCGTCCCCGAAATCCGCGCTGGCAAATAATTCTGGATAATGCCTCCGCATTTCCTCTTCCGGTTCCCAAGTCCATTCGGACCCTTTTCGATGCTGCCACTGAACCTTAACTAATCCTATTGTTTTATTTCGCAAAGTCTTTATCTTCCTTTCAATGATGGCAATTGGTCGCTCCACATAATTTAGGCGTTCATCTAATTGAATATCCTCCAAAGGTACTATTGTAGATTCCTCCGTAATGCACTTCCTAAGCTGTGAAACGTGAAACGTGTCGTGAATCTGACTAAGCTGCTCGGGCAGCTCCAACCGGTAAGCTACCTTACCTACACGGGCGGTGATTCGGTAAGGTCCAATGTACCTAGGGCCAAGCTTTCCTCGCTTCCTAAAACGAATAACTCCCTTCCAAGGTGACACCTTAAGAAGAACATAATCCCCAACTTGAAACTCGAGATCGGACCGTCGCCTATCCGCATAACTTTTCTGTCGACTCTGAGCCGTTAACAACCTCTCCCGAACCTTCTGAATTAACTCAGTTGTCTTGATTACTACATCAGTACTACCCAATACCCGCTGGCTAACCTCGCCCCAGCAAATAGGTGTCCGACATTTTCTTCCATACAACATTTCAAAGGGAGCCCTGCCAATGATCGCGTGATAACTGTTATTGTAAGAAAACTCAGCTAAAGGGAGATGGGAATCCCAACTCCCGCCAAAATCGATAACACATGCCCTAAGCATATCCTCCAGCGTTTGAATCGTCCTTTCACTCTGCACATCCGTCTGAGGATGATATGATGTGCTGAAATGGAGGCGAGTGCCTAATTCCTCATGAAACTTCTTCCAAAACCTAGACGTAAATCGGACATCCCGGTCGGATATCACCGAGACCGGTATACCATGCTGAGAGATAATCTCATCTACGTAGACCTTAGCCAATTCCTTTGCAGAGTAAGTCTCTTGGATGGGGAGAAAATGAGCACTTTTAGTCAACCTATCCACGATAACCCAAATAGTGTCCATATGTCGAGGGGTTCTTGGCAACTTCGTGATGAAATCCATTGTGATATGCTCCCATTTCCATTCTGGGATCTCAAGGGGATGCAACTTACCATGAGGCCGTTGATGCTCGACCTTGACCTTACGACAGGTCATGCATCTTTCGACAAACCAAGCTACTCCCCTCTTCATGCCTGGCCACCAATAATATTCGCGCAGATCCCTATACATTTTAGTTGCTCCAGGGTGGATAGAGAACCTGGATTTATGTGCCTCCTCCAATAGGGTTTGACGAACCCCGCCCAGCTTCGGTACCCAAATTCTCTCATGGCAAGTTAACAAATCCCTACTATCTTTGACCATAGCTGCCAACTGACCCACAATTCTCTCACCTTTCTGATTCTCGCTCTTGCATGCTTCCACCTGGGCTTTCTTAATCAGCTCAAGCAGCGGTGTCACAATTGTCATTCTTAGACAAACGCCCCGAAGGGGTCCACCCGAAGCCTTACGACTTAACGCATCCGCTACCACATTGGCCTTTCCAGGGTGGTAGTGTATCTCACAATCATAGTCTTTCAATACATCCAACCATCTTCTCTGTCTCATATTGAGGTTTGCCTGATCCATCAGGTACTTCAAACTCTTGTGGTCTATGAAGATGGTGCACTTCACTCCATACAAATAGTGTCTCCAAATCTTGAGAGCAAAGACCACCGCTCCCAATTCCAAATCATGAGTAGGGTAGTTAGCTTCATGGGGCTTCAACTGTCGCGAGTCGTAAGCAATCACCCTGCCTCGTTGCATCAAGACTGCCCCCAATCCCGTGATAGATGCATCGCAATAAACTACCATGTCCTCCATGCCTTCAGGCAACGTCAAAACCGGAGCTTCACACAATTTCCGCCGCAAGGTCTCAAAAGCCTGCTGCTGCTCCTCACCCCACCGAAAAGCAGCGTTTTTCTTAGTTAGCCAAGTCAAAGGTACCGCAATCTTTGAGAAGTCTTGGATGAAACGACGATAATAACCAGCCAGGCCCAAGAAACTTCTAATTTCAGAGGGAGTCTTCGGAACCTCCCACCGCATCACGGCCTCCACCTTAGCCGGGTCTACCATGATTCCTTGTTCATTTACAATGTGTCCCAAAAACTGAACCTCCCGTAGCCAAAAGTCACACTTGGATAGTTTTGCATAAAGCTTATCCTTCCTTAAGGTCTCTAATACTTCCTTTAAGTGTTGTTCATGCTGCTCCCTGCTCCGAGAGTAGACTAAGATGTCGTCAATGAAAACTATAACTGACCGATCCAACATCGGTCGACACACTCGATTCATTAAATCCATAAAAGCTGCAGGGGCATTGGTTAGTCCGAACGGCATCACTACGAACTCGAAGTGGCCGTACCTCGTCCTAAAAGCCGTTTTCGGGATGTCTTCCTCTCGTACTCACATTTGATGGTATCCCGACCGCAAATCAATTTTTGAGAACCACGAGGAGCCCTGCAGTTGATCAAACAAGTCGTCGATGCGAGGCAATAGATATCGATTCTTCACCGTAAGCTTATTCAGCTCACGATAATATATGCACATCCTATTGGAACCATCCTTCTTCTTAACAAACAAAATAGGCGCTCCCCACGGTGAGCAACTGGGTCGAATAAATCCTTTATCTAACAATTCCCGAAGTTGAATAGACAACTCCAGCATTTCTGGAGGCGCAAGACGATACGGTGCTTTAGCTATCGGAGCTGCACCGGGAGTTAAGTCAATCTTAAATTCCACCTGTCTCTCTGGTGGTACGCCAGGCAGGTCCTCGGGAAAAACATCAGGAAAATCCCGAACCACTGGTATATCACCTGCTTTCTGCTGTGGCTTCCTTTCTCGTACGTCTACAACATAAGCCACAAATCCTGAACCTCCATGCTGAAAATGTCTGCATGCCCTAGCAGCTGAACAGAAAACTGCACCTCGATTCTTTCTCTCGCCCTACACAACCAGCTCTCCCCCACTTAGGGTTTGAATCCACACTCGCTTGTTCTTACAATCGATCCATGATTCATGCTGACCCATCCAATCCATACCGATGATGACTCGAGAGTCACTCAACGGTATAGGGATGAGATCGATCGGAAACTTTATTCTTTGAATCACTACTTCGCATCCCCGATAAACACTAGTCGCTTGCACGGTTTTATCATCCGCAATTTCTACTTCTAACGACCGATGAAGAGTTCCTAAAGCAATACCGAAACTCTTTCCCAACGCGGCAGACACAAAAGAATGACTAGCACCCGAATCAAATAGTGTAAAGGTAGGCGTAGAGTTGACTAAGAATGTTCCTAATCAAAGCATAATAGACATATTAATTACACACACCACAAACGCGAGGCAAGTAAAGAAAGAGTACCCGTGACAACGTCGGGCGCATCCTGTGCCTCCTCGGCGGTCATGACGAATGCTCGACCCTTGGTCTTAGGGGCTTCCCCTTTCCCCTGCCTACCATCGGTAATCCGGAGTGTAGTGGGTGCTGGATTCTGAACCACTCCCTGAGTCAGACGGGGACACTGGGCCTTGAAGTGGCCTACCTGATTACAATTAAAACAAATCTTGACCTCTTGTCGACAATCTTTAGCATAGTGGCCTTCCTTCCCACACTTATGGCATATTAACACCCAGCAACGCCCCTCATGATTCCTTCCACATTTACCACACTTACCCTGGCTCCTTTGCCCTTGCTTTCCCTGATCTGCCCCTCGAAATTTCTTCAACACCTGCTGAGTCTGAGTAGGCGCCGGACGCTTATGCTTTTGTTGGGTTTCCAGTTCCAACTCTCGGGCCCGAGCGGCCGCTATCATATCGGTAAGAGTTTGGTGACTAGCAGCAGACACAAATTCCCAAATGTCTGTGCGAAGCATCGCCAAGTATCGTGTCATCCTCATGCGCTCGGTTGCCGCAAACTCTGGACAGAAGAGTGCTCGCTCATTAAACTTTTTGGTAATCTCCGTCACCGTCTCAGTAGTCTGGGTCAGATTTAGGTATTCTTGTGCCAAGCGTTCCATTTCCACCTGTGGAACATACTCCAGTTTGAACTGTTCCTTAAACTGCGGCCATGTAATGGCATCCAACTGAGCAGGAGTGAGATCTTTCGTTCGTATCTCCCACCAATCCTTCGCACCCTCTCTTAAAAGATTCGCCGCAAACGTTACCTTGGAGTTCTCGGGACAGGAACATGTGCGGAAAGCACCCTCCACCGCGGAAATCCACCGCATGCTAACATTCGGATCCCTGCCCCCATCGAACATCGGAGGCGAACAAGCCGAAAAGTCCTTATAACTTGCATCCCTGGCACGTGATGTGCCCTGAGTAGCCAGTCGTTCCTCGAGCATTGCCCATAGCTCAGCCTTAATCATACCAAAGAACTGAGGTATCGCAGCCAACACTTCTCGCGAAACCTCCTCCGCTATCAGGTTGCGGAGATTTTCATCAGTCGGTCCTCCCCCACTCGAGGCACCCGCATCTGGTCCACCGTTACTTCGAGTGACTGCCATTCTAAAATGCGCAACAGTTCTAATATCAATACTCGGGTCACTCCTATCTACCCAACTACTTGACTTTCTAGGACTTTGGTTGACTACTCTTGACTCAAGCGTGAATCCTGTGCTTTCGGTAATACTGGCCTGGTACTACCTTCCACACCTATTCGCCCTTGTTCCAAGTTCGTCAATCATCATCCTAAAATGTCACACGCACTAAACCATTTCCTATGACTCATGTGGTCATGCACCGTGGTTCTTAGTCTTTTGATCTAACTCTCCATCTCACACGTGCCTAAGAGAACTATTGCTAATGTCGTCGAGTCGCCTCACGGACGCACAGCCGTACACAATCGGAATAAGATAGACATTTGAATAACTGATCTACCCTAAAGTCACAACCAAACAAGGAACAGCCAGTAAGGCCAGACCAAGAATTCTCAGACTATCTTACCCTAATTGTATATAACCTACCAGCATTCACTAAGCAACCTAACGACCGTAGCATAAAATTCCAAAGCAGCACATATGGCACAAAACATTCTACAGAGCATATTATCCAGATAACTTTACATCCTAGCACAATACATTTTATCACATAACACAAACTTGGCATAGGTAATTGGGAATCACAAAACTTACTTGAGCTCGGCTGACGGTTCGCATCGCATCTTTTTTTACTTTAACTTAACCTTCCAAAAACATTTTCTTAACAAAATCGCTCAGTCCTAAGTTTGAGTTTGGATTCCCAATACAGTTCCTCCAAATCCCTCAAACCAAGGCTCTGATACCAATTTGTAACACCCCAATTTCAAAATTTCAAAAATTCATTTATTATCAAGGTTTCAAATAAAATATTTATTCTAAAAGTAAAACTGTTCAACATATTACTCAAATCAACAGCGGAAACCTTTGCAAATACTAATATAGTTCATTAAAATAATTCTCTTGTATGCGATGCGCCGCCGTCACGCCTTGCCCTTCCCTTTGTCCTTTGAAATACTTGAAATGTTATAAAACAACGGGTAAGCTTAAAGCTTAGTGAGTCCACAAGTTACCATACATGCCCACACATTAAACAACCTGTCCTCGAGAACGACCCGACCCTACCCGCCATACAACAGCTACGGGCGTCCATCATACAACAGCTATGGACACGGGAAGGTTCTACCCATCATACAACAGCTATGGGTTCCCGGTTATGGCCAAGCCCATCATACAACAGCTATGGGACAAGGCAATAGTCCAACTCGCCATACAACAGCTACGAGGGGACACGCATCAGTACTGAGCCCAACAACAAATAACCACATATATAGAGCAAATCATATAACTGTAAATAAAACACAAGATGCCTAACATGCAACATCATATAGTAAGGTGACGATACTCACCTGATTCGAAACCGTGCAGATATTCTCTAATATTCCCACTTAGCTCGACCACACACCTAAATCCCACACACACACAACATATCAATTACTGACCAGGCTTTTACAGACCTGCCTAGAGGTTAGACCCAATATTTGCCACCAAACCGTGGTCAAAACTAAGTTCCTGGTCAAACAGTCGCTCGCCGCGGCGTGGCTCCTCAGCCTGCGCGCCGCGGCTATCATCGAATAATCACGGGGTTTCAGCCGAGTCCGCGCCGCTGACATAGCCAGTCCGCGTCGCGGCTCGTAACATTCCAAACTGTTTTTAGCGTTTAACAGTGCATCAATCGGCTAGGGTTTCACTCCAAACCCTTCCTGAGATCAGAAACTACCCTAAGATCACTTCCTTAGGGACATGCAAGTCTATTCATGTCCTTAGTCTAACCTTAAGGGTTACAAGTCATCTAAGACTACTACTTAAGGGATAACACCATAAAAACGGGATAAACTGAAATATCAGAAGGTAGATCCTCTTACCTTGCTTCTGGAAAACAGAGAAATGCTCCCGATCGACTACAGCCTTTCCCCACGTTGTATTTCTTCCTTCAAACCTCCCAAAGCCATGGAACCAAAGAGTCTCTGCTGAAACCTGACGCCTCTGCTCCAGAAAACTCCCAAAAACACGAACCCTAGGGCTGGGTCCTTTTATATAGGCGTTTAAATCCGAATTAGGGTTTTTCACCTTAGCGGCGCACCGCGCCGCGGATCTTTTAAAGCCGCGCCGCGCGTACAAAATCATTCGTGAATCCAGATCTCGCCCGAGCCGCGCCGCGGATCTGTCCTGGCCGCGACTCGGCGGAACGGGTCTTACAGTTTCCTTATACCAGCCTTATAGACCAGTTTTCTGAATGAGGCATACTAGCGATTTGACTAACTTAATCTTATACATATAGGTATTAACTTTTAATAATAATATGTATAAGGTGTATTTTAAACATTTAAAATATTTTGGTTTATCTTTTAAATTTCGAATTAAACTATTTAATTAAATTCAAAATTAAACCCAAATTGATTTAATGTGTGTCTTTTAATTAACTATTAATTAAATTAATTAAATCACATAAGGAGTAACAAATTAAAAAATTAATTTAATCCTATGCTTTGCCCACTAAGTTTTTCCAAGAATAAGGCCAAGGGTTTCCATTTATTAAATAATCATATTTACCGAAAATAGAAAAACCCTAATGGAGCCTCCTTATTTTCGAAAAACTACAAGGGTGGAGGCTAGGGTTTCTAAAACCCTAGCTAGAAGTCGCCACCCATGAGGTCAAGGGTTTAAATCCAATAAATCCTAATAACAGTTCTTTTATTACAGCTATTCAATAGAAAACAGATCACATCTCTTATACCACTGATGGGGAATAAGCAAATTATAAACTTAAATCTCTTAAGTTCACATGCACCCTAATAGGATCTATGTTTTCACTATTGAATCTATAACTAAGAACATAATAAGAACACTAAAGGTATAATCAAAATTTCTCAAAGAAAACATACATTTTGATCTTTTGGAAACAAGCACCACAAGTGTCGTGCCTCTAATGGCTCACACCCAAAACCAAGCAAGCAAGAAACAATATAGAAGGAAGGGAAAACCCTTGTAAAATGGCGTGAATACGGGGTAGGGGAAGCCTCTATTTATAGTCTCAAACTGATAAGTCATATGACATATAACTGTCATATTTGAACTCTTGATATGATAAGCGTTTTATCATACAACTCAATACACTTATCATTACCATAATTAGTCAAAACTCCCATATACGTATATATATATATATATATATATATATATATATATATATATATATATATATATATATATATATATATATATATATATATATATATATATATATATATATATATATATATATATATATATATATAGAATATTTATCTATTGCTCAACTATTGAACAATTATAATTCAACCCCTGCACTTGTAATTAATCCAATTAATTTCTGATTAATCATTAATTAAATATTATGATTTCTAATTAATATATTATTCTCATAATGTATTAATAAATCAATTTCTTCTCTCTTTATAAGTTATATTGTCCTCTGCTGGTTTTGAGGGCAACCCAAAAGGACTGTGCTGTCATCAATCAAGTATATTCCTAAATTATAGTTATGGCTTAGACACATAATCCAACACAACTATTGAAGAATTAATATTTAGTCACTACACTTTTAATTAATCCTAAATTAATTTAAATTAATCCCATTTAATTCAAATTAATTCCAAACTAGTTTCTAATTAATTTATCATCGCATGACAAATTGTTAAACTATTTATTTCTCTCTCTTAATTAACCTAATACCATTTGGACTATTGAGGGCAACCCAAAGGACCCTGCTATTGAAGGAAATTCATTATCAATTTAGTTATGACATTGGACACTATTCCAACAGTAAGTATGTTGCCTTTATCTTATTCGTTGAACCAAATAGTATTTCAAAAGCTATGGAGGATTCAAATTGGATCCAAGCCATGCAAGACGAGCTTTCTGAATTCGAGAAGAATAGATTTTGGGAACTGGTTCCCCCACCCAGAGGTCAAAACATTATGGGGTACCAAATAGGTGCTCAGGAACAAACTATATATACCGAAGCAGTCATTCGAAGCAATGCAATACTAGTGGCTAAAGGAGAAGGTATTGACTATGAGTAAACCTTTGCTCACGTTTCCAGAATTGAGGCCGTGTGAATCTTACTTGCATATATGACACACAAATATGTCAATGTCTACCAGATGGACGTTAAAAGTGCATTCCTCAATGAAGAACTGAAAGAAGACGTGTATTTCCAATAGCCTCCTGAATTTGAGAATACCAACTTTCCACATTGTTGTTATAAGCCTCAAAAAGACAGTTTACAATCTTAAACAAGCTCCTCGTGCTTGGTATGAAACCTTTTTAGTGTTTCTCATCGAATTAGGATTCAGAAGAGGAGTTATAGGCCCCACTCTCTTTGTCAGATCTTATGAAAATAATTTAATGCTTATACAAATATATGTAGATGATAATATCTTCAGTTTAACCGATCACACAATGGTTGAAGATTTTGCTAAACTGATGACCAAGAAATTTCAATGAGCATGAATAGAGAATTAAGTTTCTTCTTGGGTCTTCAGGTCAAAAGATAGGAGGCATTTTCATTCATCAACAGAAGTATACAACTGAGTTGCTAAATAAATACTCGATGGATAATTGCTATTTTGCTAAGGTTCAAATGCCCTTTCGGTTTCAAGCTCACTTTTGATCCATCAATAGAACCAGTTAATCAAAACACTTACCGATGTATGATTGGATCTTTTCTCTATCTTAGTGCAACTCTACAACACGACCAGATTTCATGTTCGCCACATGTATTTGTGTACAATATCAAGCAGATCCGAAGGTGTCCCATCTCAACTCAGTAAAGAAGATATTCAGATATCTCAAGGGAACAAAGGCTCTTGGTATTTGGTACCCAGTAGGAAATGACTTCGGTTTACAAGCCTTCACAGATATAGATCATGCTAGTTGCAGACTTAACCGCAAAATACGTTAGGAGGTTGTCAATTCTTGGGAGGAAGACTAGTCAAGTGGACATCCAAGAAGTAGAATTGTGTTTCACTCTCTACTTCTGAAGCTGAATACGTCGCTGCTGCAAGCTGCTGTTCACAAGTCTTATGGATGAAATCCAAATTGTTGGACTATGGTTATCGTTACCTTCATCTCCCTATCCATTGTGATCAAAGAGTTCCATGGTGCCCATGTTATGATAACATATGTTAAAGCACTTATATGCTTATATGTACATTTAGATATTCGTGTTCTAATAGAGATTGTTAGATATTTTAAGACCGCCTAAATAAAAAAATATATTTTGTTACCATTAAAAATCTGGATTTAAATAATGATTACTATTTGAAATTATTGATGGACTGATTTTAAGTAGTAGATAAAACCTACCATTGTTTATCTTGTGGGTTGAATTCTCAGTTGAATCAAACTCATCTTTATCCCTAACTCCACATTTGGTTATATCTCAATCTATATAAACACGTGACGAGAAGAAAATCACATATACGAAAAATACACGAACAAAATTTGTGAGTTTATTTGTTGAGGGATTTAGAGAGAGCTTTTGAACTCAACTGGAAAACTAATTCTACACATCAGATCTGAAAAGTTCAATGGAAACATGTATATAATCTTCGTTTCTTTATTTCTTTTAATCAGATTCGAGATCAAGATCTATAGTTTAAGTTTTCGTATTTTATGTTTTGGTTATTCATAATAATTAACAAACCAAACTCAATTATGGAATGCTAAGGTAAGAACTTGGTATGAAACGATTTAGCTTTTAAATTCCTAAATAAAACCTTTAACATGAACCATGAAGGAGCCTTTGAAACGATTTGAGAACCAATTGCAATATTGTGAGAAGAAATTGATGGAAATAACACATTAAATATATTTCCTCAATTCACAATTATTTAAGTTGCCAAAATCGGTGGTTATTTTTGCTAGTTGTCTAAATGGTTGTCAATCTATTAAATTCCATGTCATAAACTATTCATTAGTGTGACTCCCTAAAAATGGGTGTTACATTTAACATTAAAATTAGGTATTGTAGTTGTACATCACCGTGATATGATATTTTCTAAACTTTGCTGTTTGACATGTTCTCAATCAAAAAATAAAATAAAATAAAAATTGATACACCAATTATTCCCTATCATTCTTTGGCAAATCAATCAAATTTGTTAAAATAGTAATCTTAAATAAACCCTCACATAACGTGACATATGTGTGTATGTGTATATATGTGTGTGTTTGATTTTACACACACATATCTCGTCAAAAGGGTTTTTTTTACCAACATCCTAAAGGCAATAGAATGAAAAACCAAAGTCAATAAATCACAGAAAACGACACCACAGTCCACAAACCATCACCGTTAACCCCTCTACCAAAAACAACGAAACCCAAACATGAATCAAGGTGGTGTAAAAATTTCTTTCACACAAGTGACAAGACCGTTGTCTAATCAAACCTACTATTTTTCAAATGAAAAATAATAGCATCATTATTCGGAAAGTAATAACCTATTCCATCATCGGGATTGATCCGCCAGCTTTCAAGATCTGTTGCTCCAACTACATCATAGATGAAGTAGGTCGGAATGAAAGATATGAACAAGGGTAAAAACGTAAATGACTATGTTTTGGAAGCAGACGTACCCTAAACAAGACTTCGAATTTGTTCCTAACGAGAATGCATTCGTGATTTGCTTGTTGCAGACACCACAAACACCTACAACCAGAAGCCATTGAATTTATAAAACAAGTATTGATAATAGGTATATTTTAGTACTTTCACCTTAAAAACAACAACTTCCAGTTTCAGAATTGCTACGACTTTTGAAAGAAATTCGATATCTCAATTAAGAAGTACAACATCAAAAGTAAATAGTAGAACAATCTGATACTTAAAAAAATTAAAGAACATGTATACATATGAATGTATCATGTATGTATGTATATCATCCACATTCTGCTTCTTTGTGCATTGATAATACAAGGGTAGATCAGTAAATACACACGTGGGTCCTTCACCACCTACAAATAGCATATCATTTGAATTCATTTTTGCAATAATGAGAGAGAGATACTCACCCGTCAAGATTTTTCTCCTTGCAGTAGTTCATGAAGGAAACGCACACACTTGTGACTCGTTGTGCCCCTATGCTGTTTACGAAAAAATTTCAATAATTGATTAAACAAATTAAAAAGTACAACGTACATTCACGATTAACCACTTAACTATTTTTTTAGTGATTAAACCATTATATTTTTCTTGACTTTAAAAACTGTTCAAATATACAAAAGCACAAACGTACATTCTTCCTTTTATCGGTTTTGGCACATGACTAATATTTTTTATAATTATTACCTACAATATTTCGGTGGGTAAATCGATAAAAAATAATAGTTACGTGGCAAAACTGATAAATTGGTGGTTTTTCTTATTTTGCCTTTTTAAATCGTAAAAAAAGTATAATGACTTAATTACTATTGGCAGTAGAAGTACGTTTATGTATTTTTCCTTTAAACATCATAACAAAAGTAGGTGCATAAAATCATATAAAGATTCAAAAACCAAAAAGTTTTTGTCCGAAGATGGGCGAAAACTGACCTGGAACTACCACCCTTGAACCGGTGAACATGAAGAGAGACCTGTTCATAATCCACAGTCTTCTGTTTACTTTTTGGTCAAAATTTGCAACAAAAGATTACGATAAGGAACCAATCACAAAGCATCTAAAATAGGTACAAAAATAAAAATTATTATAAGGTAACTAAAACAAGCATACAAAGCAGTTTCCAAAATCTTAATAAGCTTTTCCGAGTCTTCTAAGAAAACGGACACCAGTCCAACTAAAAAATTCGGGTCACTCTCATCTTGGAGCTTTTGAAGTTGCTTGAATTGATCATTAAGATATCCCTAAAAACATACAAAAACTCAATCCTTAAATAAAAAAAAATTAAAGAATAGAAATACTAATATCCACTTCTCGAAAGCGAAATATATGATTTAAAGCTTTTTCACACAAATTTATGTTTAGTTAGACGGTTAAATGGAGGAAATAACAACGTAATTCGGTTTATTTGTGTATTATATAACACCCTACTTTCATTATATTCTTATTAAGGGGGTGTTAGATACTTGTTGATTGAGTAAGTGTTGTCTGAGTCGGTGTATATTAAGGGGCTGTTAGATACTTGTTGGTTGAGTAAGTGTTGTCTGATACAGTGTCTGACCTAGTCAGACTTATCTTAAAGCTGACCAGGTAAGAGGTAAATTTTAAGGCTTATGACTGAGTCAGAGGTAAATTTTAAGGTTATCAAACGGTCTAACTTTGACCGAGTCAGACATAACCTATTACTGGACCAGTAAGAGCAAATCAAACAGCCCCTAAGACATTCTATTTTGAAATAACCCACCCAATTATAGTTGTGAATATTGTTTTGTTTTTGGATGACATTGCTATAACTCAATACTATAATTAACAAATCAATGAAACTACATTGCTATTCATTGCAATTAAGCCTAAGTTAAAAGACATCACAAACCTCACTATACAAAGTTGTTGTGTACTCGATAAACTGTTTTTGTAATTGAGCGATGGAAGCCATGGTTTCTTGTTTTCTCGAAGAACACTGTTCACACTATTTCATTCTTGATATGAAAGCTTATCTGCAAAATCATCAATCTTGTTGGTCCATCTCATATATAGGTTACATATGCATACACATATACACATATATCAAAGGCATGAAGATCTAAACTTGATGCTAAAAAACTAAGGTCAAATGCAATAAATAGCAACATGCTTTATTCAGTTTGTTTTTATTGCATTTTTTTTATTACAATTATAATATTATATTTTGAAAAATCCACCCTGTTATAGCAACGACATCAAAACATTTTCACCATTATAATACAATATATTTTTCAAAGTATAACATCTTAGTAAGAAAAATAATTGTAGTAACTTACCGAAATGAGAAAACAAAATAACAAATTCTTCGGTTTCCTTTAGTACAAATTTCTGGAATAATATTTTGTGTTTGTTGGGAAAAGTGACACAAGTTCAAAGCTTTCCGACAGAATCACATTCTGCAACTTTCTAATATCTTAATCCCACCATTAATTTTATAGTGGGGCACAAATTTGAAAAACCAATTTCCATGGCTTTAATTATTTTGAATTATTCTATAATTTCATTCCAAAAGCGTCTATGATATCTTTAGATTATCACAGTAATTGTCATAGTCAAATATATGATCTGTGATAATCTTAACTAATCAGTCTAATACTAAATTTATAAAATCCACATTAACTCAATTTGAGAGAGAGAGAGAGAGTAAAGAGAATGAGATTTAAAACAGAACCAAATTATAAAGCAAATCACGCAACCATGATCTAGACCGATTAATCAAAATATTAATGGTTCAAATTAAAAGTTAGTAGAAAATCAAATTGTGTACTTTCAACCTACGAAGTATAGACATTAAAAATTAATCAATGGTTCAAATTAAAAGTCAGGAGAAAATCAATTTGTGTACTTTCAACCTACGAAGTATATATTAAAAGTCAGCAAATAAATTAATTATAGACATTATAAATTTTTCAATGGTTCAAATTATAAGTCAATAGAAAATTAAATTGTATACTTTGAACCTACAATGTATCAATAGTCAAGAAATAAATTAATTAGGACTTTAGTCTTATAGTTTTTAGTTTAAAATAATCAAGGTTCTAAATGACGTGAGGCGTGACGTGGCGTCAATGTCAAGCCTCAAGTTTTACGAGCCTTGGCGAGTCATGACATTTTTCAAGACGTGATGTAAGGCGGCAATTTTATATGAATGTATAATTATATTATATATAAATATAGATTTATATCAAACATATTAGATTTTTAGAAGTGTTTCATCAATAATTAATAACAAAAGGTTAACAAAAACTCAAATGTTTTGTGCCCAATCAAGAAATGCAAGATAAAGAAGAAAAAACCGGCCGAAAACAGTAAAAACTCGCGCCATGGCACGTCATGGCTCGCGCCACGGCACGTCATGGCTCTCGCCTTGGCACGCGCCACGCCTAGCAGCACCGCCATGAGGGTTTTCGGGACGGCGGAGTCGCGTCTCACGCCATAGCACGCCTTAAGGCGCGTCATGGCGGGCCTTTTAGAACACTGAAAATAATTATAATTTTAGTCCTTTTAAATTTTAATTTGTATTAATTATTGATCTATTTAGTTTTAATAATAACGATTTTGGTCCCTATAATTTATAATTTGCATCAGTTATAATTTTGGTCTCTATAATACAAAAATGGTCCCTAGCTAATAACGATATTACATATATAGTTCTATGTAATAGCGACATTGAAGAAATTGTTATTATGTAAGAGAATTTTTTAGCAATGAGCACGGTTTAACAACAAAATTACAAAAATCATCTTTGTGTAAAAAAAACATTATGTAAATGATATTAAAAATTTACGATTAATAAATCCATATCGTGCGTTGAAATTATTATGCAAAACCTTAGGGTGCATTTAGTTGCGAAAAACTGTTTTCCGTTTTCCATTTTTCATTTTCAGAAAAACGAAATGAGTTTTCATTTTCAGTTTTCTATTGAAAATTTAGAAAACGCGTTTAGATAAAACCGATTCCGTTTTCATTTTCTATTTTAGAAAAACAGAAAACGTGTTTAGATATCTATTTTTTATCAATTTTCATTTTCCAATTTTTGATTTGGGGTTGTGCGGGTAAGTGGGTAGGGTGGGTGTATGTGGGTGGGGTGGGGTAGGGTAGGAGGTGGAGGTGGGTGGGGGTAGGAGGTGGAGGTGGAGTGAGGTGGGTGTTGGGTGGTGGTGGGGTGGTGGGTGGGGGTGGGGGGTGGGGGTAGGTGGAGGTGGGTGGGTGGGGTGGGGAGTGGGGTGGAGGTGGGTGGGTAGGGGTGGGGTGGGGTGCGTGGGGGTAGGGTGGGGTGGGTAGGGTGGGGTAGGTGGTGGGGTGGGGTGGGTGTAGATGTAATTTTAGGGGTGTAGGTGAGAATGAGTGTGTGTGAATGTGTGTTTTTGTATATTTTAGAAAAATTTTGGAAATAGAAATATTTAGAAAACAATAAATTTGGGTTTTCCAAAATTTTTCAAATTCTTTATAATTTTTGGAAAATAAAAAATTTTCATTTTCTTGGAAAACTTTGGAAAATTTGACGAACTAAACACGTTTTCCGATTTTTCATTTTTCTTGGAAAATTTTTTCGGAAAACAGAGAAATTTTCCGCAACTAAACGCACCATTAGATATTATTGAGCCCCAATGTATCAAAGACAACAATCAAGAAATCATCAACATTTCTACAGATGAATCTAATTATCAAAGTTTAAAACATTTTAATAAATTATATCTCTGGAAAACTGTTTGATTTATTGTTTTATACTAAAATTCTAAGCAAACTTTATTAACTACAAAAATTACAGGGGCTACAGCGATGAATCTACAAAACAATGATATAGAATCTGGGTTTTATGTTATTGAAAATAATGTGATTATACTAAAGGAAAATTTTATAGTTTTTTAAAAGTTAGGGTAAAACTAACAGATTGCAGCAAACACCCACGTGGGATAAAGGGGGAAAAGTTACCGGCTGAGTTGTTGGGTTACTCCGGTGACACTGCGGTGGAGATCGGCGGAGAGAGATTGGTCAACTTTGTGTAATTCCGATCCAATTATGTGAATGATTTCGGTTTCATCTTCTCTTACAAATTTTACAAACATAAATTAAGGTATATATATTGTCGCTTTAATATCTTTAAAATTTTAAGTTACATTCCATATCTGGAATATCATTACCATATATATATTTTAGAAGTCTGAAATTAATTTCAAAAACTCTTAATTTATTGTAAACAGACAATTCCCTGGACAACGAGCACTTTTTATACTTGGTTTGAATTTCTGAATAAATCAGATATCTCGTGTTACATTCGCTTAATTAATATTAAAAAAGTAAATTATTAATGGACGAGTGTTTTGCAAAAATTGGAAGATTTGACCATTGACCGCCAATTATGTGTTTGCTTCCGTGTTTGTGTTTACAAACCACTTTAGGTATTGCAAATAATTATTCAACCATTGACTAAATATCTTGTTGAGATTGCAAATACGTCAAACGGATAGATATGGAGATATATTTGTATAGTGATTTTACTTTTTTATTTCTTTTTTCGTTTGCAATGCAAGCTTGCACAAGAGAGTAATTACTAATTAGGCATACTTACTAAGGCTATATCGATGGTAAAACCGAAACTTGAGCCTAAAAACGAGAAAGAAATACAGAGATGTCTTTCTATAGATTTAGGATTAGAGGTGGCAAAAACTGACACGACACGAACTCGACACGAAATAAACGGGTTTGGGTAATAAATTTACCCGTTTAATTAAACGGGTTGACACGAAACGACACGATAATTAAACGGGTAATGTCAGAGTCGAAACTTTCAACTCGAAAATGACCCGTTTATTTATATTCAAGTTTTTCTAATTTTTATGTAAACGATAACCACATTTGACAAAGTCATTTGCAACACTTTGAGTTCCGCAAACAAATTATTTTAGTCTACATCACACATGTTTTTATGAGAAAACTTGCTTGCAAAATTAGTACAACTTTTTTAAGTTTAATGTCATCTAATGACTTTAATTTTTTTGAATTATATAAAAAACCAAAAATATTTTCAAATGTTGTTATTTGCTCAAATACAAAACAGAAAAAAAAAACATACTCAAGATTCAAGAATCGATACTCAAGAATCAATTGTATAAACAGAAAAAAATCATTATTATATAAACAGAAAAAAAAGATTACAGATGATAAACATACCCAAGAATGAAGAATCGATTGCTTGGTCTGTTGGTACTTGGTCAATCGATTTCGATATCAGGTGCGGTTGCTTGGTAGAGTGAAATTAGAATTCTATCACTAATCAGAAAAAAGAAATCAGAATTCGATTAGAGAGGGAATCAGGGAAATCAAAATCGAGCAGAGGCAATAAAATCCGAAATCAAGTATCGCAGAGGGAGTGTAAAATCAAAAATCAGAATCGAGAATAAGTAGAATCGATTATCGTTTAAGATGTCGAATACTAATCATTGCTATGGTCCTATGGATTGTCGGATTGAGCTACGAGCGTGCCCCAGGTGAAACGTTTGAGATACCTAGAAGGATCCGATTAGTTTCGTCTAGAAGGAATGATCGACTTATGCAAAATTTGGGCCTTTTATGATTTTTTTGGGCGTTTTCTTGTATCAAAATTTTTTTGGGCATTAAAATTTCTAAACTAATATAAGAGCTCTATATAAAGGGCCCTAGAAATTTGGGGGCCCTAAGAATTTGGGGGCCCGGGGCAGTCGACCACCTTGCCCATGTCCACGCTACGGCTCTGACAACACGAAATCGACACGACATGACATGTTTGCCAGGTCTATTTAGGATCAAAACTAAGTTTATTGTGAAACCCAAGGTTTTAATTTATATATTTTATTTTGTAGGAAAATGTTTGGAGTAAGTCTTAAGTTAATATTTGATTTTTATGTATAAGGAAATAAAGTTCTTATTAATAATTGTCATTTTTAATAAATGATTGTTATTATTATTGATTCTTTATTCGTATACGCAAGATACCGTGTTATCATTTATTAAATAAAATTAATTAGCATTATTATTACCATATAAATCGGTTATATTATTCCTCACCATATTGAATTTTCTTTATTAATAGAAAGTAGTGGTCCAGTTATGCAAAGACAAGGTAAATAAAGCTGAAAGGTATGGATATCGGCGGTATTCATAACACATCAGCAAAGCCAGGAGAAAGGAGATGTTGACGGCAAAAGAAACACGGAGGGGCGGATGCCAGCGGCAAGAAGAGAGAAAAAAGACAAGAACGAGCGGCATGATCTTGCCGTTGTAGAGGTTCTGGATGCTGATGTCGGCATCACGGGGCGGTGATGCCGGCGGCATCGCTTGGCCATGTCAAGTTGTCAACGCCGATGGATGATGTCGATACTATACCGTGCAGCCTAACAAATACTACAATTGGTTATCATTATTAATGCCAAAATCTCAACTGATAATAATGATTTATCTGAATAAATATACTTTGGTTTGTTGGTTTTTAGATTATAATATTTTAGTATTCTTGAAAAATTATGTAGAAATATTATATTTATCTTAGAAATCAATGGAGTCTTTCAGTTTGAAATATATATAATATAGCGAAGTTAACTTAATAACTAGAAAAAAATAATCAATCAATTTTTTCGGTTTAGGTCTAGGTTCAAGAAATGGAAAATAGCGGACTGATAGTTACGATCAATCTTCCTAAAATACAATTTGGTTCAGTTAACCATCCATGAACGCCTCTAGATGATGACGTAATTCTTATATTTTACATTAGATTGAGAACAAGTCTATCTCGCATTTTCTCATAAACTAGGTTGTTTTAATTAGAAAAAATGTTTAAAACACTATAGCCTATGTCATACATTAGCTTTTCAAACCAAACTTCTACTAAATACATTTATTTCATTTCTTAACCAACACATATAATTATATAAATATAAGGAAATTTCTATTTGTTCCTACTTTATCCTCCTAATTAATCATTCTACCCACTAAATTATGACATGTGTAATCCATTATTTCTCTCACTCTCTCTCTTAATATATTCTCTTGGACACTTGTCTTGATTATCTGATTAGAAAGATAAGTATGAAGATTTTGTAGGAGGATATAGAACCTCTCTAAATACAATGGTATAGAAAACCCAATTAGTATGAAGTTTGTGATTCCCAGTTCCTCCTACCAAATCATAAATAAGACATATTTATAATGGACTTGGTTATGGAGTCTTTTCGTTTCTTTTTTCACCAAAACCGTAGAATTCCTGAAATTCCACGACACCAGTTTACTAGTGCAAATGATCGCCTCTAACGTTTCCTTTTTTGGTAGTAGATAGCCTAGTAGCATGCATCTACAGAAAAACATATGCAACGTCATTAAAAATCAAGGCTAGTAAATCCAATCATCTAATAATGTTATTCCATGTTCCAGCCACCACTTCACATTACTAAAATAGATGATTTGTTTCCTCCACTTCCTCAAAACATAAAGGACAAAGTAAGGAAGGCATGTCTATACGTTTTTCTACAAGTTCACTCTTGTGGGAATTCGATTCAACAACACTCGCCAAAGTTAAATATTACTTTTTCTTGGGACAAATCAGTTCCACCGGGTAGAGAAATATCTATTTGGTAGTAAATAACCATCAGATATGTTTCCTTGTGCTTTTAACCGTAAAATCTTCATTGCTATCCAAACACCAAACCCGTCTATCAGATTGATAATTAAAATGGAAATCATCAATTAACTTATCCATTTCCTTGAGCAGGTTCTTTTCAATTCATCCTCTCGCTTGTATGTGTCACTTCCAAGACCAATCCTTATCTAGTCAACAATCTTTGATAGAACAATCTTTCTCAATTTTCAATGTAGAACACCCTATGAAACTGATTTTTAAAAGGCATTTCACCAACCCAGAAATCCTTCTAGAAACTCGTATACAAGCCATTTCCTACCTATTATTTAAAACTGGAATTTGGAATGATACCCTATCATGTATTTTATTGATAGCAAAAACAACTCAAGCTCAACCATGTGACTGTTGGATTAGGTGTCTAAGCCCATAACTGTAATTGGTATATACTTGAATTGATAGTAGCAAAGTCCTTTTGGGTCGCCCTCAGTTGTCCAAATGGTATTAAGGTTAATAAAAAGAGAGAGAGAAATAGTTTATTAATTTATTATGTGATGATAAATTAATTAGAAACTAGTTTGAAATTAATTAGAATTAATTGTAATTAATTTGGGGTTAATTAAAAATGCAGGGGCTGGATTGTAATTGTTCAATAGTTGAACAATTGAAAACTTCTGATCAAAGTAACATGCGTGCCGCGGGCAAGGAGAACTGCGACGCACGCGTCGCGGACAGCCAAAAAGGGTTTCGAAGATAAAAAGTTTTATCTTGTTTGAATCAAATAAGGTTTAACCTTATCACCCTTTGAAGCTATAAATACACTCCCCTGGTACATTATTCTCTGCCCCATTCCTGTAGACAGTTCTCTGGAATTTTCTCTTATTTCTCAAGCAGAATCTATAATCCTTCTCTAAGGTTTTATAGCAAGCTTTTATTGATAAGATAATTAATACAGTTAACATTTTCTTAGACTTGGGTGTGAACCATTAGAAGCACGACATTTGTAGTGCTTGCTTCAAATAGATCAACGAGACAATGAATAATTGTTATTTGCTATCATAACAATAAATGTATGTAATCCTGAAACCCTATTTAGTAATTTTGATTATACCTAGGGTTTCCTTTAGATGTTCTTATTTATATGTTCAATAGAGAAAACATAGATCCTTTAGGTTGCATGTGAACTTAAGAGTTTAAATTTATTTGTTGGCCTATTCTCCATCAGTGGTATCAGAGCGTTAGGTTTGTTTTCAATTGAATTGCTATAATTGGAGAACTTTATCAATTAGGGTTTATTGAGATTAAACCTTAAAGGCCATAAATTTCGACTTTGGGCTAGGATTTTTGAAACCCTAGCCTCCTGCCTTGTTTATCGATAATTGTAGGGTTTTTAGGGTTTTCTTTTTTGGTAATTATGATTAATTAAAAACTGGATAACTCATATACCCTTATTTTCGAAAATTAGAGGGTTAGGATTAAGATTAAATTATTTGATTAATTTAATTAGTTAATCCTTATTTGATTTAATTTATTTAATTAATTGTTAATTAAAAGACTAATATTAAATCATTAAAATTCTTGAAATTTAAACATAGTATTTTAAAAGTTTAAAATACACATTATATATATATATATATATATATATATATATATATATATATATATATATATATATATATATATATATATAAAATTAATTGTTAATATTTATATGTATAAAAATCAGTCAGTCGAATAACTAGTATGCCTCATTCACGAAGCTGGTCTATAAGGGAGGTATAAGGAAACTGCCTATAAAATGGCGGTTGAATGGATGTCCATTATCACCCACCGCTTCATTAATTAGTGGAGGGTCGTCAGCGGCGCTAATATTTCTTCTAGAAACTTCCACGCGCTTTCTGAAACTTAAAAACGAAGAAATCCCCTCTAACCAATGTTAGCGTCGCTAACATTAAATGTTAGCGTCACTAACTTTTCCTACACCACTTCCTTGTCCGTTTTTGCTCTGTAACTTCTCCAAATTTGCATTAAAACCCTTGCATTTACACTAAAAACATTTACAAACACTTTGGCAAAAATACGTGAGTAATATCGTGATTTAAGACATATATTTTACTCAAAACAATGCTCAACAATGACTAAAATACTTGATATTACTAGGCGTTGTCACCGCACCATGAGTACTCGAAACAAATAAAGTAAAACAGTAAGCACAATGCCTAGTGAGTTCCCCAGATTACCATACGTTACAATCAACCCAACGGAGATCCACCGTCATTCGACTCTCGGGCTATCCCCGATCCGTCGGCAGTCATCGGCTCTCGGGCTTGCCCTGATCCGCTAGCAATCGTTTATTTGCACAAGCAATAAAATTACCACAATCAAATTATCAATCATTCAGTAAGGCGAGGAGACTCACCTGATCTGCAGCTACAAGTAAATAAGAAAGTGCCGGTAAAATCTCTCGAACTTCCTAATTCCCAAAACAACTATCAAACAAGGTTTCTAATCACCCGGGTTCCTAACTAAGACTAGAACTAAGGTTTCCAAAGTTTGACTCAAAAGTCAAACTGACCAAAAGTCAAAGTCAACAGGTTAAAGTCAACTTTGGTCAAACCACAGAGTTAGTGTCGCTAACTCCCCTATTCAGCCCATATATATTCCAAAAGCTCTTAATTCATTAAGCTAAGGTCTATAACCCTCCAGGGACCTTCCAAACAGTCTCTAAAGACATAAAAATGTAAACTTTATCATTCAATCATAGTTATACAAGCTCATGAACAATATCTAGATCCAAAATAGAGATTTTAGGCTTAACTTATCTCAAACAATATCTAACATGGCTAGGTTGGGATTTTATGCTAGAATTCAGAAACTAAGAGTTAAGGATCCATATTCTAGCCCCCAAATCCCTTTCCCTTCCACAAGGTCGAACCATCATGGACTTAAATGCCACCAAATAGCTTCAAAAGCTAATTTCAAGCAAATGAACTTAAAGGAGGGCACTTACAATAGTCCAGAGTGCCAAAGAAGCCAGTCCTCCTAGTAACAACCTTCTCATTCTCTTCCTATTCTTTCCTTCCTTCTAAAACCTTCAAAAATCCATAAATGGAGCAAAACCACCAAAAATGGCTAGAGAGAGAGAGAGAGAGAGAGAGTTTTAGGGTTTTCTCAGAGGTTGGGGGTGAGAAATGACAGCCTCCCTTAAGGGTTTTAGCTTAAATATGGTCTAAAACACGATTTTAGGGTTTTAGTGCAAAAAGCGGCGGTTAGCGCCGCTAACCATAGTTAGCGTCGCTAACAGAGGAACGTGCATGGCTACTACCACCATGCATAGCGCCGCGAGGGACAAGCAAACAACGTCGCGGCCCACCCTCCAATAGCGTCACTAATATCCTTTTTTCTCATTTTCAACTTTTAAATACTTATTCAAGAAAAAGAAATATTAGTACCTGATCAAGGGTCTTACAATATTAATGATCAAAGATAGGACATTAGACTCTTCTTGACTAAATAATATATTTTTTCATATTAAATCCAAAAATCATTGTATTTAATTAATAAATATTTACGAAATTCTGTTAATAATTAAAATAACTGCTTGAGAGTTTTTCGACATTTAATGTCGGTTGGTAGTTGACAACTTCCATCAGAAGGCTATATATAGATGAAATATGATAGAATTTGAACCAAGAAACACACATTATCATCTTCAATTTTGTTTTTTCACATACACGATGAGAACATAGTGAATTTCGTCGGATCCAATATTGATTCTTGAAGAGATAGTTAAATCATCGATACTCTTCATTAACGGAAAGTTTCTGTCTTATGACACTACAAATCAGAGACCTCTTATATGTTATAATCTACATTAAGTACATTTTGTTTTTTGACTTTGTTCAATGTAATTAGCATTCACCGTTTCTGTATGAGTAAAGTAAAACAAATAGCTCCAAATGGAATAATAGAGTAAATGAGTGAATAAAGCAAAGGAAATGAAGTATATAGGGCGAAAGAATAAACAACTATAATAAAGAGGGATGGGAACACGAAGGCATGCCATACCTTGTCAATATCAAAAGAAATATGGGAATATCTCATAGATTATTCTTCACTTATGAATTAGTGTTTTAAGGCATACATTAAAGACAACACCAATACAAATATATAAAAGCCTATCATTTAAGTTACGGTTACTTGATAATAGATTCGATTACTATATATAGAAATTATTTTTAATAATCTACTGCAGTACTGCTTCAAGTGAAAATATAGTAAAAACACGTGAAACAATTAGTAGTTGATTTAATCTTGGTCAAAATCGGGCGCGTTGACGAAAGCAATTATTATACCACGTAAACAATCCTTTTCGGGCAGAAAAAGCCCCATTTGTCGTTTCCCAAATCCTCCCAAGATTTTTATAACCCTTTTTCTTCCAGCTTTATCGTTTTCATCACAAATTCAATCTTCAACTTCCATACCCTAAAAAGCTTCAGAGATCGGATTATGTCTTGTGTATGTGATTTCTGTAATCAGAGATCGGCGGTGCTGTACTGTAAAGCCGATTCTGCTAAGCTCTGTCTGTTCTGCGACAACGCCGTACACTCTGCTAATGCTTTATCTCTCAAGCACTTCCGGTCTCAGATCTGTGACAACTGCGGATCAGATGCCGTATCCATCGCTTGTTCAACTGACAATCTCCTCCTCTGTACCTCCTGCGATCATGATTTCCATGGCGACTCCACTGTTTCGTCTTACCACAATCGCGTGCCGGTTGAAGAGTTCTCCGGTTGTCCTTCGGCGCTTCAGCTGGCCTCGATTTGGGGATTTAATCTGAAACCTTCCGGTTCGAGCGGCAATTCGTGTGAGAGTAAGTATTCTGCTACGAATTTCCACGATTTAGCGACGATACATGAGAAAGCGCCGTGCTACGACGAAGTTCCGAGTGTTGATTGGAAATCACGAGGCTCCGCTTGCGGAGTGCATAATAAGGTTCTGTATAAGCAGTTGGTGGAGCTAGCTAAGGAGAGATTTGACGGGGATGGAGCTGAATTGGGGCCTCAAACACCGAGCGAATGTGGTCGGCGGGATGTTTCAGAAAATTTTGAGTATGAGGAACAGGACGAGAAGGATCTTCTACAGCAGCAAACTCCCTTAACGTATTTGCTTATGCCGCCCCAGAATCCTTCGAATTCAAAAGCGAATAACAACGGGGGTATCACTGAATTTAGTAACATGTGGAGCTATAGCCCTAAACGCCAAACCAGTCAGGTTAGAATTAAATAACTTGATACGAACCTTCGCATATTGCCATTTCCGCCTCTTTATAAAACAAATGATTGTTTAACACTTAGATTGCGTCACATCAAAACCTAAGAAGCTAATTTCGTACATTTGATTGCTTGTCCTCGCACTAGATACGACATTTGCTACTTGAGGTGCCCTAAACACTCCCAATAGCAATTTGTTTATTGCTTTTTGGAGATGAAGGTTTTACAAACTATCATCTTCATATTATCTCACCTTTATATTATACAAAGCTCATATAACTCAAAGCCCCAATTCTATCAGTAAGGTCTTCTTCAGTCCAATCTAAGGTCCTTTTTCAGTTCAATGTTTGAATCTTTCTGGGTTACCATTAATGGTATACTGTTCAAGCTTTTAAGGTGTACGTGTCATGGAGTTAATGATTGTGCCTGCCACTAGCATTGTGGGTGCATAAGATCATCTAAATAGTAACATGAAGTCTCATATAACTAGAATCACTAATCCGTTTTTAACATTTTGACCTTGCAGATTTGGGATTTTAATTTAGGAAGATCAAGATCTACAGATGCTGGAGGTGAAAATCTTGGGTTTGCAATAAACAATTGTACCGACCTTGTTGAAGATGCTTCTTTCACAACAATGGAAGTGTTAAAAGAAATGGATGCCATAAACAACATATCTTTTGCCACCACATCACAAAATGTAAGTATCTTTTGTCTCTGTCTCATGGAAATATGATACATTTCAAAGAATATTTTGTCTGTTTTTCTATTTTTGTAATGTTGACTTTGTGGGTTAAAAATATATTCATTTTTGTAATATTTAAGAGGGTCGCATTCAGATAGGGCTGGAATTAGTAAGTATTTATTGTTTATATGGAATTTTTACATTCTAAAAGTAGAAAATATTGCAGTCCTCTTTTGATTCATTTTTGTACCTTCTACCCCAAAAGAAGGTTTTGTTTGAACATTAGAAATTGACTTAAAATATAGAGAAAATAGAAAACTGGGACCAGTTCCCTAAACTTGTCTCTTATTGTTTATTTTAGTTTTCCAAATCAATTCAAACAATGTTAAAAGGATATTAAATTACCTTGCTTTTTTCCTCTCTTTCATCATCATTGTTTTATATATTTTTATTTGTAATTAATTCAGAAAAGTAAGAAAGCAACCTGTGAACTTTTAGAAACAGATGGTTAATGAAAATTAAGGATTAATCAAAGCACTTTCTTTGGGTTCTTTTATAGCATCCTACTCTTAATTGTTTTTTCTACTACATCGTTTTTCAAAAAATCTAGTCAATTTTAACAGTGTCATCCAAATAAAAAAAAATTCATTGCTATAATCGGGTAGATTTTTCAAAGTGTAATAATCTAATATGAATAAAAAAAATAGTTGTACAATGCTGTAAATGTGTAAGTTTTTTAAAAGTAAAATGCCGTATTAAGAAAAAAAAATTAAAGTATACTACTGTAATTTAAAGAAATTAATATGCTATAATAACAAATAAATGAAAATACATTGCTATTTCTTGCATTTAGCCCTAAAAGTTACGGTTCTAATATTTTGTTTGTCTTTTCCCTCGAAAATTTATCTAGAAAGATTTGTATTTTCGTCCAAAATTTATAAAACATAGAACTTGAGACATTTTATATAGCAAGAAATAACAACATACTTTTGTAAGTTTGTTTATTATAGTTTATAGCATCCTGCTTTCATTTTTTTGCTACTACTGACATTGTACTTTGAATAATCTACCCAATTATAAAAATATCATTCAGCAACCAAATATCTTATTAGTTACAATTTGGTAAATTATTCAAAGTACAATGTCCTTATAATAAAAAAACCGAATGTACATTGCCATAATCCTTAATAATAGAATAAATTAGAACTACAACATTGTAATATAAAAAAAAATGAAAGTAGAATGGTACAATAAACAAATTAACAAAAGTACATTGCTATTTCTTTCAGAAGCAAATTTCCGGTTGCAGATCAACCATGGAGAGTGACAACCGACAAACGATTGGAGCATCATCCGAAACACAAATAATGGAAATTAATAGAAGTAATCCAACCATTGACAGTCAAATGATGGAACACTTTTTAGCAACCAATCACGGAATAGAAATTCCCGCAACCGCCAAAGTAGACGCGCAACAACTTGCCCAAAATAGATGTAACGCAATGTTACGTTACAAGGAAAAGAAGAAAACTCGAAGGTACATAATACAATACATGACATAACAGAACAGATTGTACTGCGTTTGACATGCATTTGACAAAAATGGAACAAAATTTTCCACTTTTTTGTCATACCCAAAAAGGTGGGACAAAAACTTGCTTTTTTTTTATTCGTCAGTGCAAAAGACGTAAATGCCCTTCTGATATAGTGCATAACATAACAGATTGTACTGCGTTTGACATGCATTTGACTAGTGCGAAAATGGAACAAAAATTTCCACTTCTTTGTCCTACCCAAAAAGGTCGGACAAAAATTTGCTTTTTTATTCGTCAGTGCAAAAGACGTAAATGCCCTTCTGACATAGTACATAACATAACAGATTGTACTGCGTCTGACATGCATTTTTGACCGGTACAAAAATGGAACAAAATTCCACCTTTTTGTCCTACCCAAAAAGGTGGGACAAAAACTTGTTTTTTTTATTCGTTAGTCAGTGCAATGATACAGCACATAACATAACATAACAGATTGTACTGCATTTGACATGAAACAAAAATTTCCATTTTTTGTCTTACCCAAAATGGTGGGACAAAAACTTGATTTTTTTATTCATCGGTGCAAAAGACGTAAATACCCTTATGATAGCCCTAGAAAGCTTGTCGAGTACAGTGAATAACATTGTAATGGTTACAGGTACGAGAAGTGCATCCGATACGAGTCACGGAAAGCGAGGGCGGATACGAGAAAACGAGTAAAAGGCCGATTTGTGAAGACGATTGAATGAATAAAATAATTAATGTTGTTTGTGGTAGACCTTAGTTTTTATAAAAGGGTGGGGTGGGGTGGGGGTGGTGGAGGGGGGGGGGGGGGGTTTCTTGCCTAGTGTTTGTTACCTATGACTGTTTGATAAGAAAAAGGTGGCTTGTAATGTATGGCTACGATGATTGACTGATAAAATTTTTTTCCTTGAAGTTGGGAAAAGATGTGTTTTGATGCTTGAATTGTAGTAATGAAATCTGATCAACGATGCGCCGTCAGACCTGGGATCCTCGTCCTGTCAACACCTGCCACGAGGCAAATGTACCTCGTAACTTGGAAACAATCTCGAATTTAGATAGTTTTTTGAGTGGAGTTTAAGAGTCTTCGCGTTTTACATTTAATATAAAAAAGCACGGAATTTCATAGTAAAATTTTTATTTGTGAGTAAATGTCAACTTAGGATGTCGGTAAATTTGAAGAAGGCTCAAATTGAGCTACTGATAAAATGAGAACCGAAAACACAGAAAGGATTTGAAAAATGAAGGTTGGTTTGATGGAATAAAATGGAAAAGAAATGTGATAAATAGAAATGTAGGATAAGGAAGGAATAAGTCATCAGATTTTATGAATATATTTGGTTGATCACTCGGAATAGAATAATTTTTTATAACACATTTTGTCTTAACTTTAGTTTATACATTTTTTAATTACAATTAATGAAATTTTTACTTAAAAAAAGAATTAAACATAGTCGTAATTGTCAAAGCAAAAATAAGGTTATAATCGAAAAATGTTATTGAAATGCAGTTAAATGGTTAATACTTAAAAAAAGATTTCATTAAAACTTACATAAATAAAAAATTGTTATCATGTAATTTTTCATTCTATATACGATTGTCGGTCGATAAAAGTAGTGACTGGAAAATGAAAAATTAACAAAATTCATGAACTTACGTTGTTCAAAAAAATATATTAAATACGTGCTATGATAGCACAAACAGGGTTTTCTTCAATTCAATGAAATAGCTATTTTATTTGTTTCTTGATTCTGGCATAACTAGAAATGTATGCTAACTACCGAAAGCCATGAAATCATGAACAACCATGCAAAAAGGAAATGCCGATTATGTTTCTTGTCATTACATTTAAAAATATTATAACAAAGAAAATGTTAACGGTAATGATAACACAACGGCTAACCAATTAAAACTAACTTATCGCAAAGTGAAACAAGGTACGTAGTCAAATATATGGACTTAGGTCATGTCGACACATTTCATCTATACCTTTTATATAATATTTTTTTTTTTTTGGCAAAAGAATGACAAATAATATTCTTATATTCTATTGGTTATGACATAAGACGGTATTTTTTTTCCTTTTTCTATCTGTTAGATCTTCAATGGTAAGGTTAGAAATAACTTTTAGAATTGATTTAGATGTTATATAACATATTCTATTAGACTATTATTCAAACGTATAAATTCAGTTACTAATATGTAAAGCGTACATAAGGATTGTTTGGTCGCTGAGAGAGTCAAGAAGACGGTTGATGGGGTTGTCGTTTTATCTGGGAATTGGAAGGCTAGGTTGAGGAAAGGGCGCGAGTCGACACAGCTTTTAGATCTAGAGAAGCTGTTGGCTGATTTTCCGTTTGCTGAGGGTGCTGACTCATGGTGCTGGAGAGGCGGTGGTGCTGATTTCTCTGTCAAAATTTTGAGAGATCTGATGGAGAATCTGGATGGTGATAACAATTTCAAATTTTCTTAGGTGCATTGGATTCCGTTAAAAATCAATTGTTTTGTCTGGAGGATGGTTTTAGACAGAATTCCTTCATTTAACAATCTGGTGAAGAGAGGTATTAATGTTAAGTCCAATCTTTGCCCGTTCTGTCTTGGTGGGGAGGAAACCGTGGATCACCTCTTTTTTGGTTGCAAGGAGATTTCGTCACTGTGGGACAGGTTCTGCATCTGGTCCTCGGTCATGGGTGCTAAGCCGACCTCTCGTGTTGATTTTATCGGTCTTCTGAATGATACCTCTGGTGATAAATTGTTGAAAAAACTTAGACTTTCTCTAGTCTACTCCTTTGTATGGATCGTTTGGAATGCCAGGAACGGGTTAGTTTATAGAATGGATAGATCGGTGGTTAAACATATGCTAGATGATATTTGTGTTTGTTCTTATAACTGGGTTAAGTCTAGAGCTAAGTTGTCGTTAGACTGGCCCACTTGGTGCTCGTTTCCTATTTCGACTTTGTACTATAAATGTGGCTCATTTCTGTTTGCTTTTTTTCTAATAATATTGTGCTGTTCAAAAAAAAAAAAAAACATAAGAATAAAATTTATTGAAATTAAATAACCAACATACTAAAAATCTACAGCATCAAATTATTTTGATCATTAATTACAAATGGACAAAAAAAACTACTGGCAATCAACCATTTTATATTAACCGTCTCGATCGGTTTCCTAAATTATCTAGCCTGTTATTTTGCCACCTGTAAGAACTGTCACTTAAAAAAAACTTATTTATCAGATATGTGCTTAAAATTTAATATGTTACTAATATTATAATCAGCTTACGTGTCATCATATGAATTAATAAAAAAAAATAACTTGGTTTCACACTTTCGTAAATAATTGGTTAGCCGTTTTATAATCCATGGTTTAAAGGTACGCTGTTAAAGAAGATGAAACAAGTCACTTTTACCAAGTTGAAGTTCAATCATGGCTACTCTGGACCTTAATCTGCGCTCATCCAACACAGTAACCCATGTACATGCACATGCCCATCGCCATGAATGAGTTCACAAAGAGATCTGAGCTCACCTCCCCCGATTATTTAATCCAACTCCAGGTGTGTGAACCAAGTACACCAATTATTTCCCATATCCCAGACAACTTTTAATTGCACGAATGCTTCTTTCAAATCAAATTCGAAGTAAAATATCGATCAGGCCATGTGACCTCCATACCCAAGAAGCTTCATAACCATCGTCGTCTCTATTCCCCAATTTTCCTATCAATTGTGTCTATACAATAATCTTATATGTTCCATAGTTACAACTTACAGCTTCTTTCACAATGGGGTGTGCGGTTTCTGTTTACAGGGTTGGAGGGAATAAGAAGCAATTGAAGATCCCTCTCGTTACCATACTTGTTCCTTCAATTCGTGCTCCTATAAACTCCAATTTTCAAAAACCCCTTAAAGGCCTTGTTCCTAAGGATCTAGCTGATCGTCTCACGTCTTTCCGGAATCAAATTGCTCTACTGGCGCAACAAACTGGTTTGTTTGATCTCGTTTCCTTAATTGGGATCTTCTTCTTAAATCGTCTGTTGGTTTTTAGGGATCTGTATCTTGTTGCAGATGTATCAGCTGTTCCTGAATTGCTACATTCATTGGAGGAGTACTTACCGCTATTAATTGGCCTCACCGATCAAGGTTTTGAACGTTTTCATGTGTTTATTTAATCCTAATTCAAGGTACAATCGTATTGATTTCGTTGTTAATCTGCTCAACAGAACTTGGTTTCCGAGATTTAATCGAATTCAAATGGAAAAGTGTAGACGAACGACAAGTGAGTATTCATTATTCAATTAACCCAATAACTTTTTTCGGTATTCTATTCATGGAAATTAATTTCGTAATCAAATCTCTACTTCGATGAACAGGAAATATGCGTTTCAGATTCCTGGTTTGAATTACTATCTGTTGTTCATATGATGGCGATGCTGACATTAATGGAGGCAAACTCAAAATTGATTCCTAACCAAACTGTTACTACCGAAGAACTTGAATCCACAGGTTTCCAAATCCTTACCTTTTACAAAAAATCATCCTACCTCAAATCCATCTCTAAAAAACGTCGATTGATCTATGAACTGTGATTTTTCTTGTTGACCATAGATAACATTCGGTGTGCTGTTGACTTATTGGTGAAAGCAGCCGGATACCTTCAATTCTGTCTTCACAAAATTGTTCCCCAAATTCCACCTCATATCAAGTACGTTTAAGATTTTTGATAAACAATTAATTTATTTCACATAGACCAAATTGTGTAATAATTCCATTTCTACCCTTATTATCAGGATGAAGCTTCCTGTAGATTTGCAAGAGAATGTACTTGAAGCCACTTATATTCAAGCCCTAGCACAGGTATTTCACAAAAGGGTATTTACGTCTTTTGCACATATGAGAGACTGACAGCAAGTCTCCCATCCTTTCTTTTTCCACATTTTTTGAATAGGACAAAAATAAGGATATATTCAGGAATATCCTTATATTTTGATCAGATATTCGATTAAGCTTTAATTGTTTTTTTATTCAATTAAGGCCCAACATTTTGTTAAATGTTTGCAATTTTGGATATATATATAAAAAAAAAATATTCATAAACTCCTTACATTTAGACCATTTTAACAATTTAGAGTTGAATTTTCAGTTTTTATTCAATTAAGTTCTTACATTTTAACCTTATACATCATTAGTTGTAAAAATATAAAACGGTATAACCAGCTACTATCCAAAATTGTAAACATTTAACAAATTGTTGGACTTAATTGAATAAAAAAAACAATTACGGCTTAATCGAATATAAAGTCAAAATATAAGAACTTTCCTGAATATATCCTACAAAAATATTATATTTCTCTCACATTTACACCAATCATAGTCCCTGTCACCAAAACAGTTCTGTTTTGTCATGTCATGTCATGTCATATTCTGTACTGTCTGTTTGACTTTTAGGGTACTGAAATGCAACTTGCTTCGGCTGTTGAAAGTAAAAACGCGACTTTATCTGTAAAACGAAGACTAGCATGCGAGCAACTAAGTTATTTCGGTCAAGCTCACTACTGCTTGTCCACGTGTCAAGATCTTAATGGATACGGAAAAAAACATTTATCATTTATCAAATGGAAGTACCTCGAAGCAAAGGTTTGCATTACTATTACTAAACTTACTAAATTTACAAAAATACCCCCGCAAACGTATCTAAACCAAGATTTTCGGTTTCAGGCTGCAGCATACTACTACCATGGTCTAATTACCGACAAAGGTACCGAACCATCATGCCACATCAGCGCCGTGTGTTGTTTTCTTGCGGCAGAAGAAATCTTAACCGAAAGCAAGAAAGCATGTTTGAACTTTTGCCTAACGGTTCCCATAACAAGGTTAGATCCGTCATTTCACACAATTTCGCATTTAGAATTATCAATTAATTAAATTCGGTGGTTATGAAGGGCACCGGCTGCATGGGGTGCGATGAAGCATTTGAATAAGAAGATTCCGGAAACCGCAGCTAAAAAGTCGCAAATGTATGGGTATCTTTTAGAGCAAGAAAAGTAAGTGATCAGATTCTTTTTTTATTTTTGGATAATGTCATAAAAGCCCTTAAGTTTGTCAAAATTGTTCTGTTTTACCCTTTTATGCACTTTTGGTTCATAAAAGCCCTTAAATTTATTTTGATTCATTAAAACCCTTAAGTTTGGCAGAAATGTTCGGTTTTATCCTTATGTTATTACTAACTTAAGAGTAAAATCGAACATTCTGCCAAACTTAAGGGTTTTAATGAATTAAAGTAAATTTAAAAGCTTTTATGAACCAAAAAATTATAAAAAGGTAAAACTGAACATATATGACAAACTTTAGGGTTTTTATGACATTATATCTTTTTTTTTTCCGTATGTTATGTATTTTTTGTGCTGACCAGGGTTGAATGCAGGGATCTGGAAGTGCTGCCCGACCTGCCCGAGTTTGAGTTGTCATTGAGAGCGGACGAGTATGAATTACCGGATAAAGATGTGGCATGGGAGAGTGAAAATTGGATGATACCTAACCAGACACTTAAAACTCACTTAACAGATGATGAAGAAGATGAAAAGTGAAGGCATGTACAAGAATGCACATTTTGTGTATAGAAAACAATATATTTTAAGGCACATGAATAGTGTATTATTGTAATGGACCCAATTTAGAAATGGAAAATGTCTCTGTTTTAATGGCTTCATGTATGATCGATGTTTGTTGTTATTGATGTATAGTTGTTTAGTAAGTAATAGTAAACCGTGGTTAGATAGAGTCTAGTGAGGGTGAATGAATCGGGTAATGTGGGTTGAAACAAAGTGGGTTGGTCCGCAAACTTTTTTATCCATTATTTTGATTAACTATAAAAACTAAGTGGGTGTTCATGTTTTGGGCTCAAATGCGGAGTTGTTTTATTTTTGGAATTGTTTTTAGGATTAGTCTTATTTTTCCTAGATATAGGGATGCTATTTTAGACATGTTGGAGTTTGGAGGAAAGGTTATTTCTGGAGGTTTCCTGGATTGTTTTGAAGGATTGTGAGATCACTATCCGAATTTGATATTTTAGCTCTATGTTTGGGTATCGTGAAATCCAGATTATGTGGATAATCGTTCAAAGAGCAATTTCGAATCAAGACACCGATAAGAAGCCACAAACTAGGGATTTATATAGAACTTGAATTCTGATTATATCCCATAAATATGGGATGACGGTTTCAAAAGTAATTATCATGAAATATTATCTGAAAATAATATTTTCCATGAAATTTCCTTAATAAAATTAGTTTTTCGGCTGCTACCGCTATGACCTCGCAAGGGGGCGTAGCCCCCTTGATCCCCGTTAGCTTGGTCGAACCGAGATCAAACTCGTTTTATACAAGTGTGCACTATTCCAATATATTAAAATGACATCATGACACTAAAATTGCAAACAATATGTATTATCATGATAAACAATTAGAGCAAATCGCGAGATCGAAATTAGATAGTTCAAAGAGCAATTTTGTGATTACATTAAGTGCTAGTTTTGGCAAAAAATTTAGTTCTCGGTTTTAGTAGCACATTTGTAATCACAGTTTCGTTTGTTCATGTAATCAAATCTCTTCCTCTCTTGTGGACGTATACCACTACATTGATAGAGGAACCATATTGTGTTCTCTATATGGTTGATTTTGTTAAATTCGATTCCGTTTTCCATTATTATTGTACCGTTAATAGTTATTCACCTGAGACATGAATGTTTGAGTTACACTAAATTCCAACAAGTGGTATCAGAACTTGAAATTTCATCATCAAGATGTCAACTATAAAAGACAGATTAACCACATCATGTAATCCTCCTACTCTGACAACATACACTAAAAGTTCTTATGTAGCTTCTGATTCTACCCTCAGTGTCAAGTTGAATGATGATGGAGATTTTAGCAAGAGACAATGGAAGATGAAGGCTATCCTTAAGAATGAAATGAAATGCAACTATCAATTGATGAATGTGTTATTTTTGAAGTTAGCAATGAGACAACTACACGAGGTATTTGGAATAATGAAATGAATTTTATCACCACAAGTCACTTAATAACAGTCAAATCCTATTGATGGCATATTTACTTACAATATGAAGGACGATTCCTCCATTAAAACTCACTAGAGCGTGTTTTACGATCTGATCATGGAGATGAAGGAGGTTGACCTAAACTTCGAAGAAGAAAAACTTTCGATAATTCTTTTGTGTTCTCTCCCTGAAAGCTACATTGGTTTTGGAAATTCACTTATTTATGGTAGAGATACCGTAACATCTCGATTTTGGGTCTAGAAGGTTTGGGATTTAATCGATAAAATATGTAAAGCTCGTCTCTAGGTATGAAATTAAGTTTAAATAATCAAAATCTTAAATAAAATGTTATAGGAGTCTTGCCCTTCTAGGCGCTATGCATAGGCAGACGCGACGCGAATGAGGGTTTAAAGCAATACGTAGAGGTCGATCCGTTACGACACAACCATATATAAATAGCGGCGCGATGTCGTTGAAATGCCAAACCCTAGATCTTGGGTTGTGAGTCTTATATAAAGGCTCTAACTTCTTAGCGTGCCTATTTTATCAGCCTCCTTCCTTGTGAAACCCTAGAAACGAATCCTTACAACCCTTTTGTGATTTTTAGCCCCTTGCTTGCTTTGAGTGTAGTTTGAAGAAGAAGAAGAAGAAGTAAGATCCAACATCCTTTCCATATTTTGGACCCCTGTAAGTAAGAAAGTTTCCAACTTGATGTCTCTTTGTGCTTAGATCTTAGAACTAGTAATGTTTTATGGTGTGTCGGTCCATTTATGATGTGTTCTTGGATTTAGGGAAACTCCAGGTTTCCTAGTCGTTTTCTAGACCATTTGAAGCATTTGAACCAAAAAAGAGAGCATGTTCAAGCTCTCTTAAAACCATACAAGCGTTCTAATGTTTTGGACCTCTTTTGACCTAGGGTGGTTTGAGTTGGACATGCATATCGATAAAGTTTACATTTTTATCCTTTAACAACCTAAATGGATGATTTTTAGAGAGTAATAGCCATTGGCTTACGGAATAAGCACTTAATAAAGAAGTTGGAATGTTTAGAGATCGCACCGCTACCACCAAGGGTTAGTGAGGCAACTTCTTGATACGGGCCCTAGCATGGAGGAAAGGGCCCTTATGTTTCTTTCTGGAGGCCCAAGATCGTGTGTCAAAAGGGGCTTCACAAAATTGGCCATAACTTTGGCTACAGGGCTCCGTTTTGGGCATGCGACCAGCCGAGTCAAAGCTTGGAACAAGGAGCACAACAGCTTAAGGTCCCATAGGGGCCTTGCCCATTTTGAGCCCAGAAAATGCTTTCTGGATGAGTTTATGGGCTATTTTATGTTTTTTTCGTAATTTTTGGGTTTGTGTTTGGCCCATGACTCCTTTTAGGCCCATTCAAAATTTTGCTTCTTATATAGGGTTTATTTATGTGCCTTAGCCATTCAGACTTGAATTTTATGAAACTTCAATTTTTTTACCCCAAATTCCTTGTTCTTGGTTTAAACAGAATTTGAGCCTAACTACGTGATTTGTTGAATTAACGTTGGTTAGAAAAGGTTGTCCTGGTATTCGGTGAATCAACAGGATTAATCTGTGTTTTGTGTTCGTACCCTATGTCACCTCTGAAGGGAAACAATTTTTGGATCGCGGCCCTTAGTGGCATGATGAGCCCTTAGACGTGACACGACGCGTGTGCCTTGACTTTGATGTTGACTATTGACTTTGACCAGTTTGACCATTTGGTCAAACTTTGATGGATTTAACATATGGATTAAGGGGTTGACATTTGAGTGCTTTGGGTCACTAAGTGATGCTTAGTGATGATTTAGGAGGTTCGTGTTATTGAGAACTCGAGGTCGTGTGTGTGTACACACACACGAACCTACCCTATTTTTGTCTTGTTTTATGGAGACCCTTCACACATCTTGGGGAGCATGTGAAGCTCATAATATCCATGATTCTCCAGCTAGGATTATTTATTTTTCATCGTGCTCTTGTAATAAAAAAACTAGGGGAGAATTCATGATGAGCATCCGGACCATCTGTTTTGTTTTTGAGTCGTCCGCAGACGAAGAGTTATTTAATGATACGATGCGACGTGGCACTGAATTTTGATCACCTCTAATCAAATTTCTAGCATCGCTAAATTCTATTTGGTTATAGATTATTCATTCTGCAAATTTAGAGCACTTATTATTGTTAGATTTTGGATTCCAAAGACATTCGACGACGAAGACTTATTTAGTGATGAGACGTGGCACTTATTTTTGGTCTTCCGAGATCAAATTCATGGCATTGCTAGACTATCTCCGGATCATGATTATTTATTGTTCAGAATCTATTGCATGATACTTATTATTTCTCAGCAGATTATTCTCATTATTGTTATTGGTGCTCTATGGCGTTCTTCAGTGATTCGAGGAACATGAGATGATTCAGATTTTTGATGACGACGTGTGATCTGATTATTGGGATCTTCAGTTCAGGAGTCGATAAGTCCTCGTGTTTTGATCAGTTGTAGATTGAGATCGCATTTTCCCGCCTTGGAGAGCCTGAGCCTTCGAATCCAAAGACCTTTGAAGATTAGAGATTCCATTACCTAGCATCATATATCACATACACTTTAGAGTATTCGAGACGTTTCATCGGTTTTTTTTTCTCACAGCCGCACCACTCCTGCTTTTGATATTATATATTTTAGCGTTGTATTGTATCACTCATTTGTATCCCTCATCATTTTCTAGCATTTAAGAGGAGATTGATAAAGCTAGAAATTCTTTACAATGATGAGTGATAGCTAGTCTAGAATAGTCCTTTTGTATTTAGGAATATTCCTTTTATCTCTCTCTCTATATATATATATATATATATATATATATATATATATATATATATATATATATATATATATATATATATATATATATATATATATATATATATACATATATATATATATATATATATACATATATATATATATATGTATATATATATATATATATATATATATATATATATATATATATATATATATAGACAGAGAGAGAGAGAGGGAGGGGGAATGGTCATTAAATATGCAGTCTTTAGATTTTAGAGAGTTTATGTGGCTAGGAAACATTTTTCCTAGCCACATGTTCTTCATGTATTATTTTCACTCTATTTTATCTATGAAATCAGATTACTCATCTATGTTCTTCAGTTTTATACTGATTATCTTTAAGATGTTTATTATTTTGCATGTTGCTAGTCACCACGGGTCCTGACAGAGGTCGTGTGTGTGTGTAAACTCCAGCTCTATGATTCAGGTAAGTCTTCCCATTATACTATATGTGACATTGTATGCATAGGTAGATTGAGACTCGTATGGTGAGATTGTGTACCTAGACTAATATAATTTAGATTGTTGAATGTTTAGTCGTATGATTTGTTCTTATGACTATGGATTGTTGGTGCTTGTTACAGGTAGGAAGGTGTCGTTTCCTATTAGGGGTGGATTGTGCCGAGTCACAATGATGATATCTGGTAAGGGTAGGAGGTTGCCACGTCCCATTAGGGCTAGGACTGTGTTGAGTCCCGATGTGGTACGTTGAAATAGTAGGACGATGTTGAGTCACATATAAATAGGAATGTGTTGAGTCTCATTATCTGGTATGTACGTGATGTGATGGAATGTTTGGTATTTTGGGAAACTCGCTAAGCTTTGTGCTTACTCTATCAACTTAAATGCTTTCAGGTACTTCTTCTGGTAACGGGAAGAGTGTAGCGTGACTGTATCGTATCTAACACAATTGTTTTGTGACTTCCGCTAATATATATTTTGTATTGGATTTGATGTCATGGATTTGGATATGTTATTTTTCTAAACATTGAAGAAATGGTTTTATGGCATTAAAATGGTTTCTACGTTTATACTCTGATTTTAAAATGAAAAATTTGGTCGTAAACTTTGGGACGTTACAAAAAAAAATTTATTTTGGAAAAATAATTGAATAAAATAAAATTAATGTGAATAAATATAAATCTTTTTGTGTTGTCTAGAATATAGTTCAAAGAGCCAAAATAAAGTCTTGATGAGTAGTTGAGAGATTTAAAAATCCATTTGGAATCGAAAATGAGAAATTTAGATGTAGGGACTAAAATTATCAATTTTGCCAAACTTAGCACATATAGCATTTACTTATGAAGGACTTAGATGTTATAAAAGTTATAGTGAAGCATTGAAGTGGAAAGTTCAATTATATTAGACATTTCATTTGAACCATAAAAGGACCTAATTGTAGTAGTTTTAGTAAGAAGGGCCATTTTTTCCAAATAACCAAAATATGGGTTAGGGTTAACCTACTCGATGACCTAGGTGAAATAAATTATGTTCTTGGGGATATAACTGTAAAAACTCAAAATCCTATTAAGAATTAGTGAACATGGGATGGAAATTGTGGAACCTTAGAAATTGAGGGGGCTTATGTGCCATTTTTCGGAAGTTGGAGATTTAAGAGGGGAGAAGTTTCATTCTATAACACCTCAAACTGTAACATACATTTAAAAATCATTTTCATGTGTTCAAAATGTGATTTGACAAAAACAAACAAATCCATAAGTTACAAAAGAACAATTTATAGGGTTACAACTTAATAGGATCATGAACCATAGTTTTAAGTACAAAAGATCGCTATAATCCCCCAAAAGAAAATTCTTCAAACATCACAAAGGTCTTCTACTTAAACATCCTTGCAACCTGAGTACATAACAATTTCAAAACAATAAAATATGTAAGACATAAAGTCTCATGAGTTATATAGGTTTTAGATTCCAAACAAGTTCAACAATATAATATCAAAACTCCATAAGACCAAAGTTCCTGCAAAATACATGACCCGCCTAATATACTATCCAAACACTTACAGAGAGTTTTATAACATTCTTCCAGCTTAATCCAAATTTTCTTCAATCTTGAAACATCCATAAGTTTTCATATGAAATCCATTTTCTACAACCTATATATGTATGGAAAGATGAGAACATGAATTGCAATTTACCTCTACTGAAGTTCCTTTGATTCTTTTCACAATTCGCGATATTTGCTCATGAACTTGGCCACAACTCAATTTTTGACAGTTTTAGTCAAACTTCATTACTTTATAACTTCTTCATCCTAACTCCAAATGCCTCCATTCGTTTTCCCGTGTTTTTCATTTATCAAGGACTAAAATGTTGATCATGAGAACACTTTTCAAATTTCTTTCTTATTTTGAGATAATCAATCAACAAAAGTGCATCACAAACTCTATTTTTCAAATAACAATAACAATGCATTTTCAAGTCTCATTTCCACCTAACTTAATCCCACAACACATAATTGTAATGCCCCAAAATCTAGAGCAAAAGTTTTGTTTTTAAAAAAGATCAAATACATAAAACGGGTTGAATAATAGGAACCATCCAATTTAAAATCAACATTTAAAAACATATAAACTGGGTTGACAAAATAGTTACGAACATTATTCAGCGGAAGAATTAAATACCAAAATCCCAGATGCAATATAGTCGTGCAGTGCTCCAAGCCCAAGCTAGCAAATACCTGAAAAACAGATAGGGTGAAAGAGTAACTCATCATCTTCTCGTTCTTGGGTCCTTGATACAGGATGTGGTTTTCACATTTGTTCTGATTTGCAAGGACTAAAAGAAAGTGAGGAAGTGGAGCACGGAAGGATGAACTTGATCATGGGAAATATGCGATCTTCTCCTGTTACCAAGATTGGATTTTATGGTCTAGTGCTTAGTAGTGGTGTTAGTTTAGAATTAATAAATTGTTGTTACTCGTCAGAAATGACACAAAATATTATTTCTTTTCATGCATTGTTCAGACAAGGTTATAGATATTCGTTTGATGATATGAATGGTTCTATTTCAGTTTATAAGAATGGTGTTCTTATATTTGAAGCTTTACCTTGTAATGGTGTGTATGAAACTGTGACGTGTGTAAATAATTTAGGTAATAGTGTATTTCATATTTATTCGTCTAATGGTATAGATAAAGCATGCTTGTGGCATTGTCGTCTTGGACACATTAACAAGAAACGCATCACCCAACTCCAAAATGATGGAGTGTTGGAATCATTCGACCTAAGGTTAGATGATGCATGCGAATCTTGTCTTTTAGAAAGATGACAAAATCACCTTTCACGGGATCTTGTGAAAGAGGTGAAGGTTTGTTGAATCTCATACACATGGATGTGTATGAACTCTTCAGATCATCCATAAGGGATGCCAATCGATTCTATGTGACTTTTACAGATGATTACAACATATATGGCTATATCTACTTAATCAAGCATAAGTCGGAAACCTTTGAAAAGTTCAAAGAGTTCTAGCATGAAGTCGAGAATCAATTATGCAGGAAGATAAAGATGCTCAGATCCGATAAAGGTGGAGAGTATATTAGTATCAAGTTCCATGAATATCTAAAGGAATGTGGAATAGTTTCACAATTAACTCCTCCTAGGACACCACAGTTGAACGGTGTGGCTGAGAGGCGTAATCGGACCTTGTTAGACATGGTTCGTTCCATGATGAGTCGAGCTTCTCTTCCTATTCACTTCTGGGGGTTTGCCTTGGAGACAGCCGCCCACATCCTAAATCTTGTCCCTACAAAGAAGGTTGCCAAAACACCTCACGAGATGTAGACATGGAAAGTTTCCTCATTAGCACATATTAAAGTCTGGGGTTGTGAAACTTTCGAAAGGCGAAAGACTCAAGACAAGCTAGCTAGAAATGAGAAGTGTATTTTCATTGCTTACCCAAAGCAGTCCTTTGGATATTTGTTCTACAGACCTAGGAGAACATGGTCTTTGTAGCACGAAGAGGAGTCTTTCGAGAGAGAGAGAACTCATATTCAAAGAGGACAGCGGGAGTAACATTGACCTTGAAGAAATTTAAGATTCAACCAGTGAAGGAACCTTAGATGATATTAGCACTTAACCAGAAGAGAAGTTTTTGTTGAACCGATAAACAATTCATTACCTCTTAGGCTTTCCAGTAGATTTAGCATGCCAATTTAGTTCTATGGATTCCATATTACTACAAATGGTGACACGTTTGTTAGTGATTGGACACTGATAAATTTGGATGAGCCAGTTAACTACAAGGAAGCTGTGGTAGGCCCTGAGGCTGCTAAATGGAAAGAGGCAATAGACAGCGAGATCAAGTCCATGTGTGACAACCAAATTTGGAATTTGGTTGATAATGTACCAGGTCGGAAGATAGTTGGGTGCAAATGGATCTTCAAGAAGAAGACCGACATGGATGGGAAAATACACACTTTCAAGCCTCGACTGGTTGCGAAGGGATTCACACCAACCCCGAGGGTTGACTATGATGAGACCTTCTCACCAGTAGCCAAGATAAAGTCTATTAAGATAATGCTCGCCATAGCTACATTTCATGATTATGAAATTTGGCAGATGGATGTCAAAACCGCGTTCCTTAACGGGAAGTTGGCTGAGGATGTTTACATGAGTCAGCCAGAGAGTTTTGTGGATGCAAAGTTTCCCAATAGAGTGTGCAAGTTTGAGAAATCCATCTATGGATTGAAACAGGCATCTCACAGCTGGAATCTTTGCTTCCATGACAAAGTCAAAGAGTTTGGTTTCTCTAGGAGTGAAGATGAGTCCTACGTGTATAAAGGCTAGTGGGAGTGTAGTGACTTTTCTGGTATTGTATGTCGATGACATACTACTCATGGGAAATGACATTCCAACCTTGCAAGAAGTTAAGTCTTGGCTTGGAAAGTGTTTTGCCATGAAAGACCTTGGAGAAGCACCCTATATTCTTGGGATAAGGATTTTGAGAGATAGAAAGAATAGACTAATTGGACTTAGTCAAAGTACATATTTGGATAAGCTACTAAAGAGGTTTAGTATGAAAAATTCCAAGAAAGGTGAGCTACCTATCCAGAGCAATGCAAAATTGAGTAAGACTCAAAGTCCTAGTACAGATGAAGAGATAGTTGATATGAGTCGGGTACCTTATGCTTCGGCTGTAGGGTCGATCATGTACACTATGACATGTACTTGTCCTTATGTGTCCTTTGCTTTGAGCATTGTAAAGCTCATTGGACAGCGGTTAAAAACAGTCTCAAGTATTTGCGGAGGGCGAAGGACATGCTTCTAGTCCTTGGTGGTAGTGATACGTTGAGAGTGAGTGGGTACTGTGACGCAAGCTTCCAGACAGATAGAGACAACTTTCGTTCTCAGTCGGGCTGGGTGTTTCTTCTAAACGGTGGAGCGGTAACTTGGAAGAGTTCCAACCAAGAAACAATGGCTGATTCAACTTGTGAATCAGAGTACATAGCTTCAAGTGAAGCATCAAAGGAAGTAGCTTGGCTGAAGAACTTCATCGGTGACCTCAGAGTAGTCCCGACCTTTTAGGAGCCAATGGAACTTTTTTGTGATAATGAAGGAGTGGTTGCCTTGACTAAGGAACCGAGAAATTATGGAAAGTCCAGACATATCGACATGAAGTACCACTACATCAGACATAGAGTAGAAGAAGGTCACCCCATCCTGAAGAGGGTATCATCTAAAGATAACCCTGTAGATCCTTTTACAAATGCTCTGAGTAGGGTCAAGCACAGTCAGCATGCTAGGAGCATTGGTCTGAGAGATGATATTAGTTTTAGTAGTTAGATAGTTAGTTTGAAACTTGTAACAAAGTAAATGTAGTTGATTTTTGGTGATTAAATAATGGAGAGTTATTTATGAGTTTGTTACTGCCTTTTGTCAATTGTTTATTATTGTGTTTCATTTTGCATATTTTACTTCCCGAATAATATCATTATTCAAATTCTACAGTCGATCATACTTTTGGAAGTAAGTAGTGAACTAAGACTGTCATGAATTGGATTGTAGATTGTCTAAGGATGTTAGACATAGCAATAGTATTGTTGCAATGTTCATGAGTACTTAGAAATAGGGATTTGAGTATTGGATAAACCCACGCTCAAAGAATTACTTCATGGATTCTATCACGAGTAATTCTGAGACGATAATATCTTAAGATCTTGAAATGAATATATATGAGTTGTAATTTACAAGTCGGTTGTACATTGGTAATGCGTAAAAGCATTGGTAACTCGATGTTATAAAACGTATTGTCATGCGCGATTTGATGAGTAAATGATAGAAGCATATGAGTCAAAGTTTATTTGTTCCTTTTTCCCTAACGAGAAAAGCGATATATTTGGCCCCCTCGGTGATTTGGTGTTGACTTATAGTGCTGGGCCCAGCCAGGACTAAATTGACGTGTTCAATTAGAAGTCCTATATCATCACAAATCAGAAATCGGAAAATAAAGTCTTGGACAATGAGATTGATTCCAATCCATGTCTCATGTCTGAATGATATCTTGCAGAATGGAGGATTATATGATCACTTATCTTAGGATGCGTAACTGACTAGGTCAGAGTTCGGCACCGGCTTTTGAAAGCTACCATTTGCTGATCGATTCAAAAGTTATACTGATAGTTATAGTTATAGACTTATCTAAGTGGGAAACTGCTGGATTAGGTGTCTAAGCCATAAACTATAATTGGTATATACTTGAATTGATAGTAGCATAGTCCTTTTGGGTTTCCCTCAAACCTAGCAATTGGACAGGATGACTTTTGTAGCGTCCCAAATTTCGTAATAAATTTTTCGTTTTAAAAACAACTTAATTACAATAAACTAATTGCCACATAAAAACCCTTCGAATTAAAACTTAGTATTTAAACATATGAAAACGTGTTTAGCAGAAACATTTACAACATTCACCAGCGGAAGACTTAATCATTGAAATCCTCAGATGCGGTACAGTCGTGCCGTGCTCCAAACTCAAGCCAACAATTTCCTGAAAAACAGTTAGGATAAAAGGGTAAGCACAAGGCTTAGTGAGTTCCCCAAAAATACCACACGATCCATCATACAAACATCGTCATCGACTTTCATCAGCAAACATCGTCATCGGCTTTCGCCGGCAAACATCATCATCGGCTTTCACAGGAAAACATCGTCATCGGCTTTCGCTGGCAAACATTGTCATCGGCTCTCAAGCCAGAACCATCGGCCCATAAACTGACAATCATCGACGTTCGTCCGCAAACACGTAAAGCACAAACAATCACATTATTACACGAAGTAATAAAGACTATCTACACATGTAACATCACTCATAGTATAGTGAGAAGACTCACCTGATTCATGACCTTAAGCTACACAGTATCCCAAGCGAGTGCCCTCAGATCCCGACAATACGCACTTCCTAACAGGATAAACCCCATTTAGAACTTCATAAATCCCGAACAGGATAAAACTATAAGACCGGCATCCAAAACACTCATGTTTGACCAAAAGTCAAATTGGTCAAAAAGTCAACAGTCAAAGTCAACAAAGGCAACAGTTGAAGTTAGCGCCGCTAAGTCCCCTGTTCAGCCCAAAAATCCATAAAGTGCTTAATCCAATAAGACAAAAGCTACAACTTCCAGTGGTTATCACAAACAATCCCTTAACTTATAAAAATGTGGATTCTATACACCAATCCTAGCCAAACAAGCTCATGGTGGCAAATCTAGTTTCGAAATGAAGATTAACATACTTGAACTTCATCCAAAACCACATTAAGACTAGTTCCTAAATCCCACCTCAATCCAAGAAATGGAGCCATCATTGTCTCATAGAGCTCATGGAGAGCTTCATGACTTCATTACAACAATAAACTCAAGAATACGGAGATTAGAACACTTACAAGAGTCCAAATAAACGAGCAAATATGATTTCCTTCACCAAGAAACCCTCCTAACAGCCTTGCTCCTTCTTCTCTCCCAAAAACCCTTTAAAACTTCAAATCATGAACCAAGAACACCATGGAGGCTATAGAGAGTGTTCTAAGGTGTTCTCTAGGGTTAGAACTGAAGAAACACAGACCCCAAATGAGTTATAGCCTTAAAAATGACCCAGATCCACGAAAATATAGATTTTTCCCGCTTAGAGGCAGTTAGCGGCACTAACATGAAAGTAGCGTCGCTAACTTCGAGTACATCCAAGGTTAGCATCTTTTTACAGACTGTTCGCGACTGAACTGAGATGTCTTCAGATTAGCGTCGCTAATCATAGGATTAGCGGCGCTAATTCCTTTTTTCCCATTTTCTCGTTTTTGTTTTCTAATTAAATGCTATCTCCTCAATACCTGGTTCCGTGCTTTACACTTTGACTCTTTAAAACTCGAAACTTGATTTCTCGGGATTAGGGTCTTACAACTTTTAGAGAGAGAGAGATTGATTTATTATATGATTAATAAATCAAGATATATAGTTTGTTAATATATTATGAGAATAATGTATTAATTAGAAATAGTAATATTTAAACAGAAATTAATTAGAATTAATTTTGGGATTAATTGGATTAATTAAAGATGCAGGAGTGAATTGCAAATTGTTCAATAGTTGAGCATTGGACAATTATGGAAGGAGTGTGTTGGACGAAAATATAAGGATTTATCCTTATTATTTTCGCCAACTTTAAATTGTAGGTGATGAGGTTTTGAATTTAAGATAAAAGGTTTATCAAGTTTAAATTCAAATAAGGCTTATCTCCTATCACCCTTGAGGCTATAAATACCTCCTCCTCGCTCCCATTTTCTGCACCACTTTCTAGATCCCTCTCCTCTCTCTCTCTCTTTAGTTTTCTTGTTGATAGTATTTGGGTGTGAACCATTTGAGGCACGACATTTGTGGTGCTTGCTTCCAAAAGATCAACAAAAGGTATGTAATCCTAAAACCTTCATTTAGTAATTTTCGATTTATGCCTTAGGGTTCTTTTAGTGTTCTTAGTTATAGATTCATTTAGAGAAAACATAGATCCTTAGGTTGCATGTGAACTTAAGAGTTTTAAGTTTATTTGTTTACCTATATCCTATCAAAAGAAACATCAAGCAATGAACTTTCCTACTTACAGTGGTCTAAATTGTAGAAGTAGGTTAGATCATTGTTGTAGAATGTTCCTAGGCACCAACAATCTTATTCTTCTTCTTCTTTAAGAAATCTTCAAAACAAAGGAATGGATCTAGAACACAATGGAGAGGTTTCACTTCGAGCTAGGGTTTCTCCTGGAGGATGGTGGCTGATAAGGAGGCTTCCTTGAAAGTTAGAGCCTTTAAGTAGGCTTAAGGCCCAAAATCTAGGGTTTTGCACTGGCGGCACGTCATATCGCTAAGCATGACAGATAACATCGCTATCAGTCGTAATGCGCATGCGACTTAAACCCTCCTTCACGTCGCTATCCTCATGTTGATAGTCCTCCTGATAGCGTCGCTAATCCACGATCTACCTAGAATTTATTTCTTTAAAAATTTTAAATTTATGCCTGAGAAACGGGTTTTAAACATGGCAGTCAGATTTTGATGACGTGGCACTCCCTCCGACTGTGAAAATTTTATAGTATTTAAATAAATTCATTTTCAAAAAAAGAATTTCAACCTGACAAATTTTCGCAGATGAGGATGATCCATCTACTAATGTACAAGCATTTGATGCATTAATTGTGCATTAAATGCTTGTACTTTGCAACGGATATGATCCAACTATGAATGTACAAGGTTTTAATGCATAGTTTGTGGATCATATGCTTGTACTTTCGCAAATGAATCATCCTCATGTGCAATTTTCGATCAACAATACATTTTAATGAAAAGTTTAATAATATAGCGACACGATTAACAGAACTACGAAAACGAAATAAAAATAGAAAAATTACATAATTTTCGGGGTTTAGCCATGTAAAGAAAATATCGTAGTTTGAAAGTATGAAAACGAAGTGAAAATGAAAATTTCCGTTTTTTTATATGTTAGGCCTCGTAGGCCAAATCGCAACCCAATACACACCACATCATGAGAATTGCAGCCCATGTGCTGCTGCATAATCAATTTCGACAATAGTCGACTATGATTTTAATGACTATTTTGGTAATTTAATTATCTTTTTGCTATTAAAGAGAAAAACTATTTTTGTCTTTTTCTGTTTTCAAAATCATTTATTTAAGTCTCGTTCTTAAATGCGTTTTGCGTGTGTGTCCTTCAAAAGACGCAAAAGTTATGCGCAAAGGAGAACACTGATTTGCCGGTCTATGTCGAGATTGAAGCAAGAAACTCGAAGATCCAAGTTCAAAGATCAAGGATGTGTAATGTGTTGAAGTTTGAAAGAAATGTGAGGTATAAATTTTTATTTTGCCCTAAGTACTGAAACTGTCATGGATGTTAACTCAGATAACGATGAAATCCACGAAATTTGTTCAAGTAAATGGCTTAAAATGGGCTCACAATGTTTGTAGAAGTTGTTTAAACAATTTATTATAAATAGGAGCTTACATTGTCCAAAAAAATTAAAAGAACTTTAAAAAGGAAATAAATAACACCTGAAAATCTCAGCTCCTTAAACATTTAAGCACCAAAGAAATGTATTTGTACAGTTTTTGGTGGTGTTGTTTAGGGTTTTATCTAAAAAGCCTTTTTGATAATTTTTTATGTGAATGTTTCGTTGCCAAGTTAATGATGATAAATATCTATTTTGATATCCGGATTAGTAACCTTATGAAGATGAGTATGTTTTCTATATATGTTTCATGTTGATTTCTCATAATTATTTTATGAGCATTCTTGTTCCAAGTCTTCGAGAGGTTTTATGAACAAATTCAAATGCATACAACAAATGACTATTTTTATTTCAATGTAGCATGCTATGTGTAACGGATTTTATCTTAGTTTTTTAACAGTAGTGTCTTTTTGGTTGTTTCACCATCCTAAATTGTTATTGGTCTTGAGTTGCTTGCTTCTTTTTTTTTATGTTAACTTGTCAGGGAATAGAGTAAATTACAGAACTGGTCCTTGTGGGTATTGTGAAAAACGCACTTTGAGTCCAACTTTCAAAATTTTGACAATGATAGTCCTTATGGTTCCATTTTTTTGCACAAGTGGTCCCCAAGCTAACATTCGAGCTGTTAATTTTTTTATATATGACCAAAATGCCCTTAGATCAAATTTATAATTTATTCTTCGAATTCTTGAGGATGCTCTATCTAATGGTGGTGCATATCAGGTTGTAGAAAGGCTAAAATAGTGTTTGGGTTCCTTCTTTTTTTTTCCCCCCTTATTAATAAAGATGAAAAGTAACATTTTCTATCTATATTTGGTCAAATATCAGGTTGTAGAAAGGCTAGTATGCCCACACTTCATGTATTCATGGGATATGAGAAGTCAACACAGTGGTCATAGCAAGTGAAAAATACGTTAATTGATGGAGTGAAAAATACACTAAATGAAAAAGCCAGACATGGAGTATGGAGTTTAGAGTGGTATAAATAACTATGAAATTTGATGCAATTTGTGAAAGGATCGATAAATTTAAGTTGCCCTGGTTGTGAAGAGAAAAGCCAAAGCATTGAGTAAATCGAGTATGGTGGTCAATGTACTTGTTTGGATTTTATTTTGTATTTTGTAAAAATTTGAGTATAGCTTTTTATTGTCAGTAACTTATAATGGTTGGTAGAGATTGAATAAATTTTCACCAGACCTCCTTGGTTCTCCTCCTATCATATATAGGCTAGAATTGGTTTCGAATGGTAGTTAAGTTTGTTTCACTCCATTTGTATCATGCTTTGTTGTTTGATTTGGTGATTTTAATTTGTGTTGTGCTCTTGAAGTGGTGTTTTGTGTCGGGAAAGACAAACGGTGGCCGGACATGGCTGTTGGGGTGGGGTGGTGGACGGTGGTTGATGGTGGGGACTTCATAGCTAATAATGATTAATTAAATTGAAAAATAATAAAATAACAAAATGGATAAAATGAGGGATAGATTGGTTATTTTACCACTTAACGAACTTTTTCTAATGGAATTAAATAGAATGACTAGTGGTATATGAAAATAGAATCGTGTATATACCAATATTTTGTACACTACTAGAAAACAGGGGCGTTACCCACGCAAATTTGCGTGGGTGTTGTCAGTTGTGTGGGTAAAGGCGAATACCCACAAAAATTGAGCAGTGGGAAAAACCTTTGTGGGTAAACTATATCGACGCCTTACCCATGCAAATTTCTCACGCAATACCCGCACACTGTTTCCCACGCATTATCCACGTCTTTTTCCCACTCAATACCCACGCAATACTCACGGAGATTTACCCACGCAATATCCACAAACATTGTCTTTGACTTTTACCCCCGGAATACCCACGCATTATGTTTTTTTTTAAATACCAGAATTTTATTTTTAATGCCAACTTTTTTTGTCATTAACCTCATTTGACAAAACACACATATTATATATATATATATATATATATATATATATATATATATATATATATATATATATATATATATATATATATATATATATATATATATATATATATATATATATATAAACGAAACTAATTAAAGCACAACTAATCAAACATTACGATAAATTTTGTTTAACATTCTAAAAAAGTCAAATAAGAAGGACCACGAACCACGTCTAATTGTTTCAAAAACATACAACTAAGGACCCGGACCACGTTGATTCATTTGTCGCATCATTTCTTCCATTTTTTTTTGAAATTCTTCTTGCGACCGTTTTAGTCTTTGTTCGATTCGTTGTTCCATTTGTTGTTGTTGTTGTTGGAAATTATCGACCATTTGAGTTTGACTTCGTTGCAAATTTTCCACTTGTGCACGTAAGCTCAAGATCTAAAAAATAACGACATATTATTAGTTTGATCTATAATAACAACATATAATCAATTTTAAATAACAAAAACACACTTTATATTGGCAATCCATAAGAGAAGCATAGTTTTTGTCAACCATAATAGCATTTGTACTATACCTTTAATATACATAATAGCAACAAACTTATTTTTCTCATCTATAATGTTAAGATTTGTGGAGCCATGACAATTGTGACAAGAAGATTAAAATTCAAGGGCAATTATTGTAAATTGGTTTACAATTCAATTGCAAATTGAATTGTGTGCCGTGTTTGGTGAAAAGCAAAAGTGCATTCATATTATATTATATATTATATATGTATGTGAATTGAAGACGAGTGTTACGGCTCTAAATCCTATAAATAGGATTGTTATCTTCATTTGTAAATTGCACCAACAATTGTAATTGTAATCTTCATAGACTGAATATAAGAAAACTCAGTTGCAGCCCGTGGATGTAGGATTGACACCGAATCCGAACCACGTAAAATCCTTGTGTTATCTTTTGCTTTATTTTCTGCTTTCGTGTGTGTGTGATAGTGTTTCCGTTGCGTGTACCCTGTCCGATTCCTAACATATAATAGCATTCTACCAAGGTTGTAGATGTCGCTAGGCGGTAGGCGGGCGGTCGTGGGGCCTAGGACTAGTCGGTCTAGGCGAGGACTAGTCGGCGCCTAGGCGGGGAGTATTAATTGTAACAAAATTTATTTTTTTAAATTTAGATATTACCTATATCCCTAAAAAAATGAATAAATAAGTATAAAAATTTGCAAATCAAAGTGTTTAAATATGTAAGTCATCAAACATCAGAATATTTAGACTCATTAATGACATTTTTTATCATTTTAATCATCGATAATTGTAACTTAGCCACCGATTATCATAATTAATGACATTTTCTAAATTTAAATTTTAAAAAGTTGATTTTTTTGAGAATTTGATAATTTTTGAAAATTTTTAAAATTTGAAATTTTTTGAAAATTTTGAAATTTTGAAATTTGAAAAATTGAAAATTTTGCCGCCTAGACCCGCCCAGACCCGCCTAGGCCCGCCTAAACCCGACTTTGACCGCCGTTGGCCAAATCCGCCTAGCTTTACCGCTTACCACTAATCGTAGGCGGAACCCGCCCGCCTAGCGCCTAGGCGGCCGCCTAGGCCGACTTTTACAACACTGATTCTACTTAACTTTACTATCTACAATAACAAGAAACTTTATTTTTCATCTTATATTAAACATAATGCATATAATGAATAAGTTTACCTCTTGTTGCAACTGCGCATCGGAGGTCGATCCAGACGCGGAAGAAAATGAACCGTTCACCGTATAGTAGAGATCGGATTGTCCTACCCCAAATATTTGGTCACTTCTCTGGCGACCAGTCCTCTTATATTGGGATTGTTTCCACACCTCGGCATCATCATGCATCTCGCTTGGGTTATCCTTATACTTCTCAGCGAGGCACTCGAGATAAAAATCCTACAATTACCAAAACAACAACATTATCAATGTGCAAAAAATCAAGACATACAATCAATAAAAGTGATGGAGAAAACTTATTTAGATACCTGTAAATTTTCACGCTCCCCTTTATTTAGATACCTGTCCTTTGTTTCGGCGGTTGCGTGGGTCTGTACATATACGTCTAACCAAGAACGCTTACGACCCAGCTTCGCTTCCTACATAAACAACTAAGTATAATTGTAGTTAGTGTTAAAAGAAAATATATTACTAAACAATAAAGCATGATTACTTACCAATCTGTCACGGTGTTCGGCGTTTCCGATACTGCCACCGGTATGTGTTGCTATAACCCCCGACGCATCAGGGGTACTGCGGTTCTTCTTCTCGATGGCAGACTTCTTCTTCCATTCATCTGTGTCCCAATGCTGCAAAAAGAAAAAAAAGATGTATAATAAAATAACATGGAATAATATTAAATAATAATAATAATGTATAAAATCGCTTACGGCACACATTCGGTGCCACACAGGTTTCGCTATATCCCGAGGACGGAACTCCCATAGGATCCCTTTCAGCAAACTGTCCCCAAAATAGCATGCAATGGTTTTTACATACATGAATCCGTTGTGAAGGCAACTGTAGTGGCTTCAACATTTTCTTGGTCTCGTAGAGGTTGTTGGGAAGCTTCTCGCCAGTTGGTAGACTGTCTTTAACTATCGGAACCAGTCTATCAAATTCGCCATGTGCATACCATACCAAATAGTTATTCATGAACCCATTTCTAAACAAATGGTTAGTAATCGTTATCCAAGTATTGAAATAACGATTTTTGCACTTCCCACACGGACATCTAACTTCCAAAACCTCTATCCCATCTTTAATGCTATGTTGGACGTTTGGTGCGTTCTTGAAAGCAAAATCCAAGAAATAATTGATATAATATTGAAAGTCAGGATTGATTCGACCATTCCTAGTGAGTCTCTCGGTGTACATCCATGCTCTATTAGACGTCATTTCCTACTCTATATATATACAATGTAAATAATATAACATCTCATTTTTTAATAATTGTAAAAAAAATTAAATATTTTAACAAATTAAGTTAACAATGTATAGCAGTTTGTAACATAACACCATATTTTTAACAAAACTAACAAGTTATACCGGTTTGTAACATAACACCATATGTTTAACAAAACTAACAATTTATACCCATTTGTAACAATTTATAGCAATTTCAACCATTTTTAACAATTTATACCATATTTACCATTTTCAACAAATTTTAACAATCCATACCAATATCAAACAATTTGTGCATAATTACAACAACTTATACCAATTTCAACAATTTCAAAGAATTTATATCGATTTTTTTTCACATTTTATACCAATTTCAATAAATTCAAAAAAGTTACACCTAATTGCAATAAACTTCTAACAATCCATACCAATTTCAACATCTTATCACAATCTATACCAATTTCTAACAATTTATACCTAATTGCATCACTTTATATCCAACCCGAGAAATTTCAAACAATCAAATTTCTAAAAAAATCAACATAAAGTTGAACAATATTATGAATACATCAAACAAAACTATATTTTATACCTAAATAACAATTAATTTCAACAAATTCAACAAAAATTTGAAAGTTAGGGTTTTACCTTTTTTGTGAAAATGGATGAAAATGGAAGAATGTGAAGTTTTCTTGAGGAAAATGAGATGAGGAAGGTGCAGACTCACTTCCGGCGGTTGAAACCGGCCGGTCAACAGCGCCGATCGGCGGTGGTAGTCGTTGCAGTGGAGATGTCGATCGAGACAAGCCTGGGTCAACAGAGGATGAAGCTTATGCGTTTTTTAGAAATGGGGAAGAAAGGAGATGAGAGAGGAGCATACCTCGGTCCGGCGGCTGGAATCAACCGGTCAAAAGAGCCGACCGGCAGCGGGTCACAGGAGCCTGTTTCCGTTTTTGGTTGAAATGAGTCGGGTGAGGAACAAACATCACGTACGCTCTTTTGTTTTCATTTAAATCAGACAAAACTTCATAAATGGTCCCTGTTTTATTTTATTTTATAGAAGGTCCTGTGGTTTCATTTTTTTAACATGGTTATCCCCTATCCATATAAAATGACATTGATACCCTTTTTATTTTACTTTATTTTTTCTTTTAACTAATTTTATAACATATCTTTCTTTTAACTAATTTTATAATAAAAATGAAAAATAACTAAAAACCCACCCCATCCCCAAATATCTCTCTCTGATTGTTATAAGAATAACCCACCATCTTATCTTCACTCTAAACTGTTTCTCCCATCTTCTCTGTAACAAACCATACGATAGGTCGCCGCCACCACAAACACAACTCACCACCGCATACTGCTCTCTCACCGAAAAAACACCACTCACCACCGCATACTTCTCTCTCACCCGCAACCTGACACCAGCGGTCAACCTAATTTGTTTCCCTCACCGATGACCTAATTTGTTTCCCTCATCGTCGTCGAAAATTAGGGTGGAAACCTGGCTTTGGAAAGTCCTACATGGCGAATAAAATTTGGGCGATGTGATCGTCAATAAGACCATCTAAAGTATGAACTGCTATGTTGAAGGAGCAGTTGGGCTTTAGATTGGTGCAAGATGAAACTAGGAAATAGGCGACCGATTGTTCCTTCTCGTGTAGTTGACGTGGAGATGGGTCGCTTTTTTGTGCAAGTAGAAGGGAAGGATGACGAGGTACTGCAATGCCAGATCGGACAAACACATGACGATGTACTGCAGCGCCGGTGGTGGTTGGCTTTGTATGACCGGATGCGAGAAATAGAGGCGGGGTGGCGGAGTGTTTGGATCTTGTTCAAACCCAAATCCAAATAAAACCTACAATTCGTGTTTGGGTCTTGTTCAAATCCAAATTAAACCTGACAAGCAAATCGGTAACACAATTGTAAGGAAATCAAAAACGAAAAAGTTGCTTCTTCCCTGTCCAGTTCTGGATTTGAACAGCGGGAGTTGTTTGGATATGGTATGGAAGGAGCCCGCCTCTCTTTCTCATATGCTTTTCAACTAAACTTTTAAGTTATGATTATTCGTTGCTTTGACTAGTATTTTGTTCGATGATCACCAAACACCCCTAAATTACTCAATTTTATACTTGATTGACGTTCATTTTCTCTAAAACGTTTGTTATGGCAATCGTCTTTCACAAGTGATTACGTTCGAGTTAAGATTTTAAGGATAAAGTAAATGGGTTTATAGAGCTGGGTTTCTCCGAAGAATACATCAGAACACACATTCCGTTGAAGAAATGAAAAAGAATGCGAATAAAACTTATAAAAGAAATGAAAAAGAATGGTGTTTCGTCTGCAAAGATGGTGGAGATTTAATCATTTGCGACCATAAGTGAGTTTCCAATCTAGTTCATGTAAATTTTCACGCATTTGGTCCAAAAAAGTGAAATGGTAGTCGTCATGTTGAATGATTTGACGTGCTTCCATATATTTATAGAAGTGGACCCCTATTTGGTTGCATGTTTTCTTGACTCAAGGGTATATCGGCCATTTAGATTTGACAAACGAACAAATGCATGAAATCCCCCAATCAATTCTTCTAATGGATGTTGATCTTTCATCAATTTCTCCATCATAATATAATTTGAAGGAAATTTTTTTCGATGATTTCCCTTTCTCATGTGCTTACATTGATGAAACAATCAGGTGGTGTTTGTTTTTGGAGAGGTAAAATCTCTTTTGTCTTTTTCCATGTCTGCGGAAGAAGATGTGGACCAAAAGTCTTTTTCTATGTCTTCGCTCTTCATAAAAAAAATTGTTTGTTTTTAATGTCTTTTCGAAATCATTCATTCTAACATCAATTTTAGTTAAAATAAACCCGGGTGGGATGGGAGTGGGGTGGGTAGGTAGTGGTGGGTGGGGGTTGGTGGTATGGGTAAGGGTGGGGTGGGTGAGGGTGGGGGTGGGGGTGGGGGTAGGGGTGGGTGGGCAGGCGTGGGGGTAGGGGTGTGTAGGGTGGGGTGGGGTGGGGTTAGAATGAGATGAGGTGAAGTATATTTGAAAAGTTTCGAAAAGAGGTTCGAAAAGCTAAAAAATTTGTCTTTTTGAAAAAGATGTGAAAAAGTCTTTTTTAGATCCTTTGTCTTCTAGAAAACAAACGGTCTTTTTAAAAAACGTCTACCCTCCTGCAGATGTTTTAAAGAAAAAAGACTTTTTGGGAAAAAACAAACACCCCCTCAGTGAATTTATAATCGAAATCTAAAAAAACAAATGTACTCTCACTTGTTCCATGAATTGTTTGAAGTCATATAATCCCGAATGCACACAACTGGATAAGTCGTCTGCAAAATCCAAACGTCGATTCATATGTGATATGCCACTCGTATCAACTTTAATTACACGTAAAATTATAAAATAATCATATCATGTTTAACTGCACGGTCGGATTCTATTTTCAGATTTGCATAAATACGATACTTGTGGTAGAACTTTCGATGTCAATTTTTATGGCTGTCCAAAAGGTGTATGCAGATGTTGTATAAAATCTGCAGATTTCGTTCATGTATGAAAGGGGAGAAAGGTTTAACATAAAAGAATGTTAATATGAGCATGGATACGCTTCATAGTTACTTTACTGCAGAAGAGTGTGATGTGCAGTTTGACTTCTCCTTTTTTATGTTCACTTTGTTTCAGATCATAGGCTTGATTATGATATCCATGGAAGCCTGTGTGTGAGAGAGAGATATTTCTTTTAAATATATAATTAAAATTTAAAATTAGAGGTAAAATAGCCAATTTACAACCATTTAACAGAAAAGGTTAAATGGTAACTACAGAAGGGACCAAAACAGCAAAAAATAATCCCAACTACAAGGACCAAAACTATGAAAAAAAAATACTTAGACTAAAAATGTTAAAACATGCCGACCACAAGGACCAAAACTGTAATTTACTCTTTTTTTCTATGTAGACATGATTTTTTTTTTTGAGAGAGTGACCCATGTCAAATGCAAGAACTATTGTCATGTTTTTAAATTCATGTTGTGTTTAAGTTAAGATAATGAAAGTTTTGGTCCCAACAATTTTCAATTTGCATTATTTATAGTTTTAGTCTTTTGTAGCTTTTAATTTGTATTATTTGCATTTTTGATTCCTGTAGTTTTTAATTTAGGAAAATACTAAATTATATTTTAGTTAGTTTTTATGTAATAGTTATAGTTTTGATCTTTGCAATTAATTTGCCTTATGTACAATTCTGCATTTTAGGTCCAATCGTTGAAAATTTACATAGATGCTCATTCTAGTTAGCAAAAATTGCACGTTTGGTCCCTGAGGTTGTTATCGCCAAACCGCCGCTATTAAATGTTCTAAAATGACTATTTTACCTATGTTTTTGTTTTTTTATATTAGTTTTTATTATAAAATGTATTTATTATATCTTCTAGTAAAAAGACCCTCACTTTGTCTTTGTTTTTTGGATTATTTTTGCATATACTGATCTCAAATATATAAATTGCAAAAGTAATTTCACATACCAATATTTTATATTGATTTATTCAGTTGAAAATATAGACCTAATAAATTCACCGCAACGTATACACCATCACCATTGATTAGAGATTGTGAATTTGGTTAAAAAGAATAAATCTCACTAATTGAGTCGGGTCCGTCCAACTCCAACTAGGATGGAAATTCTTTGTAGGAGGAAGGATTTGTAATCCCAAAAAGTCGGCATTGGACTGAAAATGAAGAAATGTAGAAAGACGGGTTAAAGGTGTCGATGTTAAAACAATAAAACTTATAGGTGATAGGCGGTTTAATGTAAGTTCTTGAAAGCTAGGGGTTGATAAGTGTCTATCCCGAAAGGTGAGGGCATGTCTTGTAATTTGTAAAGTCTCAAGAATCAAAGCAGTGAAACGGTGCCGTTGACATATGGCTGTTACATTTTCAACTTTTTTCTGTTTAAACATAAAATTTTATTTTTTTTCAAAAAAAGACCTAAATTTTGGAGAAACTTTTTAATTTAGACCCTTTACCCCGGTTTTACAGGTTATACATACTTTTTTTTTTCAGAAAAAACCCTAATTTCTTTTCTTTTTTCCGAAAAAAACCCTCAATTTCAGTGATTTTTTCACAAAGAAAATTTTTTCTTTGTTTTTGTAATTGACATAACTTTCACATACGATGTCCAAATTTTACGAACTTTATATCCCTGGAAAGGTCGTAAGTAATACTACAACTTTGCTTTACTGACTTTTGTTTGAATATGTTCAGGTATTTCGCTACACTGGCTTGTTTTCTTATAATAGTTGTATCTTTTGCATACGAGCTCCGTTTTCGACGTTCTATAAGTCGACGGATTCGTAAACACGAAACATCGTGTAATGAATATTATTTAAACCAAAATATTATTTGTATGATTTATCAAATTTTACGCTACTGTAGTCTATTATTCGAAATTATATCGTTAGTCGATAATTGATTCGAAATATCGTATTTTAGTATTATAATTTTCAATAATACATTAGAAAAGTTATGAAAATTACATTTCAACGTATTATCCTAATTTGCGCTCTGGTTGACATTTGTTGACTTTTGTTGACCAAATTTGACGGATGTCACAGACGGGGTCGCAAGAAAACGACGACGTTGCACTTTTGTGGTTGGAGTTTGAACGGTACAATTTAAAACTTCACAAACGGATAAAATTTGAAATAAAAAGGCTTATGAAGACAAACAACGATCCCGCCATAATCGACAACGAGCCCGCGAAGAAAAACAACGACTAAAAGAAAAAGTTTTTGTCGTCGACTAAAAGACCCCAATTTTTTTTTCTTTTTTTACGAAAAAACCCTCGATTTTTTCTTTTTCATAAAACTTTTCAATTTAGGCCATTTACGAGTTTATCCGCAAGTTAAACGATTTTTCAGGGACTTTTTCACAAAAAAAATTATTTTTCTTCGTTTTTGTAGTTGGCATATCTTTCATATAAGATATCCAAACGACAAATTAGAAACATAAACTAAAACGACAAACATGAACTAAAACGACAAACATAAACCATCTCGAGTGCTTCCCCTTCGAGACCCTCCTCCGGATTCGACGACAAAAACTTTATGTCTTTTAGTCGTTATTTTTATTCACGGGCTCGTTGTCGATCATGGTGGGCTCATTGTTTGTCTTCGTAAGCTTTTTCTTTTCAAATTTCATCCGCTCATGAAGGTTTAAATTGTACAGTTCAAACTCCAACCACATAAGTGCCACGTCGTCACTTTCTTGCGACCCCGTCTGTGACATCCGTCAAATTTGGTCAACAAAGGTCAACCAGAGCGCAAATTAGGATAATACGTTGAAATGTAATTTTCAAAACTTTTCTAATGTATTATTGGAAATTATAATACTACAATACGCTATTTCGAATCAATTATCGAGTAAACGCTATAATTTCGAATAATAGACTACAGTATCGTAAAATTCGATAAATCATACAAATAATATTTTGGTTTAAATAATATTCATTACACGATGTATTCGTGTTTACGAATCCGTCGACTTATAGAACGTCGAAAACGGAGCTCGTATGCAAAAGATACAACTATTATAAGAAAACAAGCCAGTATAGCGAAATATCTGAACATATTCAAACAAATGTCAGTAAAGCAAAGTTGTAGTATTACTTACGACCTTTCCAGGGATATAAAGTTCGTAGAATTTGGACATCGTATATGAAAGTTATGTCAATTACAAAAACGAAGAAAAATTTTTCTTTGTGAAAAAATCACTGAAATTGAGGGTTTTTTTTTTCGGAAAAAAGAAAAGAAATTAGGGTTTTTTCTGAAAAAAAAAATATGTATAACCTGTAAAACCGGTTAAGGGTCTAAATTAAAAAGTTTCTCCAAAATTTAGGTCTTTTTTGAAAAAAAATAAAGTTTTAGGTTTAAACAGAAAAAAGTTGAAAATATAGGGTTTTTTATGAAATAAACCCTTTGTTTTAATCAAACTTAGCCACTAGACCTAATGAAATGAATTTGTCTTAAAGAAGATTATATAGTTGTCCATAAATTACGGAAAGACCCCTAAACGTTATAAAATATCACGATACTTATTTTAGTTGTATGAAATTGAAATATAGCAAAACATGGATTGAAGTACATATTTTCAGCATAATTCTAGGGTATTTTATGGAATATCGTACATTGTTACAAAATGTTAAAACCAAAACTAACATATTACCATATTTTTATAGAATTTTACCCAATGTTATAAAATCATTCATTTCAAGAAACGCCGACTAATAATAACTGTCATATTGATATCCGTTCAAAGTCCAAATAACAAAATAATCAACTTAAAACCGCGTTTATAAGTCATTATTAGCCCATAACTCACAAACAAAAGTGTTATGGAATAACCATAAATCATGTTTTGTTAGATGTTAAATATATAAAATAAAAAATAATAATAATAAAAGCACTACGTGTGAACTAAATGAAAAAATTTCTCACGACCAAAATCCACAATATTTATGTGTTATTATGCTACAGACCTCTACTCAATGAACCAAAACCATCAAACCCTAAATCCCACATCTTAACTTATCGGGATTCCGAAAAACATGGCAATCTTTGCTTTTACGCCGAAAACGCCCTCCTTCTTTTTCCAAACTACACCTTACACCCTCCTATTTTATCCTACTTTACCTTTAACAACTTCCCAATATCCAAAACCCAAAAACACATGACTCTACGAGAAACGAAACTTCTTGTATTTGTTTCGTTTCTACCCGAGGGTATTAACGTCATTTCCCTTCGAGGGTATGGAAAAGCTTCGAGGAACAACCGAGGGCGGAAGCGGAAGCGGAGACGCGGAAATCGACGTTAGCATCGCGCGTTTATTTGGCGGCGAGATTTCTTGATTCTTGGAATACAACGGAGCGGAATGTCGATTCGTATTCGTATTACCGGAAATAGCAACGGACTTTGAAAACGGTAAATTAGAAGGCGGTCTCGGAAGCTCGTGAAGCTCGCTTATTTTCGGCGAAGATATCGGTGGCGGTGAAGCGCTACGCGACGGTTGCGACACCGGAATCCGCGATGGCGGTTGCGGAAGCTCGGAGGTAATCGGGCCACTAGCGGACGCGATTTTGAAAGAGGATTGTTTGCTTGGTGGTAGTGGACCGGAATAGGATTGTCGTTTGACTATTTTGCCCTCGGGGTAGTGGACCGGAATAGGATTGTCTTGTTGTGAGGCAGAGAATCTTGCGGTGGATGGGGCGGGGAGTTGGGTGGCGGGAGTGGAATCGGTGTCGAGTGGAATTGGTTGGAATGGAATGGAATGAGAAATGGAGGGTTTTGAAATTGGATTCCGGGTGTCGATAATGGGAGGCGGGAGGACATAAGAGTAAAATTTACGCGGTGGTTGTGTTCCTTTTTGTTTATCGGATTTGTCGATTTTTTCCGGGAATAGCGGGGCGGAATAGCTGCTTCCTCTTGGTTGCCTTGCGTAAATCTGCTCCCCTTTTTGTTTGTTCCGATTCATCTGCAGGGAATAACTACGGAATTAGGAATTGGCCGGAATCGGAATTTGATTCCATTCCGGAGTTTTGGTTTCAAATGAGAAATGACTATAGAATTCACAGAATTAGGAATTGGCCGGAATCGGAATTTGATTCCATTCCGGAGTCTTGGTTTCAAATGAGAAATGACTATAGAATTCACAGAATGACTATAGAATTCACAGAATTAGGAATTGGCCGGAATCGGAATCTGATTCCATTCCGGAGTTTTGGTTTCAAATGACTACGGAATTCGTAAAATGCTACCCGTGATGGGATCATGGGAATCAACTTTCGTTTGATAAATTCATAGAAGTTAATTCGAATCGTCTGTCATTTGTGTAAATGACTGAAATACCCTTACTAAAATAAAAATTGAGAGTTTTTTCTGTACCTCTGAATCTTCTAAATACGGAACATCGACTTGGTCCAGCTGGAAAATAAAATACGTTATATGAAAATAAAATAAAATTTAATTTATGTAACAAAAAATTACCTCCATTGGATTTGGTGAACTTCCATCATCATCATCAAACACGTGTTTTTTTTGTTTATTATAATCAAAACTTAATTCTCCATCATCGGTGCTTTCATAGCCACTCATCGGTTCACCTCCTGTGATTTGGTAATCGATTCGATGTTTTTCCGCAACGTTTCTTATGGAAGGTTCTACTGCTTCTAGAACTTTCAATCCCTTCCGAAAGAAATTCAACTGTTTCCAAGAAATTAAAAAAGAAAAGATATTCATAAATCATAAATAATGTCACATTAAAAAAGAAAAGAAAAAATATATAATTTTAACCTGTGCAGCATGATGGCGAGCAGCTTGTGTTAAAAGACTACGACATTGTCCTTCTTTAAGTGATTTCACTCTAAAAACACAAAGCCTTGTAACTTCATCGAATTCCTCTTGAGCTTCTTTTAGTTTTTGTTCAACTTTTCCATTTCTCAATTTCCCTTTTTCCTTATGTTGTGCCATCATGTATTCGTAAACCTCCCTGAAAATTCGGACCCCGGTCAACAAAAGTCAACTTTAATTACAATGTTTAAAAAACTTCACCTTTTTTCATCACATTGAAGTTTCATCTCCTCCACTTTCCTTAACTCACTAAGGAGAGACTCTGATGGATTTGTAATTGTCACAACCACATCAGATCGCTGACATGGAAAATATTGATGAGTCACTAATTGTAATAATTTGAAATTAGGTTTTTTTTTTTCGTGTCTTCTTTGAGTTTTGTATGCTTACATAAGTATCAGCAATTTTCTGAAGTTCCAATTGCATATCACCTAAAGTCGATAGCATTTTTCCTGTATGGAAAGAAAATAAGTCGATAAATCGATAAAATTCGAACTCAAAAGCTTCCAAAAGGGCAAAAATGTAATTACCACTTTCACCATCAGGATCTGCACCGGTTGTCCCCAGTAAACAGCTTCCCATTTCATTTAGTGACTCCGAAAATTCTAGAAACAAGAATTCATGTCTAATTATCAAAAAGGTTTTTGTATTGGTGTGAATTATGTAAATTGTATTAAGGTTATTGGTATTTAACTACATCACATTGTAGAAGGAGAATCACAGGTTAAAAGTTATTGACTCCTAAGAGCTTTTGTTTCACTTGATTGAATGTAAACTTGGTATACATAGCAAATATGGAGTTTTTTATGAAGAGAAAGTGAATCTGTTACCGTATATACTATTTGCTGTTGCAGCTGCTGCAGATAATAAACCATCATAGCAGTTTCTCATATCTTGCATATCCTGGATGAAGGGGAAAAAAGCATAATGGTAGAACTATATGTAGATTCTTAATCATCTGAACTCTCTGTTGTTAGTGTATAGTTATTTAGAGGAGTAGTGTAATTCAGTGCGAATCAAATTGTAGGGTTATAGTTCGAAAACTCGAATCAAAGGAGAAATACAGGTGGTGCAAAGTTAATTGAAATCGAACCCTAATACGCCTGATTTAGACTGGAAGGTTGAAGTTGGAAAAGGAAAAGCGTACATTCATTGATTCAAATCAGAAGCGATAAACATAAAGCATCAAGGAAAGCAAACCCTACCTTGGAAGCCTGAGCAAGCTCATCTATATGGGCGGAAGGCTGATGATCCCTCATCTCCCTCACATCGCTCTTCTGTAACGATAATTTCCGCCCGAGCTTCCCCAGTGACGACTTCATTTGTTCTATATGTAATTAATCAAAGCACTGAACCGATGTGATATAGATAGATATCTTCAACGAGATGAAACGACTATGGAATTGAAAACAAATTCGGATTTGTGCGAATGATCGGCAAGTGGATGCTTGTTAATTTCAACAACATTCAAGTGAGGACGAAGCAAAGTTGAAGATTGAGGGGTTACGGCAGAAGGAGGTTGTTGGCATGATGGGTTAATAAATTTGTGGGTTGAACTTTGACCATGTTCAAGCTTCAACAAATGGCGATTCGCAAATCTCCAATCAGTGATCCAGATACATTTGATTTTGACTAATATAATACCTAGAAATACCAAAACATGCTATTTTCTTCCTATACGCATTCATGGTTTTCAAATGTCTTTACTTTGCTTTCGTGTGTTGAGTGCTAACCACGGTTACGAAAATTACCCACTTGTAGATAACAATAACATGAATGGCAAATTAGGCAATGGGGTCGATAATTTGACAAAATGAACTTGGTTGATTTTACTATTTTAGAATGCCCTATAGATAGTTGGAAAGGGTATTCATAAAATGATCATTTTCAAATTTGGAAACGTGAAGAAATAACCTAATCTTTTTGGTGTTTATCAATGACTACCGTATATAAAATAGCATATTTTGGATTTATTTTAAACTGATATTATGTTACACTAAAACTCGGGATGAGATTCTGGACCTTCTATCCGACCCGAATCAGATATTAGACCGGGACCCGGACCTAGATTATGTCTCATGGGTACGGTTTTCGGTTCTCCAATTCTCACCAAATCGGTTATCGGTCCGATTCGGGCCAGGTTCGAAACTAAACACGCATATTTTCTTGTATAACTGAATCGGAACCGGGGTATTCGGTCTGGTTCCCGATTCTTTGTTTCCTACGAAATCGGTTCTCGGTTCTTGTGTTCTCGGTCCAGTTCGGTCCCGGTCCGGACACGATCTCATCTCTAACTAATACTATATATTTCTAGGCTTAATTCATCTCAAACAAGGTTTCTCATGGCTAGGTTGGGATTTTATGCTAGGATTCAGAAACCAAGAGGTGAGGAGTCCATCATCTAGTCCCCAAATTTCTTCCCATTCCACAAAGTGGAACCATCATGGCCTTAAATGTCACTAAATGGCTTTAAAAGCTCATTGCAAGCAAAAGAACATGAAGAACAAGGGTTATGGATACTTACAAAGGTCTAGAAGTATCAAAGAAGCTAACCCCTCCTAGAAACAACCTTCTCATTCACTCCCTCTTCCTTACTTCCTTCTAAATCCTTCAAGAATCCACAAATGGAGCAAAATCACCAAAAAGGGCTAGATAGAGAGTTTTAGGGTTTCTCAGAGGTTAGAGGTGAGAAATGACAGCCTCCCTTAGGGTTTTTAGCTTAAATATGGCACATAACACGATTTTTAGGATTTTAGTGCAAAAATTGGTTAGCGACACATCGCTAACTGTCTAACGTGCATGGCCATTATCTTCGAGCATAGCGTCGCGAGGGACACATGCATGGCGACGCGACCCCTACCAGTAATAGCGTCGCTAACATCATGATAGCGCTGCTAACCCTCTTTTTCACATTTTCAGACTTTTAATTAATTAATCAAGGAGAGAGGTTCTGATTCCTGATTTGATTGGATTGTTTCCTTAATTATCACCGATCAAACCTGCATTATTTCTCACCTCCCTTCAAGTATAAATGCCCCCTCTGGGCACTCATAGTTTTCGTCCCACTCAGAGCTCCTCTTTAGACATGAGTTTTCTCCTCTCTCTCTCTCACTCTCTCTCTCTCTCTGTTTATTGGCTACTCCATAATTCCCTTCTAGGGTTTTAAGGCAAGTCTTCTTTAGTTAAATATTTGGTTTGGCTTTGGGTGTGAACCATCAGAGGTGTTCTACTTTGGACACTTGCTACCTTGGCTCAAGTTCTTCAAAGCAAAGTGGTTTTGCTTAAGGTTAGTTTTCTCGATCTTTCTTGTAGTTGTTAATATTATCAAGCATGTACCCTGTAGGATAGAAATGTTCTAGCCTTAGCTTAATTTCAAGCATGTACCTTGTAGGATAGAAATTTTCTAGCCTTAGATAAATTTTAATATGTTTTTGCTGCCATGACTAGTGAATCTAGGGTACAGAAAACTTATCAGTGGTATCAGAGCCGAGCTTAGATGAAATTAGCACTGCATAACTGAATAATTTAAATAGTTTAAATTATTAAACCTATATATATATATACACACACACATATATATATATATATATATATATATATATATATATATATATATATATATATATATATATGGTTTTCAAAATTTATGTAATTTTTGTTGGGATTTGATCATATAAACATAATATTCATACAACGGAAGACTTAACAAGATCAAATCACATAAATATCCATGAACAAAATCCAGGATCATGCATTTCATATCGGTTATAGCTACTTTAAATCATAATTAGAATGTACATCATCTAATCTCCTTATTTGATTTCTGTTTAATGCCACTTTGTAGAGGATGAACAAGATCCAAAGTAGAATCCCTCTGATGATTCACACCCAGGATATTAAGAAAACCAGACAGACATAGTTTCCACTTGGGAAAGGAGGCAAAGAACTTAAACCCTAGAGAGGGATGAATTTCGTAGAAGGGAGGGGGAGGATGGATATAGGCGGCTCAATGAGAGGTGAAGCAAAACTTGAGGAGGTATTCCAAGAAGTTCCATGATGAAGTTTTCCTAAGATTTCATGAAGTACATTCAATATCTCTCACCATTTCGGGGGTATTGTTAATGTAAATGCCGAAGATGTTGAAGATTTGAGGAGATAAGGAACTTCATCAAGAATTCAACAGCTGAGGAACCTAACAGCAGCCGAGGAACCTAACAGCAGTCGAGGAACTTAACATTAGCTGAGGAACCTAACAGCAGCCGAAGAACTTAACAGCAGCAGAGGAACCTAACAACAGCTGAAGAACGTAACAGCAACAAAGAACTTAACAGCAGCTGAGGAACCTAACAGCAGCCGAAGAACGTAACAGCAACCGAGGAACCAAACAGCAGTCGAAGAACTTAATAACAGCCGAGGAACCTAACAGTAGTCGAGGAATCTAACAGCAGCCGAGGAACCTAACAGCAGCTGAGGAACCTTATCAACAGTCGAGGTATATTTGCAGTTGAGGAACCTTATCAGCAGTCGATGTATATTAGCAGTTGAGGTTCCTATCAGCAGCAACGAACCTTGAGCTGGACTAAGAAGTTGGGATGGTGACCCTGTTGGAAATCATAGTTCATGTAATTAGTTTCAAAAACAAGAGTTTGCAACGGAAGCATAAAATCATGAACACAAATTCCATTTTCAAGAGGATCATGCTACATGCATGTAGAGATAAGATGAAGAACAAATATAGATTAAGTTCAAGATCATAACCTTTGTTCTTGGGTTTGGTTTGGATGATTTTGATAGCTAGGAATCAAGTTAGAATCCCTCTATAGTTGATCCACCACAAGCTTGAACACCCTTGAATGCTAGTTCCACAACTTGCAAGATAAGACTCCTTTTCTTATGAAACCAAAAAACCAATTTTGCTAAGCACTTAAGGAGAGTTATTTGGCTGATTTTTAAAGCAAGAATGATCACTTATGCACCTCTAAATCTCGGCCATTATATCACCCCAAAAGAAAAGAAAAGCACATGCAACTAGCTTAAAAGAAAGTCCCATTTGATTTCTATAATCAAAAGCTAGAAGACACAAAGTATCTTCCACCTCTTTTAAGTTCTTAATGCATTCTTTTCCTTCCAATATGGCTGATTTTATGATGACAAATGGAGTGCTAGTGGGTTGTTATTATTTATAAAACTTAGATAATAATAAGCTTATAAATAATACATCTTCTTATTTCTTTAATGGGATAACATTTAACCCATAATCATATACATAAATAAACCATCTAAATATACAATCTTAATTGTATAATTATATATATACATATATATATATATATATATATATATATATATATATATATATATATATATATATATATATATATATATATATATATATATATATATATAACAATATATATTTTTATTTAATTTACCAATTAAATTAAATAAAAGGCTTACTTATAAATCAATTAAATCGTTTAACAATTTAAACAATTTAATTGTTACACTTAATTAATTCATCACATATGAATTACTAATCAACCTTTAATTTTTGTAGTTATTTTTATTTACCTCAAATAATAATAACCTACAAGATTAATTGCAGTTTTAGTATCATTTGATGTTAAATCAAATTTAACATTCTAAATGATCAATTGGTGTCAAACTTGTTGTTGGTGTGACCCTATAGGATCATGTATTATTAGTAATATCATTTTATGATAATACCTTTATTCAAGAATCACTTATGATGATGATCCATGGAGTGATCTTGATAACGGGTCAAGTCCAATACTTGTTCACTGACAAGTACCTATGAATTTGGTTGCAACCTTTTGCTACTTTTACTCATAAAAGTCAACCAATCCAATTCATATTAGTCTTACTTCATAATTGCTCCCACAACTATGATCGACTATGGACGTTTAGAATAAGTAAATTATTCAAGGATTAAACATGCTAATAAAACACAAAATTATGAAAAAAAAACATCACGTCACATATATTACATAATTCTTGTCGTTTACATAAGTTCATATTCATAAAACACTAAACACAAATCAAATCCATTCATTAGAAAAACGGAGTCCTATACCCTTAGCATGACTTTCATGCTTAGTTTGGGGTAAAGGCTTCGTGAATGGGTCTGCCAAATTCTGATCTGTATGAACCTTGTGAATACTTATTTCACCATTCTTAACTTCATGTCTAATGTAGTTATACCTTCGGTGAATGTGTTTGGTCTTTTGATGCAATCTAGGTTCCTTTGCTTGAGCTATAGCACCTAGATTGTCACAGAAGATTTCTATAGGGTCCCGAATGGAAGGAACAACCCCTAGATCTTCTATGAACTTTCTCATCCATACAGCTTCTTGAGCAGCTTCCGAAGCAGCAACATACTCTGATTCTGTAGTGGATTGTGCAATCACTTCTTGTTTGGAACTCTTCCAAGACACGGCTCCTCCATTTAAAATAAAGACATACCCAGATTGAGATTTCGAATCGTCCCTATCTGTTTGGAAGCTTGCGTCAGTGTAACCCTTTACCTTTAAGCTTTCTTCCAAACCGCCGTAAACTAAGAACATATCTTTAGTTCTTCTTAAGTACTTAAGAATGTTCTTTACAGCAGTCCAGTGGGCTTCACCTGGGTTCTGTTGATATCTACTAGTCATACTTAAGGCACATGAGACGTCGGGCCTAGTGCATAACATGGCATACATGATGGACCCAATTGCTGAAGCATATGGGACATGTTTCATCCTTTCAAGTTCAGTCCTAGTGTTTGGGCACTGAGACTTGCTTAGGATGGTGCCATGCAGTATTGGCAAGAATCCTCTTTTGGAGTCTTGCATCTTGAATCTTTTCAAGATTTTATCAATATATACACTTTGGCTAAGACCAATAAGTCTCTTAGATCTATCTCTATAGATCTTTATGCCTAATACATAAACAGCTTCCCCTAGATCCTTCATTGAGAAACAATTCTCAAGGAACGCTTTGACACCTTTTAAGGTTGGGATGTCATTTCCAAATAAAAGTATGTCATCTACATACAATACTAGGATTATGACAATGCTCCCACTAGCTTTCTTGTAAACACAGGAGTCATCCTCATTTTTGATGAATCCAAAACTCGTAATCTTTTCATCAAAACGGATGTTCCATGTTCGAGACGCTTGCTTTAATCCATAGATAGATCTTTTAAGCTTGCACACTTTGTTTAGATGCTTGGGATCGACAAAACCTTCAGGTTGATCCATATAGACATCTTCCAATAAGTGTCCATTAAGGAAAGCGGTCTTGACATCCATTTGCCATATCTCATAATCATAGTACGCGGCTATGGCAAAAAGTATCCTAATCGACTTGATCATTGCCACTGGTGAAAAGGTCTCATCATAGTCAATACCATGAGTCTGTGAGTATCCCTTAGCGACAAGTCTAGCCTTAAAAGTGTGAACATTTCCATCCATGTCGATTTTCTTCTTGAAAATCCATTTGTTCCCAACAGTCTTACAATTGGTGGGAAGATTAACCAAGTTCCAAACTTAATTATCGTGCATGGATTGCATCTCAGTGTTCATGGCCTCAAGCCATTTATCAGATTCAGGATCTGATATTGCACTCTGATAGTTGACGGGTTCATCAGAATCTATCGTATAACATTCCTCTTCCATCATAAGGTAACCATACCTTTCTGGTTCAAATCGAACCCTACCAGATTTGCGAACACCTTGTGTTACAGTTTGTTCCTGATCAACCGTTTGTTCAGGTTCAACAATTTCTTGTTGAATGCTAGATTCAACTTCTTGTGTATCAGGTTGTGGTTCCTGAAGTTCCTCAAGTTCCACAAACCTCCCACTAGCCTCTTCCGTCAGAAACTTGTTTTCTAGGAATTCAGCTTTTCGAGAAATAAATATCTTATTCTCGATGGGATTGTAGAAATAGTATCCAAGAGAATCTTTCGGATACCCTACAAAAATACATTTAGTTGAACGGGGTTCTAATTTGTTTGAAGCTTCTTGTCTAACATAAGCTTCACAACCCCATACCTTGAGATAGGATAAAGATGGAACCCTTCCATGCCATATCTCATAAGGCGTTTTATCTACCTTTTTAGTAGGTGCCATGTTTAGGAGACGAGCAGCTGTTTGTAAAGCATAACCCCAAAATGATAAAGGTAGAGTACTTCTACTCATCATGGATCGAACCATATCCAATAGTGTTCGGTTCCGCCTCTCAGACACACCATTATGTTGTGGTGTTCCAGGTGGAGTAAGTTGTGAAAAAATTCCACAAGTCTTAAGATGATCCATAAAGTTTGTACTTAAGTACTCACCTCCTCTATCAGAACGAAGAACTTTAATTATTTTGTTAAGTTGATTTTCCACTTCACTTTGAAACGTTTTGAACATTTCAAACGCCTCATGTTTATGTTTAATCAAATAAACATATCCAAAACGACTAAAGTCGTCAGTGAAGGTGATGAAATATCTTTCACCATATCTAGTCATTGGCTTGAAAGGACCACATACATCCATATGTATGATTCCTAACAAGTCCTTTGCTCTCTCATTGGTTCCGGAGAAAGGAGCTTTAGTCATCTTGCCATGTAAACAAGATTCACATATATCAAATGAGTCATTCTCATTTTCCTTCAAAAGTCCACTCTTTTGAAGTTGGGATATGCGATTCTTGTTTATATGCCCAAGGCGACAATGCCATAGATAGGTTTGACTCAAATCACATTTGGGTCTCTTGGTGAAAGTGTGGTATAAAGAGCCATGGTTAGTCTTTTCATCAAGGTTTACTTCATAAATTCCATTTAAAGGCCTAGCCTCAAAATAGAATACATTATTTTTGTAAACACAAATATCATCATTCATAAAGGAAAGATCAAATCCACACTATCTTAATTTAGCAACCGAAATAATATTCCTAGTCAAGCTAGGAACATAGTAAACATTCAACAATGTCATACACAAGCCATTAGGTAGTAATAAATTAAAACTTCCAATTGAATCCACCGCAACCCTTGCATTGTTTCCAACCCGGAGTACTACCTCATTTGCCTTCAGTCGCCTACTCCTTTTGAACCCCTGCAACATATTACATATGTGAGTTCCACAACCAGTATCAAATACCCATGTGTTAGGAGATAAATTATAAAGTTCTAGGTCTATCACATAGATACCTGAAGTGCCCTCATCGGCATTCTTCTTCTTCAACTCCGCAAGATAGGTAGGGCAATTTCTCTTCCAATGCCCAACCTTGCCACATTCGAAGCACGCGTCTTCTTTGGCAACTTTTGCCTTCTTCTTGGGCGGACGAGATGATTGGACAGCTTTCTTGCCCTTTCCTTTGACAACCTTTGCATTTCCCTTGCCCTTGGAGTTGTTGGGGTGTTCGGGTCTAGTTCTCTTTGTGCCACCTTCCTTGATCATGAGAACTTGAGTGGTTTTCTTAGGCAGATTCTTTTCCGCGGTAATTAGCATCCCATGTAATTCCGGGATAGTCTTGTTTAAACCATTCATGTTATAATTCATGACGAATGGATCAAAAGACTTTGTCAAGGAGTTAAGGATCATATCCGTTGCTAGCTCTTCTGGCATCACAACTCCAAGACGTGCCAAATGATCAATGTGACTCTTCATTTTGAGCACATAAGAGCTTACCGACTGCCCATCCTCCATCTTGCAAGCATGGAAAGCCCGAACAGTTTCGAACCTTTCCGTTCTTGCAAGTTGTTGGAACATTTCCTTTAGTTGATTAATCATGTCATAGGCTGAATGATTCTCCAAATCCTTCTGAAGGTCGGGAATCATGGTTGCCAGCATGAGGCATGATGCATCGATGGAATCATCCATCTTTTTAAGCCATGTATCGTGTGCGGGCTTAGGAATGGCAGGGGGCACTTCAGGAAGTGGTTCATTGAGAACATATTTTTCTTTTCTTGTTTGAGAACAATTCTCACACTACGGTACCAATCCAAGAAGTTGGTATGGTTAAGTTTTTCTCCCTCAAGGAGGGACCGTAGTGAGGTTTTGTTAGGAGCCGAGTTTGTTGCGTTTGGTGCCATCTACAAAATTTTGACAAGGTTCTATTTAGTAAATTATGATATTAAGTCCTTAATAATTAATACCCTTTCTTGTTTCATAAACTTTAATTAATTAAGGTCTAGAATCCAAGTTGCATTACGAATAAGTGGTTAGGTATCCTTTATCCCGCCTATTCGAATCAACAAGGTAGGTAACGGTTTACCAATTATATCCAAATATAATTTCTAGAGTTATGGGATCTCATTATAACATTTATAAGTTTGGCATGTTTGATCCCATCTATGCCTTGGATTTCTAATGCTTAGGTGACCTTTATCACAAGAGATTTCCAAACGAATCATCCTACTTAAACGGACGTGTAGTTTTGACAACTATTAATGGTTAGGTGTCCTTTATCCCATCAATATTGCAAAACTACTTCTTGTATCACAAGAAGACTCCAAGTGGTTAGGTATCCTTTATCCCACAAGGAAATACAAGTGATACATGAGTGTCTTTAAGAGGGACGACATTGATTCGTATTTCATAAGGGATTTGAATGTTTTACAATTCTAATTTTGAAAAACATATGGTATCATGTAGATTGCATGCATCCAATGAACATGGTACCATTAAATCTTATTTTGTTAATTGGTTCCTTAATCATAAAATCTCCATTTTATTGATTCTTTGTTTGTGGTCAAGATTACAATTAATATCCAATATTAAGTTTGAGTTTGATCACATATATTAGAACCAATTTATAATCCTAAATAATTACCATTATTACTTAGGGTTGGAGTTTGTAAGAGTTCATAAAATCTCCATTTTATTTCTTGTTTCAATAATTTTCAAAACTTGACTTAATAGGTTTTATAACAAAACCCATTTTAATAAAACCAATTTTATCACATCTTATGTTTTAAATGTCAACTTTTGAAAAATACAAACTCCTTGATGATTATGTTTAATTATCTTGGTTGTCTAGCATGCAAAATCTTATTTTCATCCACAACATAACATAATAAAACATTCAATCATCACAAGCATGCATGGGTGCATAAACACAAGCCAACTAGTTTGATATTTCATGTGAGCCATACATGAAATATCAAGTCCAAACCTAGGGACAAAAAGGTGACAAAAACTCAACCAAATGATCTTCGATTTGGCTACAATTTTGCCAAGCTTCTTATATCACCAAATGACACTTGAACCACCATTTCTTGACATCATGGAGTGAGTTATGAATTTTTCTTTGAGCCCTCAAAAGTTGCGACCAGCAGGGGCAGCAGGAAGAAATATTGTGGTTTTTTGTTGCATTTTTCAATTCATTCTTGGCCATATTGATGCTAATACTTGTTGAAACTTAATGTATATACTAGATATTAAAGTTACCAACAATTATATCACCAAATGACCAAGATATGAATTTTTTAAAACCTTTCTAAACAATTTCGAAATCTGGACAGCAACTCTTCAGAAAGTGCTGCTGTTGGGTGCAATCTTCTCTTGGTCTTTTACTTCCTTCTCTTGTTACATTTTGTTAAATAAATAAAATACAACTATTCTAATATTTACAAAATGAATATTAAGAAGGAAATAACTAATTATTATTACAAACCATTTGAATAAATGAATAGATTACAACCATATCGAATACAAACACAAAATATGCATCATATGGTCCTTGGCTTGTTTATGCACCATTTTATCACATAAAATCATAAGAAAATCAACACTTTGTTTTTATAAGGCAACATCTATGTAACCAAATGCATGCATACTTAAAATATAGTTGGTTACATAAAATCATAGATTATATACTTGCATGTTGCCAAAGAAGCCATGCATGAAACTTTCATTCAAGAAGATGAACATTCATGGCTTCCAAAAACCAAGTTTATCCAAATAAACTTATTATCTAAACATGCAATATAGCCATGGCTCTGATACCAATTGTTGGAAATCATAGTTCATGTAATTAGTTTCAAAAACAAGAGTTTGCAACGGAAGCATAAAATTATGAATACAAATTCCATTTTCAAGAGGATCATGCTACATGCATGTAGAGATAAGATGAAGAACAAATATAGATTAAGTTCAAGATCATAACCTTTGTTCTTGGGTTTGGTTTGGATGATTTTGATAGCTAGGAATCAAGTTAGAATCCCTCTATAGTTGATCCACCACAAGCTTGAACACCCTTGAATGCTAGTTCCACAACTTGCAAGATAAGACTCCTTTTCTTATGAAACCAAAAAACCAATTTTGCTAAGCACTTAAGGAGAGTTATTTGGCTGATTTTTAAAGCAAGAATGATCACTTATGCACCTCTAAATCTCGGCCATTATATCACCCCAAAAGAAAAGAAAAGCACATGCAACTAGCTTAAAAGAAAGTCCCATTTGATTTCTATAATCAAAAGCTAGAAGACACAAAGCATCTTCCACCTCTTTTAAGTTCTTAATGCATTCTTTTTCTTCCAATATGGCTGATTTTATGATGACAAATGGAGTGCTAGTGGGTTGTTATTATTTATAAAACTTAGATAATAATAAGCTTATAAATAATACATCTTCTTATTTCTTTAATGGGATAACATTTAACCCATAATCATATACATAAATAAACCATCTAAATATACAATCTTAATTGTATAATTATATATATACATATATATATATATATATATATATATATATATATATATATATATATATATATATATATATATATATATATATATATATATATAACAATATATATATTTTATTTAATTTACCAATTAAATTAAATAAAAGGCTTACTTATAAATCAATTAAATCGTTTAACAATTTAAACAATTTAATTGTTACACTTAATTAATTCATCACATATGAATTACTAATCAACCTTTAATTTTTGTAGTTATTTTTATTTACCTCAAATAATAATAACCTACAAGATTAATTGCAGTTTTAGTATCATTTGATGTTAAATCAAATTTAACATTCTAAATGATCAATTGGTGTCAAACTTGTTGTTGGTGTGACCCTATAGGATCATGTATTATTAGTAATATCATTTTCTGATCATCCTTGAGCATATAGAACTAACAGACTCAGCAATAGAAAATCTACCAAGGAGTTCTACTTGAGGAGCATCAAAAGATTCAAGACTTAGACTAAGTAGGCTAGTAATAGTTTATTATTATTTGTTGTACTTGAGATCTGGAAGATATCTCTTCTCCTCCTATAAATAGGAGCCTTGGGTCATGAATATCAAGTGAGATCAACTAGAGATTGTGAGAAAACTATCACTCCAATAAAGTCTAAAGGAATTGGAGGAGTGGCTGGAAAAATCTCTACAACCACCACATGAACATCAAGAACACATTCTTTATTCTTTCCTTTAACCACTATAGATCTCTATGTAATTCATCTTAGACTAGAAAAAGTGTTTGCGAGTCAAATCTTAAATTTGTAACACCTTTCTTTTATCAATGAAAAATATGAATTACATTATATCGTTTAATTATTGTCTTTTAATTTCCGCACTTGTTCTTTACAATTTATTTAATATTCCGTAACTTTATATTTCAAGTCATTTATATTTTCCGCATCGTTCCTTTATATTTTAGCACTTAATTTGTTAATATATCTTCGTTTATTGTTGAGCGAAAGATCTTGGACCCGAAAACCTTCGAGTTTTCGCATATTTTAATTTTCAACAAGGTCTTAATTCTTCCAGGGACCTTCCAAATAGAACCTAAATCCATAAAAATTATAACTTTACCATCCAAACGTCATCATACAAGCTTAAGAACAAGATCCAAGTCCAAAATGGTCCAAAACCAACCAAAATCACCAAAGAGAGTTTGGCGTACTCTCTAAACCAGCCTAATGGTTCTAAAACAGAACTTAATTGCATAAAGTTCCAAACTTTATCCTTCCCAATCATGGACAATACTAAAGAAGGACCATTACTTTATTTCAATCCATAAAATCTCACACTAAATATAAGAATAACCTCAAAAACATAAAAAGGTGGGAATTTTACTCACAATGGTCTAGAAAAAAGAACTCTAGCTGATTTCCCACTTGAAGAATGCCTTCTAGCAATGCTACCAACCGTCTCGCATCATCAAAGCTTCAATAATCCATCCAAAGAGACCAAAATCATCAAAAACCCATTCAAGAAAGCTAGAGAGAGGAGAGAGACGTTCTAGAGGCTGAAATGATGCAAATGACGGCTAACCTAGGGTTCCCCACCCTTATGAATGGCCCAAAATTCAAAATCTAGGGTTTTGACCCAAATAGGATAGTTAGCGTTGCTAACTCTTTAGTTAGCGTCGCTAATTGAGATCGTGCACACCACTTCCAAACCCTGCGAAAATTAGCGGCGCTAACTGCATTAGCAGCGCTAATCATAACATTAGCGGCGCTAACTGCATAACTTCCCAAAATCTCATATTTTGCTTCCTTTTTCGTGTTGAACTTGTAATACCGTGTTTTTAAATTATAGAGATTTCGAGTTAATCTTGGTGTGATTAAGATTAGTTAGCTTGTTGTATGAGTTTGGGTGATTAAAAACCCATTTGGGAGAAGTTTGGACTTGAAAAATGCCAAAACAGAGCTACACGGGTCGTGTATAGTCACATGGGTCGTGTAGAAAACCTTTAGAAACCAAACAGTAAGCCTTCCAGAGTCACACGGGTCGTGTACCTCTACACGGGTCGTGTAGAGTGTTCAAAAGGAGTCCGAAAGCCAAAACAGACCTACACGGGGCGTGTGAGTCTACACGGGTCGTGTAGAACAGCCTTACACGGGGCGTGCGAGTCTACACGGGTCGTGTAGGCCTGACAGCACTATATAATGTGCAGAAAATGCACATTTCGGGAAAAATAGACCCATTTCGATATCCAGAGCTTCCTAAGGCGATTTTCCACCAAATTGAGCCGTGAGATGCGTAAGGAAGAGTAAGGAGACTTCAATCTAACCCCATAAACACGCTCACGATTCCTAATTCATCGAGGTGAGTAATTTATTGATTTTGGGGGTTTGAAACCCTAACTTTCATTTTCATGTTTTAGCTATATATTGCTATATATGTTGTTAGTAGATTGTTAGTGGATGCCTTTAGAGTTATTTGTGAGATTATTGTCGAGTTTCTACGGTTGAATTAGTAGAACCGCGAATTTGGGGGTTTCGGTAAATATTGAGTTGATATTACCGTTTATACTCTTTTGTTTCCTCTTTTGATTTATATATCTTTGAGATAGATGTAATTGAGTTGATTGTGGATATTGGAGAATTGATTTAAACTATGGTGAAATAACTAAGTCTAGCGAACAGGAGCCCGGTACGCATAATTCGAGGGTTCCAAATACTAAGTCGTTATCAGGTGAGTACTTTTATGTACTTGAGTAGAATTTTACCTTGTGGTAAACCGAGTTTATAAATATATATATATGTGTTAGGTTGTTATTGTTGTAATCTAATTATGGAGTAAATTGTTATCTGTGAATAACAACAATTGAGTTGAACATACATATTTATTGTATAAACTGAGTAGATGTTTGTGTAGTCACACTAAAGAGTTTTGAGTCTAATTGTATAGCCATGAGGGCTATTGAGCTGGAATAGAGTTGGAGTGATTTTGTTATCTGTGGATGACAAGAATGAGTTGCAATCTATATTGAGTATAAGAGTAGAGTATGTGATAAATTGGTTGACTTAAAGAGTCCTTGAGTTTAATTGTTACAGTCATGAGAATTGCTATGATTGAATATAAGTTGGTTGTTAAAAATAAATATATGTGAGAATGTGGTCGAGTTATGAGTAGTACTAATTGTGGTATTTTATGGAATTGATGTTATTAAATATTAGCTGGTATTTGTAAAGCTAATATATTTACAGATTTCAGATTTAAGAGAAAGTGGATATTTGCTAATGAGATTAGCAAAAGAGAATGATAAAGATATTTACTGAGAGGGATTACTGGAGTGTAATTGAGATTACTCACTAAGCTTTATAAGCTTACACTTGAGTTGTATGTTGTTTTGCAGGTATTTGTAGCTGTGATAGGGGAAGGCATGTGATAAAGAGAGACGAACGACTTAGAGCCTGTCCTTTAGTTGTGTTAGGTTTATTTGTAATGCCTGGTCAAACTGTAAGGACCTTTTGTGTAATTAAATATAACATCTTGTTTACGTGGTTTGAGTACAAGTATGCCCATTTTGATGTATTATTGCTTGAAAATTTTTGGGTGTACTTTGTATGAGAAACCGGGCGTTACAGAACTTGAACCTTTCAGGATTAGGGTCTTACAACTCTCCTCCACTTAACGGGATTTTGTCCCCTAAATCCTTTCCTTACTTACCCTAATCACGTGCCAAAACTTCAAACCAATCCATGGTTATTAACATCCTTACATGACCGAACTTGTCGAAACCAGAAAGATCCCACTACTAACCTCGAGCAAAGAACATGAATATCCAAGTATGACGCATTCATACCAAAATCCACACCCAGCAGTCTGAAAACAACACCGAACTCCCCGTGCCTAATCTATGCCGACCCACAATTCAAGATACGCACCTTCGGGAATCCATACCAAGCCCCATGGCTAACAAACCTACTCTTTCGCTGCCTTAGAAGACACTCAACACATAACACCAACTAAGCTATTCACACTACTCACCGCCTTAACAACTCATAAGCAGACTGTCCAAGAGTATCCAACTAATCAAGATCCAATCACACAATACACCACTCATGTACAACCCATCGGGCTATCCCCGCACTCATCATCTTACATGGAATCACAGGTTCCGCGTTCCGTTCAGCTCATAACCGAACTCGCAGGCCTTTCCCTATTTCATACATTCAGGTTCTCCGCTCCGCCCAGCTCATGACTAGACTCACAGTCCTTCCCTGACTTACCCTATTCAGGTTCTCCGTTCCATCCAGCCTACAACGGACTCGAAGTTGTTCCCTTATTCATTCTGATTTCCCTCAGTTGCAAGAACAAATCAGGCGACCGAGAACAACACCTAACTTTTATCAATCCGCCAGCAGGGCTACACACAACCTTTCCAAATCCCAACTCTAGGTTCCCGACCTAGGATCAATTACTCAATCCACTGCAACAAACTCAAGTGACAAAACACAGGGCCGCTACACCCGATCCTTCCTATACAACAGACAAAGCAGGCCTAACCAATAACCACCATCTTCCGTCGAAAACCTTGTAGACCCAAATGCAAGCAGAAAACATACGACCTCCCAAAACCTTCGAGAACGAACCCGCGATACACCCGACCCGAAGCCAACTACTTAGCCTTCACCAACCAGACCACATAACAACTACTTACCGGATACCAGCTCGACTTCCGTGCACACAACATTTCCCAAGGGAGATACTCAACCATATCTCAATGATCAAAACTTCATCCAAAAATTAGTACATTAAAACTTCCATCTGCTTCCCAAACCGGTTGTCCAACCGATCCCTAATGCACTACCGAGAATCCCTACCATTCAATGCTTCTGACACCATTTCTCCACCAATCCGAGAGAAAATCTGATGAACCGAACCTAACATTCCCGATGCTAAAGAACTGAGGTGCTCATGTTGCCGAACGAATGAGCACGCTGTCTAACATTCCCTGCTCATACCTTCCCAGTTGATCTGCCGCACGCGCTGCCGCTACTACTTACCCCGAACTAGATCAGCTGAACAAAACTTGAGCACTACCACTCCAAAGAAGTCGTTGACGATCACCCATGCTCTTTGCCCAAACTGCTATCCAGAGTCCCAACGACTAACCCAAACTTGACCAAAACCTTACCTCTTAACGAAGATCCACTTCCAAGAATAGCACCAAGACCATCGACCTCTCGGCAACACCACGACGTTGACAAGAATCCAGCCGCATCCCCAAGCAACCTAACATGCATAACAACACTCAACCGGCAATCTGAAAAACTAAACAAAAAGCCAACGACCTCCAACTGAGCAATCGAAACATCACCGAACCGACCACGAATGTCGTTACCCGAACATAACATACTCAATAACGAGGACAATACCATTTTCGACCGACTGACACGCCTAGGTCGTCGTGCTGTCAAAAATAAGTAAAACCTCACTCTCACTAGTACAGTGGTAGTCAGGGTCGATCCACAGGAGTTACGTGGTCAAGGTAGGCAACAGATTACCAATTGTAGTGTCACGCTACAACCAGAGGATCTAGTCTCCACTTTTACCAAAAACAGTCTAAAAGCATAAAATCCAACAAATCCAAATCCAAGCATAAACTTAAACTAAACCAAAACCAAAACTTAACCTATCTTACTTACTGAAATCAGAAATGTAATTCAGAAACAGAAGCAACAAAGATCAAGCCAAAAGCCTCAAACATCCAAACTCATTCAAAGCAATAAAAAGGTAAAAAGAACAATTAAACATAACCGAATGATTAACTTTCATAAAACTCAGATCCCAAACATTCAAAACAGTAAACATAAAAATCCAGAAACTTTAACCTAATGCTAATGGTTGTCACACCCAATAACACCAAGCTAAGCTACTAAAACTACTAAACTATATGGAAATTAAATGAGAAAACATAAATACCACAAATGGTGACTGAAAACCGAATCTTGGAGTCAAAGAAGCTTTGTATCCACCTTGTGGGTTGTTTCTTTGCTACTGATTTCGACCTAGAAGCCTCTATTTATAGTTTTGGAAAATAAGCGGCCGCGTCGCACGTACTTAGAATCCGCGGCGCGCGTATGGGTTTATCCCCGTTTGTTCGGCATTTGAATTCTTCTCACCGCCTCATTTGTGACTCAGCGCGTCGCGCCCAAGTGAGATCCCGCGGCGCGCATGCTTATTCGACTCTTTTTGTCTTTATCTCCAAACTTCTTCCATTTTGTACGCATTTAGCCCCTGTTTACATCTTTTTTTTTCCAAACATGCACTGACACAAAAAGTGAGAATACCACTGGATATATGATATAAAATCACCAAGAATAGGGCTCAACAACGACTAAAATACTTGATATTACTAGGCGTTGTCAAACACCCCACACTTGTGCATTGCTTGTCCCCAAGCAAAAGAGTTTTTAACAGATTTTAACTAAGACTCAAACAATTTTTGAATGTGTTCAATTTCAAAGCTTATTGCCTCCAGAGTTAGGTTGAAATAGTCTGTGAAGACATAACAGAATACTCTTTGGAATTCATGACTTTCTAAAGAACCCTTGATTACAAATTTTCTGTCCATAATGAAGTGTACGTACTCATTCAGATTCTAGAGGCCATTAAAGAACTATCCATGACTTTCGATGTTGTCCGTGTAACGAGCTTTTAGAAATATCATCCCAAACCAGACGATCTTAGGTGGTAAGGTGCATAAGTGCCTCTTTGAGGCCACCCTTTGCGGACCTACCGGCTCGAACAACAAAGGCCACTGATTGACAATTCCTTCCTAAATTCCAATCCTAAAATACTCCAATCTTCTAACTCCTAAAACTCAACTTATTTGACTAAACTCATAACATGATAACATCTAAATAGTATCTCTTGAAAAATATCAATGCTATAACATTCACAAATTATTCGTTTCAAAATTACAATCTAATAAAATTTTTGAAAAATTGCTAAAAATTTTGAATTTTAATCATTTCCCGCAAAAATTTCAAAAAATTACTCTTTCGACCGTCTACACCCCACACTTAAAACCGTACAACGTCCCCGTTGTACACAAAAATATTTTAAAATAAGGGAGAAAGAGTTACCCCTTAGACGGTAGACTACTTGATGGTACTTGATTGTCTCAGGTACAAAAACACGAACCTTTCCACGATTCAGATGTCAGGAGTTGTAGCGCAACAGTAAAACACGCTGGTGATCAAGGCAAGTGGCGGGGGCACGGTGACCCCACACTTGCCTGAAACAACTCCTCCACAGACTCTCCATTTGGGTATTACATGCATCACTCATAAAAACATTAAATGCAAAAAAGACAAACAAATAACTAAACTAAAAAAATATATAAACAAACACAAAAGAAAATAAGATAGTGTCACAGGTACCGTATATATATCCCAAAAAGAAAAGAGAAATACATCAATCGTCATCATGGCGGGTCCCAGATGGACCTGCCCCATCACCGTGATCGCTGGGAGGGTAGGGTGGAATATCATCAATCATCATCCTAAGCATAATCATCCGCTGTGTCTCCCCCATCCAATGGTCATGAGCCTCTCTCGCCGACATCCTCTGGCTCAAATCCTGTACAGCAGCCAGCACATCTGATAACTGTGGCTGCGGCTGGTCCTTTGCTGGTGTTACCGGTCTCCTACGTCTCCTCCCTGGCTGGGCATGTGCTGGCTGGGGTGGCTGTGGTGCCTCTGTTGCCACCCTTAGATATCGTCCCAGCTGTGGCTGATGGATAAGGCCCATATTCTCCTGGGCACGGGGTGAGGTGCGTAGTGGTGCGATCGCTGTCAAGGTCTCGATGGTCCTAGCAGTGAGCAGACCGTAAGATCGGGCCAGACGGGTGATGTAATGCCCGCCAACCATGGGACTGCTAGATGAAGCACCCGCTGCTCGGGTAGATAGAGAAACCGCCAAGGCATATGGTAGATGGAGGAACCTGGAGGGATCGAGGAGCGCCCACATGAATGTCATGTCCTCGCCGGACACCTTCTCACCTCCTTGCTTCTACAGAACAGAAGTAGAGATGATGCGGTGCATGAGGCGGTGGAGTGGATTGTGAGCTGGCTCTCCTTGTCCGACCCCGCCTCGAACCGTACGTTGGACATCGTAGCCCAAATAGTCTCGTCAGCATCCCGCGCGGGCTGCCTCTGAATACACGCCCGAAGAAATGGCGTGAAGTGGCGACTCTGGAGCTCCTCCTCCGTATATATCCCTGTACGTCTCCCGAAATCCTGGAGACTGCACTCTCGACTAACTCCCCCAAGTCTGAAGCTGATCGGGCTAGGCTGTGCCTCTCGCGCCCTCGGCGCGTAGTGAACAGTAGATAGGAACTCCAAAAAAGCTCCTCATAAACAGTGTCCTCCGCGTTGGCCATCAGCCTCTCCCAGTCGCGGCACGTAAATGTAAATCCTCCTGCGGACCAGGTGCGGTGCAGAAATGGCTCGATCTCGGCCCAAAGTCCGGCATCCCTGAGAATATCTCTATCCAGAATCGTAGCCTCGAGAACCCGGCGAGAGGCTAGCTCGTCCCTCCGCCGAATATACTCGGGTGTCTTCTCCAGAACCTCGGGGAACTGGTGGTTGCGTCTGATAACCATCTGCACAAATGAACCATACAAAACAAAAAATTTGCAAAATAAGTCCCTTTTCTCCCCCACCGAACCGCGACGCGGCCTAAGAGCAGGGCACGGCGCATCGAGCGGCTGTTTTGAAATCCAACCCCCAAATCGACGATTTTCACCTATTAACTCAATCCAACACTACTACAAGGTAGCCTAAGCATCGACTAGTCCCTCTAGGGTGATTATTTTGCAAACAAAACAACCTACGAGCCAGCATTGCCGATTTCTAAGTTTTTCAGTTTTTGGATAAATCAACCAATTTCGCTGCCTAAATGCTTGTAATAATCAATAGAAATGAGTTAGAACAACATACCTCGATCGTATGAATCAAATATACGAGAATAACACGACAAATAAGTTGGTTGATCGGAGCTCTGAGGCGCGGCTTGGGGTATTGTGAGTACGACGAATGAAACAAACCTTTATATGCGTCTGTCCGATCATTTCTCGCGGCGCGGGTAAGGACTAGCCGTGGGGCACGTGTCCTAAATCAACCCCTGCGCATCGGGTTGTCTTGCGTAAGCGCCGCGCGCTAAACTCCATACCGCGGCGCGGCCTTCAAAACTTCAAAACTCCTTCGTGTGACCTCACACTTGCCTTAGACCAAATATACCTGCGCTGACGATGATAATATCTTCCTAATTACTCCTAAAAATACAGTACTGAACCTATAAGGATGGGTTGCCTCCCAACAAGTGCTAAGTTTAATGTCTTCAGCTAGACGGATTCCTCCTACAGCTACGGTGGATCGTATGCCTTCTTTCTTTGTTGATTTTCAGTCACCACCGTCCCTTCCTTTCCCACATGCTCCTTCAGCTTTCCTGGATCGAATGTCTTGTCGGTTCTTCTACTGCTGCCCGGTTGTCGTTTCCTGATTAATTCCCATGAATGCTTGGAAGTAGCTTTAAACCTCCAAGCTCGATCCTTCCTTCTATATCTCTTTAAGATCACAGGTTTGATGTGGAGCGCGCCCAATGCTGCTTCCAGTAGTTGTTTTGCACCTCGTTTGCTAGTGTCTCGCGTGCTATCTTCAGTTTACAATTTTGGTTGCAATACCAATAAAGATTTTCCAATCGAATGGGATCGGAAGGCAACATATCGAGATGCTTCCATATGTCCTCATCGATGGTATTGATTACATCTAATTTTCCATTCATGAATGGATCATGGGTGACAATAAAATCATGTTTATTGTTTTCAAAAACCAACTCGTCGGCATCATCTTCTTGATCATCGTCCAACAGGTGGATCGGAACCAAAAATGAGCGACTGGTTTCATCTGGTGGTGGTATAAAGTCACCCATCACCAGATCCTTATTTTCAAAATGCTCAAAATGTTCAAAAATTATAGGTTCGGGGGTAGTATTGTCATCTACACCCCCTTCCCCAATAGTATCAACAACTTCAGCAATTTTGGGAGTTGTTGGGCTGGGGCCTATACTGTCACTTACAACCCTTTCCACAACATCCTTATCAACCAAATTGTCTGGTGATGGTATGGATTCACTCATCACCAGATCAACATTTTCAAAAACATCAAAAACATTAAGAGCTGTTGAGTGAGGGGTAGTATTGTCACCTACAACCTCTTCCTCAACAACATTTTCGACCCTCTCAGTGGTCTCTTGACTTTCCCAAGGTGTATGCCTTTCCATCACATATTCAGGTGATGCAAGTTCACACACATTATCATTGGTATAAAAATCACTCGCCTCAGGTTCTGGAGAGGGTGGCGGATATTCCCAACTTTTCTCTAACCTATCTAAAGAAGCTTGCACTCTTACAAGAGCATCAGCCTGATCCTTCTGAATTTGGTGGGTGTCAACCATGAGTTCCAATAATTGGGCCCAAATTGCAGAATTTTTAGGTTGAGATGACTCCTCGGTCCGCCACTCCATTGTCATCGAATGATCCATTGTAGCAATCATCCTCGTAATAGTTGTCGGCCGAATTTTCATAATACTCATAATATTGATCCAGATATATGTAATCGCCCATTATGAGAACGCACACATACCAAAAATCAAAAGACTAAAATTGAACATCAAAAATCATAAACAACCCTACAGATCACCTACTCTCAAGCTCACAACTCCCCGGCAACGACGCCAAAATTTGACACGCCTAGGTCGTCGTGCGGTCAAAAATAAGTAAAACCTCACTCTCACTAGTACAGTGGTAGTCATGGTCGATCCACAGGAGTTTCGTGGTCAAGGTAGGCAACATATTACCAATTGTAGTGTCACGCTACAACCAGAGGATCTAGTCTCCACTTTTACCAAAAACAATCCAAAAGCATAAAATCCAACAAATCCAAATCCAAGCATAAACTTAAACTAAACCAAAACCAAAACTTAACCTATCTTACTTACTGAAATCAGAAATGTAATTCAGAAACAGAAGCAACAAAGATCAAGCCAAAAGCATCAAACATCCAAACTCATTCAAAGCAATAAAAAGGTAAAAAGAACAATTAAACATAACTGAACGATTAACTTGCATAAAACTCAGATCCCAAACATTCATAACAGTAAACATAAAAATCCAGAAACTTTAACCTAATGCTAATGGTTGTCACACCCAATAACACCAAGCTAAGCTACTAAAACTACTAAACTATATGGAAATTAAATGAGAAAACATAAATACCACGAATGGTGACTGAAAACCGAATCTTGGAGTCAAAGAAGCTTTGTATCCACCTTGTGGGTTGTTTCTTTGCTACTGATTTCGACCTAGAAGCCTCTATTTATAGTTTTGGAAAATAAGCAGCCGCGTCGCGCGTACTTAGAATTCGCGGCACGCATATGGGTTTATCAACGTTTGTTCGGCATTTGAATTCTTCTCACCGCCTCATTTGTGACTCAGCGCGTCGCGCCCATGTGAGATCCTGCGGCACGCGTGCTTATCGACTCCTTTTGTCTTTATCTCCAAACTTCTTCCATTTTGTACGCATTTAGCCCCTTTTTACATCTTTTCTTTCCAAACAAGCACTGACACAAAAAGTGAGAATACCACAGCATATATGATATAAAATCACCAAGAATAGGGCTCAACAACGACTAAAATACTTGATATTACTAGGCGTTGTCACCGACTCAACCATTGTTGCAATCATTCTGCTCCCCACATCTACTTCTAAACCTTGCCACTAACCCTCGGTCTTAACTACAAACCCTACACCCAACGATCATCCACCCGCGACCACGCGGAATTCGACTCAACCCTCAAGACCAATAGACGTTTGCAATTATGAATGTCTAATTTTTGAGAAAAAATAATATAACGATGAAAAATCCACTTCCACAAAAATATGTTTTGGACGAAATCGGGAATAGAAATTATTGTTAACAATAACTGATATTTTCAAGAACAACTCCAACATTTTCAAGAAAATTTGTCCAACACATATACTGATATTTTTGAAAAATATTTCTCTTCTCCTCATATGTTCTTAGTCTCGTCCATAGTATTAAAGCAATATATGGATAACTATAGATCAACAAAAATACTAGAGACAAGAACATCACATTCTACTTCTTCAATCAACAAATAATAAAAACTTGAGAAAGGTCTTCATATAGCTGCAAAAACTAGATGAACAACAACAATAATAACTTTATTTTGATAGAATGAATAAACACAAAAACCAGAATAAACTCATCATAAAAATTTTCAGATGCAAATCTGAGAAATTTTTTTGTAAGAACACAAAAATCTTCAAGATAAATATGCTAGTCTGGATCATTCTTCGTATGAGTCACGAATGTGGCTTTGATACCAATTGTCTGGACCACTGGTGGCTAGCAACATGCAGAATAATATATATCTCAAAGATTAACGATATACAAATAAAGAACATAAGATGAGTAATCTGATTTTCATAGATAAAAAGAGTAAGATATTACATGAAGGACATGGAATGTGTTTCCTAGCTACACAAACTATCTGAAATCTAAAATACTACATTGTAAGCTGCACACATACAAATGACCACTTCCTTGTCTATGTATAGAAGAGAAGGGAATATATCCAAATACAAAGGAAATATTTTAGCATATCTATCACTCATCATTGTAAAACATTTTCAGCTCTAACAATAACCAAGAAAATCTTATTTTCGTTTCTTTAAAATATTATATTTTCATTTTAATAAAGGCAAATTGAAAAATGACAACTAAGTTTTCATTAAAATTCAAATTTGACACTTTGTTTTTTCAATTAAGTCACTATATTTTATCTTTTGTTTCAAATTTGACACCTAGTAAGTGATGTCGCAAAAAGTGTCACATCATCATGTTATGTCAGCGCCACGCCATCCAAGACTGCCCGTCAGCCGACATCTGACATCTGGGTTTATCGGTCAAATTGTCAAAAATTGAAACAAATCGAAAAATATAGTGTCAAAATCAAACATTTTTTAAAACGTAGCGGCTTTTTAAAAAAAGCAACATAGTATCAAAATCGAACGTTTGTGAAAACTTAGTGTCTTTTTTTGGAATTTGCTATTTTTATATATTTGTGCTCATTTGGTGTGCTAACTTTTAATTTTTGTTGTTAGATACTTCGAATGCACATGATCTAGAAAGAGTCCCCGATGATACAAATTTTAGTGCTTACAAAGAAGTGGTCGCCTTTATTGGGAAGTTCAAAACTAAAATCGAGCTTGTATCGAGAACTTCAAAACCATTGGCGAATTTGCTTTTTAGAGAATGGTTAGATGCGGATAGACATTTACAAGAGTGGGCATCAAGCCTTCTATTTTGTTTGAATGATAAGTAAATGCGATAAAAGTATGACAAGTATTAGGGGAATTTGGAGAAACTTAATGACTTCATGTATTTTGCGGTTTTATTAGATCCAACAATGAAATCCTCATTTCTTGAACATGCTTGATGAAGTACAACAATGAAAACCATGGCGTTGCCGAGTCGAATGTCGCGTCTTTGATTATGGAGGTTGAAAAAAGAATGGATGATTTGTTTAACATATACAAACAAAAGTTTGACACATTCGAATGTCATGGACGTGAGACGTCTCAAGAAGGTAGGAACAAAGGAGTTGTATGTAGTGATGTCGGTAACAATTTTTTGAGTGAATTTTTTTACATTGAGGGAAACAACTCGGTTGTAATGAAAACCGAGTTAAAGATGTACTTGAAAAGGCAAAAACTCCTTATACTAGAGGCTTTGACAATCTAAAATGTAGGAAACAAAATGGCATATGTTTCCCGATCGTTTGTCGGATGACCAAAGATAAATTTTTATAATTTTTTATTTTTTATTTTAATTTTTTGAATTATAATTTTATATATTTTTCTTGTAAGATATTTTGGGAATACAAATATCGATCATGGCGTTGGAGTCGACGTTTAGCACTAACGGATGTGTACTACATAATTATAGAACTAAGTTGTCAACCTCGATAATCAAGGCTTTGATTTGCACCGATTGGGTTAAAATGTTAGAAAAACTGATTATAGATGATGTTGATAATACTTAAAAACAATGACGACATAACAAAAAATAATGATGACGTAACAAAATGTAATGATTAGCAACATATTGTTGTTTTATTTGCCACAATTTATAAAATAATACACTAACGTTGTTTGTTTTTGAGTTTTTACAAAGAAATTGAAAAAGGCAATATGTAAACCTAACATAAAAAGAAAAATGAATTTTAACAAGTCATATAATTGGAATATTTAGATGTATCCAATGATACTTTTTTATCAACAAGCTAATCTTTTTGTTAATTTAAAGCTATTGTGAATTGTGATTATTGACAAAGATTGTATCAAGTTTGGGTCATGACAAAAAATATTTATTTGTATGAGGAGTATCTAAAATAGACAAATTTATATATAGTCTTTATCATACCTCTACAAGTCTTCTACAAGTCTTTGTGAATATGAGCATCTAAATTTATAGCTATGTTTGCAAAAGTGAATCCAATTGGGAGTTATGAATCTATTCGTGATTATGAATCCATAGTAAGACCATTACATGTTATTGGCCTACTTTGAATCCAAATAGGACTCCATAAGACCATAAGACCATTAGTTGTCTTATTAGTGAATCAAGTGAGGAATCCATTTAGTAACAGCAAATCCAAGTTTCTTAAAAATCCATTTAGCAATAGTGAATCCAAGTATTTTTTACCTAATCAATGTTAATGAAGAAAGACCAAACGTAATACTCTCATAACGTTGCTTTTAATCTTAATGACAACAATATAAACTCATGAGTTTCAATCCTATTTCAACTTAGTCCATAAAAACCAAACCGAAACTGAATCCAAACGTGAACCATATACTTCTAGTCGGTTCGGTCTTCGGTCCATGGTCCAGTGCAATTTCAATTCGATCTTATTACGGTTTCGATCCTATTCAGTCTGGTTCATGAACCACACTCATCCCTACATAAACTTCTGTCTTTAGTTCACAAATGAAAATATTGTTGAAAGTCCAAATCGCTCCTTCCAAATTGATATTGGGCTTACCCTACCCCTATTTCGGCTTTTATATGGGCAATAGATATATAATATGCATGGATCTCAACTCGTTTGTTTGAGAAACCATTCTACTTGTAGCATTCACAATCACATTCGTTCCACGAGCAATACAAAAAATAAAGCAATTCTAAAACAAGATATTCAAATAAAGTTGCAATTCAAGCTTTTGATATTAATAATCAAAATTACATAATCTTGAATTTGTTTATAGGGACACAAAATATGTGTGAACAACACGACCTAATAATTCTCTTGATCGTGAAGGTGTCCTCCCGAACTCCAATCGAAGATCCAAGAAACCACACGTGAACCCGAACACCATCGTAATTGTACCAAACTCAATTCCCCAATGTAGCCCTGCCCCTTATCGGTTAAAAGATTATTAACAAAAAAAAAAAAAAAACAAAGAATAAAAAGACCAGGACACAAGCTAGTATGGCAAATGAACTACCCAATTAACCCGACCCGAATGTACATAAACTCAATCATCGTCAATGTTGAAGCACTTTTGAAATCAAGTTCAATAGAAACGCCAATTCGATCTTTTCGGTGATCTCCTTCACCTCTAATCCAACTTCTTGTTCTTCAATTAGCATCTTTTTCTTCTCGCTGTCGCTGTATGCTTTTGTCGTCTTTATATTTGCAACCGAAGTCGTGATTTCTTGAACTAAATCGACAATTACGCCCTCTACGCCCATTAGGTATTGAACTTGCACGGCTTCAGGGATGTTACTGTTGAAATCGAGGCAATTTTGTAAGAAATGATTGATTATTGTGAATGATAATGGAAGCGATTTTGAGAAAACTTACTTCAATCTGCCGTAAGTCAAGAGGGAAAGATTTGATTCTTTGATCTCTCTTACGACCGTAGGGTTTTTGAAAATACCAACTACATCCGTAACAATTCCATCCAGTCCACCAGCAATGGCGAGCTTCTTGGCGTCTTCTAATGAATTCATTCGAACATCGTCAAATATCTCGGTTCCTCCGTTTGTCAAGAAGTAAACCTAACGGGTTGATTTCAGTTTTAGTTAGAATTGTTCATAAGATTCGTTGTGTTGAAGAGAGATAATTAAAAGGAATACTAACTGGGTATGCAATTTGAAGTTTCTTCATGATCAAGGCGACATCGGGTTGGAAGCTTGAGAACATTACAGGTCTTCCTTTGGCGTATTCGTATACCACCTGGATTATCCACGAATTAGCAACGGAATTATGAATTAGCGACGGATAACAAGAAGGATTGAAGGTTTAAGGAATACCTTCATGATGACTTGAAGAGTATGGATGAGATACTCTTGTTCGTAAACAATGTAATCATCGAACTTCAACTCGATGTTGAATCCCAAACCAGGGTTTACTTTTTCGAAAGCTTCTTGTAAAGTGCAATGATGATCATCGGTCTCAACGTTCCACCCGACTATCTGTCCGTTTGATTCACGAAACAAAGTTTTACCGACAACACCAGCTACTCTTTGAGGACCATAGCTGAAGAATTCGTTAAGTGTCAAATCGGTAACCCTTTTTTCAACTACGACACCCTGAAAAGATTGGATCAAATACGTGAATTCTTGTTGGAATTTGGTATTTCGTGATGGAATTTGTTGAAAAAGCGACTTACATTCTCTTTGGTGAAGATGAAATTGTCGTGGAAAATGATTGGTATGTCGTCTTTTGTCACCTGTAAAAACGATAACGTTTCTTGTTTTCACTTTCCAGCTCTTGTTTTATTTCATTTTGGTTTCTAGATTGTGCCATAAAAGTAGAATTCAAGCAGCGAGGAATGAAACAAAGAAAAGGTAGACTGATCAGAAATGAAAACAAAGTTCGTAATTCGTATAACACCATTTGGAAATCCATGGTATGAATTCAGATTGATCAGGCACCTTATGAATTTTCGATAAAAATTTTGAAAAATACGCGGCGGATGGACGCCGGAAAGTCGGAGAAGAAACGGAGAAAAGGTTACCTGAACGTCGAATTCGATGAAATCGAGAGGATAATTGGCAGCATTATTGAATGAAATAATGGAATTTTCTTTAAAAACATTCAATCTCTTATCCGTCGAGACGTTCATGCCATGACCTCTGTGACCGACCACCATGAATTTAGGTACACTTTTCCGGCCAATGTTCACTTCCAATGCTGTTACATCAAAACAATCAGATTTACGAAAACAATCACCGGAGATAAACACGTAACAGAAACCAGATCCTACCGGCGGTGGGAAGCCGAGTGGCGTAAAGAGACAACGAGGCGACGTTGTCGTTGACCTGATCGAGAAGTGGCACGTCGGAGAACTGCACCGCCGTCTTGACCGCCATTATTAAGAAAGATTAAACGGAAAGAAAGGAAGATGAATGGGGGGGATTATTAAGGTAGAGTTGTTGGGGAAGAAAGGAGTTTGTAAAGGGTATTTAAACAATGGGAGTTCTGATTTCGATTGTGATTCCCGTCACCGTCGCCGTCACCGTTACCGTGACAGAGAGGTGGGATCTTCGAATGGAATATTCGGTTGCCCTGCTTTACATCAACCTACGCATCCTTGTCTTATACTTGTTGTTTGATTTATTTAAGGAAATATGTCGTTTTGACCCAAATAAATCGCCTTCTAAAATTACGCTTTATTGGAGGTTTTTTTTGAACGTTAATTAAAGAAAGAATAAAAGCACACCGCTCAAATAATTATCCACTTTTAGGGGAGGTTTGATTGACCACGCGTTTTGACACATAATAGGAGAGAAATTTTTTAGTGTTTTATTATGATTAATAATAAGTTCTTCTAGAAATTCTTATGTGTCAATGATTTATAAGATATGCTTGAAAACAAATCCTCACATGTAAATTCAAATGCTTCAATGAAATACAACTATGTCACTTTTGCGCGTTTATTTGTTGATTTCTTAACTAAACTTTATCAATATCATATTCCAATATAGTTACTATTGGTTGTTGATTTCAACGATATCCTAATAACACATGCTATGTATTCTTAGTATTAACATAATTATCTCAACCCATGTCTTAGCATTCAGTTTTTTATTTTAATGTATACGGATATGAATAACCAAAATCATACCATAACGCATATGATTTGATTATTAGGGTGTACGGTGTAGTCGATGGGATCAGCGGGCTCGAGCTCAGAAATGGTGCGGGTTGGATGGTACTGCCGGTGCAGCTGCCCCTCCCCTTCGGGTTCGGTGGTTTGGAGCTTGACGGGTTGGTGTTTGGGATGGTGAAGCCGTGGAACCGCTGCAAATATATATACATACACACACAAACATATATATATATATATATATATATATATATATATATATATATATATATATATATATATATATATATATATATATATATATATATATATATATATATATTATTTTGGATATTATTTATCTAATTTTAATATTAAAAATATGATGTGGCATCGTGGGTTCGGTGAGAACTACTTCCATGGGTAAAAGATTGGTGAAAGATGAGGAAATATTGAAGTAAGAGAAGAGAGAAAAGCTGAGGTAGCGTGTGAGATGGGTGAGTTCATTGGGTATTGCTCCCCCCACCTTTAAAGGTTAAAATATAACAATCTTATTGGACTTTCTTTTAACCTGGTTTGGGAGAAATTTACACTCATTTGACACAATGTCTCGTATTCTTACAAAAATATCATTTCAGTTATTTTCATGCTATACTCTTTAAATATTTAAATTGTATCTAACATTTATGATTAACTACCTTATTATTACAATTTAAAATAACAAGAAACACATCCAATGTTTTTACAACCTTTTTATTATAACCAATTATCTAATTATGGTAATAGAAAAACACGTGTAAGAGAAATGTACTTTTGCTCTGTTCCTATTTTACAAATGTATTATTGAAATTAATTTTCAAGAACATATATTATAAATTTATAATTAAATACATTAGGTAATCGGGTCGAAATTTGGCAATATCCTATTTTAGGATAAATATAAAATAGGAGGGGTGTGTAGGAGAGTTGAACCGAAGCTTAGGGATTGACGTGTAAGTATATAAATGAGGATAAAGGTCGCCGTAGACATGATGTGTTGCCACGACTTCCCTACCGAGTGTAAACATTAAATAAGAGACAATGCCAGCAACACAACCACAAATTTTGGAAAAACTTTCACTTCGACTCCTCACATTGTCTAACAAACACACTTTTGTCTTCATTAGTTTTACAAAATAGGTTAAAAATGAAGTTCGAAAAAAGTTTTGAAAAGAACATTAGAGTTTATGAAAATGGCACACACTTTTTAAATTATGTATTCGATTTTAAATAGCTAAATAACCAAAACACCATCATCTTAGAGTTATGTAATAGTTGAATAATAAAAATATGAAATTGTAAAGGTTAATTGCTAAAAAAAAGCATCAAGAAATGGAACGTTGTATTAGAGAGAGATAAGTGAATAAGGTCTTGTTAGAAAGACTAGATGAAAAGCTAATTGTTAGCTTATAAGATAACTGCTAGTTAAAAAACTAATTGCTAGCTGATAAGAAAAGTAACATTTGATATTAATGAACGAAAAATATAATAATCATCTATATTGAATTGTTTACCTGAAAATCTTCAAATTTTAATATTGAACTGGTGAATATAATGATCATCATACTGGATTTGCTATAAACAAAGTCGGTTAAATTAGTATGAAATGTTTAAAATAATATACACATCGATTGCTTCTATATGTATATCTTTTTAAAAGAATATCACCCCACATCAATACTTAACATAATATAAATTATTATATATGAACTAATCAAGTTACATAACAAATTTTTTAAATAAAACAAATTTATCATATTTTCTTAACAAAGGTATCAATATGCAACATATCTTGTTCAATACCCTTTTATAATGTGCATTTTGCAATTCAATTGGTGAGAATTATGTTGAAGCATATCGTGAGGTGTTATTTGATGTATCTGCAATAATAGAAGGGTGAAACTTTGCTTATTAGAAAATATGTTGGTGTAAAGTTAATGTTCAGAGAGGGCTGACAAACGCCTTATCCGACTTTTCTGAATTTGTTACTCGCAAGAGGGAATCCATGCGATGATGATGTGGATCCACGAGAAGATATTGGTTGTTTGTGATGAGTGCATATTAATTAATAAGGCTATCAGCCTAATTGAAAAGGCGGTTGAAAAACTAAAATAATTTTTTTTTGCCGTTTAAAACAAAAGTTTAGATAACTTTGAAAAATTAACATATAAAGTAGGTCTAAAATTCAAAAAATTCAAAAAAACAAACTAATTTTTATGTGTAAGGCTGTAAAAGAATGAAAGATTTAGTGAACCGTTTGTGAATTGTATGGTGAGAAGGTCGTTTATATTCGTTTATTTAATAAATGAACGAACATGAACACAATTCTTGTTCGTTTAGTTAAACATGAACACAATTCTCATTCGTTTAGTTAAACGAACGAACATGAACATTGGTATAGTTCTTTCAATTATGTTCGTGAACTTTTGTTTATGTTGTTCGTTTATGTTTGTTTATTTAAGTTACGTCTATGTTTATATATGTTCAATTATGTTTGATTACGTTACAATATTATATGTTCCTTTATGTTTATATTTCAATTATGTTTGTTAATCTATGTTTGTTTATGTATATTCGTTTATGTTCGCTTAATATGTTTACGAACATAAATGAACGAACATGAATAATATAACTTGTTAAACGGACAAACATGAAAAAGAAAACTCGTTCGTTTATCAGTTCGTGTTTGTTCGTTTATTCAGCTAACTTAAACGAAGAACATGAACATGAACATGAACAAACCCTCGTTCGTGTTCGTTCGGTTTGTTTACAGCCCTAGTTATATGTCAAAGATAACTCAAATCATCCATGTGTTTAATAATTTTTACTATTTCATGAAAATAGATGTTTTATTTTATTTTCAAACTCAATTAGATTCAAAATAATAAATTGTTAAATTCAACAGCTTTAGGGGGTGTTTGGGATTGTTTATTTGAGATGCTTATTGACTTATTACGGTTTGACACCGGTAATAAGCAGTTTTAAGTGTTTGGATGAACATATTTTATGAGCACTTATTTGCTTAAATAAACAGTTTTTGATAAATTACCGCATACGTACTTATTGACTTATTTCAACAGTTTTTGATAAGTAATTTTCGAATCACACCATAAACACCGTTTGCCAAACACTAAGGGGGTGTTTGGGATTGCTTATTAAAATAACTCATGCTTGTTATTAAAAGTGCGTATTTGCTTGTCCGGTGTGAAAACGGAGTTTTAAAAAAAGTGTTTGATTTAGCTTATCTGGTACCAAAACGTAATAAGTCAATAAATTGTTTTTTACTGTTGGGCAAATGGTGCTTATGTGTGTAATACGAAAATGACTTATTAAAAATTGCTTAAATAAGTCAATAAGTAAGGAAGAACTGACTTGTCAAAAACTGGTTATTTAAACAAATAAGTGCTTATAAAAATATGTTCATTCAAACAGTTAAAACTGCTTATTACCGGTGTCAAACCGCAATAAATCAATAAGCATCTCAAATAAGCAATCTCAAACACCCCTAAAAAACAACTTGTTGACTTATTACGTTTTTGTATCTGATAAGCTAAAACAAACATCTTTTTAAAACTACGTATTTACACCGGATAAGTTGGATAAGTTAATAAGCACTTTTAATAATAAGCATAAGTTATTTTAAATAAGCAATCCCAAACACCCCATATTTTTATAAATTCGATATTGACGCAATGATATGTTTTAAGTTTTATCAACTACGTATATAACATGATAAAGCTGTAACGTGAATTTCAAGTTATACAATATGAAATTTGATTTCTTCATATAGCACTTGGGTTCACAAAAAGGCAAATATATAAACTCTGTTTTTCAAACTTCAAATATCCTTAATATAATGAAATTTAACATAAATAAATTATATATATGAGCAATTTTATCTCTTTCATGTTACCAAAGTTTTTATATAGTTATTAGCTAATCTGTTTTTTTTTTTTAAATCGACTAATTTTATAAGCCTATCTCTTATGTATCTGTGTCAATGACCTCTTTGGATACATATCAACAAACAAATCATAAGTGAATATCTTTTAAAATATTATATGCGAAGAGTATACGAGCGGTTGTCAGCTCTATGCCGTTCTTTGTATTATCCTGTTAACTTTTGATAACGGTTGCATTTTTCAAAATTAGCAAGAACCTTAAAAGAAACAAACAATTATATAAAGATAGTAAAAAATGGCTTTTAAGTTTAAGAACAAACAAATTATAATTCTATTATCAATAGAATTTTTACGATAATTTTTGGATCTTAAAACTTTCGCATTCTGATACCTCTAAGGTACCCATGTGGTATTTATTAAAATAGCCTCCAAATCGAATCATTTCGTACAAGAAATACTTAGATAATCAACCCACCTACATAAGTCTCTAACATAAACACAACTAGGAATTACAAGATTCCATCACTGAACAATACAATACCAAGATTCTTTCGTAAGGAACAACTTATGGACATCCTTAGTATGATTCAAGCAACATAGACACAAAAGAGACTTTAGATCATTACATCTATTAACCAAATTAAATCTGGTTGGAATCTGATTCGGTAAAAATCCTCTCCAAACGAATATATTATTTTTCTTAGGAATAAATCTATTTCATCTAGTGGAGTTGCCTCCACTTCCAAACCAAACTCATCAATATAAATTCTAATACAACTAATCGAAAATTCCTCCAACTGGTCAAGATCCTAGATTCGTGTGTCCATTTGATCCGAAGGCACAAACGGCGCAACAACTTGGGTCAAATCCAAGAACTAGGCAACCCCCCCCCCCCCCCCCCCCCCCCCCAAAACCTTTCCGAGCTCCAGCTCCAAGCTTGGCTAGACCATCGATCTCTAAGCAAACAAATGTTAACTATTCTACGCATATAAAGTCTCAAGAATCGATCATAAAGAGGAACTTCACCAAGTTAGTCATCCTTCCATAACAAAGTCATCGAACCATCCCCAACCCTTTTCCTAATATAAGAGTGAAGAATGATACATTTATCATGTGGTTGATTAATCAATCCAACTATATTACCACACACCATTCTAACATAGTTTTTCACCTCTAGAACTAAAACCTTCCTCATTGCCATTGATGGTTTTTGTAAAACCCCTCCATTTGGCTTCCCTTGAAAGGATGTGACATGGTTTTGGAATCAATTTAAAGTTGAAAAGGGTTACGGAAATAAGGTCTCAGAGCCAAACACAAAGGGGATTTGTGTCCCAGTAATGATAATTTTTAATCACAATCCACACCATTAACTAAATTATCATAAAAAACATTGTCTTTAAGAAAACACGTAAATGCAAAAGTTTGGTCCCAAATAGTAAACCTCATTAAGTTTTTAGATCTATCAAGTCCAATGAGGGTGTCTAATGCATCAAGAATATAAGTTCAAATAAACCAAATACATCCATAAAGCTTAAATACAAGTCTTCTAACTGTCTAATGCCAAATCCTCCAATGGTCACTTTAGATCTTCCAAAAGTCTTTCAATGTGAGTTCATGTCAAAATAATAAAGTTAGACTCTAGTGAGTAAACCCAGAAACTTGACTTTTTATTGAAATTGGATAAGAACAACAATCAAATTCAAGTCAACTTCCCCAAAGATTTTCATAAAAAACATTTACACCTTTATATTTCCAATACTTCTTTTACTCGTAAGTAGTTGGGATTGATGAGCAACTAAAGTAATCTTTCATAACAAACCAAAAGTATAAATGCATGAATGCAATGTATACGTATCTAAACCCAATCCCAAGCTCTCTACTCTTAATGGAGTCCCTTTTCACACTAGGGTCCCATGGTCAATGGCTATTATCTAAAAATCAGTGTTACACATGTTCCCTTTGTTTAAACCAACTCAACCACAAATGTCAATTCTACATGACCATTGCACATACCATAGAATGGGTTTGCAAAGTCCACACCCTAGCATTATAGCTAAACGATCATTAAAGTCAACAAATACTACTAAGGTCAAAAAATGATCATTTCAAATGTGTGTCCGGACAACACACAAGTCTAATCCCATCTTACATGTATGTATATGAAGGATGATATCATAACAAGTATAAACTAGTCAACAATTCCCAAGAAGCCATTTCCAAAAAAATGTATGGAATACATAGATCAAGTAGTACACATAGTACCCATATGTTACGATATAATTTAATCACAAATTTTCCAAAATAAGGTTTAACAACATGTACTTATGGAGATTACGACCTCCAACACTAGCCAAAGCCTCTTCCACTTCTAGACACTTTTTGTACTTAGTGATCACCTAAACAAACCCAAAACTATGCTATAACTCCCTTATTAATCCATCAAGTCACTTATTAGGTTTTTATTGGTGAAAATGTAGTTTCATCACATTTATATCATCGATATAATCATAGAAAAGCATAGGCAAACACTAGTCATGGTTTGGACATTGTATGGAAAAGTTACAAAAGTTCATTTTTCCTCACATGTCGTGACTCAATCGAGTCAAATTACAAAGGGAAAGAGACTATATTGAGTCAGCAATGTAAGTTCCCAATTTGTGAGTTTTTCCTTCTAATGTTCCATATACATGTCCAAATCACTTGTAGGCTTGATTTTTTTAGTTTTAAAGATGTTCATTGATCCATTAGCATTCTTAGCATGTTTAAACTCATTTAAATCATTATAATACCATGATTAAGGTCACAATTATATTGATCTTTAATTGTTAGGACAACACATTATTGGATAATCATCACAGACTTGATTTAAGGTTCAAAACAAATTCAAAACTTTGAGTATGCTAGATCATCATAAATTGGATTTCCATCTAAACTTAATAAACAAGTTTTGTTTGAAAATCATAAGTGTTGATGGATCCAGAAGCTTAAATCTAATACATGTATACTTTGAAAACTCCATTAAAGCTATGTTTAAACTTGAAATTTCACAAATGCTCAAATTATGAAGCAATCACCTAACAATGGAATCCATTCATCAAATATAGTTTAAAATTGATGAGATAAATGACAATAAACTAACATTCAAGAAATCAAAACTAGTTAAAACTTCAATTATTTTGCTAATTGATGAAAATTTTCAGAATTGGGGGTTTTCCCCAAACCATAGCCTAATTTAAATGAAAAATATGAAGAGATTACAACATTATAAATGTCAATAACCTAATCCTAATGTTGGAAACTAGAATCTCCATCTTAATTATACCCAAAATAATCAAAATCACCATAGTATAATCCTTTCCCTCTCTAAAACAAGTTCACATCCAAATGGGAAATAAGGAGAACTGGCTTGCTTTTATATGTTTTCATATTGACACTTAAACCCCTCATTAAAACATTTTTACCCATATGCCCTAAAAGATTTCCAACGAACCAACTAAGTCTCAAATTTGACAATTAAGTATTGTAAACATTTTATTTGCAATAGAATTCAAACATTGGTCAAAGACGGTTAAAGTCAACTTTGGTAAATTTGGCAATTTTAGACCATGTTTTCATATTTGTCTCAAAGAGATGCCAGTACTCATTCCTAACTTACAAAACTCATCATCAATATATAATTAATTATTATTGACATTATTAGTCCCTAAATTTTCTATTTTTCTCCAAATTCTAAGTTTCAAAAATTTGGCAATTTTAGTCCCTCAACCTAAGATTTCTCCAAATGGTCTCAAATTCTACTTCCAACTTATAGATCACATGTTTATACTTTATAATGTTGTTTTAATCTCATTAGGTTTTCAAAAATAGTCCAAACATAGTTTAAAAAATTTCTTAATTTTAACATTTTTAGTCCTTTTCTCATGAGTTTACCTTTTTATTCAAATCATATAATCGCTTAACATTTAAATTGACTTCATATTTCTATTATAAACTTCTTTTATTTATTTCTATATTTGATTCTATTTATTTGATTTGATTTTAATTTATTTTATTTCATTTCCTACAATTTTCATTTCTCACCAAGGATGTTTAAAAGTACTAAGCCCAAAATATGGATGTTACATTTTTAATTGCTTTGAACCATAAGAAATTCATGTCATTAAAGAAATTTCCACCAATTTTGTAACAAGGCCTAGTTAAACATAAAAAGGCTACTACCACTTATACATTGTTTTCTTTGTAGAAGCCAATACAATGCTTTATTTATCCCATGCAATCTTTCTTTCATGACTTTCACCTCCCCAAAAAGACATGATCTAATGCTTTCCAAAAAATGACACATAGTCCCGGAACTTAAAAATGACATATAACAAATACTAAGGCTACCCCAACACCGATTTTAAAAGGGTGGTTTTCCTTCCAATATGTAACAACCCAAATCTTACACCGTTCATTTGCATAGCAAATGTGAGATTAGCAGAATGTTGTCCCATTTTTTCCTTTTCATACATATACATAATTCGGTGTACATTCGGGTGTTACAACATATATACAAGAGTCACGACAAGTGAAGTACGATGTCACTTGAAGGTCTTCTAGTACAATCCTTTCTTCCCATACACCTGGTCTATCTTACCTACAAACATGCCATAAACCACACACACAATAGGAAGTGTAGACATAATTCTGGTGAGTACATAATATGCTACTACAATGGGAAGCACTTTCCATACTTTAGCCACGTATTAATACTATTGTGTTCATGGGAAACATTTTCCCATATCTTAACACTATTTCATTCATGGGAAACATTTTCCCATATCTTGATTAGGTGTCTAAGCCATGACTTATAATTGTATTTATCTTGTTAATAGAAGCAAAATCCATTTGGGTTGCCCTCATAGCTGGAGGATTAATGTATGGTTCAGTAGAGAGAAATGTTGATTTATTAATTGTTTAATAAATCAATAGAAAATAAATAAATGGTTTATTAATATATTTAAGTGTTAATATATTAGTTGGAAACTATAATAATTAATTAAGATTTAATCTAGAATTAGTTGGATTTAATTTAGTGATTAAATAAATTAATTAAAGGTGCAGGGGCTGGTTTGTATTTATTCAATAGTTGAATAACTGGCAGAGATAAAACCAGGGACTATAATGGCGCCAACCTGGAGGCTCCTCCAAGGTTTGGCGAAAACCCTAGTTAGGGTTTAGAAGCCTGGTCCAAGTGGTCAACAGGCTTGCCCACTAAGGAGGCTCTTTAGGGTTTCAGATGTAACCCTTGGAGGCTATAAAAGGAACCTCCTGGCTCCCTTATTTCCTGTGCCAACTAGAACTAGAGGATCTCTGCTGAACTGTCTTCTCCATTGCTTCGGGTTTGACTTGCATTTGAGGCAGGATAATTTGTTGCTAGCTTCAAGAATAAGATCAAGAAAAGGTTGGTTATTCTTATTTGATCTTTAGAATTTAAATGTTAGCCTTAGCTTTTAGTTCATAATCTTCATAGAAGAAAACATAGATCTTTCAGGGTTGCATGTGAACCATAAGATTTGTTTGTTCATTGATTGCTTAAAAACCCTTCAGTGGTATCAGAGCTATGGCTTTGTTTTCTTGTGAATTGATTTTGACTGTTTTTGCCTTGAGTGTTTTTACGAAAAACACCTCTTGGAAGAGGCCATCATCAAATTCAAGGCTAGGGTTTCCTAATCCTAGCCGCCACCCTTGTTCCCCCCTTGATTTGGTTGCCTTTTATAAGTAGGTTGTTATTTATGGCAATTATTGGATAATTAAAATAACTGGAACCCCTTATCTATTGCATGCAATTTTCGTGACCTAGGAATAAGGGTTAGGAAATTAATTTGATTAATTTTTGTGATTCCCTTATTAGATTTAATTAATTTAATTAATTGTTTAATTAAAAGATAAATTAAATCAGCTTAAAGATTTGATTTAAATTTTCGAAAAATAGATTAAAATTTGCGAAAATTAAGAATAAATTAATTCTAAAATATTTTAATAAGATTAAAATATATCTTATATATTTATGATTAAAAGTTAATATTTATATATAAGATTAAATGGTTAGTCTTACCGTTAGTAGGTCTCATTCACAAAACTGTCCTATAAAGAGGGTATAAGACGACTGCGTATAAAATGGCAGTCTAATAGGTATCTACTCTTACCCACCGCTCTCCTGGTCAGTCGAGTGTCGTTAGCCGAAAGGGTTTGATAGAACCGCTAAGCCTCTTAAAAGTATAATGCTATAATTGAAAGTACTATAACTTTAAACAAATCCCAATCAAGTTACTTTAGGTTTAAAAATGTGAATTGGTGCTAATCCATGAAATTGCACATTGCACTTTGTGGAACGTTGGTGGAGCGTGTGTGGTTTACCGGCATGCCAACTGGGGTCCGCAAAGAGTCGCAATGGGTTTCTCGTTTTTGTCATTATTAACGGAGCGTGTGTGGTTAACCGGCACGTTAATTAGAGATGACAATTAACTTCGAGAGTACCGAGCAATTTGCATGGTTATTCACACCCGGTTTGTGATCCTCGGTATCCCAGTCACAAACGAGCGGGGCATTCCCGAGATTAAAACATGCTATCGAACAGTTCGATAAATCTCAAATGAAACTAGGAATTCCATTATAATTAGATTATTTTTCGCGGTGGAATTAGCTGAATCGTCATTCACCTACCTTATAAAATTTATAATAAAGATTACGACATCCCTCTTCGATATTGTAGATTGTTATTGTAGGATCCTAGCCTTATATCTATTCTTGGGTGAATATAAGGATTATTTAATAATGTCTAATTAAAACTTCCTTCTTCTTATTCAGATGTCTTCTGACCAATCCGTTCCCCACTCAAATCCCGGTAATGTCACCTCGATTCTGTCATTGTGCTCAAAAGTGACGTTGGATGGCACTAACTACAATGACTGGATCCGTAACATCAAAATGGCTCTAAGGTTTGAACATAAAGAGTATGTTCTGGAAACCGAGCTAGTTGAGGTTGACCAAGATACCGCTACTCCCGAGGAAGTCGCCGCATACACCAAACACTCAGATGATGCGACCAAAGTGGCCTGTATCATGATTGCTACCATGAACCCTGAACTGCAACGTATCTATGAGGACTATTGGCCTTACGAGATGCACAAAGAGCTCGCGAAAAAGTTCCGCAAGCAAGAGCGCATCGAAAGGCGTGAAGTTTTAAAAGCTTTCACTAACGGCAAGCCTAAAGATGGAGAGTCCATCTGCACTCATGTGCAAAGGATGCACGGTTACGTAGAGAGGCTTAGGAAGCTGGAAATGCCTGTTCATGAGGATTTAGCTGTTAGCATAGTGCTAAACTTCTTGCCCAGTTCTTATGACCAGTTCACACAGGCGTATCATTTAAACAACAATCAGGCAACCCTAGCTGAGTTACACTGCATGCTTCGTACTACTGAAGACAGGATGAAGGGAAAAGGTCTGCTCCATGTCAACCCGCCTGTCCTGGCTGTTGGCTCTGGCAAATGAAAGAAACGGAAGGGCCCTCCAAAGCAAAACTGGAGGGAAAAGACTCATGTCGGGACATCTAGCAGTGCCCCAAGAGCCAAGTCTTCTGGGATTCCGCACGGCACGAACCCCAAAGAGGCTGACTGTTTTTACTGCAAGGAAAAGGGTCAGTGGAAGAGAAGCTGCCCCAGGTATCTGCAAGACATCAAAGATGGAAAAGTGAAGCCATCAAAAGCAGGTACATATTCTATATCTAATAACTCACATTCTTCCTGTTCTTGGGTCCTTGATACAGGATGTGGTTTTCATATCTGTTCTGATTTGCAGGGCGTAAAGGAAAGTAGGGAGCCGGAGCACAGTAGATTGAACCTGGTCATGGGCAATAGGCGAACGTCACCTGTTACCAAGATCAGCGTCTATAGATTAGTGCTTAGTAGTGGAGCCTGTTTAGATTTACATAATTGTTGCTATTCACCTGATATGGCAAAGAACATAATTTCTTTTCATGCATTGTTTAGACAGGGCTTTTATTATGAATTTAATAAATTGAATGGTTCGATTTCAGTTTTCAAAAATGATGTTTTTATATTTAATGCTATGCCTTGTGATGGAGTGTATGAATCCATTATGTGTGTTGATAATTATGGTAAAAATGTATTAGCTATTGATTCTTCAAGCGGTATAGAAATTGCGTGTTTGTGGCACTATCGCCTTGGCTATATCAACAAGAAACACATCGCCCAACTCCAAAAGGATGGAGTGTTGGAATCTTTCGACCTCGGGTTGGATGATGTATGTGAATCTTGCTTGCTTGACAAGATGACAAAATCACCATTCAAAGGTTCCTTTGAAAGAGGTGAAGGTTTGTTGGATATCATACACACATATGTGTGTGGTCCCTTCAGAACAACCACGAAAGATGGCATGCGGTTCTATGTGACCTTTACTGACGATTTTAGTAGATATGGGTATATCTACTTAATCAAGAATAAGTCAGATACCTTTGAAAAGTTAAAAGAGTTCAAAAATGAAGCAGAAAATCAATTAGGCAGAAGGATAAAGATGCTTAGATCCCACAGAGGCGGTGAGTATCTTAGTATTGAGTTTCTCGATTACCTCAAGGAATGTGGAATTGTTTCACAGTTGTCGCTTCCAAGAACACCTCAGTTGAACGGTGTTGCTGAAAGGTGAAACCGAACCTTGTTGGACATGGTTCGTTCCATTATGAGTCGAGCGTCACTTCCAATCTATTTCTAGGGTTATGCCTTAGAGACTGCCGCCCATATCCTAAATCTTGTCCCAACCAAGAAGGTTGCAAGAACACCGCACGAGATGTGGATGGGGAAAGTTCCCTCGTTGGCACACATCAAAGTCTGGGGCTGTGAGGCTTTCGTAAGACGAGAGACTCATGACAAGCTCGCGGAAAGAAGTGAGAGGTGTTTCTTCATCGGATACCCGAAATAGTCGTTTGGATACTTGTTCTACAGACCGAGCGAGGACGTAGTCTTTGTAGCAAGACGGGGGTTCTTTCGAGAGAGAGAACTCATTTCCAAAGAGGACAGTGGGAGTACAATCGATCTCGAAGAAATTCAGGAGACGCCCGATGAAACAACCTTGGAAGAAACTAGCAACCAACATGAGGAAGAGGTTCCTGTTGGACCCATCGATATCTCATTGCCCCTTAGACGTTCGAGTAGAGTTAGCATGCCACCCGAGTTTTATGGTTTCCATATTAATTCAGACGGTGACACGTTGGTCAGTGATCGTACATTGACTAATTTGGATGAACCAGCTAACTACCACGAAGCAGTGGTGGGCCCCGAGTCTGCCAAGTGGAAAGAGGCAATGGACAGCGAGATTAAGTCCATGTATGACAATCAAGTTTGGAACTTGGTTGACAATGTGTCGGGTCGTAAGACAGTCGGGTGCAAGTGGATCTTCAAGATGAAGACCGACATGGATGGTAAAGTACATACTTATAGAGCTCGGCTGGTTGTGAAAGGATTCACTCAAACCCCGGGGGTTGACTATGATGAAACCTTCTCACCAGTAGCCAAGATTAAGTCAATCAGGATAATGCTTGCCATAATGCATTTCATGATTATGAAATTTGGCAGATGGATGTCAAAACCGCCTTCCTTAACGGGAAATTGACTGAGGATGTTTATATGAATCAGCCAGAGGGTTTTGTAGACACAAAGCATCCTGATAAAGTATGTAAGCTTGACAGATCAATCTACGGGTTGAAGCAAGCATCTCGCAGCTGGAATCTCTGCTTCCATGAGAAAGTCAAAGAGTTTGGCTTCTCTAAGAGTGAAGATGAGTCATGTGTATATGTCAAGGCTAGTGGGAGTATAGTCACTTTTCTGGTGCTGTATGTTGATGACATACTACTCATGGGAAACGACATTCCGACCTTGCAAGATGTCAAGTCTTGGCTCGGGAAGTGTTTCGCCATGAAAGACCTAGGAGAAGTTGCTTATATTCTCAAGATAAGAATACTTAGAGATAGAAAGAGAAAATTAATAGGTCTGATCCAGTGTACATATTTGGAAAAGGTGTTAAAAAGGTTTAACATGGAAAATTCCAAGAAGGGAGAGCTACCAATCCAAAGTAATGCTAATTGAGTAAGACTCAAAGTCCGAGTACCGATGAGGAAATAGCTAAGATGAGTCAGGTACCTTATGCTTCGGCAGTAGGGTCGATCATGTATGCTATGACATGCACTCGTCCTGACGTATCCTTTGCACTGAGCATGGTTAGTCGGTACCAGGGTAATCCTGGAAAGGCACACTAGATTGTGGTTAAGAACATACTCAAGTATCTGCGAAGGACAAAGAATATGGTATTAGTCCTTGGTGGCAGTGATGACTTGAAAGTGAGTGGATATACAGATGCCAGCTTCCAGACAGATAGGGACAGTGGTCGGTCCTAGTCGGGCTGGGTATTTCTTTTGAACGGTGGAGCGGTCACTTGGAAAAGTTCCAAACAAGAAACGGTGGCTGATTCAACTTGCGAATCAGAGTACATTGCAGCGAGTGAAGCGTCTAAGGAAGCGGCTTGGCTGAAGAACTTTATTGGTGACCTTGGACTTGTCCCGAGCATTCAGGAGCCGATGGAACTGTTCTGCGATAATGAAGGAGCGGTCACTTTGACAAAAGAACCGCGAGATCATGGAAAGTCCAGGCATATCGACAGAAAGTACCATTACATTCGACGTCGCGTAGAAGAAGGTCACTTACTGGTTAAGAGAGTATCATCAGAAGATAATCCTGCAGACCCTTTGACTAAGGCCATGAGTAAGAGCAAGCACAATCAGCATGTTCGGAGCATTGGACTGAAGGATGATATTAGTTTTAGTAATTAGATAGAATTTTGAAACTTGTAACAGTATAAATGTAATTAACTTGGTGATTTTATAATGGAGATTTATAAATGAGTTTTGTTACTGCCTTTGTCAATTGTTTATTATTGTGTTTCTATATTTGTATGTTTAACTTCGTAAATAATTAGATTATTTGAAATTCCACAGTCGATCACACTGTTAGGGAGTAAGTGTGAACGAAGACTGTCATGAATCGGTTGTAGATTGTCTAATGAGTTAGACATTGCAGTAAGACTGCTACAAAGTTCATGAGTACTTAGAAAATAGATATTAGAGTATTGGATAAACCCGCGCTTAACAGATTGCTTCATGGATTACATCACGAGCAATGTTAAGACGATAATATCATTTGATCTTTAAGTGAAGAGATATGATCTGTAATTTGCAAGTCAGTTGCTCATTGATAATGCAAAAACGCGTTGGTAACTCGATGTTATAAAATGCATTGTTGTGAGTATTCTAATTGGAAAAAGGTATAGACATATAAGTCGAAACTTATCCGTCCCCTGACCCGATGGGAAACAGATATCTGTAGGCCTCTCGATGATTTGAAGTTGACTGAAAGTGTTGGCCAACCGGGACTAAATTGATGTGTTCAATTAGTAGTCTCAAAAGTCATATGAAAATCAGAAATCGAGAAACAGAGTATCGGACCGACATTGATCTTAATCCATGTCTTGAGTTTGAAAATATCCTGTTGGACGGAGGATCATCTGATCACTTATCTTTGGACAGAACTGACTATGTTAGAGTACAGAAACAGTTTCTAGGAAACTGATATTAATCAGAAGGTAAAAGGACAATTAAAGTCATAGACTTATCCAAGTGGGAGACTGTTAGATTAGGTGTCTAAGCCATGACTTATAATTGTATTTATCTTGTTAATAGAAGCAAAGTCCATTTAGGCTGCCCTCATAGCTGTAGGATTAATGTATGGTTTAGTAGAGAGAAAGGTTGATTTATTAATTGTTTAATAAATCAATAGAAAATAAATAAATGGTTTATTAATATATTTAAGTGTTAATATATTAATTGGAAACTATAATAATTAATTAAGATTTAATCTAGAATTAATTGGATTTAATTTAGTGATTAAATAAATTAATTAAAGGTGCAGGGGCTGGTTTGTATTTATTCAATACTTGAATAACTGGCAGAGATAAAACCAGGGACCAAAATGGCACCAACCTGGAGGCTCCTCCAGGGTTTGGCAAAAACCTTAGTTAGGGTTTAGAAGCCTGGTCCAAGTGGTCAACAGGCTTGCCCACTAAGGAGGCTCCTTAGGGTTTCAGGTGTAACCCTTGGAGGCTATAAAAGGAACCTCCTGGCTCCCTTATTTCCTACGCCAACTAGAACTAGAAGATCTCTGCTGAACTGTCTTCTCTATTGCTTTGGGTGTGACTTGCATTTGAGGCAGGATAATTTGCTGCTAGCTTCAAGAACAATATCAAGAAAAGGTTGGTTATTCTTATTTGATCTTTAGAATTTAAATGTTGGCCTTAGCTTTTAGTTCATAATCTTTATAGAAGAAAACATAGATCTTTTAGGGTTGCATGTGAACCATAAGATTTGTTGGTTCATTGATTGCTTAAAAACCCTTCATTGTCATCCTTCAACCTTTCACATATGCGACATTAGAACCGACCATGATACCAAGATTCACAAATTGAAAAAATATGACCTATATCTAGTGATCAAAGAACGATACTCGATTAGCTATACAAACCATCACACATATAACATGGAATAACATGGAATAGATATGCAAAGTCCACCCATAACAATATACATAATGAAACTTGTTTTGTACAAATGCATTAAAGAATAATTTTTGTTTATTAAGGCCTTTAGAAACACTATTAGTAAGGGATAGCGGCACTAAGGAGGGTTTAAGTCCGGATGCGAGGGCGCTGCAGATAGCAACGTTATTTGCCAAGCATGATGCTATGCGCCACTATTGCAAAAACGTAGGGTCTCGGGCCTTAGGCCCTATTTAAAAGCACCAAACCATAAGGGAGTGCTCTTATCTGCCTCTATTACCTTTGTAAGCCTTCATCTGGATGTTCTAGCCTCTTGTATTGATTTCTAGCCCTAAACCTTGCAAAGTGAGTTAGCTTGAAGAAGAAGAAAGTGTAAAGAGACGAAAGAGAAGCATCAACAGCCTAAACTAGTAGCAAAATCTTTTTCTAGACCTTTGTAAGTTGGAAATCTATTGTGTTCTTGCACATTAAGAGTTATCTTTCTAGTTCATGCTTAATAATGATGTTAATGGTGCTTTGAGGTGTGGTTCTTAGGGTTTGGGAAACTCCAGACCACCTAGTCCCCTATTTTGCCACTTTGGAACCTCTGAATCAGTAAAGAAGGCATGCTCAAGCCCTATTGTGTTTATAAAAGCTTCTTGTGAAGAGATCCAAGCCCTTTTTGACCTAGGTTTAGGATTTGACATGCATTAGACATGCATGTCCATAAAGTTACTATTTGTATGAACCATCAGACTAAATGAATGAACCCTGAAAGTTTATAGCCTTTGTCTTAACGGATTAAGTGCTTAACAAGGAAGTTGGAAACTTTAGGGATAGCGTCGCTAACGTCCGAAGGTAGCGTCGCTATCCTTGGCGAGTCCTGTTTTTGGAAAGCACTCCATAGCAACACTATGGTTGCATGGTAGCGACGCTAACCGTTGATTTTGGACCAGTTTGACCTTTGGTCAAACCTTGGGGAATTTGGAGGGTTGACCATGGGAGTTGACCACGGTTGGGTTATATCATTGATTTGTGCTTATTTATAATTTAGGAGGTTTGCATTGACCGAATATCAAGGAAGCGCATGTGTATTCGTATGACTTTCGATTCAGGTGAGTTTTTTCACTATACTTTGTGTGACGTTGCATGTGTAGGTAACCCGAGTCTGCCAAGACTAGGTGATTAGGCTAGTTCAGCTTTGTTTGTGATTCTTCGTCGTAGGATTCGTTCTTATCACTATGACAGATGTTGGAGGAGAGGGGAACGGCCCGTGAGTCGGACGGATTGTGGTTAGCCCGAGAGTCCTCAGATGTTGGTTGAATAGGGACAACTCGTGATTCGAATGGTTCGAGGTTTTCCCGAGAGTCCTCAAATGTTGGTGGAACAGAGTAAACCCGCGTGCCTGGCAGATCGAAGCTAGTCCAAGAGCCATTATGTGATATGTTGTTATGTGATGAATTGTGTGGTATTTTGGGGAAACTCACTAAGCTTTGTGCTTACTATTCTAGTTTAAATGTTTTTCAGGCACCTCGGGTGATAAGGGAAAAGGCACAACATGACCGCACCGAATTGCCATCATGATTTTAGTCTTCTGATGTTTGGTTATGTTTTGGGAACAATGATACTATTTTCTCAAAATGATGTTTATTGATTTAAATGAATGGTTTGGATGAATGAGTTGTGATTTTTAAACTGATACTCTGATTTCTAAAATGAAAGTTTGGCTTCAAATTTGGGACGTTACACTATCTAGCATTTCAAACTTTTATGAAACAATGTTGCATCAGGCCCATTACAACATCACTTAACATAACACTTTTAGAAAAGTTGCATTAGTTAATAAAAGCCATGGCGTGTCAAGTTATGCAATTGCAATATTTTGATTAAGATTGTTTTAATATATGGAACTTAAAATATGAATATTTGTAAATTTGTTTCGATGTCATCAAAATCAAATTGAATAACAGAAACATAAAAACAGTCTTCATAATTTTATTAGTATGCTAAATCATCCTAACAAAATTATAAGTGAATCAAACATTCAGAAAACCAAAATATATTCAAACTCATTGAATATAAAAAAAAAAATCCTTTTCCATTCTTTTTTTTTTATAAACCATGAAACTCAATGTGCATAGATCATACACACAATTTACCTTTTGTTTTTACAAGACCATACCTCATCGATCTCATAAAAAATGATTTCTTGTTGTGCAAGAATAATTAACATATTAACATATAACCACTCTTCAATTTTGATGGTAGTTTAAAACATAAACTAAACTAAGCATGTCAGCAGAAGAAATAAAGAAAACCATCAAGATCTTTCACAAAACTATGTTGAATGAAAAGCTACAACAAAAGTAATTTACAAGAAGGACTGCGAAATTTGTACCTTAAATCGATGATATTGAGACGTTAATGGATGATCTTGAGAACCCAGAGTAGATTTTCTCTATTGGTTTACACTCCAAAGAAGCCAATTCAAAAAAAAAAATTTCTTGAAACCCTTCCTTTCCAATCATGTAAAGCAATTACTTGAAGATAAAGAAAAAATCAAGCGAATGGAATAACAATAATAGGATCACATTAAAACACACATACTAGGTTGTAAGAAGGCTCATCCTTCTTAATTACAAATCTCCAAAATATTGTCAGTGTAACTTAGTTACTCAACACTCCAGATTTTTGCCATTTACGTGTTGAGAAGCAAATATTATACCATTGACATCTCTTGTGTAAAATAAGCTCTAAGGACTTGAACTTCTTAACTCTCTTTTTGTGTCCCCAAAGCTGTCGACAAAAGATGACTATTGAATCTCAATTTTCCCGCGACTCGTGTATTTTCTACTCATCTATATAACCCCTTAATCAGCCCCAATGCTTCCCTTTAATTATTCAACACTTTTTAAGGTTTATACAAATATTTATAAATTCGTTATACTTTATCTTGGTTGTAAAATGTCGCTTGACAACAACTTTTGTGTTGTATACCTTCGCCATCAGGGACTCAAACATCTGTTTTACACTCAAAATCACATTGACTTCTAAACATGAAATAAGTAGACTTTTACATCTTTTCAATGGTACCAACCTCATACTCATATGATTTTTCAATGATTTTTACAACACATGTTAATACAAATGAGCAAAGTTGTTTTGAGCTATTCTTAAATGTCGTTGGTTTTGTGATAAGGTTAAATTTATTACAACATATGAATCACATGTATATCATACTAAATATTTTATAACTTATATTGTACGTACATTCTGACATTTGGTATGAAAAGTACTCATAATAGATGTTGTCCACTTGAAAGGGAAATACTTGGGAATATTGATCTTAGAAAAAGTCATAGCTAGACAGAACCAACTATTGCTACTCATATCTACATAGTTAGGAAGACAAGGACAAAAAACAGGGAACATGGAATCATGGACTTGTTTTTTTTTTTTTATCAAAACTCCAACAAGCAGTCAATTATTTGGAGGGCTTGACTATCATATCTAGTAAAGCTAAAGCCACTGAGTAGGATTTTAGACATGTTTCTCAAACACATATCACTAACTTTGTTGTCAACATTTTATTGAATACTTATTTGAAAGGAAAGAAAAGTAAGAGAAATGAAATCATATATTGTGATGCATGCAAATCGTTTCAAACAGAGGACTTCGAACATCATATATCTATGCTATACTATGTTTTTATCTGATATAAATAATTGACTTGATCGTGTTGGGTACAAAAATACGCAAGAGCTTGCTTACTAGGGGTGCAATATGATTTTATGACTTCTAACGATATGACACAAATGTACGCATTGTGTATAATTGAACGAAAACAACCAATAACAATCCTTATTGAAAATTTTCAGCTAGCAGTGCAACAATGGCATTTTGAACAGAGAACTACAAGGCGGCAAATTTTCAGCCAACTAAAAGATCACTTCAAACTAATATAAACACCTCATTCACTTAAAATATGATACATATATTTATAACCGGCAGATACCTAGACACAATTATCACATTTCATTAAATGATTTAACAAACCATCACAACCAAACCCAAAACTTGCTTCATAAAACATCAAATTCAATTGCTAACACTTCACAAAGAAATCAACTCAACCACTTGTTTTAGACCAAATAATGTACAAGAACAACGCCACAACATATCCTTCCAATAAACTCCCAAACGACATGTTTAAAAAAAAAACGGAATATCACAAACTAATTTTACACATGATCCCGCAACTCACAAACCCACACCATAAAATCACTGTGTCAAGTGTCAACCCAAACATCACCACCAAATCCTATCTACCTCACTATATTAATCCACCTATCACAACTTCGGTTCCGAAGACCGCGCCACCGCCGGACCGCTAGTACTTCCGCCGCCACCGCCACCGACTCTCGAAGCCAAAGCGAGAACGTCCGGCGACATTTCCCAACTCTCTTTTTTCCTCCATCAATTCGACCGCCTCGCGTGTATATTATTCGTGCAATCACCTTCATCGACTTGCATTCTAATTGCTGGTGAGATTTCTCCTATCTCGACTTCTTTGATGTTTAAGCCTTTGTTGTCGCTGAGTTGGCTTTCTAATCCGGCACTGCTGACAACGCCTAGTAATATCAAGTATTTTAGTCGTTGTTAGGCCCTATTCTTGGTGAAATTATATCATATATACATTGGTATTTCTCACTTTTTGTGCTAGTGCTTGTTTGCAAAGAATTGTTATAATCAGTGACTAAATGCGGACAATTGAAGAAGTTTTGAGGATAAAGCCAAATTCAGTCGAATGAGCATGCACGCCGCGGGAATGAAGCCATGCGCGACGCGCCATGTCAAAAGTTGAGGCGGTGAAGAGAATTCAAATAGCGAAAAAAGCGGGGATAAGGCTCTACGCGCGACGCGGCTATAGGTCTTACGCGTCGCGGGTTCTAATTTTCCACAAATATAAATAGAGGCCATTAGGTCGAATTCTGCAGGTGAAGATCAGACCCTAAGGTGGACTTACGGCGACTTTGACCTCAAGTTTCGAGATTCCAGCAGCCCTTTGCGGTATTTTTATGTTTTCACTTTAATTTCAGTATTAGTTTAGTTGTTTTAGCTCTTAGCTTAGTGTTTCTGGAGTGTGACAGCCAGTAGCAGTAGGTTAAAGCTCTTTATTTTCGTAGTTGAATGTTTTGGATCTTCTGGTTTTGAGTTTAATGCAAGTAATCATTCAGTTTATGTTTTATTGCACTTTTTACCTTTATTTAAGTTTGAATGAGTTTTGAATGCTTTTGGTTTGTGTTATTGTTTCTGGATTCTGAATATAACTTCTGATTTCAGTAAGCAATCTAGGGTTAGAATCTAATTTAGTTTCATTTAGTTTATGTTTGGTTTTGATTTTGGATTTGAGATTTCTATGTGTTTTGGGAAAGTGAAAGTTAGTCCCTCTGGCTGTAGTGTGACACTACAGTTCGTAAGCTTTTGTCTTGTCTTGACCACCAAACTCCCGTCAATCGACCCTTACTACCGATGTACTAGTGTATGTGAGGTTTTATTTTCTTATTTTTGACCGCACAACGACCTAGGCGTGTCAAATTTTGGCGTCGTTGCCGGGGAGTTGTGAGCTTAGGATAAGACGATCTGTAAGGAGGTGTTTTCTGATTTTTTGTTTTGGTAATTTAGTATAGTTAGTATTTTTCGTTTTGGTTTTGGCGGGCGTTTTACACTAGTGCATGCATACCCGTCGGGGTGGGCATACATCACCCTTGCTTTTTGACTCTGAGATCGAGCGAATCACGCGCAAGAATCGTGTGCGTAGGTGTTTAGTTAATATGAGTCCCAGTAGTGTCACTATAGAGGATATTACCCATGAGCATGTAGGCGAGGTAACAGGGGGAATTCCATTTATACCCCTAGTGTCAGAATTTCACTTCGGTAGCACAAGTGCTAGTGGTGGTGCGGTTTCAGCCCCCGCATTGATAGCATCATGCACTCCGCCTTCAGTTCCACCTTTTGGACAACCAACCACAAATCCTTTTTCTGCTGCGTTAGCTTGGGGAGCGCCGACCTGAGATGGCAACCCACCGCCACGACAGCAAGCAACCATTTCTCAACCGCAACATTCACAACCATTACCACCATAATACCAACAACCCATATTCAAACCGCAACCTGTTTTTCAAACCTTACCATAACAAATCCAACAACATTTACAACCATAACAGCCTCCGCCACAGCAGTATCAATACCAGGAGGTAGAGCAAGGATATGACGAGGAGGATGAAGGATGGATTCCTCCGCAGCAGCAACAACAGTGGAACTGAGGTCGGGGACCTCCAAGGAGACTTCAACAACCGCAACTACCACAAGGGCAGCAATTTTACAACAACAACAATGATTATCATAACGGTAACTTTGTTCCACGCTTATATTTTGCACAACCGAGAGGGCAATCGGTTGCGTCACACTTCCAACCTCGGGAGTATGACGATGCGTCGCCCATTTATCTTCCTGATAATGTTGAGAACCAAGTCGAAATTAGGCCGCAACTTTTAGGTATATTACCTGAGTTTAGGGGTTACAAACAAGATGATCCTTATAATCACTTATACGAATTTCTAGCCATAGCCAATGCGAATACTCCTAGGAATACCAACAAGAATATATTTAGGTTGAGACTGTTTCCATTTACCTTGAAAGACAAAGCCAAATATTTGCTTACTTCTCTTCAACCTAATAGTATTAGCACGTGGGAACAACTGAAGGTCAAGTTTTTGCAAGAGTTCTATCCAGCTAGTAAGACCACCGAGATCTGACGGGCCATTCAAGATTTCCAAAAAAAGTCGGGGAGGCATTTCACGAGGCTTTTGATAGGTTGAAAGAGTTTATGCGGTCGTGCCCAATCATGATATTCCAAAATGGCAGCTGGTGAAGCTATTCTTTGAAGGGGTGGACCTGACTAACCAAGCAATGATCAATGCATCATCCAGCGGGACCATTATGATGCAGGACCCAGATGACGCCTGGCGATTCTTGGAACAACTCAGCAACGGACCGAAGGAAAATTTCTCCACCAGGAAGCCGGTGAGTACAGCCGCTGCAGTAGGGGCAAATGCAGATTGGAAGAAAGATGTGAAAAAAGAGATAGGGGAGTTAAATAAGAAGTTTGATAGGTTGATGTCTACACTGCAAGGAGGACCACAGAATTAGCAGTGCAGTCAGCAAGGACAAAGGACCCAGGATGTGAACCAAGTTTTTGGTCAATGTTAAGGACAGTATAACAACGGACGACCTTACAGGCCTTACAACCAGGGTGCTCAAAATTTCAACAACCAGTCCTACAGTAACATGCAGAATAATTATCAATGGCAACCAGCCAATCAACCTAGAAAATTTCAACCTGTGAACAACAGTAATCCAAATGGGAGTAGCAATAGCAACAGGGGATCAACTAGCGCTAGCAACAATGCTCCGGAAAGCCAAGAAAACATGATTGCTAAGATGTATGATTTGTTTAATGCCAGTCAGCATCAAACCCAAGAAAATGCCAAGGCCATTGCCAATATGGAAATGCAAATAGCTCAGACGGCCGAGGACTAAAGTAAAATGGACAGTGGCAAGTTAGTAAGCAGTACATAAATAAACCCAAATAATACATAAAGGGCTAGAAAAGAGCATGTGAATGCTATTGAGGCTGAATGGAGAAAAATCACTAAAAAGGATTTATTAGGAAAGGAAGAAGAGTTTAAGACCGAAGAGAGTAAGGAAAAGGATGAGGAAAGGGATCAAGTTAAAGAGGACGTCCAGATGGATGAGCAGCCAGTTGTGGCTGGTGTTAAGAAAAAGAAGGATAAGAAAGTGAAGAAGAAACAGGACGTGCCAAGTGATATTGCCTCATTTATACATATATTTCGGGCAATATCAAGTGCTTATATATGTGTTTTTGGTTTAATTTCGAGATAAAATGTACTTAATCAGTTTAATAACCAAAACACAGGAAAAATTGCTTGATTGAGAAGAAGGAGCTGAATTCAAGCCTTGGAATAAAGAAAATGGAGTAAAATATCTATCGGGGAAAAAGAGCCAAAAAGAACGTATTCGGGACGAAAAAGCGAAGAAATTAGTCAGTCAGACGATAGATCGCGACCCTATCTCCATAGGGATCGCGACCCTACCTCATGACGAAAGCGTGACAAATGGATGACCAAAGGATCGCGACTAGAAGGCAAAATCGCGACCTTACGGAGATCGCGACCCGATCTCCTAGGGATCGCGACCCGACCTACGCCCTACCACTCCACTCAGTCGGGATCGTGGCGGACGGACCTACGCACTACATTGCAGATCGCGACCCGATCCATAGAGGATCGCGACCCTACGGTCCCTGTCCAGCACTATAAATAGAGACTTAATCTTGATGTTTTAGACACACAATTCAGATTATAAACTCTCTACCTGGAGAAACACCCTCTATCTCCCTGTTCTAAACCTCTCTTCATCAAGGTTTGAAGCTCGGCTAAGCGGAAGTCACGACAAACGATCAAGATCACCATTGCTCGGATATTCGGTTTGCTTACTATGTTTAGCTTTCTTATATATTCAGTGTGCTGTTTGTCTTTGATTATGGAGTAATTCCATTTTGCTTTTACTTAGACTAGATGAAACTTATAATTATGTTTTAATTGATATAAATTCGGATATTACAAGTTTAATAATTTACTTTTCATGTTTATTTAACAAACTATTGTATATTAAGAATCTATCTTTGAAACTTATAACTGAATTATATTTAGTATAGATGACCATTCTTGCTAAATTAATTTGTATCATAATATATATATTTCATGTATATATTTATGACTAGTGATTGACCAAATCCTAGGTTAAGTTACAAAGAAAGAATCTTATATGCATTTGTTTTAATTGTATTAGTGGACCAAACTATACATCTTATTTTGATTTTCATGACCATTGATATCAAAAGAAACAAATAAATCATGTAGAGTATGAATAAATAGAATGATTAATTGGAGTAATTAATTTACAGGACCAATGAGATTAATAACCCTTCTTAATCATAGAATTGGATTGTTGGACCAAGACATCTAATCAACTTAGAAATCAGTATTTAACTTGTTAATATCCATTGCACATTATTATCAATCAGACTATAGTTATAAGGAGTAATCAAATCTGAGTAAAAGCATATTTTGTCAAACTATCCTTGCGGCTTAACTTCAAACCTTGTTACCATTTATTTACTTATTCTTTATTTATTTGATCATACAATCTCTTCACAATTACACAAAACCCCCCCTTTTATCTCTTTTGTTATTAATTGATAATTGAGTTTTTTCAATTTTAACCAATTCCCTTGGGTTCGACCCGGACTTACCATTGCTATATTACAACCGATTAGGTACACTTGCCTAGTTGTGTTGTTTTCATTCATGGTATCTCCCTGTTATAAATTCAAAACTTATGAAAAGACATTACAAAGACAATATTGATCCTCAAATAAGTGATATCATTTTGGTATATAAAATATGTATGTCTGAAAACACATCAAGTTTTTGGCGCCGTTGCCGGGGATTACGGTTTAAAGTAAAGAAATTCATTTATTAATTTAATTTATTTATAATTTATTCTAGATCTCACCATTCTATTCCTCAGATAGTGTATGACCAGGAGTTCAAATTCTCCTTTGACTCCACAGTTTCAAGAACCAGAAAGAGAATTCCGCAGACGACGGAGACACGCAAAACTAATGGCAGACATTGCAAATCTTTCTTTAGAAGAATACGCAAGCCGTACACAAGAAGAAACTGGCCAAGGACTAGTTCGTCCCACAATTCCAGATGGGACGCATTTTGAAATAAAAGGCCAATTTCTACATCTTCTGAGGGAAACTCTGTTCACAGGAAAAGATGCTGAAGATGCAAACCAGCATGTCGAATCTGTACTGGAAATAGCCGATTACTTTCATATTCCTGGAGTCACAAAAGATGCTGTCATGTTACGAGTATTTCCAATAACACTCCAGGGAGCAGCGAAGAGATGGTTAAAGGCTGAACCCCCAAGAACCATAAAAACTTGGGAAGAACTAAAAACAAAATTTATTAAACAGTTTAGCCCACCTTCTAAAATCGCTAAAATGAAAGCAAAAATCCAAAATTTTCAACAGATGGATGATGAAACACTTTATGATGCATGGGACCGTTATAAGGAAATGCTACAAAATTGCCCACAACATGATCTTAATCCACATCAAGTTGTGCAAACCTTTTATAACGGAATTAATGTAACAACTCGTCAAATGGTTGATTCGCAGGGGCCAATTCCAAAGAAAACTCCAGCAGACGGGTATGCATTAATCGAAGAATTAGCCCAACACTCGCATCAGTGGCATTCTTCAAGAGACTCTTCCCTGAGAAAAAAGCCATCAGATGATCAAGCCGATGGATTAGCAGCCCTAAATGCCAAACTAGACGCTTTGGGGCGAGACATGAAAAAGGTAAATCAAACAATCCATGCCATACAGGTCGGCTGTGATAACTGTAGTGGACCACATCTTGCAAAAGATTGTCCACTAGATGAAGATGGGAAAAGAAAAGAAAGTGTTTGCTATTCCTCTGGAGACAGATTTGATGAAAGAAGGCCGCGAAACAGCAATTGGAAGCCTTATGAAGAGTATAAAAAAGATCAAGCCGAAAAATATAAGCAAAGCGGGCAAGGATACTACCAAAGAGAACCAACCTTTGATCCACAAAGACAGCCCGAGAAGAAACCAAACTTTGAAGAAATGATGGCCAGATTTGCAGAAGCCTCAGATAAAAGACACAGATCAACTGAGGAACTAGTGAAGAAGATGGGAGTAACTACGGAATCTGCACTCCGAAATCAACAAGCTTCAATATTAAATATTGAAACTCAAGTTGGTCAGATTTCACGAGTTTTGCACGAAAGATTCCCTGGTACATTGCCAAGCAACACGGAACAAAACCCAAATGCACATGTCAAGGCAATATCAACCAGAAGCGGTAAGATTTTAGAACCGTCAATTCCCATAACCACTAACTCTTCATCTAAAACGCAGGAATCTGAGAAACTACCAGAAAAGAATGAAGAAGAAGCTGAAGAAAGACCACCGCCAACACCCGTAAAAAGTTATAAACCACCAGTTCCATACCCACAGCGTCTGAAGAAGGAAAAACAAGAAGAAGAGTATAAGAAATTTTTAGAACACATTAAATCATTGCATATTAACATACCTTTTGTTGAGGCAGTTGCACAAATGCCTAAATATGCAAAGTTTTTAAAGGATCTTCTTACAAATCGTAAGAAACTTGAAGAAGCATCCAATGTGATTCTAAACGAACAATGCTCAGCAGCAATGTTAAATAAACTACCTAAAAAGATGACTGACCCAGGAAGTTTAACATTACCATGTCAGTTTGGTAATCTAACTTTTAGTCATGCTTTAGCAGATTCAGGTGCAAGCATCAACCTTATGCCATATTCATTTTATTCTAAGCTTGACTTGCCTGAACCTAAACCAACAAGAATGGCGATCCACTTAGCAAACAAATCGATAACGTATCCAAGAGGTATAGTGGAGGACTTGTTGGTAAAGGTAGATAAATTTGTCTTTCCTGCAGATTTTGTTGTTCTAGACATGGAAGAGGATGAACAGGTGCCGATAATTCTGGGAAGGCCATTTTTAAGCACTGCAAGAGCATTGGTGGACATCCGTGAATCGAAGCTTACACTCAGAGTTGGAACTGATGCCATAACATTCGGAATTGATCAATCCATGAAACATTCTAAGATTTGTGATGATGCCGTGTATTTCATTGATACCTTTGATACCATTTTGGAGAATGAATTGCAGGAACTGGAGAGAAGAAATCTAGAAAGCATGATGCCTATGGAAGAAGAAGAATTTAACGCCAACGAGGAAATTAAGAAACTAGAAAAATTACTAGAAGAAGAAAGAGTGCCTAGTAATTCGTCTACAACTAATGAGAATCAAGAATCAGAGCCAAAGACTCCTAATCTCAATACTTTACCTCCTCATCTTGAATATGCTTATCTAGATGAAAACATGCAATTACCTGTAATAATAAATGCTTTTTTATCAACTGCAGAAAAAACGAAGCTGGTAGCTGTCCTCAAGAAAAGAAAGAGTGCCATAGCCTGGAAAATCTCAGATATTAAGGGGATAAGCCCTTCATACTGTTCCCATAAAATTCTCATGGAAGATGAATCCAAGCCAAAAATACAACCCCAGAGACGTTTAAATCCTAAAATGCAGGAAGTTGTAAGAAAAGAAGTTGTGAAATTGTTAGATTCAGGAATAATATACCCCATTTCAGACAGTCCATGGGTCAGTCCCATTCATGTAGTGCCAAAAAAGGGAGGAATTACCGTCTTAAAAAATGAAAAAGACGAATTAATTCCCACAAGAACAGTAACCGGATGGAGAGTATGCATAGACTACCGTAAATTAAATGATGCTACTCGCAAAGACCACTTTCCATTACCGTTTATTGACCAAATGCTTGAAAGGCTTGCTGGCAAAACTTACTATTGCTTTTTAGATGGTTTTTCAGGATATTTTCAGATCCCAATCGATCCGCTGGATCAAGAGAAAACCACCTTTACATGTCCCTATGGAACTTTCGCATACCGAAGGATGCCATTTGGACTCTGCAATGCACCAGCAACTTTTCAGAGATGCATGACTGCCATATTTCACGAAATGGTAGGGGATTTCATGGAGGTATTTATGGATGACTTTTCTGTATTTGGAGATACTTTTGATGAATGTTTAACCAGTCTTGATAAAATGCTTGAAAGATGCGAGAAAACTAATTTGGTGTTGAATTGGGAGAAGTGCAATTTCATGGTCCAAGAAGGAATAGTTCTTGGGCATAAGGTGTCAAAGCAAGGAATAGAAGTGGACAAGGCCAAGGTGGAAACTATCTCAAAATTGCCGCCTCCTACAAACGTAAAGGGAGTGAGAAGTTTCCTTGGACATGCAGGATTCTACCGTCGATTCATAAAGGACTTTTCAAAAATAGCAAGACCATTAACTCAATTACTGTTAAAAGAAGCAAAATTTGAATTTTCAACAGATTGTTTAAATGCTTTTAACACTTTAAAAGAAAAATTGGTCTCGTCTCCAATTCTGATTGCACCAAATTGGAATTTACCTTTCGAATTGATGTGTGATGCAAGCGATTTTGCAGTTGGAGCAGTTCTAGGACAAAGGATGGAAAAACATTTCCAACCTATCTTTTATGCTAGTAAAACCCTCAATCCAGCTCAAGAGAATTATACCACAACAGAAAAGGAGTTACTAGCAGTGGTCTATGCATTCGATAAATTTAGACCATACCTAATTTTGTCTAAAACAACTGTCTTTACAGATCATTCTGCTTTAAAATACTTGTTTTCAAAACAGGACGCAAAACCAAGACTCATACGTTGGATCCTCCTGTTACAAGAATTCGATCTAGAGATAAAAGACAAACCAGGAATGGAAAATGTAGCAGCAGACCATTTGTCCAGACTGGAAAACCCAAAGATGGAACAGTTTAAGGAAACAGACATCAAAGACAATTTTCCTGATGAATACCTATTGAATGTAGACGCAGAACTCCCTTGGTATGCTGACATAGTTAATTATTTGGCTGCAGGAGTACTTCTGAAAGGAATGACACATCAGCAGAAAAAGAAATTCTTCACAGATGTAAAACATTACTTCTGGGACGATCCATATCTTTTTCGAGTCAATGCAGACAACATAATTAGAAGATGTGTCTATGGGAAAGAAATTCAGAATATCCTGGAACATTGTCATCAAGGACCAGTTGGAGGACACCATAGTGCAAACTACACAGCGAGAAAGATATTTGAAGCCGGATTTTATTGGCCAACGATTTTCAAGGACGCTAAGAGATATGTGAAAGAATGTGATTCATGCCAGAGATCAGGAAACATCTCATCCAGGAACGAAATGCCCCAGGTAAGTATACAGGTATGTGAAATTTTTGACATTTGGGGAATCGATTTTATGGGACCATTCCCAAATTCATGTGGAAACAAATACATTTTAGTCGCTGTCGACTATGTGTCAAAATGGGTTGAAGCACAGGCTTTACCAACTAATGACGCACGAGTTGTAATTAAATTTCTAAAAAAATTGTTTTCACGATTTGGTGTACCAAAAGCTCTAATCAGTGACCGGGGGACTCATTTTTCAAACGCACAACTTGAAAAAACTCTTAAAAAATATGGAGTTCAACACAGATTTGCAACCCCGTATCACCCACAAACCAGTGGGCAGACTGAAGTCACTAATAGAGCGATAAAAAGAATTCTGGAAAAATCCATTGGTACAAATAAAAAAGAATGGTCTAATAAACTCGATGATGCTTTATGGGCTTTTAGAACTGCTTATAAAACACCTATTGGTACAACACCATATAGGTTAATATACGGTAAAGCATGTCATTTACCTGTGGAGGTAGAACATAAAGCATATTGGGCATTGAAAAACTGTGATCTTAATGAAACAAATATCCGTTCTAACCGTTTAATGCAGATAAACGAATTAGAAGAGTTAAGGAACGAAGCATATGAGAACTCTCTAATTTACAAAAATCGGACTAAGAAATGGCATGACGCACGATTGCAAAAGAAAACGGAAATTGCACCAGGAGATCAGGTACTTTTATACAACTCGAGATTAAAGTTATTTCCAGGGAAACTAAAGTCAAGATGGTATGGGCCGTACAAAGTGAAAACCGTATTTCCATACGGTACTGTTGAATTAATAGACAAGAACGACGTAAGCTTCAAGGTTAACGGACACCGGGTGAAGCACTACGAACAAGGAGTCCGTTATGAAGAAGGAGAGGATGTACCCCTCTCAACCAATTAAAAATCTAAAGGGCAGGGGTACGGGTCTAGGCTTTCGACCCAGGTAAGGAAAGCGGTGTGAGAAAAAGACATTGATTTTTATTCGATTTGGTTGTAATAATTTTAAGACAATTTTTTTTTATGTTGTGTGTTTAATAAATAATTAATAAAAATAAAAACACAAAAATAAAACAAATCATCAACGGAAAACTAGAAAAGAAAAAAACGCCACAGACCAAAGATCGCGACCCGATCCAGAAGCCCGTAGGGACACGATCTCAAGCGATCCGGAAAACCAAAAGCCCGTAATTTTTGATGATCGCGACTCGATCCTGATGCAGATCGCGACCCGACGACACGCGATGGTTAAAAACAGATCCGGTCGCTTGGTCTCATTTTTTACCCCACAATCGCTTCCCGATCCTCACGGTAAAATCGCGACCGAGTTTGTTTCCAGTTTTCCTAGATTCTAGATCATCAACACAGGTACGTAAATCTTCATTCCCGTCTCGTTGTTAATTGCAAATATGTTAGAAATTGTGAATTTAGGAATAAAAATTAGGTTTTATTTTAGTCTCGGATTTGAATGTTAATGCCTAATTAGATGTTAGATCTAGCCGAGTACTAAAAAAACTAGTTAAAACCTACTGATTTAGTTAAGTTTTGGCTTGAAAATTGTTGAAAATCGGAGAAGTTAGGTCGGATATTCAAGGATCGCGACCCGATCCTTGATGTTCGTCAACCATCGCGACCCGACGTATGAATCGCTTTATACTGTATTCACGGATCGCGATCCGATCCTTGACAAAGTTCAAAGATCGCGACCCGATGCTTGAATATCCCATAAGCTCGTTCATCGATCGCGACCCGATCGATGAGAAGTTCTAAGATCGCGACCCTACGCTTGAAGATCACCGGACCAAATCCTTAGTCGCGACCCTATGATCTCGTCCCTATGTTCGATGATCGCGAACCAAAACCCGACCCATCTTAAGATCGGGACACGATCCAGATGACCATCGCGATCCGACCAGGACCAGGACCCGATTTAGCAACCCGAGCCATCCTAAGATCGCGACACGATCCGGATGATCATCGCGACCCGACATCGACCAGGATCCGGCCAACCTATCCCGATTGAAACCTGATCACGACCCGACCCACAAGTGGATCGCGACCCGATCCCTGATCAGGGGAAATTTTTGTAATTTTTCAAGCTAATTCTTTTCTAATTATTTTTTTTATTTCTTATTTCACAGGTAAATGGCGGGAAGGGAAGGACAAAACCCACAAGGTGAGGAGTTACCATCGCATGCATTGCTTCAATTTCCAACAACAATCAACAATGCGAGGAGGCAACGATATTTGGGAGAACTGGCTAAGATTCACAAGAAAGACGTTCATGTGCCTCCCTGTCTGGATTGGGAATACGCAGCCGCGATCGGGCTGGACCACCGCTTGGCACCGATCACAACAAAGATCCACGCTGCTACTGGATTTACATGCCACGCCTGGGATAGACTATTCCACTTTCAGGAGCCAATATTCAGAGAGCTCACTCTGGAGTTCCTATCCACGGTACAGTTCGAGCAGCACAGGGGTTTATCGGATAGGACGGCTCTTTCTTTCAGACTGGGAGGAGTCAGCCGTGAGTGCAGCGTGATGGAGCTAGGGATACGCCTAGGGCTGTATACACGGGAGGAGACTGCTTTGCCTACTTTTTCCACTTTCTTCGAGGCATGTCATAGGATTCCGCCAGAAGAGTTCCGCGTGGCAGATGCTTGGGGCGCGCTGGCCAATGAGGCTTTCGACTCACACACCGCGGTGGAGAGCATGCTACGCTCCCCTGTCCACCGTGTACTTCATAGACTCATCGCCTCTATGGTTAATCACCGTAAAGGAAGCGATAAGGTGCCAGTAGATGATGTCTTCTATCTATGGTGCCTGACATCTGAGGGTGTGTGCCTCAACCTTCCGTATACACTGGCTGTCTTCCTTTCTAGAAAGGCAAAAGGGGCGAAGAGGAAGAGCCCCATCTGTGGAGGGCATCTTATATCCAGACTGGCAGCATCATACGACGTCTTTTCATCTCCACACGCACGGGGACTCACCAGATCAGATCCTCGTTTTTTGACCAGGAGTTACCTTTATCAGATGAGAGTGATCGATCAGGACGATCGCATACGAGAGGTGGACCCTGTTGAGCAGGGAGATGACATGGACGCACAGCCCGAGCCACAGCCAGATCCACAGCCAGAGCCACAGCCAGACCCAGAGCCGCAGCTGCAGCCTCAGCGAGCCCCCGGTGCTCACCGTCGACGCCGGCAGAGATCTCCGATACAGCAGGCTATACCAGAGCAGGAGATCGATCTGCGCTACTTATCCCAGCAGATGAGTAGGATGGATTTGAGCCGAGAGCGCGACATGCGACAGATGGAGCACGGCATGCGACAGATGGAGCACGACATGCAGAGGCTAGATCGCGATATTCTGAGGCGACAGGTACATGACCAGTGGGTATCGCGCAGTATGCAGGAGTTCTACGCTAGTCAGGGGTTCCAGCCATCTATTCCATACCCGACTTATGTTCCTCCTGTACCCACATGGTTTGAGCCGCCAGATTTCCTGCAGGACTACGGTGATGGCACCTCAGGTTCAGTTTTTGATGATATTGATGATTGACTTTATTTTTGTATTTAAATACATTTGGATTTTTGTTATTATTTTATATTAATGTGGTGTGTTTGTTTTTATTTATTGGCGTGTTTTGATTTTGTGGTGTGGTTAATATTTTCTCTGAGCATTGATACAGAATATAGGTTCAAACAGACGCTGGCATTCAGTTCAGCAAACTTCTTTTGTGGAATCTGTCCTCAAAACAGAATGACCCATTACCCAAGGGGAGTCCATTCCAATTAAACTCCTTTGATTTAAAAAGATATATACAATAAGATTATTGTATAAAATAAGTGTAGGGTAAAAACTGCAATTATTAACTAAGCCAAGTCAAAATTTTATCTTAAACATTTTTTCCAAAAATTGAACACTAAAAAGATAATTGTTAAGAAAAATGTTTTGAAAATAAATTTGTAGGTTAAACTTAATTTTATGTTTTTATTTTCTAGTTTTTCATTATTTCATATAAAATTTAATTCCGTAAATAACAAGTAGTTAGAATGATAATTACAAAATGTTTTGCATAAATAACGAAATAGACCCGTTGAAAATCAGGATTTGTCAAAACAGGTTGAGTCAGTTTCCCTAAATCGCGCGAATGCTATGACTAAAATCGAGGAAAAGAAGCCTCGTTAAAAGAATTTTAAATAAGAAAATATATGAATGAAAAGCAAGAATCAAGTAACGTTATACCATAAGATTGAGACTCAGGAAGGAAATTCAATCAGTGGCCTTTGACATTCGAGCAAGTAGACATAAAATGGGGCCCACAGGCATTTCTACTCCTTGTTACCTAAAACCAACTGGTTTGGGATAATATTGTCGAAAGCTCGCTACACGGGTGTCATCGAAAGTCATGGGATTTCCTTAGTGGCCTTTGGAATTTGAATTAGTAAACTCTGTACAGTTGTGAGTTGAAAATTTGTAATCAAGAGTTCCATAGAAAGTCACGAGTTTCAAAGGTACGGGAAACTTAACTTGATAAACCTAGTCCAGCATAATTTTTGGGAAACTTGACAAAAAGATCTTGAGATAAGAGGAATTTTTAAGGGTGTATTCAATGTTATGTAAAAATGAGTATTTTTCAATCTAAATATTTGTCATTAATAGAAATAGATTTTATGTAAAATTTTGGAAGGTTAGAAATACGCACATAAGACTAGGTATAATCTACTATGTTTATTCTTAAAACCTTATTCTTAACATCGGTAAAATCTGTGATAGCAGTTGGAAAATTGTTTGGATATCAAATGTCTTGGCTGGTTTTTAAATTATAGTTTGCTCGAGGACAAGCAAAGTTCAAGTGTAGGGTATTTTGATATTGCCTCATTTATACATATATTTCGGGCAATATCAAGTGCTTATATATGTGTTTTTGGTTTAATTTCGAGATAAAATGTACTTAATCAGTTTAATAACCAAAACACAGGAAAAATTGCTTGATTGAGAAGAAGGAGCTGAATTCAAGCCTTGGAATAAAGAAAATGGAGTAAAATATCTATCGGGGAAAAAGAGCCAAAAAGAACGTATTCGGGACGAAAAAGCGAAGAAATTAGTCAGTCAGACGATAGATCGCGACCCTATCTCCATAGGGATCGCGACCCTACCTCATGACGAAAGCGTGACAAATGGATGACCAAAGGATCGCGACTAGAAGGCAAAATCGCGACCTTACGGAGATCGCGACCCGATCTCCTAGGGATCGCGACCCGACCTACGCCCTACCACTCCACTCAGTCGGGATCGTGGCGGACGGACCTACGCACTACATTGCAGATCGCGACCCGATCCATAGAGGATCGCGACCCTACGGTCCCTGTCCAGCACTATAAATAGAGACTTAATCTTGATGTTTTAGACACACAATTCAGATTATAAACTCTCTACCTGGAGAAACACCCTCTATCTCCCTGTTCTAAACCTCTCTTCATCAAGGTTTGAAGCTCGGCTAAGCGGAAGTCACGACAAACGATCAAGATCACCATTGCTCGGATATTCGGTTTGCTTACTATGTTTAGCTTTCTTATATATTCAGTGTGCTGTTTGTCTTTGATTATGGAGTAATTCCATTTTGCTTTTACTTAGACTAGATGAAACTTATAATTATGTTTTAATTGATATAAATTCGGATATTACAAGTTTAATAATTTACTTTTCATGTTTATTTAACAAACTATTGTATATTAAGAATCTATCTTTGAAACTTATAACTGAATTATATTTAGTATAGATGACCATTCTTGCTAAATTAATTTGTATCATAATATATATATTTCATGTATATATTTATGACTAGTGATTGACCAAATCCTAGGTTAAGTTACAAAGAAAGAATCTTATATGCATTTGTTTTAATTGTATTAGTGGACCAAACTATACATCTTATTTTGATTTTCATGACCATTGATATCAAAAGAAACAAATAAATCATGTAGAGTATGAATAAATAGAATGATTAATTGGAGTAATTAATTTACAGGACCAATGAGATTAATAACCCTTCTTAATCATAGAATTGGATTGTTGGACCAAGACATCTAATCAACTTAGAAATCAGTATTTAACTTGTTAATATCCATTGCACATTATTATCAATCAGACTATAGTTATAAGGAGTAATCAAATCTGAGTAAAAGCATATTTTGTCAAACTATCCTTGCGGCTTAACTTCAAACCTTGTTACCATTTATTTACTTATTCTTTATTTATTTGATCATACAATCTCTTCACAATTACACAAAACCCCCCCTTTTATCTCTTTTGTTATTAATTGATAATTGAGTTTTTTCAATTTTAACCAATTCCCTTGGGTTCGACCCGGACTTACCATTGCTATATTACAACCGATTAGGTACACTTGCCTAGTTGTGTTGTTTTCATTCATGGTATCTCCCTGTTATAAATTCAAAACTTATGAAAAGACATTACAAAGACAATATTGATCCTCAAATAAGTGATATCATTTTGGTATATAAAATATGTATGTCTGAAAACACATCACCAAGCAACCCGAATGGACCTTCGATCAACCAACCTTTATGGGATGAGCTGAAGAATGCGCCTGAAGATAAAAAGATTCTTCAGGAGATGTGTGAAAAGAATGGGAAGTGTACGACGCCTACACCGGACATGGTGAGACTGACTGTTAAGGCAAGCGAGGCTCTGTTAGGGACCTTGCCTAATAAAGAAAGGGACCCCGGTTCACCACTGATCACTGTCACGGTAGGGGATGTTATCATTAGGAACACATTGCTGGATTTAGGGGCAAGTGTTAATGTGCTGCCAGGATACCTGTATGACAAGTATAAGAATGAAGAACTAGAACCTGCAAAGATGGTATTGCAGCAAGCAGATCAATCAACGAAAGTTTCCCGGGGTAAGCTAAACAACGTGATAGTCAAGGTTGGTGACTTCTTTTATCATGTTGATTTCTTTGTAATGGAGTATGAGAGTTTTGAAGATGCGCCTATGTTAATTTTGGGACGTCCATTCTTAGCCACAGTTGGGGCTGTAATGGATTGTAAGACTGGAGATCTGGATATCTCTTTTGGAACGAGGAAACGCAGGCTGAACATGTTTGGGTGCCCGATATTGTTGCCACCAGGGTATGACGATAAGTATTTGAATAACAGACCGCTCATGGCACCCAAAGAAAAGGATAAAGGTGGGAATCAAGGTCAAGGAACTAGAAGTGATGGAGAAGAAATATTGTGGGAAGCGAAGAGACATCCATTGTCAACAGTTGACAAGATACAACTTCTCGACATGCTCGAGATGATGGAGTTAAAGCACCAGCAATATGAGAAGGACACACGATGTAGAGAGGCGAAAGTCTTCCAGATTCTGGATGCTCAGCAACAATGGATCAGCCAAGTAAGCGATCACATGGCACAACTTACCACATTACTAGCAACACTGGTCCATGACTTCGCACCTGAAATGAAGAAAATGATGCCACTAGAAGAAAGCGAGGAATAAGAAGCAGCCCGTCTGGCTGAATACATTAAACTTAGCGCTTGTTAGGAGGCAACTCATCCTTTATAGGTTAGATATAGTGCTTTTAGGAGTAATTAGGAGAATATCAGCATCATCATTGCAGGTATTAGTGGTACGAGGCAAGTGTGGGGTCACACGAAGGACTTTGGAGAATTTGGAAGCCACGACGTGGTAAGGAGAAGGGCGCGACGCGAGATCGCAAGATAACCCGATGCCCAGGGGTTACTATGGCGACACGCGCGCAGCAGATTGCATTTACACGCGTCGCGGGATACGATCGGTCAGAAAAACTCTTTATAAGGTACGTATTCTCATTGCAACCCACACAACCATGCCGCACAGAGACAGAGCATCCTTCGATCATCCGATTTCTTCCGTTTTTCTTGCATTTTCGTGTTCTACTACTACGGTATGTCTTCTAGAACTTGTTATTTCGTGTTATTACAAGCAATTGAGTGGTTAATTTGATTGAAATAGCAAAACTAGAAAAATTAGACAATCGGCAATGCCGGCTCGTAGGGTGTTTTGTTTGCAAAATCACCACCCTAGAGGGGCTAGTCGGTAGTTAGGCTACCTTGAAGAGGCATTAGATTGAGTTTAACAAGTGCAATCAACGATTTTGGGAATTTATATAACAGACCTACGGTGCGCCGCTCATGTTTCATGGGCCGTGTCGCGCGTGTCTGGGCGGGAAGAAGGACTAATTTGCAAAAAATATTTCGTGTGTGGTTTCTTTTGTGCAGATGGAGTTCATGCGCGATCACCCATTTCTTCGGTTCCCACAGGTCTTAGACGATACACCCCAGTACAAGGCCCGGCTAGGGGTGTAAACGAGCCGAGTCGAGCCGAGTATTGCCAAGCTCGTGGCTCGGCTCGACTAAAGTACTCGAGCTTGAAGCTCGACTCGAACTCGACTCGAGCCTTGATTTCAAGCTCCGACTCGAGCTCGTGAAATACTCGACAAACTCGAGCTCGGCTCGGCTCGGTTCGACTAAAGTTTAAAAAAATAAAAATCACCAAATTGAGTGAAATCTTGAATGCAGTACACTTGCAAGTATTTATCCAAGGTAACAAAAATCACAAATGTCCAAAATACCAAAAAACAAACATTCTTCAATGCTAACAACCATTCAACCATCTATGTCCTAGTTTGTACGTACTTCCAAAATACAAAAAAGAAACATTTTTCAATGCAAAACAACTTCTAAGACATCAAAACAAAACAGCAAAAAAAAACAAGTCCAAATCAGCACCAAAAACAGCAATGTACTTCCAAATCAGCACCAAAAACAGCAATGTACTGCCAAATCAGCACCAAAAACAGCAATGTACTTCTAAATCAGCACCAAAAACAGCAATGTACTTCCAAATCAGCACCAAAACAGCCGCACCTGTTCCAACAATAGAAACAACAAAAAAACACGTCCAATTCAGCATAAAAAATAGCAAAAACTCCGCAAAAACTTAAACCAATTTATCAACCAAAAAAACTCAGCAAAAACTTAAACCAATTTACTTAAACCAATTGTACAATGGGAGTTCAAAGAGGTTACCGTATTAGGGCTGGAGATTCAACGGAGAGCAGAGGCAGCGGGCAGCAGAGTCGACGAAGAAGAAGCTGCGGTGGATAGCAAAAGCAGCAGAGAAGAAGCTGCAGCATGGAAGCTGAAATAGAATCAGAACTTGCAATCACTTATAAGAACTTGTAATATGTTTACTAAAGTTTACCCTTGCAGTTGGAATCGATAGAGATTTGAGAATATACTCAACTAAAATTGATATCTTCTAGACACACCATGAGCCACATGACCAATAGTACCGGTTAAAAACAGACAAAATAACTATTTCAGGAAACATAAGGTCTTAATACATAAGAATATCATAATCGTGAACACCCAACCTGCATCAAATAACAACTGAACACCCAACCTACATCAAATCAAAAACTGAGAACTGAGTTCAAGAATCCAACTTGTGAACTCGACTTTCAACAATCCGTAGTCAACAGTGACGTCCTCGACTTCAACAATCTGTAGTTAACCTACATCAAATCACAAACCGCTGCTACATGCGGATTATATCGATGGATTGTCGATCCCATGTCGATGATATCAAATGAAAGTCAAATAAAACAACAAAAAAAATCTGTGTGTCGATCCTGAGTCAAATAAAACTATCGTTGAAGATCCAAAAATCAAACTTGTAATCACCGAAGATCTAAAATTCGAACTTGTTCTGTTTGTTTACCGGAGTTGAACTGACTTGTTCAGTAAAACAGATTTAAGAGACTTGCATATGACTACAAACATCAGATCGACTAGTAAATCGATTTAAAGGACTTGCAATTGAGAAACATACCGAGGTTCTGCAGAGAGACGAAAAGTTATATAAAATTAAAGTTGTGTCCTTATGTACAAACCCCTCACGATTCACGAACCTGTGGAAGCAAACCGATGGAGGATGGACGATGGTGAACGGAGATCGGACTTCGGAGAATGGAGACGACGAGAGTCGCTTGTGCGGCTGTGCCTTGTGTGGTGTGTCTGTGAGCGTACAAGAAAGGGAATAAGGATTATTAGGGTTAGCCGATTTTAGGTTTAGGAATTGTAAATATTAAGTTAATTATGTAATATATATAAAAAGGGTAAAAATGTAATTTCATATATACTCGGATAAGCTCGCGAGCCTCACGAGCCTAGTAATTTACTGCTCGAGCTCGGCTCGAAAAGGTACTCAAGTAGCTCGAGCCCGAGCTCGGCTCGCTTAAAGTCGAGTCGATCCCGAGTATTTTCCGAGTCGATCACGGGTATCTCGCGAGTTGGCTCGTCTCGTTTACACCCCTAGGCCCGGCGAGACGAGCTGAGTACCCGCCCGGTACTCGCGGCTATCGTGCTAGATCGAGCCGTTCTGACACAGGCTGTGTAACGACATAAAAATCTTGAATTTATAATCGAGATAATGCTTTGAAAGTTTTCTAAAAAAAATAATGTAGCGGAAAATGTAGTAAAATTCCAAGAGTTTGGAGAAAATTGGTGAAAAAGGGCAAAATGGTCATTTGACATCCAAATGACTTCTAAGTAATGAAAATATGATTTTGGGGTTAATATGTAATGAAATAAACTTAAAAAGAAGAATTTTGGGTTTTTGGGACAGTTTTGCAAAAAAATGGAACTAGAGGGGCCAAAGTGCCATTTATTGAAACTAGTGGGCAAATTAGTCTTTTGCCATGTTTTGGACTTTGATATAAAGTATTTTAGTGATTGGGGTAAAATGAAAGAAAATGAAACTTATAATGATAAAAAAAGAGTTTTTGTGCCATTTTGGGATAAATGGAACTTAAGGGATCAAAAATGTAAAATGGCTAAGTATATAAAGGAGAAAATATCTCCTTCATGTTCAGAAATTCTAGAGAAATCGTGAGAGAGCTAGAGAGAGTTTCAGTGATCGGGTTCATGAAGGTTGTGAAGAATTGAATCAATTCCACTTGGAATTGAAGAATTCCAAGCCATATAAGGTTAGTAATCATGTTTTTAGGGTTTTTAACCCATTTCCCGTGAGTGTTACTGTAGCTTCGTGATTTCAGTGGCTAGAGGAGGATTATCCTATGATTCGTAGCCATATCTTGTGTCTTAAACACTATCTAAATTTAGTTTAACCATTCAAAGCATTAAAGATCAAGAAATGAGAACTTGAGCTCAAGAACCCTAACCAACGGGTTTGTAAGAGCAAGTTGGTTTCAATGGTTCTTAATAAGTTCAATATGTCTTAACAGAAGTAATAAGTCAGCCCTAGTTGTTAAATTCAAGAAAATTTTAGATTTTTTTTGGGTAAAGATGTTAAAAATGGAAAATATTTGGAAAAACTTGGAATCAGTGATTCCATTGTTTAAAAACATGGTTAAATGATGGGTTTTAGTTATGGAATGATTCTAAAACAATTAAGTTGGGTATTAAGAACATATCTTAAAACCACCAAAGTGTGTTGCTATTGTTGAAAAATTGGAATTTTGTTCAAGAACCTTAGAATTTAAATTTACATGATCAAATTGGTTCTAAGGGGTTTTAATAAGTTCCATATGTGGTAATTGTTAAAATAAATCAGTAGAAGAGCTTAATATTGGACACTTTCGGTTTTCGAATCAAAAATGCAAAAACGGAATGTTTGGTAAACAATTGAAATTTATGATTTCTATGGTTAAAAGCCTGAAGTAAATGAATGGTTTTGGTCTTGGAACAAACCCTAGTGATTAAGTCGTGTATTAAGGACTTAATATGAGAAAATGAGATTTTGTAGCATAAAAATTGAACTTACTAGTCTGTACCAGCAGCAATCGCGACGCGACCAGGGGAGGGGTCGCGACGCGAGGTCGAGGCAGAAGTCAGCAAAGCTTCTGTTAATATTTTGAGCAATTTCCAAGTATGATTTTAATGTTAGACTTGTCCGTTTGACCTGAAATTTTAAACATAAGTCTATTATGGTATGAAACTTTGTGGAAAGTTATCAAAATGAAAATACGACCTCCCGAAGGTACTGTAGCAAAATACGCGTATCTCGGGAAAGTTTACAAATTAAAGAAAGTTAGTTAAATAAGAGTTGTAGCTTAGTTATGACCCGTAACTGTATAATATGGGACTCTTGTATTGTAGAGTCAGTTGTAGTTGGTGTTAACCAAATATGTGTACTAAATGTGTATATAGGCGGTGGTTCAAATACGGTTGATCGAGTAAAAGATCAATGAATAGGAGGGACGAGGAAGGGAATAGTTCTAGTTAGACTTCTCTAACTAGTTGAGGTGAGTGATATGTGGATTTTTGAGTACATAGCAAAACAAGTTTGATACAAAATGTTTTGGGAGTCAAAATGGTTTTATGGAATTTGAAATGGTTTAATGGAAATGGAAATGGCTTTATGGAATTGGAAATGGTTTTGTGAAATTGGAAATGATACTATGAAATAGTAAGTATAATGTATACAAAAGATAAATGAGAAATACAGAGTATTAATAAAGTAGTTGAGCCATGTTGATGAGTTGAGAAGTATCCGGATAAAGATCACGGCCTGCTGCGGTAGGGGTGGTCAAAAGACACTACTGGGATGGTACCTCCCGTCACGAAGTAGTTGTCTAATTGGTACCTTGATGGATGAATTCGTTTCATGCTGTCGAGGGAGGAGTTATACGGGTGCGTCTCGTATAAAACCTACGGGTGCGCTCGTAGGAATGTGTTCACAAATGAAAAGGAGTACCTATGGGTGTGCTCATAGGAAATTGAATAATATGAAAATTTGGAACGGTTGAAATATGGAAAAAACTGTTTTGGGTTAATTTGGAATGGTTGAAATATGAGAAATTATTTTGGGTCTAAACCCATATTACTCACGAGGCTTTATTCCTTACGTATATTTTTTTAATGCTATGTACTCAGGTGATCAGGAAAGGACTTAGAAGAGTCGAGCGTGGGACGGTAGTTTCGTTGTGTCAAGCATGTAACAAAATATTTAAATTGTGGTAATGATGCGGAATAGTAATACCCCATATGTATAACTAAATGTTTTGTATTATAAAGTCTTAGTGGAAAAAAAAAATTTGTGTGAAAATGGGGTGTTACAATTTGGTATCAGAGCCATAGTTTAAGTGAACTAGGTGTCAATACTTGAACCTAGACTTAAACTGTGTAGGAGTTAAGTAGGGTACATACTTAACTATGAGGTTGTAAGTAAGGAGAAGTGGGAGTAAACCTAAAGCAGTGGAACATGAGTCCTGGTGGTAAAGCTGGAAGCAAATATGTATAGATGGTTATAATAATATGGGCCCGTACTATCATAATCACAGGATATATATTTGAGTTTGGTGGAACCACACAGGAATCATGTGAAGCTGTAAGGGACGAGTTTAGGAGGTTTGAGGGGCATAGGTTCGGTATACCTATGTAATAAAATCAAGTATGACTGAAAATGTTAAAGTATAATGGAAGGGTGTTAAAGATGGAATAAATAATATGAGGTATGTAGTGGGGAAAACCCCATACCCTATATGAATCAGTATAAAGTATATGTAATAAAGCATAAGAAAGTATGAATGAAGAGTATTGAAAATAAAATGATGAGTGTGAGAAAGGTAATAAGTGAGGAAAGTTCAAATATGTGGTTGTGATAACCACCGTATAATGTGAGAAATAACGTAAAGTATATGTAATTGAAACTTGAGAGAATAATAAAAGAGAAATGAAAAGAAAATGTATAGTTGAAAAGTTCCGTTGTCTAACGAAACGAAGTATGATTTTGGAATGAAAATAGATGTAATGTCACTACAGTGACCAAAGAAAGAAAGATTGGTAAAGAATAAATATTGAGAAGTAATATGATGCGTCTCCCATGGACAATCAGGGGATTAAAGTATGTATACAAAAAGTTGTGATTAAATATGTTAATATAAAATGAAAGCAAAATACTTAATCAAGTATTAGATAAGGAATTAAGGACAGAAATGAAAGTGTAAGAAATGGGAAGTCGTGACTTCCAACCCTAAGAGTAATATGACAAGTAAAGGCATCCAATGGTTGGAGCAAATAACTAAGTTACAAGTATAATACTATAATGGGTAACATAACAAATTAAGTTACCTGAATGGGAAGGAAATGAAAAATAGGAAAAATTATTAAAGAAAATGATGATAAGATATTGGTTGTTTGGAATTAAAGCCTGCAACCAAATCAAGGGAGTATAAAAAGAAATACAAATAATAAAAAGGGTATATCGGGATATGTTAACCAAGGAAAACTAAAAGCATGTAAGAAACATGGCTAAAGGTCATAATCAATATGAAGTAAGGAATAAGAGTGAATTCCTAAGTAAGTACTGGGCAAAGGATCAAAGATAAGATAAAATAATGAAAATAAGGACTATAATAAACAGATAGGAAGTTGCTACTTCCGAATGTGAATGAATACAACGGGTAAAAGTATTCAATGATTGTGAAAAACGGTCAGTGCATGGCCAGTATTCATGAAATGTAGGGTATATATATATGTGTGTATGAGTGTGAAAGAATGAGTAAGTATGAAACTTATATAATATATAAGTGTAAAGGTGGACATGAAATATGTATCCTAATTAGAATACTATAAACTAAGAGGCGAAAGAATGAGATAATGTATTGGGCATAAAGTCTCAAAATACAAGAGAATAAATGATATAGGAAAAAAAATATGTTATCAGTATTTCATCATAAAGTACATAAGAAGAAAGTATGACGTGGAATACGAGATATATAATACTGTAAAGGAATGAATAAGCTTATTGGTTTAATATATGTAGAAATAAAGCGTATAAAGGAAGGAGGTGTAAACGAAAAGATAATGTAATGTGTTGGGTATATAGCTTTATAACGCATAGAAAATGACGGTAAAAGATATGATGAAATAAATTTGGGTTTAAAGCCTAGAAAATGTATAGAAAAGGAATGGGATACAAAAGTTTAATATCTATGAAAGAAGGGTTATACTATATAAATACGAAAATAGTGTATGTTAAAATAGTACAATGAGGAAAGGAAGTAAATACTTGAATTGGTAACGTAATTTTTTCTAATCAAATGGTAAAATGGCGTATTTGGGTAGTAAGAAAGACAAGTTTTTGGCATTAGCCATAATAAGCATAGATTAGTAAATGATAAAAAGGTAAAACTTAAATTACATGTGGAGGTAATAAAAGAATTAAGTATGAAAAATATATATATATTATGATGTATCTGAGTAATGAGAAAGAAAAATATATGAAAAGTGTAAAAAGTATGAAAAGATGAATTGTCGTACACAAAATGTATGAGATTTCATAAGTCGTTTGAAAAATTGAATCAATTATGGTAACCAATTGAAGGGGACGATGGAGAATAAGTGAGTAGAATATAAAGTGTTAAACTAAACACTAGTGTGAGAAATAAGAACGACAAGAAAGTACTAAAACATAAGTAATATAATGAGAATGGTACACGGGGTACCTAAAAAATGAAAAGTTTATTTATTAAAGTATTGTAAGAAAGCTGAAGCATGAAAAAAGACATGGTTACATTAGTAAGTGCAATGAGTAAGTGAGACCGAAATCTCATAAATAGTAAGGGAGGATGAAAGAAGTATCTTGGTTACTAATATGTCAAAATATGAAAATGATACAAGTAAAGAGTGATATAGGGTAAGTAATTGTAAAAGTAATGCATATAATGTACAGGAAACGAGTAGGAGGCACGTGAAATTGAGATTTCATAAATCATGAAATAAGAATGGGAGTAACGTTTGAATTATTAATAAATCAAGATACAAAGATACTATGAGTACCACGGGATATAAGATAAGTATTCATAAGAATAACCCATGTGAAGTATAAAAGGAGGAAGATAACAATATGATGAGGATGTATGAACGATAGTATAAAGTTAAATAAATCTTATAATTACATAGTAGAGGTGATGAAAGTAAGAGTAATGAAATTTGACAGCAACAATAAGTCAACTTCAACAGTAAAACTGTACAAATCTATTGGGCTAAAAAGTATGTGTCATACATAGAAAGAAACCTACGGATGTCTAGTTTCTAAAACAAAAAGCCGTATGTTATTTTGATTTTTCTAGAGTGAGTTATGTAAATTCTCGTGTGAGGTGTGCTGTTTCGACAGATTCTGTCCCAAACAGAAAAGTGAGGATGTAAAGAGTAACGAAAAAAAAGAGAATACATTCCTTATAGATGGTAATAGAGATAAAGAAGAATAAACTGAAGTTTGGAAGACTTAAAAACAAATGTAAGAGAAATACAGTGTAGTAAAACTTCTGAAAAGAAGAAATAATAGTGGATTATATATGAAGTAATGAATGAGTAAAAGAATGAGAAAAAAATAGAAGAGTGAAAATAAATAAGCAATATTAAGTGAAAATGAAAAGAGTGTGAAGGTATTATATAAATAAATAAATAAATAAAGGGGGGTTTGCTTAAGTAAAGTGTCCATTAAGGGACAAAATTTATACAAGGAAAAGATTTTGTGTATTTATGAAATTGTATAAATATGAACTATGTATAATTATGTTTAGTGATATTTGGAACTTTTATAAGTAAAGAATGTTGTGAGTATAATCTCACATGTTGCAGTAAAGATATGAGAAGAATTCGAAAGTAGATTGCTATTTTTGATAAAAGTATGAAAGTATGGACCTATTTTGTAGAATGAGTTTTACTAAGAGATTTTGTATATAAATGAAATGAGGTAAAAAGGAATGTAACTAGAATATAGGGTATGAAGTATGAATGAATGACTAAAAAGATGAGAAAACGGATAAAATGACCTAAAGGGGCATTTTGGCCATTTAATAAGAGTAATGTATATGTCGTTATAAGTATCATAAGGAAAAGATAGTACAATGACCAAAAAGATATTTTGGTTATCTGGGAAGATGTAAAGTTTTAAAGAAATAGTCATATATAAGAATATAGTGGTTATAAGAATAAAGTTTGGAAGTGGGATAACTTCTAAAACCATAAATTCCAGAAAATTTATTTGGGAAGTTTTCCGCATGGAATAAAAAAAATTGAATATATATATATATATATATATATATATATATATATATATATATATATATATATATATATATATATATATATATATATATATATATATATATATATATATATATATATATATATATTTCCTCAAGGATAAAAAGTATAAGTAAAAAAAAGATAATCATATTATTAAAATACGAAAAGATTCCGAGGACGGAATCCCAATAAGGGGGAGGTAGTTGTAACGACCTAAAAATCTTGAATTTATAATCGAGATAATGCTTTGAAAGTTTAAAAAAAAAATAATAATGTAGCGGAAAATGTAGTAAAATTCCAAGAGTTTGGAGAAAATTGGTGAAAAAGGGCAAAATGGTCATTTCACATCCAAATGACTTCTAAGTAATGAAAATATGATTTTGGGGTTAATATGTAATGAAATAAACTTAAAAAGAAGAATTTTGGATTTTTGGGACAGTTTTGCAAAAAAATGGAACTAGAGGGGCCAAACTGCCATTTCTTGAAACTAGTGGGCAAATTAGTCTTTTGCCATGTTTTGGACTTTGATATAAAGTATTTTAGTGATTGGGGTAAAATGAAAGAAAATGAAACTTATAATGATAAAAAAAGAGTTTTTGTGCCATTTTGGGATAAATGGAACTTAAGGGATCAAAAATGTAAAATGGCTAAGTATATAAAGGAGAAAATATCTCCTTCATGTTCAGAAATTCTAGAGAAATCGTGAGAGAGCTAGAGAGAGTTTCAGTGATCGGGTTCATGAAGGTTGTGAAGAATTGAATCAATTCCACTTGGAATTGAAGAATTCCAAGCCATATAAGGTTAGTAATCATGTTTTTAGGGTTTTTAACCCATTTCCCGTGAGTGTTACTGTAGCTTCGTGATTTCAGTGGCTAGAGGAGGATTATCCTATGATTCCTAGCCATATCTTGTGTCTTAAACACTATCTAAATTTAGTTTAACCATTCAAAGCATTAAAGATCAAGAAATGAGAACTTGAGCTCAAGAACCCTAACCAACGGGTTTGTAAGAGCAAGTTGGTTTCAATGGTTCTTAATAAGTTCAATATGTCTTAACAGAAGTAATAAGTCAGCCCTAGTTGTTAAATTCAAGAAAATTTTAGATTTTTTTTGGGTAAAGATGTTAAAAATGGAAAATATTCGGAAAAACTTGGAATCAGTGATTCCATGGTTTAAAAACATGGTTAAATGATGGGTTTTAGTTATGGAATGATTCTAAAACAATTAAGTTGGGTATTAAGAACATATCTTAAAACCACCAAAGTATGTTGCTATTGTTGAAAAATTGGAATTTTGTTCAAGAACCTTAGAATTTAAATTTACATGATCAAATTGGTTCTAAGGGGTTTTAATAAGTTCCATATGTGGTAATTGTTAAAATAAATCAGTAGAAGAGCTTAATATTGGACAATTTCGGTTTTTTAATCAAAAATGCAAAAACGGAATGTTTGGTAAAGAATTGAAATTTATGATTTCTATGGTTAAAAACCTGAAGTAAATGAATGGTTTTGGTCTTGGAACAAACCCTAGTGATTAAGTCGTGTATTAAGGACTTAATATGAGTAAATGAGATTTTGTAGCATAAAAATTGAACTTACTGGTCTGTACCAGCAGCAATCGCGACGCGACCAGGGGAGGGGTCGCGACGCGAGGTCGAGGCAGAAGTCAACAAACCTTCTGTTAATATTTTGAGCAATTTCCAAGTATGATTTTGATGCTAGACTTGTCTGTTTGACCTGAAATTTTAAACATAAGTCTATTATGGTATGAAACTTTGTGGAAAATTATAAAAATGAAAATACGACCTCCTGAAGGTACTGTAGCAAAATACGCGTATCTCGGGAAAGTTTACAAATTAAAGAAAGTTAGTTAAATAAGAGTTGTTGCTTAGTTATGACCCGTAACTGTATAATATGGGACTCTTGTATTGTAGAGTCGGTTGTAGTTGGTGTTAACCAAATATGTGTACTAAATGTGTATATAGGCGGTGGTTCAAATACGGTTGATCGAGTAAAAGATCAATGAATAGGAGGGACGAGGAAGGGAATAGTTCTAGTTAGACATCTCTAACTAGTTGAGGTGAGTAATATGTGGATTTTTGAGTACATAGCAAAACAAGTTTTATACAAAATGTTTTGAGAGTCAAAATGGTTTTATGGAATTTGAAATGGTTTAATGGAAATGGAAATGGCTTTATGGAATTGGAAATGGTTTTGTGAAATTGGAAATGATACTATGAAATAGTAAGTATAATGTATACAAAAGATAAATGAGAAATACAGAGTATTAATAAAGTAGTTGAGCCATGTTGATGAGTTGAGAAGTATCCGGATAAAGATCACGGCCTGCTGCGGTAGGGGTGGTCAAAAGACACTACTGGGATGGTACCTCCCGTCGCGAAGTAGTTGTCTAATTGGTACCTTGATGGATGCATTCGTTTCATGCTGTCGAGGGAGGAGTTATACGGGTGCGTCTCGTATAAAACCTACGGGTGCGCTCGTAGGAATGTGTTCAAAAATGAAAAGGAGTACCTATGGGTGCGCTCATAGGAAATTGAATAATATGAAAATTTGGAACGGTTGAAATATGGAAAAAACTGTTTTGGGTTAATTTGGAATGGTTGAAATATGAGAAATTATTTTGGGTCTAAACCCATATTACTCACGAGGCTTTATGCCTTATGTGTATTTTTTTTAATGCTATGTACTCAGGTGATCAGGAAAGGACTTAGAAGTGTCGAGCGTGGGACGGTAGTTTCGTTGTGTCAAGCATGTAACAAAATATTTGAATTGTGGTAATGATGCGGAATAGTAATACCCCATATGTATAACTAAATGTTTTGTATTATAAAGTCTTAGTGGAAAAAAAATTTGTGTGAAAATGGGGTGTTACAGGCTGGTCTTTGGGCCGAGCTGGAGCCATTCATCCATCGCATCTGGGCTGATGGAGAGTTCACTTTCACGTGCCACAGCTGGGATAGGCTGATGGCTAACGAGGATGATGTGGTCTACAAGGAGCTCCTTCTCGAGTTCCTTTCGACTATTAGATACACACCGGCCTCACGGGAGGCACAGTCCCAGTTGGTTCGGTTTATACTGGGTGGAGAGAGCAGGGAGTGCAATATACGCGAGTTTGGGAGGCGCGTAGGGATCTATACGGCAGCAGAGCTAGGGAGCCGCCATTTTGTACCATTTTTACGGGCATGTATCAGGGGACAGCCTCGTCGGGAGGCCAATGCGACTATTTGGGCAGTGATGTCCAATGACCAGTTTGACGTGGAGTCGGCCAGGGAGAGCCAGTTCCACAATCCACTACACCGCTTGATGCACCGGATCATATCCACTTCTGTCATGCAGAAGCGTCGATGTGAGAAGGTGTCGGGAGACGATATGACCTTCATGTGTGTGATCTCCGATCCCACCAGATTCCTCCACCTGCCATACGCACTGGCTGTCTCCCTCCCGAGCCGCGGGTATAGCCGAGAGCAGCCCCATGGCCGGTGGGCATTATGTCACTCGTTTGGCCAGATCATATGGCCTTCTGACTACTGAGACCGTGGCGACTTTGACGGCGACACCACCTACACGTACATCAGCTCGTTATTTGGAGATCATGGGGCTTATCCACCAGCCACAGGCGGGTGTATACATGACGGTGCCGATGGAGGCACCACAGGCTCCCCAGGCCGAGCCACAGCCTGAGCAGCCAGTGAAGAGACGGAGACAGAGGGAGGAGCCAACAGATGACTAGCCCCAGCCACAGTTAGCAGACGTGTTGACCGCCATACGGGAGTTGAGAGAGAGGATGACGACGCTGGAGGATCAGCAGACATGGATCGGGGAGGTATTACTGGATATGGCATCCCAGTCTGGACGATGCCCACGACCCTTCCCAGCTAGAGCTCATGATGATGAGGCGGGCCCATCCCAGACACGCCAGGATGATTGATGTATTTTCTTTATACTTTTTGAGACATTGTACCAAACTTATGACTTTTTATATTTCTGTATTTTGTTTATGTTTTAGTTGTTTGTTTTCTTTTTGCATTTAATGTGTTTGTGAGTGTGCATGTGAATACCAAATGGGTAATCTATGGAGGAGTTGTTTCATGCAAGTGTGGGGTCATTGTGCACCCTCCACTTGCCATTTCACCGGCGTGTTTACTGTTGCACCACAACTCCTGGAATCCGAAGCGTGAGATGTTCGTGTATTTTGTTTCTGTAACAAGCAAGTTCCATCAAGCAGTCAACCGTCTAAGGGGTAACTCTTTCTCCGTAGTTTTGAAATTATTTTTTTACAACGGGGACGTTGTATGGTTTTAAGTGTGGGGTGTAGATGGTCGAAAGAGTGTTTTTAAATTTTTTTGCAGGAAATGAGTCAATTTTTCAAAATCTTTAGCAACTTTTTCAAAATTTTTAATAGATTGTAATTTTGAAACAAATAGTATTTGAATGTTATAGCTTAGTATTTTTCAAGAGATACTATTTAGTAGTTATCATGCTATGAGTTTAGTCAAATAAGTTGAGTTTTAGGAGTTAGAAGATTGGGATATTTTTAGGATTGGAATTTAGGAGGGAACTGTCAATCAGTGGCGTTTGTTGTTCGAGTCGGTAGGTCCGAAAAGGGTGGCCTCGAAGAGGCAATTATGCACCTTACTACCTAAGATCGTCTGGTTTGGGATGATATTTTTGAAAGTCATGGATAGTTCTTTAATGGCATTTAGAATCTGAATGAGTACGTACACTTCATTGTGGACAAAAAATTTGTAATCAATGGTTCTTTAGAAAGTCATGAATTCCAAAGGATATTCTGGTTATGTTTGCAAAAACTATTTCAGTCTAACTCTGGAGACAATAAGCTTTGAAATTGAACACATTCAAAAATGTTTGAGTCTCAGTTAAAATCTGTTAAAAACTCTCTTGCTTGGGGATAAGCAAGGCACAAGTATGGGGTGTTTGACAACGCCTAGTAATATCAAGTATTTTAGTCGTTGTTAGACCCTATTCTTGGTGAAATTATATCATATATACATTGGTATTTCTCACTTTTTGTGTTAGTGCTTGTTTGCAAAGAAATGTTATAATCAGGGACTAAATGCAGACAATTCAAGAAGTTTTGAGGATAAAGCCAAATTCAGTCGAATGAACATGCGCGCCGCGGGAATGAAGCCATGCGTGACGTGCCACGTCAAAAGTTGAGGCGGTGAACAGAATTCAAATAGCGAAAAAAGCGGGGATAAGGCTCTACGCGCGACGCGGCTATAGGTCTTACACGTTGCGGGTTCTAATTTTCCACAAGTATAAATAGAGGCCATTAGGTCGAATTCTACAAGAGAAGGTCAGACCCTAAGGTGGACTTACGGCGACTTTCACTCAAGTTTTGAGATTCCAGCAGCCCTTTGCGGTATTTTTATGTTTTCACTTTAATTTCAGTATTAGTTTAGTTGTTTTAGCTCTTAGCTTAGTGTTTCTGGAGTGTGACAGCCAGTAGTAGTAGGTTAAAGCTCTTTATTTTCGTAGTTGAATGTTTTGGATCTTCTGGTTTTAAGTTTAATGCAAGTAATCATTCAGTTTATGTTTTATTGCACTTTTTACATTTATTTATGTTTGAACGAGTTTTGAATGCTTTGGGTTTGTGTTATTGTTTCTAGATTCTGAATATAACTTCTGATTTCAGTAAGCAATCCAGGGTTAGAATTTAATTTAGTTTCATTTAGTTTATGTTTGGTTTTGATTTTGGATTTGAGATTTCTGTATGTTTTGGGAAAGTGGAAGTTAGTCCCTCTGGCTGTAGCGTGACACTACAGTTGGTAAGCTATCGTCTTGTCTTGACCACCAAACTCCCGTGGATCGATCCTTACTACCGCTGTACGTTAGGATCGAGACACTTAGCATACGAACACGAAACTCCACACTCAGCTCACAAATTAAGAACACAAGGATTTTACGTGGTTCGGATTCGGTGGCAATCCTACATCCACGGGCACAACTAGATTTTATTTGAATGAGGAGATTACAAGAGATACACACTCAATCCTTTACATGTATTGTGTGTTGTGGTGCATGATGCTCTTCATCTAATGCTTTATTTATACATGTAAGTAATTAATGTGAAAATGTGAATTTCCAAATCAAAGAAAGAGGCTTTGCCTAACTTTGAAAACCTTCACCAAATCTTCACCAACTTTGAAATTTCACCTAACAATCTCCCACTTGAAGATTTGAACATCTCCCATTAATCTCCTAACATAACAAGTCTTCCAAGCTTCCAGTTCCCAAGAACAAGCTAAGACTCAGTCAAATTCCCTTAGTTGTAGCCGCCCCTCATCTTCAAGTACTAGAAGGGCCAGTTGAAACTCCCACTAGCTCCAACTCAGCCGTGGCTAATCCCACCACCGACTCATCCTCTGTCTCAACCTGTTTGGACACTCCACCAGCTCCAGAGATACACCGAGGACCACTAACACTCTCCAAACTTTGCAAACTTCCAACAGGAGAGAATTTTTCTGTCTTAGTCTTCAAAACCCAACGGCTCTTTGTAACTGTACCCGGAACACACCCCGTGCTCCCACTGTCACAAAATCCCCTGAATGGTTTAGACTTTCCGACTCGTTCAGCTAACATCCCCTTGGCTCCAGAATTCATGTTTGCAAAATGAACTATCTTAGAACTAGATTTAGCGAACCAGATTTTGCCATGCTTAACCGGGACGGTCATACTTCCCTCAGCAGGTACCTCAACCATATATAATGACCCACGCTTCATACCTTGAGCAATCACCGAATTTCCATTGACCACCCTCCATTTACCACCACCAAACCTTACTTCCAGTCCTTGTTTATCCAGCTGACCAACAGAAATCAATTTCTTCTTCAGCTCCGGAATCACCCTGACATTCTTCAGGTTCCATGTAGTTCCCAATGAAGTAACCAGATCAATATCTCCCATGCCCGTTACTTGAAGCATCTCGTCATTTGCTAACCGTACCTTCCTAAAATCTCCTTTTTTTTGGTTTCACCATCGTTTCTCCGTTGTCCATGGCGTGAAACGAATCCCCTAATTCCATGACCCAAAAGTCTACAGAACTTTCCATACTTAGTATCAGTGCATCATCCTCAGACACACCCACAGCACCAGCAATGTTCAATTCTTTCTTTGGACATTGACTCTTATCATGTCTCACCTCTTGGCAGTTCCAGCACTTCACGTTCTTCCAAGTTCTAGATGAACTTCTTCCTCGGCTCCTACTGTTCCTGCTATTCCTTCTACCTCTGTCCATATTCAATAACGCAGAAGAAGATGATCCACCTTGATTTTTCCGTCTGATATCCTCGCCTAAAACCAAGTCTCTAACCCCTTCAAAAGTCATACCACTAGCTCCCACGGAGCTAGTAACTGTTCCGGACCAACTATCAGGTAGTGAAGCTAGCAGCAGTGCAGCTTGAGTTTCATTATCAAATTTAATTACCACAGATGATAATCTGGACAGAATTGAATTTAGATTGTTAATGTGAACCGTAACAGAACTTTCCTCATTTATCCTTGTAGTGAATAACTCCCTCATCAAGAACACCTTGTTAGCCGCCGACGGTTTCTCATACATGTTCGTCAGAGCATCCATCATACCACGCGCCGTGGTTTCCTTCATGATGTTGAAAGCAACGCTCCTTTCCAACGACAATGTAATAACCGCCTTAGCTTTCTTGTCCTTTGAGTTCCACGTATCTTCAGCAGCTTTTTCCATTTTCTCCGGCTTGTCCCCAAGTACCACATCCAAGTCTTTCTGACATAACAATGCTTCTATTTGCATTTTCCACCAACTAAAGTCAGAACCGTTGAACTTCTCGATTACAATCTTGTCTTCAGCCATTACGACAAACAAGAAACAACTCGAGACAATTTTACAATTTTTCTGAGACTTCAGGAACCTGTCTTGCAATTTCCTGGAAGTTCAAGGACTTGTTTTGCAATTTTTGGAACTCCAGGGACCTGTTTTGCAATTTTCTGAAAAATCTGCTACAGTACTGCTACAGGAACCGCTACATGAACGCTACAGTGAACTGCTACAATGTCGTCTTCTCCGGCGGACTCCGGCGCTACAGTGTCGTCTTCTCCGGCGATCTGGTTTCTCTGGTTACTATTCCGGCGAACGTTTGGCCGGCGATTTGGAGGTCTTCCGGTGGTCGAAAAAATCCAAAAAATATATTTTCGGAATCTGCGGAACGAGACCTTTCCAACGGCGTACACCAAAATCGTTTTTGAGACAAAAAACTTTTCGACCAAAAAACAGAAAATCACCCTCTGGAGCTAAACCAACACTCTGATACCACTTGTTAGGATCGAGACACTTAGCATACGAACACGAAACTCACACACTCAGCTCACAAATTAAGAACACAAGGATTTTACGTGGTTCGGATTCGGTGTCAATCCCACATACACGGGCACAACTAGATTTTATTTGAATGAGGATATTACAAGAGATACACACTCAATCCTTTACATGTATTGTGTGTTGTGGTGCATGATGCTCTTCATCTAATGCTCTATTTATACATGTAAGTAATTAATGTGAAAATGTTAATTTTCAAATCAAAGAAAGAGGCTTTGCCTAACTTTGAAAACCTTCACCAAATCTTCACCAACTTTGAAATTTCACCTAACACTGTACTAGTGTGTGTGAGGTTGTATTTTCTTATTTTTAACCGCACGACGGCCTAGGCGTGTCAACCGCCATTGCCCGACACCGCCTTCCGCCCCATTTCAATGTCTGCCACTGCCTTTCCCATGTTGGGGGAGACAAAACCGCCACCAACTGGGCGTGTCCCGAGACCGGGTTCTTTTGGAACTAATGCACGGAATTTGTTCTTTGATACGAGGATGCTTGTGCAAAAGATTTCCCCAAAGTTTTCAAGGACTCCTCTGTTGTAGGGATTTGCTCGCCTGTCGTACCGGTATCTGAAATTCTTGTATGTTATCTGTAAATAATGTAGTTTTATTGATTTTTTTATGGGAAAACCACGGAAAAACCCTAATTATTATCTATCATTTCCTTAAAAAACCCTTTTATTATTGATTTTCCTTAAGTTAAGCATACGAAACTGGTTGCCCCTTCCCATCCGGTAACATAACTTATGTGGCATATGAAAGATGGCATGTAAGCTGATGTGGCAATTGGTAGACAATAATCAGGGTTAAATTGAAGCGTTTGAATCCGTGAAGGGTAAACCTACTGCCCTCAAGTATGAGCTCTCTCTATATATCTCTCTCTTGTTACCAACATATGGCTCGATCGTATGGAGCTTCTACTTTACATTCAAGCACAGGAAAAACTCGAAAATGTGAGTGTGGTGAACAGGCAAATATATGGACTTCAAGGACCACAAAGAATCCAGACCGACTTTTCTTTTGTTACCCTAATTCTATGGTATAATAAATTCTTTTAAATAGATGTTTATTCTGTAATTTTTCTTCATAAATTGGTTTTCATATACTTCAATTTGTTGAAGGATCCTTCAAAAGACTGCGGCTATTTTAAATGGGTTGATGAGGATTCACCTACTTAATGGTATAATGATTCATCTAATCAATGGTATAAGGATAAAGTTGATGAGTTACACAAAGAAAATACGACACGTTACAAGAAGAATATGGAATTGGTCATGGAGAATATGGAACTGCAGAAGAAAGTAATGAACCTTGAGGATTTCAACAAAAAGAATTGGATTGATTTGTTTACTGTTAAAGTTATGTTGTTTGGCATTGTTGTAGTTTGCATCTTTGTTAGGCTTTTAGTTAGTTAAGAGGGCAACGTGAGTTTGTAGCAAAGATGTGATGTAGTCTTTATGTTTTGACTATACCAGTAGCTGTATTTCAGTTTTTTTGGTAAACTCCTATATTATAATGGAAATGTAATCTGATGATGGTTTTTGTATGTCTAAAGATATGTGAAGAGGTTAATCTTGTAAAAACATATTTGAAAGTAGGATGGTATAATAAGAAGTTGAAACTAAAAGGGACCAAAAATGTAACAAATTTAGTATAGTTTGATGCTATAATAATTAAAGGGACCAAAAATGTAACAAATTTAGTATAGTTTGATGCTATAATCGAAACAGAGGTAACATATGGTACAATTGAATGCAGCAGCAAGCAACATATGGTAGAATTGAATGCATAAGCAGTAAAGTAGGATGCTACAATTGAAAAAGTAGGTAACATATGGTACAATTGAATGCATAAGCAACATATGGTACAATTGAATGCATAAGCAGTAAAGTAGGTAACATATGGTACAATTGAATGCAACCACAAAATATAATAACTGAATGCAACAGAGGACCACAAATTGTTAGCATATCTAGGGACCAGTAAAGTAGGACCACTTAGGAACTTTGTGATGCGGACAAGAATGCATCAACTCCTTCAATCGATCAAAAGCCTCGTCGAATGCCTCGCCAGGCTTCTGCTAAAAATCTTGAATCGCGCGTCTAACTTCAGTGGTCTTACTGGCTGGGTAGAATTCTTGTAAAAACTTTGCCTTAAGTTGATCCCAAGTAGTGATACTATTAGGTGGAAGAGATGTAAACCAGTACTTGGCTTTGTCCTTTAAGGTGAATGGAAACAATCTTAACCTAAATATATCCCTATTGGTGTTCCTAGGAGTATTGGCGTTTGCTATGGCTAGGAATTCATACAAATGACTATATGGATCATCCATCTTATATCCTCTAAAATGTGTTAATACTCCTATCAATTGGGGCTTAATTTCTACTTGAGTATCTATATCATCAGGAATGTAAATGGGCGATGAATCATCATACTCCCGCGGTTGGAAGTACGATGCAACCGACTGCCCTCTCGGTTGTGCTAAGTACAAAGGTCGAGCTAAATTACCGTTATATCGATGATCATTGTTGTACCCTGGCTGACCTTGCAGTTGTTGTTGCTGTGGTGCTCTTCGTGGAGGTCCCCGACCTCGGTTCCAGTGTTGTTGTGGTTGTTGTTGCTGTGGAACCCATCCTTCTTCCTCGTCTTCATAGCTCTGCTCAACCTCCTGGTACTGGTACTACGGCTGTTGTGGAGGTTACGGTTGATATGGTTGATGTGGTTGTTGTGGTATGGTTTGGAAAGTGGTTTGTGGTTTAAAGATTAATGGTGGTTGTAATGGTTGTGATTGTGGTTGAGAAATGGTAGTGTACTGCATAGGTATCGGTGTGCCATCACGGGTTGGCATTCCCCAAGACATAGCAGATGTAAAAGGGTTTGTAGATTGTGGTTGAAATGGTGGAACAGAAGGCGAAGTGCATGATGGTATTGATGCGGGGGCTGAAACCGCACCACCAGTAGCACTCGTGCTCCCAAACTGAAATTCTGAAACTGGGGGAATAAATGACATCCCCGTCACCTCACCCGTAGGTTCCTGGATGACATCCTCTAAACTACTACTAACATTACTAAAACTCATTGTATCTAAACGCCTACGTGCACGGTTCTTGCGTGCGGTTCGTTCGATCTCTGAGTCAAAACGCAAGGGGGATAACTGCCCACCCCGACGGGTACGCATGCACTAGTGCAACACGCCCGTCAAAACCAAAAATTGAAATACTAACTGACTGAAAATCTCAATACTAAAACCAAAATTCAGAAACTAAAAGTCCTACAGATCGCCTACTCTTAAGCTCATAACTCCCCGGCAACGGCGCCAAAATTTGACACGCCTAGGTCGTCGTGCGGTCAAAAATAGTAAAATAAACCTAACACACACTAGTATAGTGATAGTCAGGGTTGATCCACAGGAGTTACGTGGTCAAGGTAGGCAACCGATTACCAATTGTAGTGTCACTCTACAACCAGAGGATCTAGTTTCCGACTTTTACCAAAAGCAATCCCAAAATCATAAACATCCAACAAATCCAAATCAAGCATCAACTAAACTAAAACCAATATTTAACCTAATTACTTACTGAAATCAGAAATGCACTTCAGAATCAGAGGTAACAAAGATTAAATCAAAACATCCAACACATTCAAACATCCAAAATTCATCCAAAAGCATAAAACCATAAAAAGAGCAATTAACAATAACTGAATGATTAACTATTAAAAAATCAGATCCAACTTGTTCCAAAACAGAAAACATAGACATTCAGAAACTAAAAACTAATGCCAATGGTTGTCACACCCAATAACACTAGCCAAACCTACCAATACTATTAAACTACTTGGAAATTAAAAGAGAAAAACATAAATACCAATTATGGTCGACTGAAAACTGAAACTCGGAGTCAAAGAAGCCTTGGGGGTCGTTCCTATGCTAGGTCTTTGCTGCTGATTTCGATCTAAAACCCTCTATTTATAGTTTTGAATAATAAGTGACCGCGCCGCGCGCATTAAGATTTCGCGGCGCGCGTATGGGTTTATCCCCGTTTTCTCGGCATTTGAATCTTCTCCACCACCTCATTGATGACTCAGCACGTCGCGCCCTTGCACATATCCGCGACACGCGTGCTAATTCGACTGTTTTGTCTTTATCTTCAAACTTCTTTTATTTTGTACGCTTTTAGCCCCTGTTTACATCTTTTTTTTCCAAACAAGCACTGACACAAAAAGTGAGAATACCACAGCATATATGATATAAATTCACCATGAATAGGGCTCAACGACTAAAATACTTGATATTACTAGGCGTTGTCACATACGCGCGCCGCAAGTAGAAGACACACGCATCGTGGATAATCAAAATCAGGCGGTGAGTTGAAATTCAAACAGTGAAAAACGGGGATAAAAAGATAAGACGCGCCGCGGTTTTAAGCAATGCGCGACGCTATTAGCTCGATTTTACAACTATATATACAGGTCTCTAGGTCGAATTTCAGGAGCGAAGAATCGACCTAAAGGTGTAACCTAGGCTTCTTTGACTCAAGATTTCGAATTTCAGCAGTTTCATTTGGTAATTTTATGTTTTCTTATTTATTTTAGTAATTCTTAGTTTTAGTATTTGTTTGATTCCTTCAATTTTGGATTGTAGAATTTGTTGGAACAAGTTTAGTTTGAATATTTTCGAAGTTAGAACATTGTGGTTTCCGGATTTGGTTTAAGTTCAATATAACCATTCGGTTTGAGTTATTTTGCATGTTTTCGGTATTGTTTATGTTTAAATTGCTTGTTTGATGTTTTGGATTGTTTTGTGCTTCTGATTTTTCTGGAATTCACTTCTGGAAACAGTAAGTAATTGTGGTTTTAAGTTTGAAGTAGTTTAGTTTAGTTAATGCTTGGTTTAGTTTTCGGTATTGCGATTTATTGGTTTTTAGGAAGTGAAGGAAACACCGCTGACTATAGCGTGACACTGTAGTTGGTCATTCTGACACTATATCTTAACCACGAGACTCTCACAGATCGACCCTTGCTACTACTATACTAGTTAATGCTTGGGTTAGTTTTCGGTATTGTGATTTATTGGTTTTTGGGAAGTGAAGGAAACACCGCTGACTATAGCCTGACACTGTAGTTGGTCATTCTGACACTATATCTTAACCACGAGACTCTCACGGATCGACCCTTGCTGCTACTATACTAGTTTGCGGGTGAGGTTTTATTTTCTATTTTTGATCGCATAACGACCTAGGCGTGTCAATGCAACAGCAACCAACTATACTATGAAGCAACAAAGGATAATAGTAAATAAGGATGTTAACAGATACCATAAGTAAAGTATGGTGCTATAATCGAAAAAGAGGCAAAAGTGCATTGCTTAACTGAATGCAACAGAGGACCACAAGTAAAGTAAAGTGCTATAATCGATACCATAAGTAAAGAAGCGTGTTAACAGATACGATAAGTAAAGTAGGGTGCTGTAATAAAAAAAGAGGCAAAAGTACATTGCTTAAATGTGACAACCTAAATTTTAATATATGAAATAAGGACTTTAAATTAAGTATCTTGATGCTAAGAGTTTTGATGTCCAAACAAGTTCAATTTATGTAAAAGGGCAAAGTCGTCAAAGAATGTGAAAATATGAAAACTTGGGTTTAAAGACCTTTTATTAAGTCATAAAGAAATATTATTTCATTTGGAAATTTGATTTAAAGAATCGAGGGCTAAAATGAGAATTTGGGACTAAAAGTAAAAAAGATTAATTGTTAAATTTTAAAAATTTATAGCTAAAACTCTATAAGGATTTGCGAAAACGTCATCAAGAAGACTTTTGTAGATTTTGATGCAATAAAAATATAGGAAAAAGATTCGAGTCGTTTGGAGTTATAATGAAGAAGATATGAAAGGTTAAAGATGACCAAAAAGTGTCAAAAATGAGCAAGTGCCCATATTAGAGGGACTGTATCTACAAATCTGGTCAGATCTAGCCTTAGGTCAATAAGGATAAAATGTAAAGCTCGTTCCCTTATTTCCAACGGTATAAAGTTTGTAAAAATCGGGTATCGTATGTAGAAGTTACGAGTGGGTAAAAAGCAGGAAATATCTTCGAGTGTTGCTGAATTTTTCTAAGGCATGAAGCAAGCAAGGGTATTTTCGGTATTTTGCTTTGGACCAAGTTAAAAATCAGATTTCTTTTTCTCTTTTCTTGGGGTTGCGTAATAAAAGACGGGATAGAAGAGAGGATGGATCGATTTCCCTTTTTGACCAAATATCAGAACATCACGCACACACTGTGTGATTCATGAGGTTCGAGAGAGAGAGATATCGAGCGAGAAAGAAGAGACAGCGAGGGAGAATCTGAGGTAGCAAGAACGGAGCAGGGGAAAGGATACACGATGTAGTGGGAATCCGCTGCTGCTGTCGTGTTTTCTGTGCGTTAAGCTGATGCTGCCGGCGAAGGGGGCGGCCGACGGTGGTGAGTGGTGGTCGGGTTTGGTTGCTTGTGGTCCAATTTAAATTGAAACAACTATCATTCCTCTGATTTTTGCTGCTGTGGACAGATACTTTAAAAGGTAAAATCTGATTTCAATTGGAACCCTAATTTCTCGAAAATTAGGAATATAATGGTTGAAGCATGTTTTGAATTGTGATTTGGAAAGTTACAATGTTGATGCATGTTGGAGTTGAATTGATTTTCAGATTATGTGATGTTATTAGCTCAAAGACACCTAGAAACTTTGTTGGTGTGGATGTTTGATTAAGAATTGAAGAATGTTTATCCACTAGTCTTCTTGGTGAAGAAGATGATGAATAGTAGCGATAAAGTTTTCTGATTTGATCAAATTAGCACATAAAATGAAATTATAGCATGATCTTTTGATATTTGGTATATGTTAGCATGTATGCATACAAAAGAAGCTTGGAAATTGTTACATGGAACATCCTTATGCCACTTTGTGAGACTAGATAGGAATGGATTCCAAATATTTATAAAATGATTGCCTTATGTTGTTAAAAAGGGAATTATATTTAAAATAAAGTTAATTGCCATTGTTTGCATTCAAGATTTATTATGGGTATTTACACATGTTAATAGGACTAAAGAAAAGAAAACTTGGTAATTGGATTGGAATCATGAATTCCATCGGTAATGGGACAAATTAAGTATGTGTAAAATAATGTTCAAGAGATCATAAAACCTAATTGGAATAATAATATGAAATGTTGGGAATCTAATCGGTGTCAAATGAACGTAAAATAGCATGGTTTATGACAGTTTCTATTTTTAGAAACTTTATTGTTATAGATTTATCAAAATAGCGTAAATGAGCAAAATAAAAGATGTTTTGCCATTTAAACATTTAAGTAAACTTATAGAAAAGTAAAAACATGAATCTTGCTGAAATAACTTAGTAGAAATATGAAAATATCATATTTGGCCAAATGTGGGACAAAAAGAGGTCAAGTTGTCAAAAATAGGTATTAAGTTTTGCTGAGCATGTTTAATCATTCGAATGGAATTAGATAGTGATTATAAGAAATCCAAGAATGATTAGACCATATTATACGATTAATTGTGAATTGTAGTTCTGATCATTTATTAATTTAATAGACGGTGAAGGATACTTGGAAGTGGTATCAGCCTAAAGATAGTGGAATATTGTAGCTAGACATACCTAGCTACCGAGGTGAGTACATGAGGACTTTTCTAGGTACATAGCAACAAGTTTTGTTTTTATGCAAATTGTTTAATGACTAATAGTTTGACAAATGATTTTCAAAGGTTATGTTAAATGTTTCATGAATAATGGTTTTCGAAGTGATTCTTAAAAATCCTGAATGATTAAGTATTGATATATGTTGACCGATTGAAATGGTTTGCAAATGATTCTAAAGTTTATAGTTTTAAAAGTTGTTTTATGTAAAGGTCAGAATGATTTCTATATGATTGAAGAATGTTTATGATCGAGGCCAACATGTAATGAATTGATGATAGTAAAAATTGGAATATGAATTAATTGTAAGAAATGTGAGAGATGTCCGGACAAGGACCTTACCCGCAAGAAGGGGGGTCAACACACACTACTGGGATGGTACCTCCCGTCGCGAAGTAGTTGTCTTCAGCACGCCCTTATGGATAGATTTGTTCTATTCCATGAAGGGAAAGGGAACTAGCACGCCCTCACGGATAGATTTGTTCTATTCCGGGGAGGGAAAGGGATACGGGGAAACTCGTATAAAGCCAAACAATAAGAAATTAATCATGACTTACAGTTGGTCTTATGTTTTGATAAGAAAGGGTTCAATTTATGTTTGCTTTTGCTAAAATGGAAAACCTAATGTTTTTATGATAAAGTAATGAGTTATGTTTTATTGTTATAGCAACGAACTTTTGTTTGATGATAAGTAATGAATTTATGCTTTTGATGATTAAACAATGATTCTAAGATTTTATAATGAAGTATTGATCTATAATTTGATGTTTTGACAATAAAGTGGATTTTGCAGGTTATGAAAAGAAAGGAAAGTTTTCTTGGTTTTCTTATAGTTAATGATATTAAAATTGATTAAAACTTGTTGGGTCTAAAACCCATGTATCTCACGAGACTTTTGTCTTACGTATGTTTGTTTTAAAATGCTATGTACTCAGGAACAGGATGTCTAGCATTGGATTGAAGGAGTGAAGAATTTAGAAGCTTTTATGTGGATGGTAGATAGAAAAGATGACCGAGAAGATAGAGTTAATCCAAGTGCGGTATAGTTTATTATGTAATTGAGAGACATTATGTTTATGGTTTAGAAATACCCTTGTAGTATAAAGTTTGGTCATGTCCCGTATTGTTTTTGGGCTATTTTTCTATTGTGTCGAGTTAGTATGGATTTATTAGTATAGCCCAAAGGTCATGCCAAATTTTCGGAAGAAATGTTGGTTTAAGACAGGACATAGCTTTAAGCTGTTTAAAAGCTTTACTATGATTTTTTTGATCTGAGTTTGTAACCCCCAAAGTTATTCAATTATTTCTAAATGCAATTGTTTATTTGGGACCAAAAGTTTTAAATAATGATTTAATGTTTAAAAGAAAAGTTTTTGAAAGAACGAAATTTTTATTTATAGTGTTTTATAAATTATTACACCAATTCAGGTGTATGAAAGATGGGGTGTTACAATTTGGTATCAGAGCCATAGTTTAAGCGAATTAGGTGTCGAGACTCAAACCTAGGCTTAAACTGTGTGAGAATGAAGTGAGAATATGGACTTAAGATAAGATTGTAAGCATGAAAGTAAGGGTTATGATAGGATGTACCGTAAGATAGGTTGTTGAACCTAAGATCCTAAGATAGGTTGCAGACATATAGGATGGTTAAGCTGATTAGTCTAAGATAATTCAAGAGTGATAGAGAGTTATAAGTTAACCTGAACCAGTGGACCATGAGACCTAGTGGTGATACCAAAAACAAATATGTATGGGTGGTTATAATAATATGGGCCCGTACTATCATTACCACATGATATGTATTTGAGTTTGGTGGAATCACAAAGGAATCTTGGGAACCTGGTAATGGATTCCTGTAGGGAATAAGGAAGAAAAGAAGGATTGATTGATTGTCATAGGATTGATATAGCTATGTAATAAAATCAAGTATAATTGAAAACATTAAAGTACGATTGAAATTGATAAAGATAATATAAAGAGAATATATCATGGAGTTGGGAAAACTCAGAATGAACAAGTAAGACAGCTAATATACCTTGTTAGAATTATTTACAACTGTAAAGTATGTATATCAGAACAAGATGGTGTGAGAAATAAAACATAAATTATGATGATAACATATCAACAGTTAGGGAATATGAAATGAAAGATATATAAATAAGTCATATAAATCTTCCAAGTTTGAGTAATTAAGAATTCCGTTGTCTAACGGAAACGAATTAAGATTATGTAATGAAGATTTCAGTCGTGTTAGCACAATGACTGGAGTAAAGAAAGATTGAAAGCTATGATTACATATATGAATAAAACTCATATAAGAAAGAAGAATGAAAACACTTAACTGGGAAAAGTAAAAGGAAATGAGCTGGGTTTTGTAATTGGAGACAAATCCAATGGTTGTAAGAAAGGGTAAAGAATAAACATTGAAGGAGGTAGCATGGTGTGTCTACCATGGACAACCAGGGGATTTAAGTATGAGTATTAAAAGTTGTGAGTAAATATGTCATTATAAAATGAATGTTGAATACTTAACTAAGTATTAGATAAGGAATCAAAGACAAAAATGAAAATAAGAATAAGAAGAAAGAATAAAATTAAGAAATGGGAAGTCGTGACTTCCAAACTCGAAGGAAATATGACAAGTGAAGGCATCCAATGATTTGAGCAAATGGTTAAGTCATAAGTATAACGCTATAATGAATAATATAACAAAGTAAGTTACCCAAATGAGAAAGAAATGAAAAGTGGAAAAGAGTCAAAGATTATAAGATCTTAAGTATTTTGCTTTATTATAATGTGACTATAAGAACAAGAAATAAGGAAAATTGATAAAAGTTTTCAAATCTTGATTAAAGATTTGAATTGGAAGTTAAAGATCGCGAAGTAAGGCGTAGTATGCTGAAGCTCATTCTTCTTAGTGTGATTTAGCATGATCAGTGAATTCTGAAGATAAAGAAGGAAATTGACTAGTGAAGATTCCGTATCAACAAGTTGAACTAATGTAGGTATGACATTCTTTTCTTGGTGTATCATTGAGATAAGGAAGTTACTATGAACTATTAGTTCTACAAGTTCATATCAACAGTTAATGATTATTATTGGTGAGAGTATAGCATGTTATTATGGCATAATGATATAGTTGAAGACAGCTGTTCAAGATGCTAGTGGTTAATTAATCATCTATGAAGCTTCTCATGGGAGCATGTTATAACTATCTTCGGGTTAGTAAAGATTATTTTTCCAGTAAGCTAGAATTAACACCTTGATGAAGATAATTAGTAAAGGTCATGCATGGACTGTGATGAGATTAATAACTTCTCACTAAGATATGATTATTTTAAAGATAATGCAACCTTTGACAAGATGGTTTATGTGTATAATGGTGAACAACATGATAATCCAGTTGCACCACGGATGGAACTAGTTAAGGGTGAATGGAAAACAATAGTTTAACATTATCTAAAGATTGATATGAGGAATTGGACCTTAAAAGAAAATGATATTGATTTTCTTTTAAGGGGTAGATGTGAAGACTTTGATGTTTGGTTTTATGATGGCAATATTGATAGAATAGTGTAAGTATAAGTCTCATGACCAGATACATTAAGTTTAGCAAAGAGCTCAAGAGCTCAAGAGCTGTTTAAGGATATTGTATGACACTTGAGGTGTAATCCTTAGTAAGGAAATTGTACAAAGGGTTAGAATTTTAATGTGGAGATAAATTGTTGCAAAAAGACATTGTATAGTGATTGGAATATGGTACATGTGAACTGAAAAGAAATAGATGAATCCTTAATCATCTATAATAGTATCAATGTAGCATTGGTGGAAGCATAGTGACCAAATCAAATGGTCAGTGAGATTTGGAACTTAGTAAGACACGGGAGTAAAGAGATAGATGATGGAAGATGTCTATTTGACAAGTATATGCGGGTGCATTGTTATTATGGAATGGCCAATAATATAGTCAAGTTGAATAAGATGGAAGAATGCAAAGTAAAGAAAGACTCATAGAGAGAAAGTCTAATAATTGAAAGTTAACTATGACACGTAAAGTAGAATGTTATTTTGGATAATTAGTCCAAAACTCTATTATGTGAAAATTAATAAACTCGATCATTGGAAAACAAAAGTGTTGAAGAATTAAACATGTTTGAGTACTAATTCATGAAGAGAAAGTAATTGAATTGCATGTTGACTTTGAAAAGTCAAAGCTTCTATGAAAAGCGAATAAGGAAGTTATCTAAATTTCAAATGGAATATATCTTAGTGATTATAAGCTAAGTAAAGGAAATACGATAAATGAAGATAAATGACATCAAAAAGGAATTGTTGTAATAAAGATTGCACAAGGCAATAAGAATTTGCAGTAATTGTTGGGTTGAAGACTTCGTAGCAGTGTAGGTTCATGTGAACTACGTAGTTGTAAGTTAACTCACTTTCCGTATAGTGATTCTGAGGACGGAATCCATTTAAGGGGTAGATATTTGTGACAACCTAAATTTTAATATATGAAATAAGGACTTTAAGTTAAGTATCTTGATGCTAAGAGTTTTGATGTCCAGAAAAGTTAAATTTATGTAAAAGGGCAAAGTCGTCAAAGAATGTGAAAATATGGAAACTTGGGTTTAAAGACCTTTTATTAAGTCATAAAGAAATATTATTTCATTTGGAAATTTGATTTAAAGAACCGAGGGCTAAAATGAGAATTTGGGACTAAAAGTAAAAAAGATTAATTGTTAAATTTTAAAAATTCATATCTAAAAATATATAAGGATTTGGGAAAACGTCATCAAGAAGACTTTTGTAGATTTTGATGCAATAAAAATATAGGAAAAAGATTCGAGTCGTTTGGAGTTATAATGAAGAAGATATGAAAGGTTAAAGATGACCAAAAAGTGTCAAAAATGAGCAAGTGCCCATATTGGAGGGACTGTATCTAAAAATCTGGTCAGATCTCGTTCCCTTCTTTCCAACGGTATAAAGTTTGTAAAAATCGGGTATCGTATGTAGAAGTTACGAGTGGGTAAAAATCAGGAAATATCTTCGAGTGTTGCTGAATTTTTCTAAGGCATGAAGCAAGTAAGGGTATTTTCGGTATTTTGCTTTGGACCAAGTTAAAAATCAGATTTCTTTTTCTCTTTTCTTGGGGTTGCGTAATAAAAGACGGGATAGAAGAGAGGAGGGATCGATTTCCCTTTTTGACCAAATATCAGAACATCATGCACACACTGTGTGATTCATGAGGTTCGAGAGAGAGAGATATCGAGCGAGAAAGAAGAGACAGCGAGGGAGAATCTGAGGTAGCAAGAACGGAGCAGGGGAAAGGATACACGATGTAGTGGGAATCCGCTGCTGCTGTCGTGTTTTCTGTGCGTTAAGCTGATGCTGCCGGCGAAGGGGGCGGCCGACGGTGGTGAGTGGTGGTCGGGTTTGGTTGCTTGTGGTCCAATTTAAATTGAAACAACTATCATTCCTCTGATTTTTGCTGCTGTGGACAGATACTTTAAAAGGTAAAATCTGATTTCAATTGGAACCCTAATTTCTCAAAAATTAGGAATATAATGGTTGAAGCATGTTTTGAATTGTGATTTGGAAAGTTACAATGTTGATGCATGTTGGAGTTGAATTGATTTTCAGATTATGTCATGTTATTAGCTCAAAGACACCTAGAAACTTTGTTGGTGTGGATGTTTGATTAAGAATTGAAGAATGTTTATCCACTAGTCTTCTTGGTGAAGAAGATGATAAATAGTAGCGATAAATTTTTCTGATTTGATCAAATTAGCACATAAAATGAAATTATAGCATGATCTTTTGATATTTGGTATATGTTAGCATGTATGCATACAAAAGAAGCTTGGAAATTGTTACATGGAACATCCTTATGCCACTTTGTGAGACTAGATATGAATGGATTCCAAATATTTATAAAAGGATTGCCTTATGTTGTTAAAAAGGGAATTATATTTAAAATAAAGTTAATTGCCATTGTTTGCATTCAAGATTTATTATGGGTATTTACACATGTTAATAGGACTAAAGAAAAGAAAACTTGGTAATTGGATTGGAATCATGAATTCCATCGGTAATGGGACAAATTAAGTATGTGTAAAATAATGTTCAAGAGATCATAAAACCTAATTGGAATAATAATATGAAATGTTAGGAATCTAATCGGTGTCAAATGAACGTAAAATAGCATGGTTTATGACAGTTTCTATTTTTAGAAACTTTATTGTTATAGATTTATCAAAATAGCGTAAATGAGCAAAATAAAAGATGTTTTTCCATTTAAACATTTAAGTAAACTTATAGAAAAGTAAAAACATGAATCTTGCTGAAATAACTTAGTAGAAATATGAAAATATCATATTTGGCCAAATGTGGGACAAAAAGAGGTCAAGTTGTCAAAAATAGGTATTAAGTTTTGCTGAGCATGTTTAATCATTCGAATGGAATTAGATAGTGATTATAAGAAATCCAAGAATGATTAGACCATATTATACAATTAATTGTGAATTGTAGTTCTGATCATTTATTAATTTAATAGACAGTGAAGGATACTTGGAAGTGGTATCAGCCTAAAGATAGTGGAATATTGTAGCTAGACATACCTAGCTACCGAGGTGAGTACATGAGGACTTTTCTGGGTACATAGAAACAAGTTTTGTTTTTATTCAAATTGTTTAATGACTAATAGTTTGACAAATGATTTTCAAAAGTTATGTTAAATGTTTCATGAATAATGGTTTTCGAAGTGATTCTTAAAAAGCCTGAATGATTAAGTATTGATATATGTTGACCGATTGAAATGGTTTGCAAATGATTCTAAAGTTTATAGTTTTAAAAGTTGTTTTATGTAAAGGTCAGAATGATTTCTATATGATTGAAGAATGTTTATGATCGAGGCCAACATGTAATGAATTGATGATAGTAAAAATTGGAATATGAATTAATTGTAAGAAATGTGAGAGACGTCCAGACAAGGACCTTACCCGCAAGAAGGGGGTCAACACACACTACTGGGATGGTACCTCCCGTCGCGAAGTAGTTGTCTTCAGCACGCCCTTATGGATAGATTTGTTCTATTCCATGAAGGGAAAGGGAACTAGCACGCCCTCACGGATAGATTTGTTCTATTACGGGGAGGGAAAGGGATACGGGGAAACTCGTATAAAGCCAAACAATAAGAAATTAATCATGACTTACAGTTGGTCTATGTTTTGATAAGAAAGGGTTCAATTTATGTTTGCTTATGCTAAAATGGAAAACCTAATTTTTTATGATAAAGTAATGAGTTATGTTTTATTGTTATAGCAGCGAACTTTTGTTTGATGATAAGTAATGACTTTATGTTTTTGATGATTAAACAATGATTCTAAGATTTTATAATGAAGTATTGATCTATAATTTGATGTTTTGACAATAAAGTGGATTTTGCAGGTTATGAAAAGAAAGGAAAGTTTTCTTGGTTTTCTTATAGTAAATGATATTAAAATTGATTAAAACTTGTTGGGTCTAAAACTCATGTATCTCACGAGACTTTTGTCTTACGTATGTTTGTTTTAAAATGTTATGTACTCAGGAACATGATGTCTAGCATTGGATTGAAGGAGTGAAGAATTTAGAAGCTTTTATGTGGATGGTAGATAGAAAAGATGACCGAGAAGATAGAGTTAATCCAAGTGCGGTATAGTTTATTATGTAATTGAGAGACATTATGTTTATGGTTTAGAAATACCCTTGTAGTATAAAGTTTGGTTATGTCCCGTATTGTTTTTGGGCTATTTTTCTATTGTGTCAAGTTAGTATGGATTTATTAGTATAGCCTAAAGGTCATGCCGAATTTTCGGTAGAAATGTTGGTTTAATACGGGACATAGCTTTAAGCTGTTTAAAAGCTTTACTATGATTGTTTTGATCTGAGTTTGTAACCCCCAAAGTTATTCAATTATTTCTAAATGCAATTGTTTATTTGGGACCAAAAGTTTTAAATAATGATTTAATGTTTAAAAGAAAAGTTTTTGAAAGAACGAAATTTTTGTTTATAGTGTTTTATAAATTATTACACCAATTCAGGTGTATGAAAAATGGGGAGTTACAATTTGGTATCAGAGCCATAGTTTAAGCGAATTAGGTGTCGAGACTCAAACCTAGGCGTAAACTGTGTGAGAATGAAGTGAGAATATGGACTTAAGATAAGACTGTTGTTGGAAATCATGGTTCATGTAATTAGTTTCAAAAACTAGAGTTTGCAACGGAAGCATAAAATCATGAACACGAATTCCATTTTCAAGAGGATCATGCTACATGCATGTAGAGATAAGATGAAGAACAAACATAGATTGAGTTCAAGATCATAACCTTTGTTTTTGGGTTTGGTTTGGATGTTTTTGATAGCTAGGAATCAAATTAGAATCCCTCTATAGTTGATCCACCACAAGCTTGAACACACTTGAATGCTAGTTCCACAAACTTGCAAAATAACTCCTTATTCCTTTTAAGCAAATTTCGAAATTTGCTTGGCTTATTTGAGAGAGTCTTTGGCTGATTTTAAGATGCAAAAGATGCTTAACACTCACACACAATGATCAGCCATTTAACCCACCAAAAAGAGAAAGCACATGCCATTAGTTGGAAAGGAAAGACCCATGTGATTTCAATATATAAAAGCTAGCATCTTCCACTAGTTTAACAACTCAATGCATGTTCTTATGTCTCCCATCATGGCTTAAATTATAGATGATCAAGTGTAGTGCTAGTATGTTTTATTATTTATAAAACTTATATAATTATAAGCTTATAAATAATACATCTTCTTATTTCTTAAATGGGATAACATTTAACCCATAATCTTATATATAAATAAACCATCTAAATATACAATCTTAATTGTATAATTATATTTATATATATATATATATATATATATATATATATATATATATATATATATATATATATATATATATATATATATATATATATATATATATATATATATAACAATATATATATATATATTATTTTATTTACCAATTAAATTAAATAAAAGGCTTATTTATAAATCAATTAAATCGTTTAACAATTTAAACAATTTAATTGTTACACTTAATTAATTCATCACACATGAATTACTAATCAACCTTTAATTTTGTAATTATTATTATTTACCTTAAATAATAACAACCTACAAGATTAAATTGCAAGTTTAGTATCATTTGACGTTAAATCAAATTTAACGTTCTAAATGATCAATTGGTGTCAAACTTGTTGTTGGTGTGACCCTATAGGATCATGTATTATTAGTAATATCATTTTATGATCATCCTTGAGCATATAGAACTAACAATCTCCCACTTGCACAAGGTTGCATCACAGAATGATATAGACAGTGGTAAACGTCTAGCAACATTTTACTGCCCCCAATAACACATGACATTGTGCCATTCAACAACATTCAATTCTTCAGAAAACACGAGGCTCTAATTGATGTATAAGGTTATCTATCAATTATCCCTTTGTCTCAGACATCTTGTTGAACATGAGACATGGATCTTAATCATTCTCATTTTATGTTCAACTTTCAAACAGGCGCCTTAGATGTCTAACTCTCAACACATAAGAGGAACAAATCCCGTCTTGACTACATACGCCCCTCATATAGTTAGTACTATGCATGAGTATGGCCTTTATGGTTGTCTGTATTTCAAGAACAACAGTGAACCATATCAAAGCATAGTACACTCTACACTTGAGTCCCAAATATGTATCTCAGGTCAAAGGATACAATGATAATACCTTTATTCAAGAATCACTTATGATGATGATCCATGGAGTGATCTTGAAACGGGTCAAGTCCAATACTTGTTCACTGACAAGTACCTATGAATTTGGTTGCAACCTTTTGCTACTTTTACCCATAAAAGTCAACCAATCCAATTCATATTAGTCTTACTTCATAATTGCTCCCACAACTATGATCGACTATGGACGTTTAGAATAATCAAATTATTCAAGGATTAAACATGCTAATAAAACACAAAATTATGAATGAAACATCATGTCACATATATTACATAATTCTTGTCGTTTACATAAGTTCATATTCATAAAACATTAAACACAAATCAAATCCATTCATTAGAAAAACGTAGTCCTATACCCTTAGCATGACTTTCATGCTTAGTTTGGGGTAAAGGTTTCGTGAATGGGTCTGCCAAATTTTGATCTGTATGAACCTTGTGAATATTTATTTCACCATTCTTAACTTCATGTCTAATGTAGTTATACCTTCGGTGAATGTGTTTGGTTTTTTGATGGAATCTAGATTCCTTTGCTTGAGCTATAGCACCTAGATTGTCACAGAAGATTTCTATAGGGTCCCGAATGGAAGGAACAACCCCTAGATCTTCTATGAACTTTCTCATCCATACAGTTTCTTGAGCAGCTTCTGAAGCAGCAACATATTCAGATTCTGTAGTGGATTGTGCAATCACTTCTTGTTTGGAACTCTTCCCAGACACGGCTCCTCCATTTAAAATAAAGACATACCCAGATTGAGATTTCGAATCATCCCTATCTGTTTGGAAGCTTGCGTCAGTGTAACTCTTTACCTTTAAGCTTTCTTCCAAACCACCGTAAACTAAGAACATATCTTTAGTTCTTCTCAAGTACTTAAGAATGTTCTTTACAGCAGTCCAGTGGGCTTCACCTGGGCTCTGTTGATACCTACTAGTCATACTTAAGGCACATGAGACGTCGGGCCTAGTGCATAACATGGCATACATGATAGACCCAATTGCCGAAGCATATGGGACATGTTTCATCCTTTCAAGTTCAGTCCTAGTGTTTGGGCACTGAGACTTGCTTAGGATGGTGCCATGCGGCATTGGCAAGAATCCTCTTTTGGAGTCTTGCATCTTGAACCTTTTCAAGATTTTATCAATATATACACTTTGGCTAAGACCAATAAGTCTCTTAGATCTATCTCTATAGATCTTTATGCCTAATACATAAGCAGCTTCCCCTAGATCCTTCATTGAGAAACAACTCTCAAGGAACGCTTTGACACCTTTTAAGGTTGGGATGTCATTTCCAAATAAAAGTATGTCATCTACATACAATACTAGGATTATGACAATGCTCCCACTAGCTTTCTTGTAAACACAGGAGTCATCCTCATTTTTGATGAATCCAAAACTCGTAATATTTTCATCAAAACGGATGTTCCATGTTCGAGACGCTTGCTTTAATCCATAGATAGATCTTTTAAGCTTGCACACTTTGTTTGGATGCTTTGGATCGACAAAACCTTCAGGTTGATCCATATAGACATCTTCCAATAAGTGTCCATTAAGGAAAGCGGTCTTGACATCCATTTGTCATATCTCATAATCATAGTACGCAGCTATGGCAAAAAGTATCCTTATCGACTTGATCATTGCCACTGGTGAAAAGGTCTCATCATAGTCAATACCATGAGTTTGTGAGTATCCTTTAGCGACAAGTCTAGCCTTAAAAGTGTGAACATTTCAATCCACGTCGATTTTCTTCTTGAAAACCCATTTGTTCCCAACAGTCTTACAATTGGTAGGAAGATTAACCAAGTTCCAAACTTGATTATCGTGCATGGATTGCATCTCAGTGTTCATGGCATCAAGCCATTTATCAGATTCAGGATCTGATATTGCACTCTGATAGTTGATGGGTTCATCAGAATCTATCGTATAACATTCCTCTTCCATCATAAGGTAACCATACCTTTCTGGTTCAATTCGAACCCTACCAGATTTGCGAACACCTTGTGTTACAATTTGTTCCTGATCAACCGTTTGTTCAGGTTCAACAATTTCTTGTTGAATGCTAGATTCAACTTCTTGTGTATCAGGTTATGGTTCCTGAAGTTCCTCAAGTTCCGCAAACCTCCCACTAGCCTCTTCCGTCAGAAACTTGTTTTCTAGGAATTCAGCTTTTCGAGAAATAAATATCTTATTCTCGATGGGATTGTAGAAATAGTATCCAAGACAATCTTTCGGATACCCTACAAAGATACATTTAGTTGAACGGGGTTCTAATTTGTTTGAAGCTTCTTGTCTAACATAAGCTTTGCAACCCCATACCTTGAGATAGGATAAAGATGGAACCCTTCCATGCCATATCTCATAAGGTGTTTTATCTACCTTTTTAGTAGGTGCCATATTTAGGAGACGAGCAGCTGTTTGTAAAGCATAACCCCAAAATGATAAAGGTAGAGTACTTCTACTCATCATGGATCGAACCATATCCAATAGTGTTCGGTTCCGCCTCTCAGACACACCATTATGTTGTGGTGTTCCAGGTGGAGTAAGTTGTGAAACAATTCCACAAGTCTTAAGATGATCCATAAAGTTTGTACTTAAGTACTCACCTCCTCTATCAGAACGAAGAACTTTAATTGTTTTGTTGAGTTGATTTTCCACTTCACTTTGAAACGTTTTGAACATTTCAAACGCCTCATGTTTATGTTTAATCAAATAAACATATCCAAAACGACTAAAGTTGTCAGTGAAGGTGATGAAATATCTTTCACCATATCTAGTCATTGGCTTGAAAGGACCACATACATCTGTATGTATGATTCCTAACAAGTCCTTTGCTCTCTCATTGGTTCCGGAGAAAGGAGCTTTAGTCATCTTGCCATGTAAACAAGATTCACATATATCAAATGAGTCATTCTCATTTGCCTTCAAAAGTCCACTCTTTTGAAGTTGGGATATGCGATTCTTGTTTATATGCCCAAGGCGACAATGCCATAGATAGGTTTGACTCAAATCATATTTGGGTTTCTTGGTGAAAGTATGGTATAAAGAGCTATGGTTAGTCTTTTCATCAAGGTTTACTTCATAAATTCCATTTAAAGGCCTAGCCTCAAAATAGAATACATTATTTTTTGTAAACACAAATATCATCATTATTAAAGGAAAGATCAAATCCACATTGTCTTAATTTAGCAACCGAAATAATATTCCTAGTCAAGCTAGGAACATAGTAAACATTCATCAATGTCATACACAAGCCATTAGGTAGTAATAAATCGAAACTTCCAATTGAATCCACTGCAACTCTTGCATTGTTTCCAACCCGGAGTACTACCTCATTTGACTTCAGTCGCTTACTCCTTTTGAACCCCTGTAACATATTACATATGTGAGTTCCACAACCAGTATCAAATACCCATGTGTTAGGAGATAAATTATAAAGTTCTAGGTCTATCACATAGATACCTGAAGTGCCTTCACCGGCCTTCTTCTTTTTCAACTCCGCAAGATACGTAGGGCAATTTCTCTTCCAATGCCCAGCTTTGCCACATTCAAAGCATGTATCTTCTTTGACAACCTTTGCCTTCTTCTTGGGCGAATGGGAAGGTTGGACAACTTTCTTGCCCTTACCTTTGAAAGCTTTTGCTTTCCCCTTGCCCTTGGAGTTGGTGGGGTGTTCTGGTCTAGTTCTCTTTGTGCCACCTTCCCTGATCATGAGAACTTGAGTGGTTTTCTTAGGCAGATTCTTTTCCACGGTAATTAGCATCCCATGTAATTCCGGGATAGTCTTGTTTAAACCATTCATGTTAAAATTCATGACAAAAGGATCAAAGGACTTTGTCAAGGAGTTAAGGATCATATCCGTTGCTAGCTCTTCGGGCATCACAACTCCAAGACGTGCCAAATGATCAATGTGACTCTTCATTTTGAGCACATAAGAGCTTACCGACTGCCCATCCTCCATCTTGCAAGCATGGAAAGCCCGAACAGTTTCGAACCTTTCTGTTCTTGCAAGTTGTTGGAACATTTCCTTTAGTTGATGAATCATGTCATAGGCTGAATGATTCTCCAAATCCTTCTGAAGGTCGGGAATCATGGTTGCCAACATGAGGCATGATGCATCGATGGAATCATCCATCTTTTTAAGCCATGCATCGTGTGCGGGCTTAGGAATGGCAGGGGGCTCTTCTGGAAGTGGTTCATTGAGAACATATTCTTTCTTTTCTTGTTTGAGAACAATTCTCACACTACGGTGCCAATCCAAGAAGTTGGTATGATTAAGTTTTTCTCCTTAAAGGAGAGACCGTAGTGAGGTTTTGTTAGGAGCCGAGTGTGTGTTGTTTGGTGCCATCTATAAAATTTTAACAAGGTTCTATTTAGCAAATTATGATATTAAGTCCTTAATTAATACCCCTTCTTGTTTCATAAACTTTAATTAATTAAGGTCTAGAATCCAAGTTGCATCACGAATAAGTGGTTAGGTATCCTTTATCCCGCCTATTCGAATCAACAAGGTAGGTAACGGTTTACCAATTATATCCAAATATAATTTCTAGAGTTATGGGATCCCATTATAACATTTATAAGTTTGGCATGTTTGATCCCATCTATGCCTTGGATTTCTAATGCTTAGGTGACCTTTATCACAAGAGATTTCCAAACGAATCATCCTACTTAAACGGACGTGTAGTTTTTGTCAACTATTGATGGTTAGGTGTCCTTTATCCCATCAATATTGCAAAACTACTTCTTGTATCACAAGAAGACTCCAAGTGGTTAGGTATCCTTTATCCCACAAGAAAATACAAGTGATACATGAGTGTCTTTAAGAAGGACGGCATAGATTCGTATTTCATAAGGGATTTGAATGTTTTACAATTCTAATTTTGAAAAACATATGGTATCATGTAGATTGCATGCATCCAATGAACATGGTACCATTAAATCTTATTTTGTTAATTGGTTCCTAAATCATAAAATCTCCATTTTATTGATTCTTTGTTTGTGGTCAAGATTACAATTAATATCCAATATTAAGTTTGAGTTTGATCACATATAATAGAACCAATTTATAATCCTAAATAATTACCATAATTACTTAGGGTTGGAGTTTGTAAGAGTTTATAAAATCTCCATTTTATATCTTGTTACAATCATTTTCAAAACTTGACTTAATAGGTTTTAAACAAAACCCATTTTAATAAAACCCATTTTATCACATCTTATATTTTAAATGTCAACTTTTGAAAATACAAACTCCTTGATGATTATGTTTAATTATCTAAGTTGTCTAGCATGCAAAATCTTATTTTCATCCACAACATAACATAATAAAACATTCAAACATCACAAGCATGCATGGGTGCATAAACACAAGCCAACTAGTTTGATATTTCATGTGAGCCACACATGAAATATCAAGTCCAAACCTAGGGACAAAAAGGTGACAAAAACTCAACCAAATGATCTTCGATTTGGCTACAATTTTGCCAAGCTTCTTATAACATCAAATGATACTTGAACCACCATTTCTTGACACCATGTAATGAGTTGTGATTTTTCTTTGCCCCCTTGAAAATTTTCGAAATCCAGGGGCAGCAGGAAGAAAAATGTGGTTTTTTGTTGCATTTTTCAATTCTTTCTTGGCCATATTGATGCTAATACTTGTTGAAACTTAATGTATATACTAGATATTAAAGTTACCAACAATTATATCACCAAATGACCAAGATATGAATTTTTTAAAACCTTTCTAAAAAATTCGAAATCTGGACAGCAGCACTTCAGAAAGTGCTGCTGTTGGGTGCAATCTTCTCTTGGTCTTTTACTTCCTTCTCTTGTTACATTTTGTGAAATAAATAAAATACAACTATTCTAATATTTACAAAATAAATATTAAGAAGGAAATAACTAATTATTATTACAAACCATTTGAATAAATGAATAGATTACAACCATATCGAACACAAACACAAAACATGCATCATATGGTCCTTGGCTTGTTTATGCACCATTTTATCACATAAAATCATAAGAAAATCAACACTTTGTTTTTCTAAGGCAACAAATTTATGTAACCAAAAGCATGCATACATAAGATATAGTTGGTTACATAAAATCATAGATTATATATTTGCATGTTGCCAAAGAAGCCATGCATGAAACTTTCATTTAAGAAGATGAACATTCATGGCTTCCAAAAACCAAGTTTATCCAAATAAACTTATTATCTAAACATGAAATATAGCCATGGCTCTGATACCAATTGTTGGAAATCATGGTTCATGTAATTAGTTTCAAAAACTAGAGTTTGCAACGGAAGCATAAAATCATGAACACGAATTCCATTTTCAAGAGGATCATGCTACATGCATGTAGAGATAAGATGAAGAACAAACATAGATTGAGTTCAAGATCATAACCTTTGTTTTTGGGTTTGGTTTGGATGTTTTTGATAGCTAGGAATGAAATTAGAATCCCTCTATAGTTGATCCACCACAAGTTTGAACACACTTGAATGCTAGTTCCACAAACTTGCAAAATAACTCCTTATTCCTTTTAAGCAAATTTCGAAATTTGCTTGGCTTATTTGAGAGAGTCTTTGGCTGATTTTAAGATGCAAAAGATTCTTAACACTCACACACAATGATCAGCCATTTAACCCACCAAAAAGAGAAAGCACATGCCATTAGTTGGAAAGGAAAGACCCATGTGATTTCAATATATAAAAGCTAGCATCTTCCACTAGTTTAACAACTCAATGCATGTTCTTATGTCTCCCATCATGGCTTAAATTATAGATGATCAAGTGTAGTGCTAGTATGTTTTATTATTTATAAAACTTATATAATTATAAGCTTATAAATAATACATCTTCTTATTTCTTAAATGGGATAACATTTAACCCATAATCTTATATATAAATAAACCATCTAAATATACAATCTTAATTGTATAATTATATTTATATACATATATATATATATATATATATATATATATATATATATATATATATATATATATATATATATATATATATATATAACAATATATATATATATATATATATTTTATTTAATTTACCAATTAAATTAAATAAAAGGCTTATTTATAAATCAATTAAATCGTTTAACAATTTAAACAATTTAATTGTTACACTTAATTAATTCATCACACATGAATTACTAATCAACCTTTAATTTTGTAATTATTATTATTTACCTTAAATAATAATAACCTACAAGATTAAATTGCAAGTTTAGTATCATTTGACGTTAAATCAAATTTAACGTTCTAAATGATCAATTGGTGTCAAACTTGTTGTTGGTGTGACCCTATAGGATCATGTATTATTAGTAATATCATTTTATGATCATCCTTGAGCATATAGAACTAACAACTGTAAGCATGAATGTAAGGGTTATGATAGGATGTACCGTAAGATAGGTTGTTGAACCTAAGATCCTAAGATAGGTTGCAGACATATAGGATGGTTAAGCTGATTAGTCTAAGATAAGTCAAGAGTGATAGAGAGTTATAACTTAACCTGAACCAGTGGACCATGAGACCTAGTGGTGATACCAAAAATAAATATGTATGGGTGGTTAAAATAATATGGGCCCGTACTATCATAACCACATGATATGTATTTGAGTTTGGTGGAATCACAAAGGAATCTTGGGAACCTGGTAATGGATTCCTGTAAGGAATAAGGAAGAGAAGAAGGATTGATTGATTGTCATAGGATTGATATAGCTATGTAATAAAATCAAGTATAATTGAAAACATTAAAGTACGATTGAAATTGATAAAGATAATATAAAGAGAATATATCATGGAGTTGGGAAAACTCAAAATGAACAAGTAAGACAGCTAATATACCTTGTTAGAATTATTTACAACTGTAAAGTATGTATATCAGAACAAGATGGTGTGAGAAATAAAACATAAATTATGATGATAACATATCAATAGTTGGGGAATATGAGTCAAAGCTTATTCGTTCCTTGACCCTGATGGGAAACAGATATCTATAGGCCGCTCGATGATTTTGAAGTTGACTAAAGTGCTGGCCAGGCTGGACTAAACTGATGTGTTCAATTTGAAGTCCGAAAGTCATAAGCAGAATCGAAAATCGGGAAACAGAGTATCGGACAGAGATTGATCTCAATCCATGTCTCGTGTCTGAAAATATCTTGTTGGACGAAGGATCATCACTTATCTATGGACAGAACTGACTGGGTCAGAGTTCGGCAGCAGTTTCTTGGAAGCTGCAGGTTGTTTATTAATTAGAAGATAAATTAAAGTCATAGACTTATCCAAGTGGGAGACTGTTGGATTAGGTGTCTAAGCCATAACTTTATATTTATATTTATCTTGTTAATTGAAGCAAAGTCCATTTGGGTTGCCCTCATAGCTGGAGGTTAGGATAGAGTTTAGTGGAGTAAAAGGTTGATTTATTAATTATTTAATAAATCAATAGAATTAATTAAATGGTTTATTAATATATTTAAGTGTTAATATATTAATTAGAAACTATAATAATTAATTAAGATTTAATCTAGAATTAATTGGATTTAATTCAGTGATTGAATTAATTAATTAAAAGTGCAGGGACTGGTTTGTATTTATTTAAGAGTTGAATAAATAACTGGCCAGTGGACAGGGGCCAAAAGTGGTGCCAACTATGGAGGATTCTCCATAGGTGGCGAAATCCTATTAGGGTTTAGAAAAGGCTTGGTCCATTTAGTCAGCAGGCTTGCCCATTTGGAGGCTCTTTAGGGTTTCAGCTGTAACCCTTGGAGGCTATAAAAGGAGGCACCAGGCCACCCTAAAACCTGCGCCATTTTCACCAGGAAAAATCTGCTGGATTGTCTTCTCCATTGCTTTGGGTGTGACACTATTTGAGGCAAGACATTTGTGCTGCTAGCTTCAAGGATCATAAGATCAAAAGGTTGGTTTTCTCAGTTTTGATCTTTAGAAATAATTGTTTCCTTTAGGCTTTAGTTTATTATCTTCATAGAAGAAAACATTGATCTTTCTAGGGTTGCATGTAAACCATAAGAGATTATTTGTTCATTGTTTTCTAGAAAACCCTTCAGTGGTATCAGAGCTTAGGCTTGTTTTCTTATGAATTGATATAAACTGCTTGAATGATTCTTGCCTTGAGTGTTTTTGCGAAAAACCCTCTTGGAATGGCCTAAATTTCGTTGCCTAGGCTAGGGTTTCCTAACCCTAGCCGCCACCCCCCTTGGATCCCCTTTATTTGCTTGCCTTTTAAGTTGGTTGTTATTTTTGGTAACTGTATCTTCCAGATAACTGGAACCCTTAAACCCTAGCTAGCAAATTTCGAACCTTAGGGGTTAAGATAGGTAAAATTAATTTGATTAATTTATAATATCTATCTTAGATTTAATTAATTTAATTAATTGTTAATTAAAAGATAAATTAAATCAGCTTAAAGGATTAATTTAAAATTTTCGGAAAAATAGAATAAATTAGCGAAAATTCTGAATAAATTAATTCTAAAATATTTTAATAAGATTAAAATATATCTTATATATTTATGATTAAAAGTTAATAATTATATATAAGATTAAATGGTTAGTCTTACCGCTAGTAGGCCTCATTCACAAAACTGTCCTATAAAGAGGGTATAAGGCGACTGCCTATAAAATGGTAGTCTAATGAGTGTCCACTCTCACCCACAGCTCTCCTGGCCAGTCTAGTGTCGTTAGCCGAACGGGTTTGATAGAACCGCTAAAGCCTCTTAAAAGTATAACGCTATAATTGAAAGTACTAGAACTTTGAACAAATCCCAATCTAGTTACTTTAGGTTTAAAAATGTGAATTGGTGCTAATCCATGAAATTGCACATTGCAATTTGTGAAACATTGGTGGAGCGTGTGTGGTTAACCGGCACACCAATAGGGGTTCACAAAGACTTGCAATGGGTTTCTCGATTTTGTCATTATTAACGAAGCGTGTGTGGTTAACCGGCACGTTAATTAGAGAGATGACAATTGACTTCGAGAGTACCAAGCGAATTTGCATGGTTATTCACACCCGGTTTGTGATCCTCGGCATCCCAGTCACAAACAGTGGGGCACATCCGAGACTAAACATGCCATTGAATAGTTCAATGTGTCTCAACAGATCTAGGAATTTCATAAGATGAAATAGATAAGTGTATTATCTACCTTAATGACCATTATGTTGTGATTACGGCATCCCTCTTCACATCATAGTTGGGGCATTTTGGGTCCTAGCCTTAATAAATAATATATTGGGTAATTATTTAAAAGGATTAATTAAACTGATAAAATTCTGTTTATTGTAGATGTCTGAATCAACTGTCTATTCTCCTCCCTCTCCTCCTTCACCCATTTCTGAGAGCATCAGAAAGCACCTGCTACATATGGTAAGGCTGACTGGCCTAAACTATATGGTATGGCTTTATAAATAGAGAATAGTTCTCTGTTTTGCTGGCAAGCCATATCTGACTGAGTGTCCACTCCCCAAAACATGACATCACACAGTAGCCTGTGATGAGCATGACTCCTTGATTGTCAAGTCAAGGAAAGTTCGTTGCCTAATACTATTGATCATTGACCCCGAGTTCCGCAGGAATTTAGAATTCCTGGGGTCAGATAAGTTAACACAGCTAGTTGTGGAAAGGTTCCATGAACTGGTTGAGAAAGGACGAGCTAAGATCCTCAAAGAGTTTGAAGTGTGCAGGAGGTAGCACCAGTTCACATGTTCTCAAGACTGAGAGACACATAGGTGAACTGTATAAATTTGGTCCCTCTTTTTGATCGGGAGTTAAAGCATTAGCTCGGCTCGCTGATCTGTTCATTCTGATGTATAGAAAAAGAAACCAGATAAGACAATCGTGGATATGCATTCAATGTTGACTTTGTATGAGTCGTTCATAGAGAAGCATAGCTTCATTGATTCAGCTGCTTCGGGATTGAGTCCAGTAATAGGACACATCAAGAAATGATCCAGATCGTCTGGACCGGTTCCTCGATGTTTCAAACTGGGAATCCACAGGGTGGGACACAGTCACGGAAAGATTGGAAAATGCTCCGAAGCCGAACAGTTTGGCAACTCAGGAATATCTCCCCTAATCCTTAATTCCTTGATACATGATGTGTTTTTCACATTTGCTCTTTATGCATGGACTTTTAGGATGTGGGATGTTTTTGCATAGGAGCATATTCAGATTGGATCTGAAGCTCATGCAGTTTTAGAGTTTAGTTAGATGTTGAAATCATGTTATTAGCTTATTAGATGCGTATGACATTGTCTATCATATAATACATTGTTTAAGGATTTAATTTTAATAAAATTGTCAATTTTCTTTTTAACACATGTTGTTTGAAATATCCTTGAAATGTTGTATGATTGTGTTGAATGCATGTTTAGTAATAACCTGAATATTGATACGTCCAAAGTGTTCGGATTTAGAAATTATGTCCCTTATGATTGTTAATGTTATAAAATCAATTCAACCAAAGGTCCAGTTAGACAGGACTTTGGAATCATTTGACTTAGAGTCTCATGATGAATTGAGTTCTTAATGTGTTAAGAAATGAATCAACCAAAGATCTAGTTGGACAGGACTTTGGAATCATTTGACTTAGAGTCAGATAATGATTAAGTTCTTTAAAAAGCACAAATGGCAGGAAATGAATCACCCAAAGATCCAGAGGATAGGATTTTGGAATCAGTTAACTTAGAGTCAACTGAACATTGCAAGTGTTGACCAAGATTAACGAAGTCATAAAATTTACATAAAGATGTAATAGACATCAAGATCAGGAGCAACGAACACATCAGTTACTGTGAATTGCTCGAATCTTCCAATAGAACACAATTGTTTGTACTTCACAATATTTGTCATTCGGTATGACGAATATGGCTTCGCTTACCAGAATAAGCGATTGGATTGAAACCTTGAACAGTTCAAGGACTTCAAAGGAAGTACAAGATCCACAAAACCTGAGTGACAACATAAACTAGGAAAATGTTTCATAGTTATGTTGGATTAGGTGTCTAAGCCATGACTAATAATTAGTATTTACCTAATTAATAGAAGCACAGTCCATTTGGGTTGCCCTCATGGCTGGAGGTTTGGTAGAAAATTCGGTAGAGAGAAAGGTTGATTTATTATGGGATTAATAAATCAACAGGAATTAAATATATGGTTTATTAATATATTAAAGTCATAATATAATAATTAGAAACTATAGTAATTAATTAGAAATTAATCTGGAATTAATTGGATTTAATTTGGTGATTAATTTGATTAATTGAAAGTGTAGGGGCTGAATTGTAATTATTCAATAGTTGAGTGAGTGACAATTTTAGCAAGGACAATAACCACGAAATTTATATATTAAATATATATAATTTTGATGATAATAAGTTAGGATAAATAGATTTGAATTGTAAGATAAATGTTTATCTTATTTGAATTCAAAAAGGTTTATCTCTAAAGGCTTATCTAGTTATTTGTTGGAACCTATAAATAGGGAGCCCTAGGCACACCATTTGGCACGCCATTTTACTCATTCTCTCTCAAGATTTTCGTGACTCTCTCCTCTAGCTTGGGTGTGACCTCATTTGAGGCAGGATATTTTTGCTGCTCAGCTTCCAGAAAATTCTAAAAGGTTGGTTTTCTAATTTTATTCTTTTAGTTAATTTTCTTATGGCCTTTAGGTTTTGTTATATGTTCAATTAGAAGAAAACATAGATCCTCATAGGTTGCATGTGAACTTAGGTTATTTAGTTCATGGTTTGTAGAAAACCTTTCAGTGGTATCAGAGCCTGTTTTGTTTTCTTGTTGAATTGCTATAACTGTTTTAGGGTTTAAAGCCTATAAACCCTAATTATTATGTGGATCGATTTCTAGGATTAGGGTTTTGGAAACCCTAATCCCCCCTTGCTATTTTCGATTTTTGCTATTAGGGTTTTAGGAGGTTTTCTATTTTTGGTAACTTTATTTGTTAATTCAAAAAGGATTTATTTAATTTTAAATTATCGAAAATTAATGGAAAAATCCGAAAAAATTATTTTAAAATGTTTAAAATATTTAGATTTAATTAATTTAATTAATTGGTAATTAAAATTGATTAAATCGATTTAAAGGTTTAATTTAATTTAAAATTTAATTGTTAAATTTGGTAAAATTAAAAGATAAACCTTGAATATTTTAAAGGGTTTTTAAAATACATCTTATATATGTTATTAAAAGTTTATATATATATATATATATATATATATATATATATATATATATATATATATATATATATGAGATAAATTTGGTTTGTCAAATCAATAGTAGGCCTCATTCACGAAGCTGGTCTATAAAGTGGGTATAAGGAGACTGCCTATAAAATGGTAGTCTAATGGGTGAACACACTCACCCACCGCTCGCCTGATCAGTGGTGGGTCGTTAGCCGAACGGGTTTGACAGAACCGCTTAATCATTAAAAGTATAATGATCAAAGTACTAGAACTATTTACAAAAATCCCAATCTAGTTACTTTAGGGAAAAATGTGAATTTGATGCTAACCCATGAAATTGCACATTGCACTTTATGAAACGTTGGTGGAGCGTGTGTGGTTTACCGGCACACCAATGGGGGTTCATAAAGAGTGGCAATGGGTGTCTCGGGTGTTATCATTGTTGATGGAGCGTGTGTGGTTTACCGGCACATCAAATTGAGATGATAATGGACCCCGAGAGTACCAAGCTAATTTGCATGGTTATTCACACCCGGTTTGTGATCCTCGGCATCCCAGTCACAAACGGTGGGGCATATCCGAGATTAAACATGCTTTTGAACAGATCAATAAATCTCAAGGGAATTCCATTTATAATAAGATTATTTTTCCGCGGTGGAATTGGTTGAATCGTCATTCGTCTACCTTTATAAAATTTGCTTATAGATTACGGCATCCCTCTTCTATGTTGCAAATTGTTATAGTTGGATCCTAGCCTTATTTTATATTGGGTTATTATAAGGACCGACATGTATCAAATTAAACTTACCTTCTTTTATAGATGTCTTCTGCTGATCAATCCGCTCCCCAATCAAACTCCAGTGTTCCCTCTATCCTCTCACTGTGTTCCAAGGTTCAATTGAATGGGACAAACTACAATGACTGGATTAGAAACATCAAGATGGCTCTGAGGTACGAGAACAAAGAGTATGTTCTCGAGACTGAGCTTGTCGATGTTGACCCTGAAACTGCTACTCCCGAGGAGATTGCCTCGTACCAAAAACATTCTGATGATACGACCAAAGTGGCCTGCGTCATGATCGCCACAATGAACCCCGAATTGCAAAGGATATACGAAGACTACTGGCCCTTTGATATGCACAAGGAGCTTGCGGAAAAGTTCCGTAAGCAAGAGCGCATCGAGAGGTGCGAGGTGGTCAAAGACTTCACGAACAGCAAACCTAAAGATGGAGAGTCCATCTGCGCTCATGTACAAAGAATGCAAGGTTACGTGGAGCGGCTTAGAAAGCTTGTGATGCCTGTACCTGAGGAGTTGGCTGTTGACATAGTGCTTAACTCCTTACCAAGTTCTTATGACCAGTTCAGGCTGGCTTATCATTTGAACAATAATCAGGCTAACCTGACTGAGTTGCATCGTATGCTTCGGGTTGCTGAGGACGGGATGAAGGGTAAAGGTGTACCCTCGGTCAATCAGCCCGTCTTAGCCATTGGAAGTGGAAAGGAAAGAAAAGGAAGGGCCCTCCTAAGCAAAATTGGAGGGAAAAGGTTCAGGTCGGGTCGTCCAGCAACGGCTCGAGAACCAAGCCTTCTCACATTCCTTGTATAGCCAACCCCAATGAAGCCGACTGTTTCTACTGCAAAGAGAAAGGCCATTGGAAGAGAAGCTGCCCTAAATACTTGCAGGGTGTCAAGGATGGGAAAGTAAAGCCATCGACAGCAGGTATATACACTATCTCTAAAAACTCAACATCTTCTAATTCTTGGGTCCTTGATACAGGATGTGGTTTTCACATTTGTTCTGATCTGCAGGGCCTAAAGGAAAGCAGGGAGGTGGAGCACGGTAGACTGAACTTGATCATGGGTAATAGGAGATCGTCCCCTGTTACCAAGATCGGCGTTTACAGTTTAGTGCTTAGTAGTGATGTTAGTATAGAGTTATTTAATTGTTGCTATTCGCCAGAAATGGCAAGAAACATTATTTCATTTCACGCATTGTTCAGACAAGGATTTCAATTTTCTTTTGATAATAAAATTGGTTCGATTTCTGTTTTCAAAAATGGTATTTTGATTTTTCTTGCTTATCCTTGTGATGGTGTGTATGAAAATGTTGAATGTGTTGATAATTTAGGACATAGTGTAAATTATATTGATTCTACTAGTGGTGTAGAAAAGGCATGTCTGTGGCATAGTCGGCTCGGGCATATCAGCAAGAAACGCATCGCCCAACTCCAAAAGGATGGAGTGTTGGAATCATTCGACCTCAGGTCAGATGATGTATGCGAATCTTGTCTGTTGGGCAAGATGACTAAATCACCTTTCAAAGGATCTTTTGAAAGAGGTGAAGGTCTGCTGGACATCATTCACACGGATATGTGTGGTCCATTCAGATCAACCACAAAGGATGGCACGCTGTTCTACGTGACCTTTACCGACGATTTCAGTAGATACAGTTATATCTACTTGATCAAGCACAAGTCGGACACCTTTGAAAAGTTCAAAGTGTTTAAGAACGAGGTAGAGAATCAATTAGGCATGAAGATAAAGATGCTCAGGTCCGACAGAGGCGGAGAGTATATAAGTATCGAGTTCCTAGACTATCTAAAGGAATGCGGAATAGTTTCGCAGTTGACACCTCCTAGAACACCACAGTTGAACGGTGTTGCGGAGAGGCGCAACCGAACCCTGTTGGACATGGTTTGTTCCATGATGAGTCGAACTTCACTTCCCATTCACTTCTGGGGGTATGCCTTAAAGACTGCCGCCCATATCCTCAATCTTGTCCCTACTAAAAAGGTTGCTAAAACACCTCATGAAATGTGGACGGGGAAAGTTCCCTCGTTGGCACATATCAAAGTCTGGGGTTGTGAGGCTTTCGTTAGACGAGAGACTCAAGACAAACTCGCAGAAAGAAGCAAAAGGTGTTTCTTCCTTGGTTATCCCAAACAGTCCTTTGGATATCTATTCTACAGATCGAGCGAGGACGTGGTCTTTGTAGCTAGACGAGCGGTCTTTCGAGAGAGAGAGCTCATATTCAAAGAGGACAGTGGGAGTACCATTGATCTGGAATAAATTCAAGAGTCATCAGATGACGCAACCTTAGGAGAAACTAGCAACCAACATGAGGAAGAAGTTCCTGTTGGTCCGACAGATGTATCCTTACCTCTTAGGCGTTCCGGTAGGGTTAGCATGCCACCCGAGTTTTATGGGTTCCATATAACTTCAGATGGGGACACGTTTGTCAGTGATAGGACACTGATAAATTTGGATGAACCAGCTAACTACCAGGAAGCAGTGGCGGGCCCTGAGTCTGCCAAGTGGAAAGAGGCCATGGATAGCGAGATCAAGTCCATGTATGACAATCAAGTTTGGAACTTGGTTGACAACGTACCAGGTCGTAAGAGAGTCGGGTGCAAATGGATCTTCAAGAAGAAGACCAACATGGATGGAAAGGTACACACTTTCAAGGCAAGACTGGTTGCGAAGGGCTTTACTCAAACCCCAGGGGTTGACTATGACGAGACCTTCTCACCAGTAGCCAAGATAAAGTCTATTAGGATTATGCTGGCCATAGCTGCATTTCATGACTATGAAATTTGGCAGATGGACGTCAAAACCGCTTTCCTTAATGGGAAGTTGACTGAGGATGTTTACATGAATCAGCCAGAGGGTTTTGTCATCCTAATAAAGTGTGTAAACTTGAGAGATCAATCTACGGATTGAAGCAAGCTTCTCGCAGCTGGAATCTTTGTTTCCATGAGAAAGTCCAAGAGTTTGGCTTCTCTAGGAGCGAGGATGAGTCCTGCGTATATGTCAAGGCTAGTGGGAGTATAGTCACCTTTCTGGTGCTGTATGTCGATGACATACTGCTCATGGGAAACGATATTCCAACCTTGCAAGATGTCAAGGCTTGGCTTGGGAAATGTTTCGCCATGAAGGACCTAGGAGAGGCTGCCTATATTCTCAGGATAAGAATATTGAGAGATAGGAAGAAGAGACTAATTGGACTTAGTCAGGGTACATACTTGGAAAAGGTACTGAAAAGGTTTAGTATGGAAAATTCCAAGAAGGGAGAGCTACCTATCCAAAGTAATGCAAAATTGAGTAAGACTCAAAGTCCTAGTACAGACGAAGAAATAGTTGAAATGAGTTGGGTACCTTACGCTTCGGCTGTAGGATCGATCATGTACGCTATGACGTGTACTCGCCCTGACGTGGCCTTTGCATTAAGCATGGTCAGTCGGTACCAGGGTAACCCTGGAAGGGCGCATTGGATAGCTGTGAAAAATATACTCAAGTATCTGCGAAGGACCAAGAACATGGTGTTAGTCCTCGGTGGCAGTGATACTTTGAGAGTTGAAGGATATACATATGCCAGTTTTTAGACGGATAGAGACAGTGGTCGGTCTCAGTCGGCTTGGGTATTCCTTTTGAACGGTGGAGCATTTACTTGGAAAAGTTCCAAGCAAGAAACAGTGGCTGATTCTACGTGTGAATCAGAGTACATAGCAGCAAGTGAAGCGTCAAAGGAAGCGGCTTGGCTGAAGAACTTTATCGGTGACCTTGGAGTAGTCCCGAGTATTCAGGAGCCCTTGGAACTGTTCTGTGATAACGAAGGTGCGGTCGCCTTGACAAAGGAACCGCGAGATCATGGAAAGTCCAGACATATCGATAGAAAGTACCACTACATCAGACATAGGGTAGAAGAAGGTTACCTCCTTGTAAAGAGGGTATCATCGGAAGATAATCCTGCAGATCCCTTGACAAAGGCTCTGAGTAGGATTAAGCATAATCAGCATGCTAGGAGCATTGGATTAAGAGATGATATAAGTTTTTGTAATTAGATAGGTTTTGAAACTTGTAACAATGTTATTGTATTTGACTTTTGTGATTTAATAATGGAGATTTATTAATGAGTAATGGTTTACTAATTTTGTCAAAATATATCATTGTGTTTCATTTTGCATGTTTTACTTCCTGAATAATTGGATTATTCGAATATCCACAGTCGCTTATGCTTTTAGGGAGTAAGTATGAAGCAAGGCTGTCATGAATTAGTTGTAGATTGTCTATGGAGTTAGACATTGCAATAAGATTGCTGCAACATTCATGAGTACTTGGAAATGGAGATTTGAGTATTGGATAAACCCACGCTCAATGGATTGCTTCATGGATTTCATCACGAGCAATATTGAGACGATAATATCTTTTGATCTTTAATCTAAGACATATGAGTTATGATTTACTAGACGGTTGTTCATTGATAATACGAAAACACATCGGTAACTCGGTGTTATAAAACGTATTGTTGTGAGTAATTTGTCGGGTAAAAGACATAAGTATATGAGTCAAAGTTTATTCGTCCCTTGACCCTAACGGGGAACAGATATCTGTAGGCCTCTCGATGATTTTGAAGTTGACTAAAATGGTCAGCCAACCGGGACTGAATTGATAGTCTAAGAGTCATATGCAAATCGGAAATCGAGGAATAGTGAATCAGACCAGATTGATTTTATCCATGTCTTGAGTCTGAAAAATATCTAGTTGGACGGAGGATCATCTGATCACTTATCTTTGGACAGAACTAATTATGTCAGAGTTTCGCAGTAGTTTCTAGGAAGCTTAAGGTGCTGGTTAATTAAAGGCTAAATTGGTAATTATAGTCATAGACTTATCCAAGTAGGAGACTGTTGGATTAGGTGTCTAAGCCATGACTAATAATTAGTATTTACCTAATTAATAGAAGCACAGTCCATTTGGGTTGTCCTCATGGCTGGAGGTTTGGTAGAAAATTCGGTAGAGAGAAAGGTTGATTTATTATGGGATTAATAAATCAACAGGAATTAAATATATGGTTTATTAATATATTAAAGTCATAATATATTAATTAGAAACTATAGTAATTAATTAGAAATTAATCTGGAATTAATTGGATTTAATTTGGTGATTAATTTGATTAATTGAAAGTGCAGGGGCTGAATTGTAATTATTCAATAGTTGAGTGAGTGACAATTTTATCAAGGACAATAACCACGAAATTTATATATTAAATATATATAATTTTGATGATAATAAGTTAGGATAAATAGATTTGAATTGTAAGATAAAGGTTTATCTTATTTGAATTCAAAAAGGTTTATCTCTAAAGGCTTATCTGGTTATCTGTTGGAACCTATAAATAGGGAGCCCTAGGCACACCATTTGGCACGCCATTTTACTCATTCTCTCTCAAGATTTTCGTGACTCTCTCCTCTAGCTTGGGTGTGATCTTATTTGAGGTAGGATATTTTTGCTGCTCATCTTCCAGAAAATTCTAAAAGGTTGGTTTTCTAATTTTATTCTTTTAGTTAATTTTCTTATGGCCTTTAGGTTTTGTTATATGTTCAATTAGAAGAAAACATAGATCCTCATAGGTTGCATGTGAACTTAGGTTATTTAGTTCATGGTTTGCAGAAAACCTTTCAAGTTATTCTCTTCCAAGAACATTAATAGTTATAATGTGTCTTAGGGAAGATGATGGAGCATTGGTCGAAACAATTCGATCATCGATGTATGAGATACACTGTCAATAAGTTTCCCGTAAATTAAACACTAAACCAATCAGACCATATAAACCATATTCCAACCGCATCTTAGAAAGAACTCATATATGCTGTCTGAAATGTAAAGCAGGGATTGTCCCACTTGTACATTGGAAGTCCAGGGTCCTGTAGTGTTCGTCCGAACCTCATGACTAGCATGAACCTAATCAGAAATGTCGTTTCACTGGCTATCCCGCTGTACCTGGAAAAGAAAGAGCTCTTTTAGAAAGAACTCATGTTCTAAGGAAATAGTGGGAGTTGGGACAGTCCTGAATGAGTTCAGGATTAGCAAAGTGAAAGAACCTTTAGTCATCACTAGGCTTAGAGCAGAAATTAGATTTCTGTTTTAATACTGACATAGTCATCTCTTGACCAGTAGTATTGATCACCGTCATAAGTAGTTATGATCGGGGTGACATACCAAATAGTGGTAAAACACTATAGTTGGTACGGATTTACAATCCGACTACTTGGAAGCATTGGTGAGCCCGGTTGCTGCCAATTAAGAGAACCTTAGGACGAGACACGGTCTATGTGGCATTTTGATTGATTTTACACCTGGTCTAAAAACCAGTAGGAATAATCAAATCATCAAAAGAAAGCAGCATAGACAGAAACATACCTTCAGAACATCTGGTTGAGTGAGACGATACCCAGAGTCAAGTAATTCATTCCGGGAGAAGCACTCTCAATGGAAGATGAAATTCGAAAGGATACTGCATAATGTAAGTCATTAGTGGAGCGCGTGTGGATCACCGGCACACTAATAGGGACTCACAAAGAGTATGCTAGTATAAAGGTACGTGGGCCCGGGATTACGCCATGGGCATCTCGCAAGAAAGGATATTCAGATTCTCAAAATATGCCAAAGGATTGGATTTTGATAGATGTCAGAAAGGTTTAGATTCTCAAAATGTGCCATAAGCTCTGGATTTTGTGAATAGTCTGTAACCGTGTCAAAGCCAGTGGGATTGTCGCTGTTATCTATCTCCATATGTGTGTTACATAATGCTTCTAGGAAACTTCTCTTTTCATTACAAAGTGTAACGACTTGGTGTTAAGAGACGGATCGCTATGAAAGACTTAATAAAGATACGGCATGATCAGGTGGTTACAAACGTCTATGAGATAGATCGAAACTCTGCCAAGATGATCTTGATGAGACTCAAGATGCATAGCTCAGGAAAGGAGTCTCCTATCATTGCAAAGTGTAATGATTTGGCATATAAAGAAGGTGCAGCATACTCACATAATCCATAGACATCTATCAGATAGATGTTGTCATCAGTACAGACCTGGCCATAGTAAGCATGATCTTGATAAGATTCAAGATGCATGGAAAAGAGTCTCCGAAAGGAAATAGTTATTGAAAGTCGTGACACAAGGATTGCAACTAATCCTAGGATTCCAAAAGAGTTTGGAATATGACTAGATCAAATCCAACAAGTTTCTTGGATCGATCAGAAGTGTCATGAACATGTCTTGATGACTTAATGCTTAGAGCATAGTGAGTCAGATTCAGGATATGACCTGGCTGCGAATACTTAATGGATTTTGTACATACGTGAGAAATCATTGGAAAATGATTGGGGTGAATGTTGATAACAATTTGAAAACAGTTTTCAAATAAGGACTTAAAGGTTAAAGAGTTTCGTTGGCATTCCGATGGAGCGCCTGTGGGTCGGCACACCGTAACACATCGAAATAGTCTTAGGGTGCAGTCATGTGGACTAAGGATCCTGAGAACCATGGAAAGTCACAGTACATAGAATGGAGTTGTTAGTGAGAATGACGGTATGACCAAAATTGAGATATCATCGGAAGAATGTCCGATTGGATAAAGTGTATCAATGTATGACATTTGGATACATAGATAGAGTGAAAGGTCATATAGACATAGATACATAACATGAATTAAAAAGTTTAAAAGGAATCTAGAAACCGATAATAGTTTTATGTAAAATCCGACTTGGTGATTACGTCGTGGAGACTTGGTAATTAGGCAAGAGTAGCCACCAGTCAGATTTTATGTTTCAATTTTGCATGTTTCACTTCCCGAATAATTTGATTATTCAAAAGTCCACAGTCGCTCATACTTTTCGGTAGTAAGTATAAACGAAGACTGTCGTGAATTGGTTTTGTCTAAGGAGTTAGACATTGCAGTAAGACTACTACAACATTCACGAATACTTAGAAATAGAGATTTGAGTATTGGATAAACCCGCGCTCAATAGATTGCTTCATGGATTACATCACGAGCAATGTTGAGATGATAATATCTTATGATCTTAAAGCGGAGACATATGAGTTGACATTTGCAAGTCGGTTGTGCATTGATAATACGTAAACGCATCGGTAACTCGATGTTATAAAACGCATTGTTGTGTACAATTTGATAAGTAAAAGACACAAGCATATGAGTCAAAGCTTATTCGTTCCTTGACCCTGATGGGAAACAGATATCTATAGGCCGCTCGATGATTTTGAAGTTGACTAAAGTGCTGGCCAGCCTAGACTAAACTGATGTGTTCTATTTGAAGTCCGAAAGTCATAAGCAGAATATCTTGTTGGACGAAGGATCATCACTTATCTATGGACAGAACTGACTAGGTCAGAGTTCGGCAGCAGTTTCTTGGAAGCTGCAGGTTGTTTATTAATTAGAAGATAAATTAAAGTCATAGACTTATCCAAGTGGGAGACTGTTGGATTAGGTGTCTAAGCCATAACTTTATATTTATATTTATCTTGTTAATTGAAGCAAAGTCCATTTGGGTTGCCCTCATAGCTGGAGGTTAGGATAGAGTTCAGTGGAGTAAAAGGTTGATTTATTAATTATTTAATAAATCAATAGAATTAATTAAATGGTTTATTAATATATTTAAGTGTTAATATATTAATTAGAAACTATAATAATTAATTAAGATTTAATCTAGAATTAATTGGATTTAATTCAGTGATTAAATTAATTAATTAAAAGTGCAGGGACTGGTTTGTATTTATTTAATAGTTGAATAAATAACTGGCCAGTGGACAGGGGCCAAAAGTGGCGCCAACTATGGAGGATTCTCCATAGGTGGCGAAACCCTATTAGGGTTTAGAAAAGGCTTGGTCCATTTAGTCAGCAGGCTTGCCCATTTGGAGGCTCCTTAGGGTTTCAGCTGTAACCCTTGGAGGCTATAAAAGGAGGCACCAGGCCACCCTAAAGCCTGCGCCATTTTCACCAAGAAAACTCTACTGGATTGTCTTCTCCATTGCTTTGGGTGTGACACTATTTGAGGCAAGACATTTGTGCTGCTAGATTCAAGGATCGTAAGATCAAAAGGTTGGTTTTCTCAGTTTTGATCTTTAGAAATAATTGTTTCCTTTAGGCTTTAGTTTATTATCTTCAAAGAAGAAAACATAAATCTTTCTATGGTTGCATGTGAACCATAAGAGATTATTTGTTCATTGTTTGCTAGAAAACCCTTTAGTACCAGCTTCTGTTTTCCATGAATCTTTACCTCGTTTCATTGTATCAAATCTTTCCATCACATAAAGTCTGATTTCTTCCAATGTGGTTATCAAAGGTTTTTCCCTGGCTTGGAGGATTGTAGAGTTGAAGGACTCAGATATTCCATTTTCTACTGCCTCACATGCCCTATCAGTTTTAAAATTTGACCGACACCAACTTTCTGGATTCCTTTTCATGAGATCCTCGTATGCATCTTTGTTAAATTCTTTTAGCTTTGCCAAATTGTTTTTAAACTCTTGATCTGTTGTGGACATTGCAGCTTGCCAAAAAACGTTTTTATAAACCACTCCACTGAAACGCTTGTTAAAATTTTCACAAACATGTCTGGCACATTGTCGGTGCTCAGCATGTGGCATAACCTCTTTTACAGTTTCAAGAAGACCCTACAAGTAATACGGGAAAAACTATAATTATAAGTACATATATTGGGGCAGTTTTGAACAAAATTTTATAAGGGGCAACATATACCTTGTGTTGGTCTAATATCAAAGTAAGCCCATTTTCTTGATGTGTTTGAATATCCGATTGTAGTAACTTAATGAACCACTTCCAATTGTCTTTATTTTCTACATTGACGACTGCCCATGCAATAGGGTAAATTTGGTTGTTTCTGTCTCGACCAACTGAAGCTAACAACTCCCCTTTAACTTTCCTTTTCAAAAAGCATCCATCTAAATCAATCACCTTCCGACATCCTTTTAACCATCCTTCTTTTAAAGCCTTAAAACAAACGTAGATTCTGGCGAAATATTTTGCATTCGGATTCACATCTACTCCAACTTGAACCGTGCTTCCTGGGTTTGATCTCAATATTTCATTGGCATAATCCCATATTCGTGTATAGTGATCAGTCAATTTTCCTTCAATCATTGTAATTGCTAATGCCCTTGCCCTTTCACATTGACCTTTGCTAAGATTTAAACAATAATTCTGTAATAAATCAGATTTCATCTGTTTAAGTGTAGATGTTGGCTTGCGAATTAGCTCATTCACGTAATGTTTAGCAATCCAACTTGGAGATATCAATGACCCAAGCCTGTAATTTCGTGCACAAACATGTTTCTCCTCTAAGGATTTCACTTGCCAAGTTAGCTCATTTCCCATCCATGATGCATAACATCTATAAGGACATTTATTCTTGTCATTCTTTTTGCCACAACGTACTAAAATCCTTGAACTATCGCTCTTTGCAAATCTCAATTGGTAACCATTAGCCACTGCGTAATTTATTACACAAAACTTGAACTGTTCTTGGTTTTCAATATTTTCCCCCAAGTGCGGTTCCATTTTATTCCAAGGTATGTTTGGATTGTGTACAATGAATTGAACCACTGTTTCATGATCTTTAGAATCTCCTTTGTCATTGTATTCATTTGAAGGGCTCCATTCCTCGCCATTGGATGATATTTCAGGTAATTTCATTTCATCCTGTACCAAGTCATTTAAAAAAGGATCCACTTGTGTCTTGTCCATTGTCGAAGGAACATATTCATTTTCATCAGGATCTAGAGACACCCCAGACATGTCGGACCCAAAATCATCATCAGAAAGTTCTGTTGATTCATCAGTAGATGGAACATACTCAGTGTCATCTTCTTCATCGAAATCTTTTGCATTTGAAGATGAAGCCATACCTGTTGATTATAGATAATAATACAACATACTCTAATATATATGATATCAAGGTTCAGAGGGAATGTCGAGTAGAAAATTTCGAATTGTTGTACCTGTCGAGTAGAAAATTGATTCTTTAAACCCTCTGTTAAATATCAGCTTCCTTACTTTACCCTGATTTCGTTCTCCTTCCACCGTAAAAAACCCTAAATTTTCGAAGGTAAGTTTTGAGAGGGAATGTCGACTCCACGTAGATAACACGTAACCTCCTTACAACCGGGAACCTATTGTTCCCTGATTCTACATCGATTTTAGTAGGTGAACATTAAATAAATGGTTTACTTAGGAAAAATCAATAATAAAAGGGTTTTTACGTACTTAAAAATAATAAAAGGGATTTTTCAGGAAACGAGAGATAATAGATATGGTTTTTCCGTGGTTTTCCCTTTGTTTATTTATAGCATTCTACTTTTATTTCTTCCTATTACAACATTGTACTTCCAAATTATATTCAAATTTAAAAAATTTTCCACTACTATGATCTCATACATTTTTCAAGAATAATGTCCTCTAATTAAAGGAAAGTTGGTATATTTTTCGGTGTTAATAAGAATATAATTGAAAGTGCAATGCTATAATAGAATATATATTTAAGAAGTTTAAATACAAGAAGTAGCAACATACTCCTGCTAATTTGTTTATCATAGCATCCTAATTTTATTTCTTCCTATTACAACATACTACTTTGAAAATTTACACAATTATAGCATTCTACTTCTATTTCTTGCTATTACAAGCATTGTACTTTGAAAAATCTACCCAGTTATAGCATTCTACTTTAATTCTTCCTATTGCATGCATTGTGCTTTGAAATATCTACCCAAATTTAAAGTATGTATCACTAGTATAATTCGATAGATTTCTAAAGTATAATCACCTAATAAGAAAAAGGTTGAAAGTATCAAAAGTACAATGCTCTAATTGGGTATATTTTTCAAAGTAGAATGTCTTAATAATAAAACTGAAAGTATCGTGGTATAATAGAAAGAAATGAAAGAAAGATGTTATAATAGGCAAATAAATGAAAGTACGTTGCTGTTTCTTGCATTTATTTGAGTAAAATAATGAAAATTCTTGGTCACCTGATTTGTACTGATGAGATATAAATGGAAGGCAGTAAGGCCACCAACGAACCACTAATATGAAAGTGTACACAATTAACACAATGGAACAAGGAATTTTGATCATTGCTTTCCATATTGTTATGTCTTCTGAATCCATAATTCTTTTTATGTAAATCCAGCAGAAACTAAAAACATATATGCAAAGTAGAGTCGTGGAAAACACAAACATGAAGAAGAATCGGTGGTTTCTCTGAAACAAGATTTCAGCAAATGAAAAAAATAATCATAAGTCAACAAAAAAACATAAAAATGTATTTATATGTTTAAAAATGTATTTTTACGTATTTATTAAAAATACTTAAAAATAACGTATTTACTTGTAACACCCGGCTTTCAATATAAATATACCCATTTATTTTCCACACTTTAAAACATATTTTATTCAACAAAATATTATACAGGGTATATATTACAAGAAAAAGGTACAAGTGGTATCTCCCCAAAGCCGGGCTGCTACGGTCATCAGTTCTAACCCCAAATTAGATCCTTCCCTTTAGTAGGGTCTACAGCACCTGCACAGTTAGTATCAACAAGGATGAGCTTTACAAGCTCAGTGAATAATCGATAAGTGTTATAACAACATTAAATTTTCAGCTTCCACATCATATCACAGCCCCCTGTGATACCGAGTCTCAAGGACTCAATGTACACCTGTTGAATGTGTGATAAAACTGCCAGCCAAGTAGGCCATCACAACATTTGTATGTGGTCCCACCACAATTACTACTAATTCGATCGTCACAGCATATATGTGGTCTCAACCACAATTACCGAGTATGTGACCCCACGGAAAGATGGTCCCAATCACAATAACCGATATTGTGGCCCCACAATAAAAGTAACACTTAGGGATAGATTACTCACATTGATTTCTTAGTATACGGTATCTGGTTATTCCTGCCTTCTTACACCCACTATAACTGCTTGGTTTGTACCTATATATTTGTTTATAGGTGAACTACTATTTCAACCGGCATTACTACGGATCACACCATCACTCTGCTTTATATTCTCTATAATTCCAATATGATACCTCGTGATTTATCAAATAAAGAACGGCCAGGTAGAAGATCTGATGGGGTGGCAGGATCCTTTCAGCATTTTAGCCTTTCGGAAAATCCAACAACCAGATCCCATGTAATTGGCCTAGGCACCGTTCTCGTAAGTAAATCATTGGGCATTATTCTTGGAATTACGAATAGTATATAACTTCCACATATAATAGTTTAACACTTTATAAACTATTAGCAAAATAAAGTAGCGATTACTCACTTAGTATTGTCGCTGGCTCGTTCCCCGTTCAACTCTTCCGACAACACTCGAGCACTTCGCTACAAGCTATCGCTCGTTCCTTACCTTTCCCGACCTATTTTTCTCACCAGAACACTCCCCGATATCGTAAGGTTGTTTGGTGTTTGTTGTGGTTTGAAATGAAGGGGTTGGGCCCCAATTTATAGGGCTTGAAAACACTATTCACGAAGTCAGCACGACGTCATCACGACATCATCGTCACTATTCACGACGTCATCACGACATCATTGTTGATGTCATCACGAGGTAAGCGCTTACTTCATTTCTCGATACTATTCATGCCGTAGTACTATTCACGTCGGAGTTACTATTCACGCCGGAGTTACTATTCACGCCGTAGTTACTATTCACAATTTTTTTTAAACAGTCGTTACAAGTTCTCCCCCCCCCCCTTTATAAGATTCCGTTCCCGGAATCAAGCAAACAATTGGGGGTACTTCGCCTTCATTTCCTCTTCGGCTTCCCAAGTTACATCCGAGCCCTTGTGATATCGCCACTGTACTTTTACCATATTAATCTTCTTGTTCCGTAGCTGTCTCACATTGCGGTCTAAAATCTTTTCTGGCTGCTCCGGGTACCTCAGCTTTTCATCTATTTCAATTTTAGGTAAAGGCACTCGTTGGAACTCGTCAAACAGAGTCTTTCTCAAATGCGACACATGGAAGACGTTGTGAATGCCTCTTAGCTCCTCAGGTAGCTCTAACCGGTAGGCTACAGCTCCTACTCTTTGAGATATGCGAAAAGGTCCGATAAAACGAGGACTCAGCTTTCCTTTCTTTCCAAAACGAATCAGACCCTTCCACGGAGAGACCTTGAGCATTTCCATATCACCAACCTGAAATTCTATAGGTTTCACCCGACGATCAGCATACTGCTTTTGGTGGTTTTGAGCAACCTCCAAATGTTCTCGAATCTCACGAATTTTCTCCTCGGTTTGAGCGACAATCTCAGGTCCGGCTAACGGTTTTTCTCCTAACTTTGTCCAACAGGTCGGAGTACAGCATGGTGCTCCATACAATGCCTCGTATGGCGCCATCTGAATGCTGGAGTGATAGCTATTATTGTATGCGAATTCTACCAGAGGCAAGTGATCCTCCCAGCTTCCACCAAAATCTATAACACACGCACGAAGCATGTCCTCCAATGTTTGTATAGTCCGTTCACTTTGCCCATCAGTCTGAGGATGATAGGCAGTACTCATCAAAATCTTCGACCCAAACTGCTCCTGAAGGCTCTACCAAAACCGAGAAATAAATCGACTATCTCAGTCAGATATAATGGAGGATCGTACTCCGTGTCTATAGACTACTTCATCAATATAGATTCTGGCTAATTTGCTAACTTTATAATCTTCACGTATGGGTATGAACTGAGCGGATTTGGTCAGTCGATCCACGATCACCCATATTGCATCGTGTCCTCGTGGTGTCCGAGGAAGTTTTGTCACAAAGTCCATGGTGACCGCGTCCCACTTCTTCATCGGAATAGGTAGAGGCTGAATTTCTTCATACGGCTTTTGATGATTGGACTTCACTTGCAAGCATGTTTGGCACCGTTCCACATATCTTCCTATATCCCGCTTCATGCCCGGCCACCAGTATAACGGTTTCAGCGTCCGATACATTTTGGTGCTACCCGGGTGTATAGCATAACGAGAACAATGCGCATCCTCGTGGAGTAACTTCCGTGCCTCACCCTGCTTTGGCACCCACACTCGACCTTTAAAGGTCTTCAATCGCTGAGAATTTTCTTCGAGTTGGTTAATATAGTTAACCATGCGTTCGCTTTTCACATGCTCCACCTTCCTTGCTTCCTCTTGGGCTGTTCGAATCAGCTCAGGTAGCTGACTAACTATGCTCATACAAGCAGACACAACCCTAATGGGTCTCTCTTTTCGACTGAGAGCGTCTGCAACTACATTCGCCTTCCCTGGATGGTACAGAATCTCGCAGTCATAGTCTTTGAGTAAGTTCATCCATCTCTGCTGCCTCATGTTCAACTCCTTCTGATCGAACAAATATTTGAGACTCTTATGGTACGTATAGATCTTGAACTTTACCCCGTATAGGTAGTGCCTCCACAACTTTAATGCTAATACTACGGCAGCTAGTTCAAGATCATGTACCGGGTATCTTTTCTCAGCTTCTTTCAATTGTCTGGATGCGTATGCAATCACCCGGCCCCTCTGCATTAAAACGCATCCCAGGCCCATCCTAGAAGCGTCACTGTAGATCACAAAGTCTTCCCCACCTTGTGGTAATGCAAGTACTGGGGCTTCACACAGAGCTTGCTTCAGCTTCTGAAATGCAGCTTGCTGCTCCTCAGTCCATTCAAACTTCTCGCCCTTCTTAGTTAATTTAGTCAAAGTGTAACGCCCGGTTTTTCAGCCTGGAATTTACAAGATAATATCACTAGGGATCGTCCCATGATCCAAGCCAAGCGTTACCTATCCTGCAAAACCACATAAAATAAAGGGGTAAGCTATAAAGCTTAGTGAGTAATCTAATCACAGTATGACCTATATGGTCACACACGTTACAGAATCACCGTTCCTGTCAGTTTCACAGTCCTATCCGACTCGTAATTCACACTGTGAAACTACCGTATTACCCGACGTCACTCACTATACAGTATCACCCACTGATACTCACTATTAGACTGTCCCACACAGTCTTATCTTACATCGTCACGACTCACACCTTTAGCTACTGCCATCTCTTTTTATTTACTATTTGGTATTAGTTTTCACGAATTCTTATACCATCTCACGGTATACCCCCTCACTTAACGGCTTCCTCATACAAGTATGGTCATAGTATATCTATGATTACCTCACGTTTTGATAGTATATGGTAAATCATGCCATCCCCTGACATGTATTATATATAATTACTTATTCACTCTACTCAGTATCATCTTGTGATACTTTCGGGCGTATAACTCGAACTCATCCTCACGATAACATGACTGTTTCCCACCCAAGTATTATTATAATACTTTAATTATACTGCTTTGTATTTCCCTTCAATAATTCCAACATGATGCTCCATGATTTATCAAGTAAAGAACGGCCAGGTAGAAGATTAGTTGGGGTGGCAGGATCCTTTCAGCATTTTAGCCTTTCGGAAAATCCAACAACCAGATCCCAAGTAATCGGCCTAGACACCGTCCTCGTAAGTAAATCAATCTGCATTACTTTTGGAATTATGAATTATAGGAAATAGTTTATTACACCCATCGTATTTTATAGTTTAATACATATAAACTATTAGGGAGATACGGTAGCGATTACTCACCTGAGATTGGCGTTTTCTCGGAGTCCTGTCGTATTTTCCGTTCCGAACCGCTGACAGTTCCCGAGCACCTCGTTGTTAGCTACCACTCGTTTCTCACCTCCCAACATCCTCCCTCAACGTATTTTCCTTACCGAAACACTCCTCTATATCGTATATGTGTTTGGTGTGTGTTGTGCCTCAAAATGAGGCTTGGAGCACCTATTTATAGGCCTCTGGACCTCTTCGCGTCGCGACGGACCCCCCCCGGTCGCGACGTGACCATTACGTAAGCACTTACCTCATCGCGCACCTCTCTAGAAGCATTTTTCGGCCTCGCGTCGCGAGCACTATTCACGTCGCGTCGCGAGCACTATTCACGCCGCCAGATTACTATTCACTTTTTTTTTTTTTTTTTTTTTTTTTTTTTTTTTTTTGAAAAACATTACCCGGAACACGGGTGTTACAAATCTCTCCCCCTTAAAAGATTTCGTCCCCGAAATCTCCTAGCATCGATATACCCTTATTCTCTCTTTCACTCAACCATCTCTTATTCCAACGTGATGCGGCTGTACTAGTAAACCCAGAGGGGTATCACCACAATACTGACACATTAAGCACCTCTACGATATCGAGTCCCAAAGACTCAACGTACACCCTAGAACTGCCGACCGATTAGGTCACCTCAACACTTGTATGTGGTCCCACCACAATTACTGCTCATACAACCGTCACAATATATATGTGACCCTAACAATAGTCACTAACTCTATAGAAAAGGTAGTCTCAACCACAATTACCGAGTATGTGACCCCACAGAAAGATGGTCCCAATCACAACAACCGATAATGTGGCCCTACCAGAAAAAAAAACAAGCCATAAGGGCTCCAACCAACAATAAGCCATAAAGGCTTAACAGCTAACACCTAACTGCAAAACTCTGTAACCGACCTTACCAACCCCTCATCAGCTCAACAATTACACAATTACTACTTGGGTTTCCTGATTTATTAACTCCCTTTTTCTTTTGACACTATTGGTTACACAACATCTTAACACACACTAAATTTGTATATACTTAATTACTTCTCTGAGTAACTACTCATACTTCTTGTTTAACCAGATGCTTTTTATTTTTAAAAATTTACTCTTTTCAATTTTCATTAATCACAATAACGATTCTTTCAGCTTTTGTCAAAACAACTTTTTCAGCAAAATAACTCTTTAAAATATCTCTCTCTACTTGTAAAATTCTGGTTATAAAATAACCTTTACGTTTGTAGAAAAATCAACTATCTCACTACATTCTTTGGTTATAAAAATAACCACACATTTATTTATTTTAGTGATGATTGGATGGTCCATGGTACTTAGACATTAACTAAGTAAAATAGTACCCTTAATTCTTCTAGAATGGAAGGAATAAATCAATCCATCATAGTCTTATGTTTACTCAGGACATCTACCAGCCTTACTTTTTTTATGTCTCTGGTAAATTTTCCACATAATCTACTCTACCCAGTATCTCAAGTTATACTCTCCTGCTTAATGTTCTGAGCCGCGTATACTCAGTACGTCGAGTCATACGTATCTGCTCAAACTTAATCTACTCAGCACTCAGAGCCGCGCATACTCTGTACGTCGAGTCATGCGTATCTGCTCAACCACTCAGCATTTAGAGCCGCGCATACTCAGTACGTCGAGTCATACGTATCTGCTCAAACTTAATCTACTCAGCACTCAGAGCCGCGCATACTCTGTACGTCGAGTCATGCGTATCTGCTCAATCACTCAGCATTTAGAGCCGCGCATACTCAGTACGTCGAGTCATGCGTATCTGCTCAAACTCCACCGCTCAGCACTCGGAGCCGCGCATATCCTGTACGTCGGATCATGCGTATCTGCTCAGTGCATCTTGCGAACATCTCTGTGTTGCTCAGTACGTCGAGCCACTCTTTATCTCTCAATTCCTCAACCCCATATTTTCCACATGCTAGACTTAGACATGTCTAGTACTACCACATACCTCAATACTTGTCTCATTTAGAGATTGTATAACTCCTCACGAACTCATTTCTTATAGTTCTTATATCCAATCATCACATATATTTATCACTTTTTATTTGCTATGGTTGTCGCCATATATTTCCACCCACCAACTCGTACTTTTAGAATTTTTATTTCAACTTATACTTTTTCAAATTTCCTAAAATTTTTCTTTCAAATCAACTTTCAAAACTTTCTTATTTGACAAAATTTGCATCTGGATTTACTTTTAATACCTTTCCCGTATTTGGAAAATACCGCACAAACTCACTCATTTTCTCTAGTTCTTTTTATCTCTGAAAGAGTTTACTAACATTTTTATTATCATGTTAGAATAACTGCTTTATCTACGTTCGACTTTTATCACAATATGTTTGTGATTTTTTTTTATATATTTTAGCACACAATTCTCGTGTGTCTACTAATTTGAGTCTAGGGATCTTATCCTAGTTCACTCAAATCTTGGCTCTGATACCAACTTGTAACGCCCGGTTTTTCAGCCTGGAATTTACAAGATAATATCACTAGGGATCGTCCCATGATCCAAGCCAAGCGTTACCTATCCTGCAAAACCACATAAAATAAAGGGGTAAGCTATAAAGCTTAGTGAGTAATCTAATCACAGTATGACCTATATGGTCACACACGTTACAGAATCACCGTTCCTGTCAGTTTCACAGTCCTATCCGACTCGTAATTCACACTGTGAAACTACCGTATTACCCGACGTCACTCACTATACAGTATCACCCACTGATACTCACTATTAGACTGTCCCACACAGTCTTATCTTACATCGTCACGACTCACACCTTTAGCTACTGCCATCTCTTTTTATTTACTATTTGGTATTAGTTTTCACGAATTCTTATACCATCTCACGGTATACCCCCTCACTTAACGGCTTCCTCATACAAGTATGGTCATAGTATATCTATGATTACCTCACGTTTTGATAGTATATGGTAAATCATGCCATCCCCTGACATGTATTATATATAATTACTTATTCACTCTACTCAGTATCATCTTGTGATACTTTCGGGCGTATAACTCGAACTCATCCTCACGATAACATGACTGTTTCCCACCCAAGTATTATTATAATACTTTAATTATACTGCTTTGTATTTCCCTTCAATAATTCCAACATGATGCTCCATGATTTATCAAGTAAAGAACGGCCAGGTAGAAGATTAGTTGGGGTGGCAGGATCCTTTCAGCATTTTAGCCTTTCGGAAAATCCAACAACCAGATCCCAAGTAATCGGCCTAGACACCGTCCTCGTAAGTAAATCAATCTGCATTACTTTTGGAATTATGAATTATAGGAAATAGTTTATTACACCCATCGTATTTTATAGTTTAATACATATAAACTATTAGGGAGATACGGTAGCGATTACTCACCTGAGATTGGCGTTTTCTCGGAGTCCTGTCGTATTTTCCGTTCCGAACCGCTGACAGTTCCCGAGCACCTCGTTGTTAGCTACCACTCGTTTCTCACCTCCCAACATCCTCCCTCAACGTATTTTCCTTACCGAAACACTCCTCTATATCGTATATGTGTTTGGTGTGTGTTGTGCCTCAAAATGAGGCTTGGAGCACCTATTTATAGGCCTCTGGACCTCTTCGCGTCGCGACGGACCCCCCCGGTCGCGACGTGACCATTACGTAAGCACTTACCTCATCGCGCACCTCTCTAGAAGCATTTTTCGGCCTCGCGTCGCGAGCACTATTCACGTCGCGTCGCGAGCACTATTCACGCCGCCAGATTACTATTCACTTTTTTTTTTTTTTTTTTTTTTTTTTTTTTTTTTTTTTTTTTTTTTTTTTTTGAAAAACATTACCCGGAACACGGGTGTTACACAAAGGAGCTGCAATAGAGGAGAAGTTCTCTACAAATCTCCTGTAATATCCAGCTAGCCCAAGAAAACTACGTATTTCTGATGGATTCTGTGGCGGCTCCCACTTCATTACAGCCTCGATCTTTGCAGGATCAACTTTAACACCTTCGCTGCTAATAACATGTCCTAGAAACTGAACTTCACGAAGCCAAAATTCACACTTTGAGAACTTGGCATACAGCTTCTCTTGACGGAGTAACTCCAAAACTTGACGTAGATGCGTCTCGTGCTCTTCCTGACTCCGGGAATAGATCAGTATATCATCAATAAACACGATAACAGAGGTATCAAGAAATGGACGACACACTATGTTCATCAAGTCCATGAAAGCTGCAGGGGCATTGGTTAACCCAAACGGCATCACCAGGAACTCATAATGTCCGTAACGGGTACGGAAGGCAGTCTTCGGGATATCCGACTCCCGAATCTTCAGCTGATGATATCACGATCTTAGATCAATCTTAGAGAAATAGGATGCTCCCTGAAGTTGATCGAATAAATCATCAATCCTGGGCAATGGATATTTATTCTTTATGGTGATCTTGTTCAGTTCTCTATAGTCTATACACATTCGCATAGACCCGTCCTTCTTCTTTACAAACAGGATAGGTGCTCCCCATGGTGAAGTACTCGGTCGAATGAATCCCCGATCGAGTAATTCCTGCAACTGCTTCCTCAACTCTTCCATTTCTGATGGTGCCAATCGATAAGGAGCACGAGCAATAGGGGCTGCTCCTGGAACCAAATCGATAGTAAACTCTAGCTGCCGATCCGGAGGTAATCCCGGAAGCTCATCGGGAAAAACATCAGCAAAATCCTTTACAACGGCGACATCTTCAACGGATCGTTTGGTAGGCTCTGTCGAGACCACACATGCCATGTAAAATATTCCTTCTTTGTTGTTATGACGTCGTACTTTGGCAAAAGACATGACAGGCATCCTTGTACGTGGCCGTTCACCTTGAATTATTATTTGCGACCCGTCTGGTGCCACAACTGCAATTCTTTTTCTTTTACAATCGACTTGAGCATCATTGGATGCTAACCAGTCCATTCCTACAATTACTTCAAATTCTCTGGTGGTGATCGGCTTTAGATCAATAGGGAAAATGGTCCCGTTAATCTCAAGCTGACACCCTGGCATCTGTTCAGAGACATATACATGTCTACCACCTGCTACTTCTACCTCCAGTTCTTCATTCAACGGGGTTAAGGGTATCGAAATTTAGGGCATGAATGATGTGGAAATAAAAGAGTCTGTGGCTCCGGGATCAAAGAATACATATGCAGGGATCGAGTTTAGTTTAAAAATACCTGTGATAACATCAGTCTTTTCCCGGGCCTCCTCAACGGTCATCTGGAATGCTCGGGAGACTACTGGTCCACCTCGTGTCTCCTTCCTTTCTCTTCCCTGGTCCTCCCGTGTCCTGTCTCGGGATCCTCCTGTCTTCAGCTGTGGACATTCTGATCGGATATGATCTTTGGCTCCACACTGGAAACATACTCGAGTGGTTTGGTTGCAATCTCGAGCATAGTGTCCTGTCTTCCCACACTTAAAACAATACAATGGTGAGGGACTAGTAGGACAATCTCCCGTATGCTTCCTCCGGCATTTGTCGCACCATTTTCCTTCATCCTTCCGAGTCTGAACCCGCGACCCAGATTCTGATTGTTAGGACTTCTTCTGAGAAATCCACGGACGTTCCTCAGCCTTTCTTTTTGCTTCTGCGGCCCTCCTTTCACCTTGTTGGCGTTGCAGCTCCGCCTCACGTTCCACCGCCCGATCAACTACTTGCCGAAAGGTAGTCAGCTTGAGTGGCTGTACAACCTCTCGAATCCGGGTTTTCAATCCTCATATGTACTTGTCTATCTTTCTTTTCTCAGTATCAACCTCATGTTCACAGAATCTAGCTTTCTCCAAGAAATCCATAGTATATTCTTGCACAGAACGAGTCCCTTGTTCCAAATGTAAGAACTCTTCTGTCAGCTTCTTTACTGCTACTTCGGAACAGTATTCTTCAGTGAATTTTGCTTTAAACTGTTCCCAGGTCAACATTCCAAGCAAATCTGAACCCAAAGCTCTACTGAAAACTTGCCACCAATACTGGGCATTCCCAGCGAAAAGGTTGGTAGCAAACTCCACCTTGTTTGCCTCATCACACTTGCTAATCCGGAAAACTTTCTCCGTATGTATCAACCATTCCATCGCTTGTACGGGACTATCAGTTCCCGTAAATTCCTTAGGCTTGCAACTAAGGAAATTCTTATACGTACATTTGTTTTTCACTTCCGAAGTTCCCTCCACACCTTTACCCTTATCTGCCATGTTTACCCCACTTTCAGCGTGTTCATCGTCTCTGAGAGCTTCATCGTTCACCTGCTTAGTAGTACCCTCCTTCTGCTTTCCTATTAGAGTAGGTAATATCTCCTGTACCACATCCGCAATCATAGTTCGTAATTCTTGCGGATTCCCTGCTGCTTCTCCCATTTCTCTGTGTACTGAACCTTGTGTTCGTGTTTTGCCTCCTCTACCACCTCCTTAGTTTTGACTTCATGTTCTGCCTCCTCTGGAGGCTCCTTGCCCAGCACCCCTTTGGCTTTGACCATTCTTGGTATTTGCCATCTTCAAAGTTTAACATAACGGTTAGTCATTTAATCAGATAACATGAATTATCTTTTTTTTTTAACTTCCAAACTCTACTATATCCTAAGGTTCAAGTCTAGGTATCTACTCTATAGAGACCTAATTCACTTAAACCTCGGCTCTGATACCAACTTGTAACACCCGGTTTTCAATATAAATATACCCATTTATTTTCCACACTTTAAAACATATTTTATTCAACAAAATATTATACAGGGTATATATTACAAGAAAAAGGTACAAGTGGTATCTCCCTAAAGCCGGGCTGCTACGGTCATCAGTTCTAACCCCGAATTAGATCCTTCCCTTTAGTAGGGTCTACAGCACCTGCACAGTTAGTATCAACAATGATGAGCTTTAAAAGCTCAGTGAATAATTGATAAGTGTTATAACAACATTAAATTTTCAGCTTCCACATCATATCACAGTCCCTGTGATACCGAGTCTCAAGGACTCAATGTACACCTGTTGAATGTGTGATAAAACTGCCAGCCAAGTAGGCCATCACAACATTTGTATGTGGTCCCACCTCAATTACTACTAATTCGATCGTCACAGCATATATGTGGTCTCAACCACAATTACCGAGTATGTGACCCCACGGAAAGATGGTCCCAATCACAATAACCGATATTGTGGCCCCACAATAAAAGTAACACTTAGGGATAGATTACTCACATTGATTTCTTGGTATACGGTATCTGGTTATTCCTGCCTTCTTACACCCACTATAACTGCTTGGTTTGTACCTATATATTTGTTTATAGGTGAACTACTATTTCAACCGGCATTACTACGGATCACACCATCACTCTGCTTTATATTCTCTATAATTCCAATATGATACCTCGTGATTTATCAAATAAAGAACGGCCAGGTAGAAGATCTGATGGGGTGGCAGGATCCTTTCAGCATTTTAGCCTTTCGGAAAATCCAACAACCAGATCCCATGTAATCGGCCTAGGCACCGTTCTCGTAAGTAAATCATTGGGCATTATTCTTGGAATTACGAATAGTATATAACTTCCACATATAATAGTTTAACACTTTATAAACTATTAGCAAAATAAAGTAGCGATTACTCACTTAGTATTGCCGCTGGCTCGTTCCCTGTTCAACTCTTCCGACAACTCTCGAGCACTTCGCTACAAGCTATCGCTCGTTCCTTACCTTTCCCGGCCTATTTTTCTCACCAAAACACTCCCCGATATCGTAAAGTTGTTTGGTGTTTGTTGTGGGTTGAAATGAAGGGGTTGGGCCCCTATTTATAGGGCTTGAAAACACTATTCACGACGTCATCACGACATCATCGTCACTATTCACGACGTCATCACGACGTCATCACGACATCATTGTTGATGTCATCACGAGGAAAGCGCTTACTTCATTTCTCGGTACTATTCATGTCAGAGTACTATTCACGCCGGAGTTACTATTCACGCCGGAGTTACTATTCATGCCGGAGTTACTATTCACAATTTTTTTAAACAGTCGTTACATTAATAACCTAAAAAACTTAAAAATACGTCTTCAGTAACGTATTTATATGTCTTTAATAACGTATTTAATAACGTAAAAATAATTAAAAAAATACGTAAAGAGTAAAAACGATGTATAAATACCTTTTATAATCATATAAATATGTAAAAATTACGTTTTATTCATGTATTTAATAACATAAAAAAACTTAAAAAATACATCTTTAATAATGCATTTATACGTCTTCAGTAACGTATTTAATAATGTAAAAATAATTAAAAAAATACGTCAAAAATATTTAAAGAGTAAAAACGATGTATAAATATATTTTATAAACGTATAAAAATGTAAAAATACGTTTTCAAACATATAAATATGTTATTAAAAATGTAAATATATGTAAAAATATGTAATTTTTTCCAAGTAAATTAAGTCAAAATGTTCAAATTTTTCCGTAAATTAGGTCAAAATATTAGGACTTTATCGAAGATAAAATCATGTTGGGACTTTTCCGTAAACTGGTTCAAAATATTAGGACTTTATTGAAGATAAAACATGTAATTACCTGTTGAAAAGGTTAAAAGTGGCTAATTTGAAAACATTAACCGGTTTTCTGTCCTTTTTTGTAAATAAAAATTAATTTGGGAATTTTTCATAAATTAGTCCAAAATATTATGACTTTATTGGAGATTTCCCTTTTAATTCACATATAAATGACAATAATATCCGATTTTTTCAATAATTTTTGACCAATCACTTGTGAATTTTAAGTAAATCATTTGTGAATATCAATTAATTCAATTGTATATGATATCAAAATGTTGAAATAGTAAAAATATAAGTGATTTTTTTTAATTCACATCTGAATCTAAAAATATTTTTAAATTTACATGAGTTGTTATTAAATGATTAACAATTATTGAAAATTTGAATTAATGACCATTTACATGTGAAATATCTTCCATGCAAATTTAGTATAGTTTATATTCATATTGTGAATTTGAACTTCTTCTTGTTTTAGACATGTTAATTCACATATAAATGGTAATTGTATCCAGTTTTTTCAACAATTTTTTATCATTCACATGTGAATTTTAAGCAAATTCATCTATGAATACCAATCAATACATTTGTGTATGATCAAAATAGCATGCATCTAGTTTTAAACTTATTAATTCACATATAAATGATAATTGTACTCAATTTTTATCAACAACTTTTGATCATTAACATGTAATTTTAAGTAAATTAATATATGAATCTTAGTAAATTCAATAGTGTATAGTCAAAATATTGAAATTGTAAAGAATATAAGCGCGTTTACTTGAATTTAATATGAATTTAGTAAGATTCACATGTGAATCTAAAAGTTTATTTAAATTCAAATGAGTTGTTATTGAATGATCAATGATTGTTGAAAAAAATGATTTTAATGATCATTCACATGTGAATTATCATATAAACAAATTTGGTATAGTTCAGATTCACATGTGAATCTCAACAAAATTTTGAAAGAAATTTTTTTCGTTTTTTGTATATTGATATGAATGTTATTGAAAGAGAATAACAACTTATGAATTTTGATATATTCGATTTTTCATTTCGATAAAAAATAAGTTCTAACAACAAAAAATAAAAACACGAAGTGAGTTTTTTGCTATAATCCACTACATGCACTTCCAATTAAGAAAGCTACAACCATATCTTCGGTCGTCGATGATTTGCATTTCGATGCTCACGATTGGTTCATTGGTTCCTCATTATATTTATATATATATATATATATATATATATATATATATATATATATATATATATATATATATATATATATATATATATATATATATATATATATATATATATATATATATATATATATATATATATATATATATAATATATAATTTTATATATATATATATATATATATATATATATATATATATATATATATATATATATATATATATATATATATCAAGGTTGTAAAAATCGTTTGACGGTAGCTTGGCGGTCGGTTGGGGTTAAGGGATTAATTGGACTAATCGGGGATTAGTCGGGGATTAATCGGAGACCCTAAATTATAAAGGAATTTATTTAAAAATATATAAATATAAAAAATAGCAAAGTTTGATTCATTTTTATTTCGAGATGCACATCAAAGATTATTTATTTGTTTGTTTTTATTCTTTAATATTGATTTTTTTCAGTATACTGTTATTAGAGAGTGTTTGTGCAATCATTTAAAAATAAAAATTTAAAAAATAAATTAAAAAAATTAGAAAATGACCGCCAAGACCGATTAATCGGCCGCCAATGCCGATTTTTGCAGCAAACCGCCAAGCTGACCGATTAGGCCTAATCGTAATCGGTTGAAGACCGCCAAGCGATTAATCGGCCGCCAACGCCGATTTTTGCAGCACTCATATATATATATATATATATATATATATATATATATATATATATATATATATATATATATATATATATATATATATATATATATATATATATATATATATATATATATATATATATATATATATATATAAGGAGTTGTCTAAAAATCAAAAACTATTTGGTGGATAATACAAATTAATGAGGATAATATGTTAATTTGAACGAGACCCCCCACCAGATTGCGACACTTGTCGCCATATGGTTTGCTGGGTTTTTTTATTCCCCCGCTTAGTTTTTGGGCCATAAATTTTTTTTTTCTTTGTAAAAAAAATTTTCTAAAAAAAATCAAAGTTCTTAAAATTTAATTCTCTACGAAACAAGCATCATTATGAAATTTTGAAAAAAATATTTTATTATTTTTTATTTTTATAAAAAATCAAAAAATTAAAAAATTTATCCAAAAATTATGTAAATTTAAGAGATCCTTCTAGACATCATATTAGTAAGTTTTTAAAAACAAAAATTTGAAAAAAAAAATTTCAAGTGTTTATTTTAATATTTATTAGTAAAAAATTCATGAAAATAGCAAAAAAATATACATGATCCAAAAATATTAAAACCAAAATGTGTTTTATGATTCAAAACTTATGATCCAAGATTCAAAATTCGTTATGATCCAAGATCCAAAACTCGTTATGATCCAAAACGAGTTAAAAAAAACATACAACGACAAAATGATTCAAAACTTATGATCCAGGATGCAAAAAAACTATGATCCAAAATGTTATGACCAAAACGTTATGATTAAAAATATCATGATCCAAAATGATTAGATTAAAAATACGAAAAAAAACGTTAAAATTAAGATTAAAAATATTAAAAATTAAAAAATATACATCAAAAATGAAAAAAAAAAGTTCAAAATCGAGTACTGTAGCATTCAAAAAAAATAAAAAAAATAAAAATTTTAAAAATATAAAAACCGAGTATAATCGAAAATAAAAAAAAAATTGAAAAAAAAATTTTTTTTTTTGAAAAAAACAATAAATATAAAATATAAAATATAAAATATAAAATAAATACGAAAAAAATACGAAAAAGGAAAAAAATAGAAAAAAACCAACTTAAATCACGTTGGACGAACATGCTTCACATATGATCGTATCCTCGAGTCCGTGTTTCGTTTCGTGGACATGCGTCGCACGTGATTGCGTCACGTCGAAGGAAGATGTTTGACATTATTGCCCTTAGAAGAATGATTGGACGAGAAAAGTTCTCGCGGATCCTACCGGATCCTAACCCTATATATATATATATATATATATATATATATATATATATATATATATATATATATATATATATATATATATATATATATATATATATATATATATATATATATATATATATATATATATATATATATATATATATATATATATATATATATATATATATATAGAGTAAAGTTCAATTGAGAACCTAAAAAAGCCTAGGAACATAAGAACCCATTTTATGAACTTTTTTTCTACACAATATTTTTCAAAAAAAAATATACCAAAATTTTTGTTATGATGCATCTAAAAGATATCAAAAAAAAAAATTCAAAAAAAAATCATTTTTTAATTTTTTTTTTCATATGGGTTTAGGGTTTAGGTATATGGTTTAGGGTTTAGGGTTTAGGGTTTAGTGTTTAGTTTTAGGGTTTAGGGTTTAGGTTTAGGGTTTAGAAATCTCTTAGACACTTTAAATAAAAAAATTGGATGCAAAAAAATCATTTTTTTTATTTTTTTCCATATGGGTTTAGGGTTTAGGGTTTAGTGTTTAGATTTAGGGTTTAGGGTTTAGAAATCTCTTAGACGCTTTAAATAAAAAATTGGATGCAATTTTTTTTAAAAAATATTGTGTAGAAAAAAAGTTCCTAGGTTCCTAGGTTTTTTTAGGTTCTATTATGATCTCGACCCTATATATATATATATATATATATATATATATATATATATATATATATATATATATATATATATATATATAGGGCCGGCCATATACATGTTCTAAAGGTGACAAAGAACAGGGCCAAATATTGTATAGGCCCCAAAATATTGTAGTCCTATGTAATTGTATATATTCAGTCCAGCCTCTCTTCTGGTCGAAGCTTCTCTTTTTGCTGTCTTTTACACTCAAAAGCCCTTTGGCTGCATTATAGATGTTTTGTTTTGATAAGTTTCTTATGGAGAATTGGTTTATTGGTTGTATTATGTCCGGTTTAGGCCTTTTTTTGTTAATCTGAACAGGGCCTCAAAATACACGGGGCCGGCCCTATATATATATATATATATATATATATATATATATATATATATATATATATATATATATATATATATATATATATATATATATATATATATATATATATATATATATATATATATATATATATATATATATATATATATATATATATATATATATATATATATGAGAACTTGATAGCTTTTTAGTTACAATAAAAGACATGTTGAGAATGGAAAATGTGAAAGTATGAACTATAAAGGTGGAATAAAGTTAAAGTAATTGTATTATGTATATGCAAATGGGCAGTGGAAGGAACATCAAGAAAGTTAAAACTGAGTTAGTTTCACAAATAGAAAATGAAAGAAATATCTTTCTGTAAAGCTTTAATACAAAAGTCGCTTGACAACAACTTTTGTGCAATATACATTCATCTTCACCGGCTCAAACATTTGTTTTACACTTAAAATCACGTTGACTTTTAAATATGAAATAAAGTAGACTATTACACTAGACAGTTATTACGGTCCAAAATCAAATAGCGGTAACTGGCCACTATATGAAATATTGGTTTTAACGGTGGTATAACATTGTTTAATATTACATACAATTAATATTTATACGTTTATATTCATCCGTAACACTTGAATTTTTTGTTAATTAGAATGTTATCTCATAACAAGAATGATATCTCATAATAAGAAATATACACAAAACAATGACCCTCAAAACATATTCACAATCAACAACTCATTTTTTTTCAAAAATTCCAAAAAATAATACTTAGGTCAACATAACGGTTGTAGCGCTGCTATAGTTGTATAAAATAGCAGAAAATCGCGACAAACGGCAACATCTAGGCGCTAATAGCGTCACGGCTAAATGTTTTAAAATAAATCGTATCTCGCTAAACGTTGTAGTGTTGCTATAACACTGCTATAGCGCACTATTAACGCTCTTACATCTTTCCAATGATACCAACCTCATACTCGCATGATTTTTCAACAATTTTTACAACACACATTAAGACAAATGAGCAAAGTTGTTTTGAGCTATCGTTGAATGCCGGTTGTTTGGTAAGGTTAAATTTAATACAACATATGTATATCATACTAAATATTTCATAACTCATATTGTATGTAGATTCTGACATTTGGTATGAAAAGTACTCATGTATTTATAACCGACGGATACCTAGACACAATTATCACATTTCAATAAATGATTTAACAACCAAACCCAAAACTTGCTTCATAAAACATCAAATTCGATTGCTAACACTTCACAAACAAATCAACTCAACCACGAGTTTTAAACCAAATAATGTACAAGAACAACACCACAACATATCCTTCCAATAAACTCCCAAACGACACGTTTAAAAAAAACCCAACATCACCAACTAATTTTACACATGATCCCGCAACTCACAAACCCACACCATAAAATCACCGTGTCAACTGTCAACTGTCAACTCAAACATCACCACCAAACCCTATCTACCATGCTCTATTAATCCACCTATCACAACTTCGGTTCCGAACCCCGCGCCACCGCCGGACCGCTAGTACTTCCACCACCGCCGCCGCCGCCGACTCTCGAAGCCAAAGCGAGAACCTCCGGCGACATTTCCCAACTCCCGCTTTTCCGCCCCCAACTCGACCGCCTCGCGTGTATAATATTCGCGCGATCACCTTCATCGACTTGCGTTCTAATCTCCGGCGACATTTCTCCGATCCCGGCTTCTTTGATGTTTAAGCCTTCGTTGTCGCTGAGTTGGCTTTCTAATCCGGCACCGCTGTCGCCCCACACCGCCTTCCGCCCCATTTCGATGTCCTCCACCGCCTTTCCCATGTTGGGGGAGACGAAACCGCCACCAACAGAGCGGGTCCCGAGACCGGGTTCTTTTGGGACGAATGCGCGGAATTTGTTCTTTGATTCGGGGATGCTTGTGCAAAAGATTTCCCCGAAGTTTTCAAGGACTCCTTTGTTGTAGGGGTTTGCGCGCCTGTCGTACCGGTATCTGAAGTTCTCGTATGTTGTCTGTAAATAATGTAGTTTCATTTATTTGTTTAGGGATATATTCAGGAAATTACTTAGATTTTGACGTTATATTATATTAAGCCCTAATTTTTTTTTATATTCAATTAAGCCCAACATTTTATTAAATGATTATAGTTTTAATTATATATAAAAAGAAAATATTCATTAAAATCCTTACATTTTGACATTTTTAACAATTTAGAGTTGAATTTTCGGTTTTTGTTCAATTAAGTCCTTACATTTTGACCCTATATTTGATTAAGCCCTGATTGTTTTATTATATTCAATTAAGCCCAACATTTTATTAGATGTTTATAGTTTTAGTTATACATAAAAAGAAAATATTCATTAAAGTCGTTACATTTTTACCTTTTTAACAATTTAGAGATGAGTTTTTAGTTTTGATTCAATTAAGTCCTTACATTTTGACGCTATACATCATCAGTTGTAAAAATATAAAAACGGCATAACCAACTACTATCCAAAATTGTAAACATTTAACAAAATGTTGGGCTTAATTGAATATAAAAAAACAATTAAGGCTTAATCGAATATAGCGTCAAAATATAAGGACTTTCCTGAATATTTCCCATTTGTTTATTACAACATTCTACTTTTATTTCTTCCTATTACAGCATTGTACTTCCAAATTATATTCAAATTCAAAGCATTTTCCATTACTATGATCCGATACATTAAGTCCCATTATTTTGAGCCAATTTATGGAAAACTCCCAAAATTAATTTTATTTACAGAAAAGGACAACATACCGGCTAACGTATTCGGTTTAGCCCTTTCTTCCGGTTTACCAGGTTTCCTAAATTGGAAATCTCCAATAAAGTCCAATTATTTTAGGTCTGTTTACGAAAAAGTCTTATTATTTTGTGTAAAAAAATTCAACATTTGGATTTTTTCATAAACTGACCAAAAATAGTGGGACTTTACTGAAATTTTCCAATCTAGGAAACCTGATGAAAGAGCTAAACTGAATACGTTAACCGGTATGTTGTCTTTTTCTGTAAATAAAATTAATTTTGGGACTTTTTCATAAGGATTAAATTGAAAGTACAATGCTATAATAGAATATATATATATATTTAATAATGAAAATTCTTGCACACCTGATTTGTACTGATGAGATATAAATGGAAGGCGGTAAGGCCACCAACAAACCACACTGATATGAAAGTGTAGACGATTAAGACAATGGAAGCAGGAGTTTTGATCATTGCTTTCCAAATTGTTATGTCTTCTGAATCCATAATTCTTTTTATGTAAATCCAGCAGAAACTAAAAACATATATGCAAAGTAGAGTCGTGGAGAACACAAACATGAAGAAGAATCGGTAGTTTCTCTGTAACAACATTTCAGTGAATGAAAAAATAATCAAAAGTCAATAAAAAAACATAAAAATGTGTAAAGTATAACCAAAGTTATGTTACATATGATCATATATCAGAGATACATCTTACTATTTTTTGTTTATGAAAATTATCATTTCTAGAGTGGGATTACAAAATTTCATCCTGTTGTTTTAAATATTGTCCGAAAATGAATTTTCTTGCTTTTTTTTTTTATCCTTTTTGTTTCATTTTTCTTTGGATTTGGAAGTGTTAAAACCATGTAAGATTACCATGTTCTTTTCATTTATGTCCAAACAGGAATCTTTTTGCGTTTTTGGTCCTTGGGGTTCATAACAATTTTGGTCCCTGTCCCGTGCAAAATGACTATATTTCCCCTTATGAGACAAAATTAGTAATTAGTCTAAAGTTAAGAACAAAAACAATGTAAAGGGCAACATAGTAATTTTACTTGGATTTAACGCCTAAAATTAGGGTGAAATCCAGAACCATGTAAAATTACCATGTTCTTTTCATTTATGTCCAAAAAGGAATCTTTTTGCATTTTTGGTCATTGGGGTTCATAACATTTGGTCCCTGGCCATTGCAAAATGACTATTTTGCCCCTTACGAGACAAAATTTGTAATTAGACTAAAAACTAAGAACAAAAAACAATGTAAAGGGCAACATAGTAATTTTACTTGGATTTAACGCCTAAAATTAAGGGTGAAATCCAAAACCATGTAAAAGTACCATGTTCTTTTCATTTATGTCCAAAAAGGAATCTTTTTTGCATTTTTGGTCAGTTCATAACAATTTTCGTCCCTGTCCCATGCAGAATGACTATTTTGCCCCTTACGAGACAAAATTTGTAATTAGTCTAAAAAATAAGAACAAAAAACAATATAAAGGGCAACATAGTAATTTAACTTGGATTTAACGCCTCAAATTAAGGGTCAAATCCAAAACAAAAGAAACCATGGGGATCAAAAAAAGCAACAAAACTCATTTATGACCAAAAAGGAATCTTTTTGCATTTTTGGTCCTTGGGGTTCATAACAATTTTGGTCCCTGTCCCGTGCAAAATGACTATTTTGCCCCTTATGAGACAAAATTAGTAATTAGTCTAAAGTTAAGACCAAAAACAATCAGGAAGGGCAACATAGTAATTTTACATGGATTTAAGACCTCAAATTAAGGCTCAAATCCAAAACACGGGGATAAAAAATAAGCAACAAAACTCGTTTTTGAAAAGTACCCAAGACAACAAAAGAACCAAAATTGTATTTTAGCTAGCAAGATTCATTCTTAAAAAAATATATGTAAATAAAAAAATATAAAAATAAGTTGAAAATCTTACCAGGCCTATACACTGTCCAACCCAAGGGCAATGATGATCGAATCTTTCAACACAATTATTGCAGATAGAACAGTGTGAACATCGAGGAGGTCTATAAAGCATACAAGTATCACAATATTTGATCTTCACAGTCACACCATTAACTTCAACTTCTTTAATACGTGGCAGTCTTAATTGTGGTGTTTGACCATTTCCTTCAGCATTTCCATCAAACCCTTCTGGTTCTGGTGGATGTGCATTTCTTGGAATGATTCCAGGGTCTCTCCCAGATGTTAAAAGTAAAAGTACTAAAACCTAATTATACAAAAGATTATAGTATTAGAAAATTAGAAAATTAGAAAAGTATATTTAGGAAGATTTGGATACTTACATGGATTGTGAATAAAATGGCGACAACCATAACTGATATCCCCCAGTGTTCTTCGAATTCGTTCATGAGTTTTCTTGCAACAAAGATGCAGAAAACTGAAACAGGAGCTACTACAAGGAATATGGTCAGCACTAGTGATCTTACATCTGGTCCGAATACAAATCTGCCCTGAAGGAAGAATATCTGCATTGAATAAAAAAGATTAGAATTCTTTTGTCCACAAACAGTGGATTTCGTTCATAGTTTTGTTGGAAAAAGGAGTATATATGCGTGCTCTATAGGTCAAATTTTCAAAAAGCCAGCAAATGAACTGGAATTCAATGTAAAGAAATAGCTAATAAGTGATAACATTTTCTAGGGTACGTACGTCACAAGTAAACGCCGCAATTCGTACCAGTTATGAATATTAGTAGGGAAATTAGAGTTAGGGTAAATTGGACGAAGTGACTGCAACTTAATTGTCGATCTTACGTATATTTACAGAGAAATTTAAGAAGCAAGTCGCCATAACCGAGATTCATGAAGCGATTAACACCAAAACCTGAGTAAAACGGGTTGATCCGTGGAGATCGAGCAAAAGAACACTTACATTGCTGCCTTTCCATGTCTGGTAAATTCTCAAGTTATCCTTCCCGTTGGTGGATCCAGACAGAGGATCGGAGCGCTTCGGAGGAGGGACCACATACATCTTTCGCTCTATCTTTTCCTTTTCGCGAATCTGGACTTGAGATCTTCACTCGTACGTTCCAACACACACTGAAAATGTAAATGCGCTCGAGAAACAAGAAACCATATAAAGTAGAGAAGGCGATACAGATACTCCACTAATTCCAACAAGCCACTTGATAAATTAACAAACAAACACAACAAAATTCGAGCCGTCGGAAAATGTAAAAAGTATGATTCAGCGACACAATCACTCCGGCGAACGGAAGAACACTTTAAAGGCTCTTCTTCACTTCAGGGTTTGATTGGCCGACAAGCCATGAGAGGGAAGAAAAGGAAAAGGGAAAGGGTTTTTGCGAGTGTGTTGGTGTGTGTAGGGTCTGGGGAGTGTGGGTGTGGGGTGTACTTTATTTTCCTCAATATCTCTTTGTAGCTTTACAAGATAGTCAAAAAGTGACGTGGCGTGATCTTAGTGGCCACGTCATTTTGTGTCTGGACTGGTTTGGTACATTTGTTTTGACACTACCTTAATTAAAAATTTAATCCATAATTTGGTCCAATTAGATACGGTCAATCATGGAATTTATTTGAATGTGACAAAATTCTCATATAAACTAAAGTATAAGTTAATAAGTTCTAGTATTTGTGTTGAAATCAAATGAAATAAAAAAACAAAGTTAAGTGAAAACATTTTGATGTTAGATACCTAGAGTTTTAGATTGTTATTTTTAAAATAACTTTTTTTTCAACGGTAGACTATCTCAAGATTGGAGCATGTACGATTTAAACCTGAGATCTCTTTATTTTGAAGAGGTTTTCTTATCTCAAGTGATCAGTTTGATGGTGGTTAAAATATTTATTTTATCTTTTCAAAATAACTACTACAAAGAAATATGAGGCTCCAATATATATAAAGATTGAAATGTCTGACAGATATGGACTCCAACATATCCCCTGGGAGACTCGAACTTGACTGTATTAGACTAAATGTATATTGAGTCCATTATATATATGGAGTATGGTGTGATGATATATGATGTGATGAAATATGATGGGGATCACATAGGATCACACCCAATAGCAATTTAGTTCTTTTTTTTTTTAGAAAAAAAAACCTTACGACTCATCTATTTAAACAGTCAATAACAAACTAGTATTTATATTATATTGTTTTTTATTTAAAAAATGATGTGGTGTGATATGTATACCAAACTAAATGTGATGTTGTGTGTGATGATGTGGAGGATGAGGTAGCACACATCATATATGAAAATAAATACTTTCCTAATTCAAATTAAAATTTGATTCCCGACTAACTTAACACAAAAGTCTTTTTTGATAGTAATGTAGGTTACCGACTCATGAAGAAATCATCAAATTTGAAGTAAAACCCAGTGGATCTTGACCTGAAAAGTTCCTTTGCATGCGAGTCAGTGTGACTGTATATGAAAAAGAAAAAAACAGGGACATGGACAGTGGTTTATGTTCTCAGCTATGTCGCCGATTCATTATTAAACATCATGAAAGAAGGAAGAAAGAGAGAAAAACAGTGAGCAAACCTGGACTAGTAGTGGAGGCGTCAACTTACTCCATATATACCTCCTTCTTCATGTTGTTGTTCTTGTTGACATTTCGACGAACACTTCACAGGCATGGTTGATGATCATTCAATCTTCTCAAATCCATCATCGATCATCAACTTCAGTTCAAGTTCCATATTCTTATACATTTTCACACAATGGCACAACGATCATCACAATTGGGTTAAACGATTCCTCTGTGTGTGTGTGTGTGTTGTTCTCGTAGGACTCGCATGCCAGCCACGCCTGAATCTTCTCCGCTACCAAATTTCGATGTCTTTTTCATTAATCATTGCGCCACATGTTTTTCATGCATGCCTACGCTTTTTAACTTTTGCCCCCTCAACTATTAGCTATTTTCATATTTCACAAAGCTACGCTAAAGTTTCAACATTTTAACTTCTTTCAACTCTACTTTTTGCCTTTTATATATAGTTGTGATATCGACATGGGTCTCCCTAGTACATAAAGTTCCAACATTTTTTTTTTACTTTTTATGGTGTTGCTTTCAATTTGTGAGAGATGCCTTCTTATTTTATTTTAGTATTTTAATATAAAAAGGGAAGTGTAGGTCATCTTTATTGGTGTTATCACCTCACTCTCGTTTCCTAATAGATATACATACGGGTTTGTTTGATTGTCACCATTTCATAAAAATGTCGCATTCAAGGATCCAAGAGGGGTCTTAACCTTCATTTGTCTATAAAAGCAGTTTAAAGTAGGCCCTTCGGGTCTTGAGATAATACTATAGGAATAAGCATGGTCCGAAACCGAACCGAACCAAACCAGACAGAAACCGAGTTATGATTTTTTTTAAACCGAAGACCGAACCGAATATGTATATTCGATCCTAGTTCGGTTTCGGTCGGTTTTCAATTCAGGTCGAATTTTCCGGTCCATATGCTCATCCTAGATAATAGTTCTATAGATAAAAGTTAATTACAACCAACAACATTGGTATCATCTTATTTTTGAGGGGCAAAATGTAGATTCGAAACCCTAAATGTGATAAATTCTAGATAAAGTATAGATGGCATTCATCTCATTGTATAAGGGCCACGATGTATATATAAAATCCTTCCGCCATGTCTAGGTAACTTTACGGGCATAAATGCACATTTGAAAACTCTCAGCATCTTCTTGCCATTCCTAGTAACTTTAAGGGCAGAAATGTAAATTTATACAAAAACGTAATCCCTCTTGATACAAAGGACGAAATGCAAATTTGATACCTTTTCAGATTGTCGTGATATATCAAGTTAAACAAATACGACATACTCAACAATCAAAAGTCAGAGATGTACACGTATTCCAAATACAAACCAAAAATGAAAATAACAACTACCATAAATAAGAGCTATATTTATTTTATATAAAATACCGTGGCGTCTTTTTTCATTAAGCTAATAACTCGCAAAAATACATTTATACAAGTGTGACAATTTTTCGAATTTCTTTCCTAGAGTTACAAAAAGAAATAAGTTGATCTTCATCAACCGTACCAAATCCCGATAACCGAATACCATAAATTTCCATTCTGTGAATATCGCGATGAGTTGGCGATTGCCACATACTGTCCCACCAAGCTGGCGGTAACAATGGTGTGTAAGCACATTGATTTGTTTGGTTTCCACAACTTAATGGACCCGAAAATCTATTCCAAATATGCCCCCAGCCTATTTGATTACTCAATCCTTCCGAAAGTAGAGAACTCTGAAAACTACTGAAGAACGAAAAACTCGAATTACCACCGACATCATCTGCCACAAAAAGTCGGTTAGGTACTGAAAAGGACACGGTTTCTAAGGCTCTGTTTGTTACACTGAACAGAACAGGTTGTACTGCGTATGATGTACTCTGGGATTGATGTTAGTGAGACAAAAAATTGCAATTTTTTGTCTCATTCAAAAAGGTGGGACAGAGGGATTTGTTTTCGGTTTTGATGAAATTTGATTAAAATAAAAGTGATTGTCCTATATTTTTCGTAAGAGAAAAACGTAAATTGGGCTCTGTAATCATAAAAAAAGTCCAAGGCTTTGGTTTCAATTTACCCCAAAGCAAAGTACACTTTTAAGTGAGTTTAATTGTTTGTTTTTATCTTGTTTTAAAGCATAGAAAGTGTGAATTAAAACTTTGGAGGCTTGGATGTAACTGGTAGTTGGTTTGGGAGATTAGTCTATGTGATTGTGAAAAGTTGTCGTATAGTGAATTCTTCTCTATGAAGGTCTATCTTTTTTTTTCGGTTTTGGAGATTTTCACATATATGTTTGTGTTGTTATTTCGGTATTATTTTTCATTAGACCATTTTCCCAACAAATCTCATGTATGGGCAAAAGACAAAAATTCTTCATCATTATCATCGAAAATTGCGTTAGAAAGTTTGTCCAGTCCAGTCTTGTCCTGTGTAACAAATGCAGCTTAAATGATGGGAAAAGAGAGGAAATACCAGCTGAATTTGCAGCAGCTAGCGCAGCGATTAATTGCACGTAGGTTGTCCCAACGCGCCTGTGGGCCCCGGAAATAACTGCTTGCCTGGCACGTGACGCGAGAAAAAAGTCAACAAATGCAACCCATCTGGGCGCGGGTCCCCAATCCTTTGTTCTAAAATCTAAATTACGCGAACCGTTTTGGCCAGATAATTCTCCGTTATAGCTTTCATAGTCAAAATGAACCACCTAAAATAAATAAATAAATAAATAAATAAATAAATAAAATAAGCAACACAGACCATCTTTTGTTGACATTGGGCAAAATTTACACTTTTTGTCCCTCCCAAAATGGTGGGATGGGTACTAGCACTCATCTCTCATATGATATGGTCAAAAGACGAAAATACCCTCCCCATCCTCGTCCTCGAAGATAGCCCTAGAAAGCTTGTCTAGTCCCATCCAGTAAGTCTTTTTTAACAAACGCGACCTAAAAGAAAAAAAAGGGAAAATATTCCGATATTTCATATAATCATCACCTCTGCAAAACTATCGAATTTTGATTTCACATCCGCGACCAATGAAGGAGTGTCTGAAACTAAAACCAACTTAGGTCTGGAACCTAATTGTGCATTCTGTATCACTTTTCTTGTACAATCCAATGCTGCCTGCAATGCCCTCACAGACCTGAAAACAGATCTTAAATGTCATGCAAGATGTATGGTAAAGGTTGCTAGTTTCACAGGAAAGGAACTGAATAGGGCTAAATATGTAATTATGCAAAAACACTTCATAACCGACATGAATTACATGTTACATGTAAAATACTTCATCTTTTGGTCCTATAATAAAATACCATTGCATATTTTGTACCAAAAAAAAAAAAAAAAAAAAAAAAAAAAAAACTTTGTTGCAGAAATTGGGAAAAATGTGATACGTTGTTGCATAAATGAGCATTTAACCTGAAATAATATATTGTTTCTAGAATCATATAGTCTAAAAGTGAATTTAATGATTTAAGACACACCTGTTCATAAGCATCCTCATATGCAATGTAATATCAGGATCTGAACCTCCACCAATAACAAAATCAACAGCCTGTTTTACTTTTTCTGTAGGAGATATAAGAATTCGCATCAACTCCCCAAAAACATTAGGCCTATGAGTGTTTTCAGGTTGCCCAAAAAGCTCAAAAGCAGCTTTTCTCATTTCAACATGAACATTCTTTAGAAAAAATTGAACTCCCACCGCATCTGTAGTATTCTGGAACCTACAAGCACCCCAAGATTAGATTTTAATTCAAAAAAAGTTAACAAAGTAAGGGACGGTTTTGTAATTTTACCATATTATCGGCTCTTCCCACTCCCTCCAATTGCTACAAAGAACATTTGTCTTCAATGGCCTTTGAAAATCATCGATTCTCATAACCAAATGCTTACTGTAATTGGTCAAACATCCGTTTTGTCTCCATAGATGTTTGACTTCTTTTAGGGTAAAAGCGGTATTTGTATACGATATGTAATCTCCAAAAGGATATTTTCCCCTGTAAATATGTATTGTTAGATTCATCTTTCATCTACAAGTGTATCCATGTAAGAGAGTAAAAAATGCAAAATGTGTATATCAAATTGAAAATTTGAAATGATGGTTCTTGTTTAGAAAGAAATATAGAAAGGATTGAGATAGAACCAATATGCCTGGTTTGTCCGATTATTAGTGACCGGTTCAAGATTACACTCAATGCTGCTGCTGTTAGGATTTTGTACATTTCATTCCCAAAACCTGCTTCTGATGCTTTTGCTATCACAAAACCTTGTTTGCAAAACTCCAATGGTGGAAGATCACGAATTCTTGCAGCACCTGGTGATAAAACAAGGTTATGGTAAAAGTTTATAAGAAGATATTATGTGTTAGGTTTTTTATTTACTTTTGGGAAATTATCAGTTTTCCATTGATGTTCAACTTTTCAATGCGAGTTCATTGCAATCCTTCGTTCACAAAGTTCCACTTTTCAATTCTAATGGATTGCGATTGGCTTTTATAACTGAACGCGTTGTTTTGATTTTATAAAAAAATGCTGCAATAGATAGTAACTTTGGAGCTCAAATCGATCTGAAAGTAGCAGGTTTGAATTTAATGCTATGTACGGACGCGATAACTTTTTGTGTAAATATTGCATCAAATCGATGATGAATCTACGATTCAAAGTGGAGCTCTTCAAGCACAAGTGTTATAGTTTACAGATTCAAAAGCATGTAAAAGGAAGTTTAATCGGATACCGTTGAGATCGAAGTGACGTCGGATGATACTTCTAGCGCGGAGACTCTGCTCAAGGAATTCACCTCTAAAATCATCGCCCATCTCTTCCACCGTAGCACATCCTTTACTTTTTGTTGTCGGTCTTTCATCCTCTTGTTGAGTGATGGTGGTGGTGAAGTGATGTGTGGTGAATGATGACGGATCGTCGAGGGAACGGAGAGTGAGGAATAAGATGCCGATACCGGTGAAAGTTGCAGACGCGATGAGAAGGCAGTGGAGTGACACCGCCTTCCTCCTTGATCTACCGAGTAAGAACCACCGCATCTTCACCGACGAGCGGAGGAGATGCTGTCGAAAGGGTGAGGTAAAACGAGGCCTCGTGAAATTTAGATACGGTGCGGTCCAAAAGCCAATAAAAACATCTCAATATAAAACACACATAGACAATGCACCTCCCTCTCGTTAACATTTACTGTTTATTATTTTATTATACTGTCGGTGGGTTTTGGCAAATATTTTTAACATTTACAATATTTAAGATTAAATTACATTGGCATAGTTTAATTAAATATATAAAGACAAATATGTTCGATTTTGTTAACTATAAATATATTTAATTTTATTGATTATATTTTAAGATATAATAAAAATCAGTCAATATAGTTATGAGTTTCACAAGGTAGATTTTTTGTATCCAACCAATTTGAGTTATAAAAACCTCATTTTGAAGACATTGTCAGTTTTAGAAGAGTATTTTGTCGATGACATCTGTAAAATCCTCTGATATTCATATGTGAAAGTTATTTTCTTAGATGAAATTGATGATTTCATATATAGCATATGTGAAAACGGATTTCGGAGATGGTATCCACGAAATTATCAATTTCATCCGAGAATTTGCAGTTTTCCTGCAAGAGCCTGTATTTTTCAGTAACTCATTTTGCGGAATCTAATATTTGTATTGCGAATTATGACATGGTTTCTTATAAGTTCCATCTTTGAAGCATAAAAAATTCAAAAAAAATGTATAATATCATTTCTCTAAAAAAAAATGAGTTCAAATTGTTTAAGGGTTGTGCTATAGCCTATAGCTACCACCAACACACACATTCATGGAGGGTATGTTTAGTAATTTTGTGTATGTAATATGCTTTTGGGGGGGGGGGGGGGTGAGGATAGAATCACTCATTGTTTAAATGAGTTTTAGTTGTTTCTTGTATCGGTGGTTCATTTATGTCAGTAAATGGTGAAATTTAATATATTCGGCCTTTTGTTAAAAACTACGGTGTAGAATTTCCGTCAGATATAAATTTCTTCGATTTATTAAATTTGGTCAAAACGAAGACAAATTTGGAAGACAAACCTAATATCAGCTTGTTTTTCCAATATCCTACATTAAACTATATTATGAGAGTGACCCAAAAAACCTGAAAATAGTTATTTAGAAAATCTCAACTTTTATACATATGTATTGTAATACCCTAATCTCGAGAAGTCAAGTTTCGAGTTTTAAATAGTCAAAGTGCAAAGCCTGAAACCAGGTATGGAAGTAAATGCACTTAATTATTTAAAAGAAGGACAAAAGTGGAAAAAGAAGATTAGCGTCGCTAATCCTTAGATTAGCGACGCTAATCTGAGTGAATCGTGTATCAGTCGCGGATAGCCTAGGAAAAGATTTAGATCTTGGACATACTCGATGTTAGCGACGCTAACTTTCATGTTAGCGCTGCTAATGTCGTCTGAGCGGGATAAAATCACAATTTCATGGTTCAAAGTCATTTTTAAGTTTATAACTCATTTAAAGTTCGTTCTAACCATTGAGAACACCTTAGAACACTCTCTCTAGCTTTCTCTTGTGTTCTTGGTTCATACTATGAAGTTTTGAAGGATGTTTGGGAGAGAAGAAGGAGCAAGAGTACTAGGAAGGTAGCTTGGTGAAGGAAATCAGATTTGCTCCTTGATTTGGGACTATTGTAAGTGTTCTAACCTTTGTTTTCTTGAGTTTCTTGCTATAATGAAGTCATGAGGCTCTTCATGAGCTTTTTGAGATAACGATGGCTCCATTTATTGGATTGAGGTGTGATTTAGGAACTAACGGATGAGTTCTTCTTCCTTTAGCTTCTGAATCCATGAGAAAAACCTTAGCCTAGTCTTAATGTGGTTTTGGATGAAGCTTAAGTTTGTTAGTCATTATTTTGGATCTAGATTTGTCACCATTAGCTTGTTTGGCTAGGATTGGTAGATGGAATCCACGTTTTTATAAGTTAGTGGACTGTTTGTCACAACCACTGAAAGTTGGAGCTTCTGTCTTAATAGATTAAGCACTTAATGGAGATGTGGGCTGAACAGAGTGATTAGCGGCGCTAATCTGGCTGTTGACTTTAACCGTTGACTGTTGACTTTTTGACGAGTTTGACTTTTGGTCAAACTTGAGGGTTTTGGACGCCGGTCTTATAATTTTATCCTGTTCGGGATTTAGGAAGTTCTAAGTGGGGTTTATCCTTGTTAGGAAGTGCGTATTGTCGGGATCTGAGGGCACTCGCGTAGGGTGTTGTCTAACTTAAGGTCGCGAATCAGGTGAGTCTTCTCACTATACTATGGGTGATGTTACATGCGTAGATAGTCTTTATTACTTTGTGTAATAATGTGATTATTTGTGCTTTACGTGTTTGCCGACAAAAGTCGATGACTGCCGAACTATGGGCCAACAGTGCCGGCTTGAGAGCCGATGACGATGTTTGCCGGCGAAAGCTAATGATGATGATTGCCGGAAAAATTCGATGATGATGTTTGCCGGCGAAAGCTGATGACGATGATTACCAGGACGGATCGGAGCAAGCCCGAGAGTGACGCGATGATTTGTTTGAAGGGTTTTATGCAAATCAATGAACTAGAAAACCTAAGTTCACATGCAACCTATAAGGATCTATGTTTTCTTCTAATTGAACATATAATATTTCCTAAAGGCTCATAAGAAAAAACTAAAAGAATAAAATCAGAAAAACTAACCTTTTAGGATTTCTTGGAAGCAAAGCAGCACAAGTGTCCTGCCTCAAATGAAGTCACACCCAGGCTAGAGGAGGGAGAACGAAATTTCTAGAGAGAATGAGGGTCAAAATTGCAGGTTATGAGGGTTATGAGGCTCCCTATTTATAGCCTCCAGCAGATGACCAGATAAGCCTTAAGAGATAAGCCTTTTTGAATTCAAATCAAGATAAACATTTATATTAATTATTCAAACTATAATTATCTCTTTTATATATATATATATATATATATATATATATATATATATATATATATATATATATATATATATATATATATATATATATATATATATATATAGATCGAAATCTATATATTTCCATATATATATATATTTCGATGGTCACTACACTCACTCAAACTGCCACTTACTCAACTATTGAATAATTGCAGTTTTAGTCCTTGCACCTTTAATTAATTAAATTAATCACCAAATTAAATCCAAATAATTCCAGATTAATTTCTAATTAATTAATATAGTTTCTAATCAATATATTATCACTTTAATATATTAATAAACCATTTATTTAATTTCTATTGATTTATTAATCACACAATAAATCAATCTTTCTCTCTACTGAACTTTCTACCAAACCTCCAGCTATGAGGGCAACCCAAATGGACTATGCTACTACTAATTAAGTAAATACTAATTATTAGTCATGACTTAGACACCTAATCCAACAGTCTCCCACTTAGATAAGTCTATGCCTATAATTACAAATTTAACCTTTAATTAATCAGCAAATTTGTAGCTTCATAGAAACTATTGCCGAACTCTGACCTAGTCAGTTCTGTCCATAGATAAGTGATCATATGATCCTTCGTTCAACAAGATATTTTCAGACACGAGACATGGATTGAGATCAATCTCTGTCCGATACTCTGTTTCTCGATTTTTGATTCTGCTTATGACTTTAGAACTTCTAATTGAACACATCAATTTAGTCCAGGCTGGCCAGCACTTTAGTCAACTTCAAAATCATCGAGAGGCCTACAGATATCTGTTTCCCATCAGGGTTAAGGAACGAATAAGCTTCGACTCATATGCTTATATCTTTTACCAGTCAAATCATTCACAACAACACGTTTTATAACATTGAGCTACCGATGCGTTTTCGTATTATCAATAAACAACTTCCTTGTAAATTATAACTCATATCTCTCCACTTCAAGATCATAAGATATTATCGTCTCAACATTGCTTGTGATATAATCCATGAAGCAATCTATTGAGCGTGGGTTTATCCAATACTCAAATCTCTATTTCTAAGTACTCATGAATGTTGTAGCAATCATATTACTATGTCTAACTCCTTAGACAGTCTACAAACCAATTCATGACAGTCTTGATTCAATACCTACTTCCCAAAGTATGAGCGACTGTGGACCTTTCTGAATAATTAAATTATTCGGGAAGTAAAACATGCGAAAGAGAAACATAAAGATCTGACTGGCAGCTACTCCTGCTTATTACCAAGTCTCCACAAGGTAATCACCAAGTCGAATCTTGTCATAAACTATTATAGGTTTCAAGATTTCTTTTAAACTTTCAATTCTAATTTTATAGCTATGTCTTTATGAATCTTACACTCTTTCCATGTATCTAAAATATCTTATACTTATACACTTTATTGCAGATGATCCAATCGGATGCTCATCCGATAACATCTCAATATGTTATCCTGTCAATTTCTCTCCTAACTCCATCTTGGTAATGTGTACTGTGACTTCCTATGGTTCTGGGGTCCTTAGTTTACTTGACTGCACCCTAAGACTAATTCGAGGTGTTATGATGTGCCAGTGAACCACACGCGCTCATCAAAATACCAACGAGCTTCTTTAACCATGAAGTCCTTTAACATCATGTCCTGACGTTAATAATTACCAATTTAAAAATCTTTCAAAATAACACTATCACCCCAATCATTTCCTAATGAATTCTTACTTGAGTTCAAACAATCTATCCAGCATTCCTAGCCAGACAATGTCCTGAATCCAACTTACTATGCCCTAAGCATCAAGTCATCAGGACATGTTCATGACGGAACCCGATCCAATCTTATTCCAAACCCTTTCGGAATCCAAAGATTATTTATAATCCTTGTGTCATGATTTTTGAAAAACTGTTTCCTTTCGGAGACTCTTCTCATGTATCTTGAATCTTATCAAAATCATGTTGGCTAGGTCTATGCTGGAGATTTCATCTATCCAATAGATGACTGTGAATTCGTTGCACCTTCTTAATTTCTTTCATGCCAAGTCATCACACTTTGCAATGATAAGAAAACCATTTTCCTGGGTATATGTATCTTGAATCTCATTAAGATCATTTTGGCAGAGTCTGGATCTATCTCATAGACGTTTGCAACCACCTCAATATGCCGTATTTCTACTAAGGCTTTCATAGCGATCCGTCTCTTAACACCAAGTCATTACACTTTGTAATGAAAAGAGACGTTTCCTAGAAACAGTATGTATCCCACGTATGGAGATTGTAGATAACAGCGACTCCCACTGGCTTTGACATGGTTATAGACTATTCACAGAATCCAGAACTTTTGGCACATTTTGTGAATCCAAACCCTTTCTGACATCTTAATGGAAATCTTTCAGCACATTCTCAAAATCCAATCCTTTGGCATATTTCGAGAATCTGAATATCCTTTCTTGCGAGATGCCCGTGGGGAAATCCCGAGCCCATGTACCTTTATACCGGCATATTCTTTGTGAGCCCCCATTAGTGTGCCGGTGATCCACACGCGCTCCACTAATGACTTACAATATGCAGTATCCTTTCGGATTTCATCTTCTATTGAGAGTGCTCCTCTCGGAGCCAATTACTTGACTCTGAGTATCGTCTCACTCAACCAGATGTTTTGAAGGTACGTTTCTGTCCATTCTGTTTTCTTTTGATTATTCATTTACTTCCACTTTTTTTTTAGACCAGGTGTAAAATCAATCAAAATGCCATATGGACTGTATCTCGTCTTAAGGTTCTCTTAATTGGCAGCAACCGGGCTCACCAATGCTTCCAAGTAGTTGGATTGATAATCCGTACCAACTATAGTGTTTTACCACCAAATGGTATGTCACCTCGATCATAACAACTTATGATGGTGATCAAAACTACTAGTCAAGAGAAGATTATGTCAGTATTAAAACAGAAATATGATTTCTGCTCCAAGCCTAGTGATGACTAAAGGTTCTTTCACTTGGCTAATCCTGAACTCATTCAGGACTGTCCCAACTCCCACTGTATCCTTAGAACATGAGTTCTTTCTAAAAGAGCTCTTCTTTTACAGGTACAGCGGGATAGCCAGTGAAACGACATTGCTGATCATATTCAGGCTAGTCATGAGGTTCAGACGAACACTACAAGACCCTGGACTCTCTATGTGCAAGTGGGATAATCCCAGCTTCACATTTCAGCAGTGTCTCTAAAGCCTACTTAGTCTAGAATGTGGTCGGAATATGGTCTGACTGGTTTAGAATTCAATTTATTGGAAACTAATTGACAATGTATCTCATACATCGAGGATCGAACTGTTTCGACCAATGCTCCATCATCTTCCCTAAGACACATTATTCTTGGAAGAGAATGAACTGTGAAACATTTTCCCAGTTTATGTTGTCACTCAGGTTCTGCGGGTCTTGTACTTCCTTTGAAGTCCTTGAACTGTTCAAGGTTTCAATTCAATTGCTTATTCTGATAAGCGAAGCCATATTCGTCATATCGAATGATAAATATCGTGAAGTACAAACAATTGTGTTTTGTTTGAAGATTCGAGCAATACACAGCAACTGATGTGTCCGTTGCTCCTAATCTCAATGCCTTTTACATATCTATGTAAACTTATGACTTTGTTAATTCCGTTCAACACTTGCAATCTTCAGTTGACTCCAAGTCAACTGATTCTAAAATCCTATCATCTGGATCTTTGGGTGATTCATTTCTTGCCATATGCGCTTAATAAAGAACTTAATCATCATCTGACTCTAAGTCAAATGATTCCAAAGTCCTGTCCAACTGGATCTTTGGGTGATTCATTTCTTGACACATTAAGAACTCAATTCATCATGAGACTCTAAGTCAAATGATTCCAAAGTCCTGTCCAACTGGACCTTTGGTTGAATTGATTCTTACAACATTTGTCTTAACAATCATAAGGGACACAATTCCTAAATCCAAACACTTTGGATGTATCAATATTCAAGTTATTACTAATCATGCATTCAACACAATCATACAACATTTCAAGGATATTTCAAACAACATGTGTTAAAAGAAAAAATGACAATTTTATTAAAAAAAATCCTTGAACAATGTATTATATGATAGACAATGTCATACGCATCTAATAAGCTAACAACATGATTTCAATATATAACTAAACTCTAAAACTGCATGAGCTTCAGATCCATTCTGAATATGCTCCTATGCAACAACATCCCACATCCTACAGAGTCCATGCATACAGAGCAAATGTGAAAAACACATCCTATATCAAGGAATTAAGGATCAGGGGTTCTGAGTTTTAAGAAATTCCTGAGTTGCCAAATTGTTCGGCTTCGGAGCATTTTCCAATCTTTCCGTGACTGTGTCCCACCCTGTGGATTCCCAGTTTGAAAACATCGAGGAACCGGTCCAGACGATCTGGATCATTTCTTGATGTGTCCTATTACTGGACTCTATCCTGAAGCAGCTGAATCAATGGAACTAGGCTTCTCTATAAATGACTCATACAGAGTCAACATTGAATGCATATCCATGATTGTCTTATCTGGTTTCCCTTCCAGTACATTAGGATGAATGGATCAGCGAGTCGAGCCAATGCTTTAACTACCGATCAAAAGGGGACCAAATTAACACAGTTCACCTATGTGTCTCTCAGTCTTGAGAACATATGAACTGGTGCTACTTCCTGCACACTTCAAACTCTTTGAAGATCTTAGCTCGTCCTTTCTCAACCAGTTCATGGAAATTTTCCACAACTAGCTGTGTTAACTTATCTGACCCCAGGAATTCTAAATTCCTGCGGAACTCGGGGTCAATGATCAATAGTATTAAGCAACGAACTTTCCTTGACTTAACAATCAAGGAGTCATGCTCATCACAAGCTACTGTGTGATGTCATGCTTTGGGGAGCGGACACTCAGTCAGATATGGCTTGCCAGCAAAACAGAGAACTATTCTCTATTTATGAAGCCATACCATATAGTTCAGGCCAGTCAGCCTTACCGTATGTAGCAGGTGCATTCTGAAGCTTTCAGAAATGGGTGAAGGAGGAGAATTGACACTTGACATTTATAAAATAAACAGAATTTATTAGTTTAATTGATCCTTTTAAATAATTACCCAATATGTTATTTAATAAGGCTAGGATCCAAAATACCCCAACTATGGTGTGAAGAGGGATGTCGTAATCACAACATATTGGTCATTAAGGTAGATAAACATTTATCAATTTCATCCTATGAAATTCCTAGAACTGTTGAGATTCATTGAACTTTTTAATGGCATGTTTAATCTCGGATGTGCTCCACTGTTTGTGACTGGGATGCCGAGGATCACAAACTGGATGTGAATAACCATGCAAATTAGCTTGGTACTCTCAATGTCATTTATCATCTCTAATTGATGTGCCGGTTAACCACACGTGCTCCATCAACAATGATAAATCATGAGAAACCCATTACCACTCTTTATGAACCCATATTAGTGTGCCGGTAAACCACACACGCTCCACTAATGTTTCATAAAGTGTAATGTGCAATTCCATGGGTTAGCATCTATTCACATTTTTCCTAAAGTAACTAGATTTGGGATTTTTGTAAAGATGTTCTAGTACTTTCATTAATAACATTATACTTTTAATGAGATTAAGTTGGTCCTATCAAACCCGTTCGGCTAACGACCCTCCACTGATCAGGCGAGCGGTGGGTGAGAGTGTTCACCCATTAGACCACCATTTTATAGCCAGTCTCCTTATACCCACTTTATAGATCAGCTTCGTGAATGAGGCCTACTAATGATTTGACTAACCATTTTAATATTATACATATAATAATAACTCCCTAATTATAATATATATAAGATGTAATTTTTTAAACCTTTAAAAAATTGTTTCTGGTTTATCTTTTAATTTATTGTCGATTTAAACTATTAAATTCAAAATTAAATTAAACCTTCAATTTATCTTTTAATTAAATAATTAATTAAAACAATTAATTAAATTTATCTTTTAATTAAACAATTAATTAAATTTAGATATTTTAGACTTTTAAAATATCTTTTAATTTTTCGAAAATTTAAACCTTTAAATTAAATTAAATTAAATCCTTTTGACACGCCTAGGTCGTCGTGCGGTCAAAAATAAAGAAAACCTATCACACACACTAGTACAGTGGTAGTCAGGGTCGATCCGTAGGAGCTTCGTGGTTAGACCAGATGACAGATTACCAACTAGTAGTGTCACGCTACAGTCGGAGGACCTGATTTCTAAGTTCTCAACTACCCAAAACAATAGTCAAACAAAGTCAAGCTAAGCATAAGCTAACTCAACTCAAAATAACCTAGTCACTTTCTGAAATCAGAAGTGCATCTCTGAATCAGAAGCAAACAAAGGCATCCAAACCAAACAAAGCATAACCTAACTAATAACTAGGGTTCTGACTGAACAGCTACTAGCTAAAGTTCAATGCCTAAAGCTAACCTAATTGGCTACTGATTTCAGCAAGGAAATAGTCCCAACAAGGTTAAAATAACATTCAACACAAACCAATAACTAAAACCAAACACAAACATCCAAAACACCGAAAAACCGATATTAATTGTAACCGAATGATTCTCATTCATCAAACTCAGATCCAAACATCAAAATAGTAACTAAAGACTACTAAAACAGAAACATAAGCCTGATATCAATAGTTGTCACTCCCAAAGATACAAATCAAAGCTTACAACTATCTAACTAATTGAAAATAAAATCCAAAACATAAAAAATACCAATTGAGAACTTGCTGGAATGAAATCTTTGAGTCAAAGAGCTTCAAGGTCGATTTTACACCCGGTCTTTGCTAGGGTTTTCGGCTGGGAATGCCTCTATTTATAGTTGCAAATTTCTCGAGGCCGCGCCGCGCAAATGAAGAATCCGCGGCGCGCGTACTTATCAGATCCCGTTTCTTCGGCATTTGAATGTGTTACATCGTCTTAAGCCCGCGTCGCGCGTTGTTAATTCCCGCGGCGCGTGTACGTATTTCCTTGATTTTTCATTCCTTTCCAAACTTCTCCAATTTGCACGCTTTTAGTCCCTGTTTTCATTCTTTTCTTCCAAACAAGTCCTGGCACGAAAAGTGAGAATACCCAGACATATCTGATATTATTTCATCAAGAACAGGGCTCAACAATGCCTAAAATACTTAATATCACTAGGCGTTGTCAAACATCCCACACTTGTGCCTTTCTTGTCCCCAAGGAAGAGAGTTTTTAACAAATTATAATAAGGACTCAAACAATTTTTGACTGTGTTCAGTTTCAAAGTTTATTGCTCTATGAGTTAGAGTGGAATAGTTTGTGAAAACATAATTGAATTGTTCTCTGGAATTCATGGCTTTCTAGAGAACCCTTGATTACAAACTTTCTGTCCACAATGAAGTGTACTTACTCATTCAGATTCTAAAGTCCATTAAGGAATTGTACATGACTTTCGATGTTGTCCGTGTAACGAGATTTTAGAAATACCATCCCAGACCAGACGATCTTAGGTGGTAAGGTGCATAAGTGCCACCCATTTTAGACTTATCGGCTCGAACAACAAAGACCACAGATTGACATTTTCTTCCTAAATTCCAATCCTAAAACAGCTCAATCTTCTAATCTCTTAAAACTTAACTTATTTGACTAACTAATAGCATGATCACAAATAACAGTATCTCTTGAAAAATACTAATGCTATCACAATCACAAACCATTCGTTTCAAGATTGCAATTTATTAAAAATTTTGAAAAATATTGCTAAAAAAATTGAAAATTGATCATTTCTGCAAAAATTTCAAAAAAAACTTCTCTTTTCGACCGTCCACACCCCACACTTAAAATCGTACAACGTCCCCGTTGTACAAAAAAATTACTTCAAAACAAGGGAGAAAGAGTTACCCTTTTTGGACGATAGATTGCTTGGTGCTCAGTATCACAGGTATAATTGCGAACAAACGGATCCTTGATTTCGTATGCTGGAGTTATAGCGCTACAGTGAACACGCCGGTGGTCGAGACAAGTGGAGGGAGCACGGTGACCCTACACTTGTCTAAGACAACTCCTTCTCATTTGGTATATCATGCATGACTCAACAAACAAATTAAAACAAACATGATAAAATATAAACAGAATACATATAAAGGTGTCATAAGTTTTGTACATATATCCCAAAAAAATAAAAAGAAAGAAAAAGTAAGAAAAAGTACATCAATCATCACCAGGTGGCCTGGAGGGTCCAGCCTCATGATCGTGGGCCCTGGCTGGGAATGGTCGGGGATGCTGGCCCTGAGCTGATGCAATCTGTAGAAGTACCTCCCCGATCCACTCAAGCTGGTCCTCGATCCTGGCAACCCTGGCTGCCAGGTCCTCCTGCTGCTGTGGCTGAGGAGCTGGCTCTGGTGGTGGATGCTGCCTCCTGCGTCTCCTGCTAGGCTGAGCGTACGCTGGCTGTGGAGCCTGGGGTGCCTCGGTCTCTGCCTCACGAACTGTCTCGGGCGCTGCTTCTGTATCAGCCCCATGCTCTCCAATGCTCGCGCCATAGTGCGAGATGGAGGTAAAGCGGTCAAGGTGGAGACAGTGCGGGCTGTGAGGATCCTGTATGATCGGGCCAGGCGGGTGATGAAGTATCCCCGGCCCAATGGACTGCTAGCGGAGGCACCCGTCGAGCGGGTGGATAAGGCAACAGCTAAGGCAAAGGGAAGGTGAAGAAACCTGGAGGGATCGAGGAGGACCCATAAATAGGTCATGTCGTCACCCGACACCTTCTCGCCCCCCTCTCGATGCATGATGGAGGTGGAGACGATACGATGCATGAGGCGGTGGAGTGGGTCTCGAAGGTGGCTCTCCCGGGAGGTCCCTGCCTCGTAAATGACGTTGGACAGTGGTGCCCAAACCTCCATGTTGGCAGGCCTCTCCGGCTGCCCCTGGATACATGCGTCAAAGAACTGGGGAAAATGGTGGTGCTGAAAATCCGCCTCCATATATATCCCAGTGTGCCTCGCGAACTCCCGAAGACTGCACTCCCTATGCACGCCCCCCAGCCTGAATCGAATCAACCTCGCCCGTGGGTCTGTCGCCCTCGGTGTGTACTCAATCGTCGAAAGGAACTCCAGGAGGAGCTCCGTGTACACAACATCCTCGACTGTGGCCATGAGCCTGTCCCAGCCCCGGCAAGCAAAAGACGCATCCCCATGGGTCCAGAACTGAAGGAAGTCGTGGTCTAGTCTGAACATGATCTGCACAAACAAATTTTTTTTTGCAAAATAAGTCCTTTTCTTCCCCACCGCACCGCGGCGCGGCGCGCCGTGCAACTGTTTCCAAAATCCAAACTCAAAATCGAGTTTTAACCTGCTAAAATTCAATCCAAACACACCACAAGGTAGCCTAGGTGCCGACTAACTCATCTAGGGTATCTATTTGGCAAAACAAACACCCTATGAGTCAGCATTGGCGATTTCTAAGTTTTGAACCTTTTGAAAAAATCACTCAAATTAACTATCTAATCACTAGTTTAAACGAGTAATAGCTAGTTAGAATGACTTAAGAGATAAGCTTTTTTGAATTCAAATCAAGATAAACCTTTATCTTAATTATTCAAACTATAATTATCTTTTATATATATATATATATATATATATATATATATATATATATATATATATATATATATATATATATATATATATATATATATATATATATATGTATGTATATACTATATAGAGATCGAAATCTATATATTTCCATATATATATTTCGATGGTCACTACACTCACTCAAACTGCCACTTACTCAACTATTGAATAATTACAGTTTTAGTCCCTGCACCTTTAATTAATTAAATTAATCACCAAATTAAATCCAAATAATTCCAGATTAATTTCTAATTAATTAATATAGTTTCTAATCAATATATTATCACTTTAATATATTAATAAACCATTTATTTAATTTCTATTGATTTATTAATCACACAATAAATCAATCTTTCTCTCTACTGAACTTTCTACCAAACCTCCAGCTATGAGGGCAACCCAAATGGACTATGCTACTATTAATTAAGTAAATACTAATTATTAGTCATGGCTTAGACACCTAATCCAACATTGTTAAGCGATGATTTTATGTGATGGACCGTGTGATATTTTTGGGGAACTCGCTAAGCTTTGTGCTTACCCTTTCACCCTAACTATTTTCAGGAAATTGCTGGCCTGAGCTTGGAGCACGGCGTGACTGTATCGCATCTGAGGATTTCAATGACTAAGTATTACGCTGGATAATGTTTGTAAACGTTTTGATAAATACAATTTGTAATGTTTAAATACAATTTTTAATTTAGATGTTTTTTAATTGGTAACCGTTTTATGTATTTGAACCATTTTTAAAAGAAAATTTTTATTATGGAATTTGGAATGTTACATGTATATGGTAAATAGTGCTTCGGTGGAAAACGCTTTGATGGTACCAATATACTTTCTTATATGAAACTAACAAATTTTTTCTAGTCATATCTAACCTTGAAAAAAAGCGACATTATATAATTGAATGGTTGAATGATAAATACACTTACACAAAAACACCATATGCATGCTATATCATGGTGTCTAGGCCCAATATATGCACCTATTCCATCACACATCCAAAACTTATCCCAAAGGATTAAAAACCTACAAATATTCAAAGATAAAGCAACTTTTCAACTAGTACAGGGACTGAAAAGTCTTCATGAGGGATTTCCCATCCCTTATGAATGGGAGAAGCCCAATGGTCTGACGATTTAATCGTAAATGAGTATTCTTGATGCCACAAAAATTCATACGAGAAATAAATGTACATCCTTTGCCCAATCCTGTAAAGAGTAATCATCAACATACACATGAAAAATCAAGAAAGAAAGGAGTAGCGAGTACAAAGGTGGCTTCAGATAGCTGACACGTCGCAGTCGTTGATGCGGTCAAAAGTCAAAAATAAAAGCCTTACAGTCCACTAGCAGCGATAAGTAAGGGTCTAATCAAGGAGTTCATGGTTGGCACTTTGTGTCTATAATAAAACCGCGCTATAGTGTCACTCTATAGTCGGTGAATATCAATACACTTGATCCCAAAATCAACTCAAACTTCTAAATCACAAAACAAACTCAAATCTACGCACGAATAATAAATCAAACATCAATGAACCAAAACAACTTATGCAACTATAAATCAAATCTAAAAATTAGATTTATGCTCAAACTCGCACGAGAATCAATCAAACGCCAACAATAACTAAAAGTCAACTTTTCTCATAAAATAGATCAAAAGACAATCGTTCATAACAAATATGAAATCAGAGCCGAATGCTTACTAAAATCAGAAACTAAAAAGACATTGTGATCGACGGAGTTCTACTATCAGAAACCTCGAAACACACAAGAGCAATTACTAACTAATATTGAAATAAAAATCAAATCGAACCAACTATGAATATAAACTAAAATGCTATGAAATTCTGAGTCAAAGAAGCTAGAGTTCCACTCTACGAGGCAATCTTCGCTCCCGAAATCTGACCTAGGAGCCTCTATTTATACTTGAGAAATTTGTATGTCCGCACCACATAGAAGCATTGTTCGCGCCTATCCCCATCACATGGAGCTATTATCCGTGCCGCGAGTGTGTCTTTGGTCTTATCCTCGTTTTACATGACCAACGTCATCAAATTTGCAATATAAACCATGCATTTATACTAAAAACACATCCAAGCCACTTCACACTAAAGTGATCAATATTAGTAAATTAATAATGATAAATTAACTAAAACGCAACTCAATAACACATAAAATGTCTAACATTGTTAGGCGTTATCAAACACCCCATACTTGTGTTTTGCTTGTCCCTAAGCAAATAGAGTTTTTAAGAATTTCTAACAAAGACTCAAACATTTTTGAAAATTCATAGTTTCAAAGTTTATTGCTATCTAAAAAGTTAGGTAAAAACAATTTTTAGAAAAATGACCAAAATACCCTTTGGGAACTATGACTTTCTAGAGAACCCTTGATTATGAATTTTCTGTTTACAACCTTGCAAACTTACCCATTCAGATTCTAAAGGTCGTTAAGGATATTTCCTTGACTTTCTATGTTGTCTGTGTAGCGAGCTTTCAACAACACTATATCAGACCAGTTGATCTTAGGTAGTGAGGTGCATAAATGCCTTAAGACCACCCGTTTCAGGTTTACCGGCTCAAACAAAAAATGCCACTGATTTGAATTCCCTTCCTGGATCCCAATCTTAAGATATTTTAAGTAAGCTATTTTCTAACTTTTCAGACCACTTAACTTATTTTAACTAAACTAGCATCTCATAACTAAACAGTATTCTTTGAAAAATACCATAATGCTAAAGAAATTCAAAACCATTCGTTTCAGAGTTACAACTTCTCGAAAACTTTTTAGAAAAATGCTAATATGTTGTAAATTTTGAACTTTTCGCAAAAATTTCTAACACTACACTATTATCTTTTTCGACTGTCCCACCCCACACTTAAAACCATACAACATCCCCGTTGTATAAAAGAAAATATTAAAATAAAGGGAGAAAAAGATTTACCCCCAGGATGACAAAAAACTTGACTGTCGGGAAGAATTTGTAAGCTCAGGTTGTCATTCATACTATTGTTGATGCAATTCCATGAGTTACGCGCAACAGTAAACACGCTGGCATAAGACAAGTGTAACGGACTGTGAGCCCACACTTGCGTTATGCAAACTCCTGTGGTTAGTGTAGGTCCTGAACAATCCTAGATCTAAGCACGATATCAATCAAATCAAGAACACAAGGAGAACTGTTCTTCAATGCACACTTTATATTGATAAAGCCAGGTACATAAGAACGTAAGTTTCTTGAACACTATGATTTCTCTATACAAGCTCTATGCTCCAAAACAACTAACTAGCCTAATGAAGGCTAAACAAGGATATATATACCTACGCTACATACCAGCCGAAAACCCAAGCCCACAGACTTGTCGGACCGAAAACGCCAGACCAGGCCCACCGAAAACCCTTGGTTTTCGGTCATCACGACCGAAATCCAGGGGGATTTTTGTCCCTGGCTGAAATCCATAAACAACCCTTAAACATTGAATATTTGCTATTTTAGTCCCTATTAAATTCAAAGATTGAACCACTAAAATAATTCCTAACAATCTCTCCCTTGGTTTAATGCTTTCATTTAATCTTCAGGCTTCACTTGGACTTGACCTCGGTTGAGCACTGCAGCAACATTCTAACAATCTCCCCCTTTTCGTGTGACAGGTGTAGATGTTAATAACATTCAGCACATTGCAGAGACAACTTCATATTCGGTATCAGACTATCTTCAGATTTAACTTTGAACGCACATTGGGTACGGGCTTCAGCATAGGACTATGAGATCACGACATCCAGCTTTAGGTTTGACTTTGGCCTTGACTGGAGTCTGAATCTCTACTTCTTTTCTTGATCACATATAGGTGTAGATGTAGTAACAAATTGACTGAGGAGGAATTCAAGCAGCTTGTCACATGGAATTAAGCTTCACTTTCTTCGGGAACAGGATATTCGTGTTGAAACTTTTGATATTCACTTTTAGCTGGCGCTTCTCGATACGAACTTTGGCCTCAAATCTTGTGGGTCACAGAGTCATAAACTCTCACCACAATTGTTCAAGGACTCGGCCTTGGCTCAGAATGAGACTTCTCGAAGTATCTGTGTGAACCCGAAGGAACGCACCGCGTTTGTTTGAGTATCGGTGAACTACTCGTGGTTGTTTTGATTTTGGCCCCTGCATATCCTTGATCAAAGATCTCAATGCAGTTGACAAGTCAACAAGTTGACTTGGCTCTTGGCGAGACGTTTAATGGTATCCAAACTCTGCGGAGTTTACCACCCTTGTGCCAATTTGAGTCCGGTGGAGTTGTCGGGGTCTCACAGCTATTATGGTAAACAACAGTGATCACTCACCTAGAATTTTGATGTTTCATCAATGTAAGGTAAAGTCACATTGAGTCACAAACATCTTTATTAGAAGAAGATTAGGGTCAAGAGTGGTATAAGCGTGTAATATGTCTTGGTTACTAGGCATACTCATCGGCTAGACTTTCGAATAGTCATCAATGTATGGTTTGTCACACTGAATCATCCAACTCTTGAATTTAGAAGCTTTGTAGGTAAGAATGGTTGTTGATGCCTCACATCTACTACTTGTGTTGTAGCAGAGATCACAGGCATAAAGTTTCGAAATATCATCACCATTTTTTTTAAAGTGGTGAGTCGTCTATTTCTTACAGCAGAAGGATAGAGGTGGTTGAGAGTGGATTGGTGCGTGTGATAGATTACGGTATGCAATCTAACCATTGGCACAAACTTTTTAACTCTCGACTCTAAGTGGCTTTACTCAAAGTGACTAGAAGTTTGTATTGCAGAAGAAACCTTTAGATTTGGTTGAGTGGCTTTACTCAAAGTGTCTAGAAGTTTGTGTTGCAGAAGAAACCTTTAGATTTGGTTGAGAAATGTTGTCAGTGCTTCAAACTTACTATGGTGTAACAGTAAGAATCACTAGCACTTAAGTGTTACCTCAGCAGTGAGTGATATTACTCGGTGCGTCGTCGGTAGATAATAGGCATAAATGGATTGGTTGGTATTATGTGAATGGTGGTATGGTAGGATGTTTGTAGTTAATAAGCTAAAAAACATATTTTTGAATTTTTTTAAATTTTCTTAAAGTAAAGACATAATGAAAAAGAAAAATATTTTTGGAATTCTTTAAGAGGTTTGTAAATATTTTTTTAAGAGATTTTTAATTTTTGTTTTGTTTTAATTCTCCCCTAAATTTGTGCATGGGAAAGAATTTTGAAAACGAAGAACCATGAACAAATTTAACTAAACAAAAATAGTATACGATATTTACATAACTGATTTAACTATCATCGAAGTGTATCATTTTTAAAGATCGGAACGAAGTTACGTTTTCAAATCTCAACACACCGTTAGGTACGATCCCCACGTGATCCTTCCTCTCTCCCTCCTAAAACAGACACATACTCTCCATAAATGATTTGAATCTCGTTCATTAGAGAGATGTCTCCAGTCATGTGTCTGGAACAACCACTATCAACAAACTAAAGTCTGGTGATATTCTTCCATAGCTGCTCCTGCACAAGATGCTGGCTTAATTGGTTTGTGGAACCCAGTCCATCTTGAAACTGGGTTGGCAATCATTATCCACACTCTTGATTCTTTCCCATGACATATCTTGTTTATCTATTAAAAATGAAAAATTAGCAGGATTATGTGATGAATTGGAAACAAGGCCTTTGGGTACCTATCGGTAGTTTGGTTTGGGTCTTTTGTTGTTTGACCGGATGGGTGTATCAACGTTTGATTTCGAAGCAACACTCCCCTTTGACTTGTGCTTATTTTGCCAGTGAGAGCCAGAGGACGACCCTTGAGATGACTTTGATCTCACCGACTTCGATTTGACAGAGTCATCTCTCGAATCGCTCTTCTTGTCCTTGAGGCCTGCTTCTTGGCCTTGGCACCATTCCAGTTGCCATCGCATGAGCGTGATTTTCTTTTGCAAGAACTCCTTCTTGATACATTCTGCCAGCATTGTGCGTAGAAGGGAATATATGGATGATATTGACAATTCCTAGCGATGTGACCTGCAATCCTACAATTGAAACATGTTTGTCTTTTCAAGTAAATGAGATTGTGACGTGGCCCTTGCCCTTTTAAATCTATTAGGGAGTTGCAACAAGTACAAGCACAATCACATTCAGTGGGACTTGGTCTTGGCCCTGAAGGAACTTCCCCTTCCTTCACAAACTTTAGTGGCTTGAATTTTTTAGCATTTTGATTTTTAGAGTTCAAAACAACACCACAAGTTTTAGGACGATTAGTAGAGCTTGTAGCAGCACCATCACAGCCAGCAGTTTCAGTGCCTTGGCCCACACGAACATCAGAAGTGCCTGTAGATGAGATGTTAGAAAAGCTCTTTTCAGAATCAGACATGTCATTATCTTCTTCGTTTTTATCTACACACTAAACAGAAACATCGATATTGTTTATCTCAATCTTCTCATTCTGGCTGGATTTTTCAGGTAAAAATATTTCATTTAAATCGAGGGATGGGTACGATTATAATTAAATGGAGGTGGAACACTTTTGTACCCAATACACTGGTTCTCATTCCATTTTAGCTGAGATTCGATTATCGATTCGACTATCGTGCTTGACCCTTCGATTTTTTTGAAAATAAAAGTAGTATTTTGAATTTTAGCTTTAAAGAGTCACGCTCGGCAGTCAATTTGACAATATCTTCGTTAGCAAATCTAAGATGACAACTCTTTGTGTTGTATTCTTCTTGTAATTTATCAAAATCGCTCTTTTTAGATTCTAATGCTTCTTGGAGACGTTTCAGTTTCTTTTTAAAATTGTAGACAAGATTTTCAAGTTCAAATATCTCTCTAACTAAATCATCGTTGTGTTTTCGAAGTTTGGCAATTATCTTTTCGCAATCAGGAGTGCATGCTTTTTCGCAAACGTCTTCTGTCGTGGTAGCCATTTAAAGGTTTAAGTTGACCGATAAGCCTTTAAAATGCCAAAATGTTGACATCTATTTTGACCGAAATCCCTCTTATCGAAAACACCAACACCGAACACACCGCCTTGACCGAAAACAGGTAAAATATTGACAGAAATCTTCAAATCTGACCAAAATCGCCAAAAAGCACCGAAATCGCCAAAACCATAATGTTTTACTGAAAACTCGAGATGGGCTGACCAAAATCACTATTGGGCTGCTGACCGAAAACGCCAAACCCTAGCCGAAATCACTGCAGCCGCAACCGAAATCACTAAGTAGACCGAAATCTTCCAGATCTGACTGAAAACGCCCAGAAAACAAAAACTCTGTTTTTGAGGATTTTTGGCTTGAAGGTGCCAAGAACACGAAGAACACTTCGAATAGAAACACCCAAAAATGATCAAAACGGTTCAAAATCGCCCAAAAACGTCAAAAAACATCAAAATCTCCATGATCCAAGCAAAGGAAACGATGAGATTAATACTAAAACGCCCAAAAACACGAGGTTTTGAAGGCTCTGATACCAATTGTAGGTCCCAAACAATCCTAGATCTAAGCACGGTATCAATCAAATCAAGAACACGAGGAGAACTGTTCCTTAATGCACACTTTATATTGATAAAGTCGGGTACATAAGAACGTAGGTTGCTTGAACACTATGATTTCTCTATACAAGCTCTATGCTCCAAAACAACCAACTAGCCTAATGAAGGCTAAACAAGGATATATATATATATATATATATATATATATATATATATATATATATATATATATATATATATATATATATATATATATATATATATATATATATATATATATATATATATATATATATATATATATATATATATATATATATATATACCTACGCTACATACCAGCCGAAAACCCAAGCCCATGGACTTGTCGGACGGAAAACGCCAGACCAGGACTATCGAAAACCCTTGGTCTTCGATCATCACGACCGAATTCCAGGGTGGCCGAAATCCCAGAAACAGCCTTTAAACATTGAATATTTGCTATTTTAGTCCCTATTAAATGCAAAGATTAAACCACTAAAATAATTCCTAACAATTGGGATACTCAGTCATACAGTTGGATCACATATTAACACATAAACAAACACATTAAAAGCTAAATGCAATATACGAGATTGAAGTTAAAAAGATTGAGTTCTTTGCTGAATGTACGGTTCTGTGTTGCTAACAAGCGATGGTAGTGACGCGAAGCCATGCTGACTTTAGTATCCATTGATCAAAGTTGGAAAGACGCGATGCCATATGAAGTGGTCGACGTCGCGAATTTCCTTGATCAAATTCCCAATTATATTCAACCGTTCCACACTTGGGACATACTCTATCAAGCTCAGCGATGATTAACCTCAGTGATATTTCAACCAGATAAAAATAAGAAATAAAAATAAAATAATTAAAATACTTATTGAAAAATCGGGTTGCCTCCTGAAAGAGCTTCTTTGTTCCTGGTCTTTTAGCTGGACCTTCCTTCAATGGCTACGGTGGGTCGTACGCCTTCTGACTCTGTTGAACTTCATCCGTCACCATCCATTCCTTTACCCAGAATTCCTCCTGCTGCTGCCGTCCGGCTGCCGTTTTCTGATTTCTCTATATGAAAGCTTAGATGTTGTTTTAAACCTCCAAGCTCGATCTTTTCTCCAGTGTATCTGTAATACCACCGGCTTGATGCAGAGCGCATCCAGTGCCACCCCCAATGCTTGTCTCGTGATGTGCCTTTTATTCACCTACTGAGTGTTGTCTGCAATTTATGATTTCATCCTGCAACACAACCAGAAATTTTCCAATCTGATGGGATCAGAGAGCATAATCTTGGTATGCTCTCGGACATCGTCATCGATCGTGTTAATGTTATCCAATTTTCCACTCATTAATGGTTCACTAGTGGCAAGAAAACTGTGATTCTTGTTTTCAAATACCACATTGTCGTCATCTTCTTCGTCATCATCCCAAAGGTGGATCGGTGCCAAGAATGAGCTACTGGTAAAGTCTGGTGATGGTTTAGATTCATTCACCAGAGCAACTTGATTTTCAAAAATTTCATAATTTTCAAAAATTGTTGGGTAGGGGGTGGTATTGTCATCTACGAACCCCTCTTCAACAAAATTTTTAACCATCTCAGTGGTCTCGTGGTTTTCCCACAGTGTATGCTCAAAGATGATCAGTAGCCCAGCGAAAAACTGCTTAGTTGGGATGAAGTGAAACCTAGTTTAGAAGAAGCTGGAATTAGGAGAAATGAGAATGAGGACGAATGTAAAGCAAGGAGAAGAACGAATAAAAATATCAAACACCCCGAAAGGTATGCCGAATGTGTCAGCAATTGGGACATCGTATCCATGGCATATGCCTTAACTTTTGGGGAGTATATTAATTCGAAAAAGCCTCAAACGTATAAGGAGGTTGTTGAGAGTAAGCACACAACTACATGGTTGATGATGATGAACGAAGAGATGCAATATCTTAAAAAGACAACACGTGGGATCTTGTTTCACTACCGGGAAGGGGGATAAACCAATGGGATACAAATGGATCTTTAAGAGAAAAGAAGGAATTTCAGGTGTAGAGCCTACAAGTTTCAAAGAGAGGTTTGTGGCAAAAGTTTTTTCACAAAAAAAGGAATCGATTATCACAAGGTGTTCTCACCAGTCGTGAAGCACAAAACGATTCGGGTTCTTTTGGCTATCATGAGTGCATTCCATCTAGGGCTTAAATAGCTAGATGTGAAGAATGCATTTATCCATAGCAGCCACAAATAAAATATCTACATGTCACAATCGGACGGGGTTCTAGACTCGAAAGATGATCATGTATGTTTGCTAAAGAAATCTTCGTGTGGTTTGAAGCAGTCACCGAGGCAATGGTACAAGATTGATTCATTTATGATCTCGCATGGCTTTGACTAAAACATATTCAACAATTGCATATACTCTAAATAAGTGTCTAAAGTTTCCTTTGTATACTTGTTACTATGTGTTTATGACATCCTCATTGCGGCCAAGGACATAGCCATAATCAAAACCGTAACAGTGCTCCTAGAAAGTGAGTTTGAGAAGGATTTGGGCGCAACAAAGAAGATACTTCTAGAGGAACAAGAAGGTGGGGATTTTATACGTTTCTCAATAGAGTTACATTGAGAAAGTCCAAATTCGTTCCATTTTGATCAATCTAAAACATTTGGAACTCCTTTGGCGGCATACGTTAAGCATGAATGAAGTGTCATACCAATTATGAATGATGAAAAGGATTACATGAGTAGGGTTTCGTACTTTAGTGTTGTCGGAAGCCTCATGTATGCCATGGTTTGTACTAGGACAAATCTGGCTCATGTCGTTAGTGTGGTCAATAGGCTTATGAGCAATCTAGGGAAAGCTCACTTGGAAGCAGCCAAATTGATAATGTAGTACTTAATGGAAACGACAAACATATGTTTAATGTATGGTTCTAATACATAGAACCATAACTTGGTAGGATATGTAGACTCAGGCTATGGTGGTGATCTGGTGAAGCAAAGCCCACTCACATGTTGCATATTTTTCTTATTCGGATGTGTTATGAGTTGGAAGTCAACATTACAAGTTACTGTTGCTTTGTCTACAACCGAAGTGGAGTGCATGTCTTTGACCTAAGGGATTAAGGAATGTGTATGGTTGTATGGTCTTGTTCAGAGTCTTGGTTTGAAAGTGGAGAATCCAACTCTATTATGTAATAGTCAAAGTGCTTTGCATCTTGAGAAAAATCAAGTCTATCATGAGAAGACAAAACATATTGATGTTTAGTTGAACTTCATCCAAGGATTTTTTTTTGAGGAATGGAGGTTTTCTATTCAAAAGATTGATACCATGGAGAATCCAACGGATATGTTGACAAATTCGTTGTACTTAGACATGTTTAGGCATTGCTTGGACTTGGTTGATGTTCGTACAGGTTAAGTCCCTTTGGGGCGAAGAGTTAGGAGGTAGAGGAAGTTCTTGGTTTCATGAGGAGAATGAGGAATGCTCAAATTAAGGAAGAGATTGTTAAATATAACTTGAGATTCATGGCTTCGGTTGGATACGAGGCAAAGCTGTTCATACAAGGAAAAGTTAAGCATGTCAGGCGAAGCTTCATCAACAGGCGAAGGCTGCTGATGACATCAGATGAGAAGCTTCTTATCTGGAGTGGTTGAATCAGGAGTCAAGTTATTATTTGATGTGAAGTATCTGGAGATAAGTCATTTCTTTATCTTTTACGTGTGAAACTCTAAGGGTGGGGATGGGGTCAAGGATTGGTCTTATTGGAGTTGCTCCATTTTTATTTTGTAATTTATATTAAAGCCTTTTTGTTTTGCACTTGTCTTAGCTTCTTGATAAGCGTAGTGCGTGTTTTTATATATTTCGTAGTTTCCACAAAAAATGATAACTTTATTGTAGTTTTGAAATATTAGTTTACGTAGAATGAGAAGTGCTTCGCTAGTATTTTAGTGAAGAATCAAAACTCTACAAACCCCTAATAATTAACGATTACAAAAACTATCTAGATGCCGCCTAAAACATTCTAGTTATGTTAAATGATTTTAGAATTAATGTGGATATAAATCTAATGTTTGAAGAAAGCTTGTACTAATAATCCAAAATAAAAAGATAATAATACTATTACATTATACGATAACATCAGATAAATAACAGAATGGGTGTTGTAAAGGAGAAGACATGGGCTGCACTAATTGCATTATATAATAAAAAGTCAAATGACTGCCTCTCGTGCCCAATTATGCTCATCCACAAATTCGGAAAACTGCCCTTAAAAACTTATTATTGATCATCGTGATTTAAAATTATCATTTTTAAGATATACAAACAATGTTTTACTTATCAGGCTACATTGAGATTTATCAATCAATTTATTTTATAAGTTTACTAGACGCATTTACCATATGATTGATGAACCTGATGTTTTCCCTCTCGAAAATTTAAGATGGTGAATTTGAGAAAACACATAGAGTCATGGTAATATAAAAAGGGTTTGTTTTAGACCTCGTAGATTGAATTATTGGCAATAAAACGAAGGATCATCTAAAAGAGGCTATTGGAAAAGTTGTCATTTTATTGTGCTGAGTAGATGCCCTTAGTTATTCATACATAAATTTTGTAACTGTATTGTGGTAATGAATATTTCATTGGAGGGTATCAACTAGTGATGAACATGTCTTGACCATGGATGAATGCAGTGGATAAAGCTATCCACAGATGGCAATGGTTCAGACTACCTAGTAAGTATATGGTGGTAAGACGATGGAGTATAGTTGGGTGTAATGAATGTGATAACCGGCCTATTTAGATAATGAACTGAGGACAGATGCAAATAATATGAAATTATTGTTGATAACTTTGTCGTAACTACATGAATAATACAGTATGGGAGTTGTGTTGGATAGTCAAGTATGGCCCAAATGGCCGTAAATACACGAATGTGGTTAGGTGGTCAAATATTTTATGGAGCAGCAAGTGGTTCCTTTCTCCTTATGTGTGACAGTGTTATCATGAGGGTGTAGCCTTTATGGCTAGTGGTTTTATAAGCCTTCATGGCTTGTGATGTATTAAATATAATGGGAATGTGGAAGACCTTGTATAGTATTGAGGAAGGGTTGAGAATGTAATACATTGGAATGCGAAATTGATGTAGAGAGCGTTTACGGATGGTGTATATTCTGATTGGCTAGGTGAGTCGTTATTGTTGTTGTTGATTACCCTAGTAGGGGATGATAATCTAATGATTGATGGTGTGTTAATGGCAGTCGTGCTCGAAAGGATGATTTTAACTTGAAAGATTGTAGTACGGGCTTATGTAGCTGTGGCAATTGAGCCTTTGTGGCCATGTTGTCAATTCTATAGTTATATACCATCAGTGATGTTAACCATTGAACCTGCGCAATTATATATTACTGGTGGCCCTAATTAATGGGCCTATGCCGATCAATTACTACTATTGATTATATACTATAGGGCTTAAATGTTTGTTTTGTTATATTACTACTTGTGAGAGTACGGTGAGCCTTTGTAGTTTGAGACCGATGGAATAAACGAGCAAATGGGTTGGATGAATGACTTAAATGTATTAGTAATAGACTGATTGATTAAGTGCATATCAGGATGAAATGAATATTGTTTTAACAGTTTACGTACGTGTTTAGTGACTAGTGGGTAGTGACTCGTCGCAGTCGCCGATGCGGTCAAAAATACTAGATTTAACCTTAAAGCTCACTAGCTAGCGGCAAGTAAGGGTCGAACCGTAGAGTCAGTGGTTGGCGCTCTGTGTCGATAAACCGATATACAGTGTCACTCTATAGACGGCGGATCAATAACACGTGGAAACAAACCAGAAACCAAATAAAGCGAAATAATAAACTCAGATCTGATTACAGATCGCGAAAACAACAGAAACCGAATGATTACTTGTAAAAACTAAAATCAAATCAACTGTTAGGAATTATTTTAGTGGTTTAATTTTTGCATTTAATTGGGACTAAAATAGAAAATATGGGCTGATTTGGGTTTTCGGCCCGGGACGAAAACCCTTGGGTTTTCGGTTGTGTTGACCGAAATCCAAGGGGATTTTGGTTAGGCCTGGTTGGTTTTCGGTGGGCTTGTCTGTTGGGCTTAGGGTTTCTAGGTCATAGGTATATAAGGTTGTAGCCGTCATCTTTGAGGGTGACGAGTGAGAGTGATTGCTTTGGGATTTGTGCAACTTAGAAAGAGAATATTCTTGTGTGCAATCATCATCTTATGTACCTGACTTTCTTCTAGTAAAATGTGCATTAAAGGTTGGTAAATCTCCTCGTTCTTCGTGTTTTGATTGATTACACGTTTAGGTTTCCACACCAAACATGTTTGTGATTGATATCATTATTAGATTTGTAGATTTTGGGACTTACAATTGGTATCAGAGCCTCAAAACCTTGTGTTTTGGTATCAATCTTTTCAAAACCGTTGCTTAGATCTTGGTGTTCTTGGAGATTTTTGGGTATTTTGGACTGTTTTGATCGATATTGGCTGTTTGTGTTCTTGGCGTTCTTCATTGATGTTGGTAAAATTGAGTTTTTGATCTTCAAAACTCAATTTTTTCAGCAAAAAACAATGTTTTTGGATCTGAGTGGGGTTTTCGATCAGATCTAAGGATTTCGGTGGCGGCGCTGATGATTTCGGTCAGGGTTTAGTCGATTTCGGTTAGGGTTTGGGATTTCGGTCCGTTTCTCTGGGCACTAGGTCAGTCCAATAGCGTTTTCGGTGTACTTTAGGGTTTGTAGAAGGTTCTCAGTCAAATCCTTGGACCAACTCCGTTTTCGGTCAAACAAGGTGGTGTTCGGCTTAGGATTTCGGTCCAAAATATTTTTTTGGCACTTTTCGATCAAGACTTTAATTTTTCGCATTTTTAATGGAGTTGACTACCACTATGCATTCAGATCTCGGTTCCATCATGGGTACAGTAACCCGCATTCCACGATTGTTAAATGCTGAAGGGTTTTCGGAATGGAAATTCTAATTCGAAAAATACATGAAAATGAAAGACAACAAAATATGGAGAAGCATAGTGAGAGGCCGAGTTAGAATTACAACTACTCTTGAAAATGGTGCCGTGATTGAAAAGGCACAAGAAACTTTCACTGATGAAGACTTTGAATTAACTGAAAATGATGATCGAGTTCTTGCCACTCTCACGATGGCTTTATCCCCAGATATTGCTCAAGGATTCAGAGAATACATGTCTGCTAAGGCCTTATGGGAAGCACTGATCGAAGTGTGTGAGGGCAACGAGGACATGAAGCAGAGTAGACAAGATATTCTTCGACAAAAGTTCAACATGTTTAATCACGTGCTTGGGGAGACTTTGGAAATTCAATTGCAGCGTTTTACCACACTCAATACCGAGATGAGTACCGCTGGAATTGTGTTGTCCAAATCTGAAATTAACAAGAAACTGTTGAACTCCCTTCCCAGAAATTGAGACATGAATGTGTCGGTGATTAAGAAAACTAAGAATCTGGATATTCTGTCTCTTGCTGAAGCTATGGCTATCATCAAAGCTTGTGATATGGATGATAAGCAAAGGGAAATAAATCATGTCAACTCCTACCAATCTGTCAACCTGGGAGCATCTACTAATACTGATTTTTCTGCCCTTCCTGCACAACATGCTCCTTCTTCCTCCAGTTTACCAAAGGCAGCTCCAACTCCTACGGCTCCTAGCCCTGTTTCTCAATCAACTTCTTCAGTTCCAGTTGTTCCCAAGGGAGCTGAAGAAAATTTGTCTATGATGGCTGGACTTATGAAATATTACAATGCTCTCATTGCTGGCGAGCTGGTTCAGCCATTCATGATTGAAGATCTTAATCAGATTCATCCTGGCGATGTTGAGGAAATGGACATTTCCTGGCATATTGCTATGGCAGTATTCAGGGTGAAAATGTTTACTCAACGGACGGGAAGAAACAACTCGGGTGCCAATGGAGACAAGAAGGTGGGATTTAACAAGACCAAGCTTCGGTGCTACAACTGTCACGAGCCAGGACATTTTGCTCGTGAGTGCACCAAGCCTAGAGTGGAGAATGCAAACACTGAAAGGAATCTGGTGCCGACTAGAACAATATGAAGCTCCTCAAAATAATGATAGGGCCATGGTGGTACAGTAGTTCACATGGGAAGATCAAATGCAGGCCCTGAACTTAACTGAAGAAGGAGGAGCTCATCTTGCCCAGATCGAAGCTGATGAGGATGTTGATCATGCTGAGGAGGAAATGATGAACTTGCAATTTGCTTTTATGGTATCCTCCACTCCCGCCATGAAAGAGGTTAGTGAAGTTTCTTACTCTAAATCTTGTGTCGATATTATTGCCAAATATCGTGAACATAATGATCGTTTAGTTAAAGAAGTATTTGATCTTACGAACAATGTCTATAACGCTAGAAAGAAAATAAAACCCCTTCAAGAAAAACTAAACACCAAAACATCTGATTTTAAGAAATTGCAAGAAGATCACAATACAATAAGCAATCGATATCTTTATGCTAAAAAGGAAATTGTCGACTAACTGCTGAACTTGATGCATTGAAATCAAAATTTCAAGATGTTGAATTCAACTTTAGAAAATTTGATGTGTCAAGTGAGGTAGTTGAGTAGATAATTGAACATCAAACTAAATGGACAAATAAAAATGGTGAAGGTCTGGGGTACAAAACTGTCCCACCTCAGTTTAATCATAACTATACCCCACCCCTTGAGACCAAAGAGTTTGAGCAACCACTGTATCCTGTTCCGTTCAGAATGATAAATCTGGCACCGTTGAGAGTATTAAAATGAACTTTACTAATGCCTCTACCTCAAGTGCAGATACAGTGAATGAGAAGGATGAAACCAAGGAGAACAAGGCTGATTCTGTTTTTAATTCTGATAAAATTTGTTCTAAGACTAGTATTCCTGTTTTAAATGCTTTTGTGAAACAAAATTCTAAGCATGTTAAGCCTTTAAAAACTTGTGGTGATATTAATTTTCAAAAATGTAGGCCCAAGAATTCTGCTAAAAATGTTGTTACGTGCGTGTGTGATTGTGGAAAAATTATGAATGCCTCCTTGAAAAGACAAACATGTTTCAACTGTGAAACTGTTGGTCATATTGCCAGAAATTGTCCCCGATATTTGTATGCTCAACATCATGAACAGTTTTGGCAAAACGTGCCAAAAGGGAGATCTTATAAAAGAAAACCCTCGAGGTCACGTTGTCGAAACAAAAATCGAAATATTTCTAAGGACAAGACAAAGACTGCCAATGACAAAAGGACTGACTCGAATAGTAGTCCTGTTTCAAAATCAAATGCAATTGTTCCCATCTGGTCTAAAGACAAAAGATTTAAATCAAATTACAGATGGGTTCCTAAAGGCAGTATTTCAAAATCTTCTGAAATTTCACCATTAATTGACAAGCGTGATATGAGCTTAGAACCTATTTCCTATATCAATAGTAAGGGCCAACCCAGTTTCCGAATGGACTGGGTCCCTAAATCTAATTAATCCCGCAACTTGTGCAGGAACTGCTATGGATGAATATCATCAGACCCTGGTATGTTGATAGTGGCTGTTCCATGCACATGACAGGAGACATGTCCCAGTTAAACGACATTGAAAACTTTAACGGTGGATGTGTTTCCTTCACGGGAGGAGAAAGAGGAAAGATCACTCAGAAGGGAACCATTTCTAATGGCATGTTGAAATTCGAGAATTTGAACTTTGTACCCGAGCTTAAGCACAGTCTGCTGAGCGTTTCACAAATTTGAGACAAAGGTTTTTCAACCCATTTTACAAAGAAAGAATGTCTAATTTTGAAACCCGGTGTTGTAATTCCTAAGGAGTGGATTCTTGTCAGATCTGAACGCAAAAGCAACGCATACATCATTGACATGAAAGACAACACTCCTGAAAACATCGCTTGCCTGTTCTCAAAAGCTTCTGAACAGAATGCCATGTTATGGCATCGTCGTCTTGGTCACGCCAATGCAAAGAATTTGAATCGTCTCGCCAAAAACGATCTTGTCTGGGGGCTTCATATCAAAGACTTCATCACGTTTGAAAAGTGTGTGGGAAAACATCAAAGAAAGCCACACAAGCCCAAATTGGTGAACACCATTGACTCGCTCCTTCAGCTTCTTCATATGGATCTTTTTGGACCTGTTACTGTTCTGAGTATTAACAAAAGTTCTTATTGCTTGGTTATTATTGATGACTACTCACGTTTTAATTGAGTTTTCTTTTTGAATCATAAGAATGAAAATGCAGAACTGGTCAAGAGATTCATCACCCTCATTAAAAATCAAACGAATAAGAAGGTGAAGGGAATTCGATGCGAAAATAGGACCTAGTTCAAGAACGCAGTGTTGGATCGATTCTGTGCAGATAAGGGAGTGCAGCGTTAGTACAGTGCTGCTCGTACACCTCAACAAAATGGTGTTACTCAGCACCGGAACAAAACATTAATTGATGTTGCACGTACCATGTTATGCGATTACAAGCTGCCAGTGTTCTTTTGGGCCGAAGCAATTAATACAGCTTGCTACGTTTAGAATCGGGTTATCATCAACAAGAACGACATGAAGACTCCGTATGAAATTCTTTACGGCCACAAATCGACAGTCGCTCACTTTTGTACCTTTGGATGTCCTTGCTCTCTTCTTCATCTTGAAGCGACTCCAAAGTTCAACTCAAAAGCTGATGACTGTTACTTTGTCGGATACGCCAGTCGCACAACTTATCGAGTCTACAATAAAGTTACCAAACAGATTGTAGAATCATTTGACATGCGCTGGCTAGAGGAGAATGAAACCGATGCTCGTGTTGGTCCTGACTGGTTGTTTAATTATGCTGAACTGTTTAAACCGTGTTATCTATTTTTTGATGTTTCAAGTACACAACCAGGTCCTAGTGGAATCAACAGGGATGATGATGAGGATATTCTTGCTGAACCTATCAGATCGTCTGTGATATTTGCTGATCCTATTATCTTGAATGGTGGTGCATCTCCTGATTCCACTGTAGTGACTAATGATGCTCTTGCTGATTCCTCAAGGATTGTTGACGAACCACCAGTTATTGAAGAGTCTGCTACTCCAGAAGGTTTTATCAATTCTGAACATGCCGATCTGTTCGGTTCTACTCTAATGGATTCTCTCTTTCCAGAATGAATTCCTGATGCGTATGTAGCCAGTACCTCCTACGACTTCAGAACATCTGATAGAGGTGCTTCAGGCTCAGGCAAAGTTGACAATATAACAAATCTTCCAGTCTCTTCTGCAACGCTCGAGCATGCCATTCCTTCAAGAGTACAGCACGATCACCCGATTGATAATGTTATTGGCTCTCTGGACGATGAGGTTCAAAGCAGAAGCCAGAGCGGTCATGTCAACGAGTGTCTCTACTCATGCTTTATTTCTCAAATCAAGCCGAAGAATGTGGAGATGGCTCTTATTGAACCAAGTTGGGTGGACGCCATGCATGAAGAGCTTAATCAGTTGGAAAAACTGAGCATTTGGCAGTTGGTGGAATTACCCGAGGGCAAAAAGTCTCTTGACACAATATGGGTATTTCACAATAAGCAGGTTGATTATGGAGTAATAGTGCGAAACAAGGCACGCCTGGTTGTCCGTGAATTTAGACAGATTGAAGGTCTTGACTACACAGAAGTGTATGCTCCGGTGGTGAGATTGGAGGCGATTCGGATCTTTCTTGCATATGCCTCATATATGAACTTTACTGTCTATCAGATAGACGTTAAGACAGCGTTCCTGTATGGTGAAGTGAAGGAGGAGATTTATGTTGATCAACCTCCGGGTTTTCTCAACTCCAAATTTCCTAACCACATCTACAAGTTGGATAAAGCTGTCTATGGTCTTCATTAAGCTCCCCGTGGATGGTATGCTACACTAACAGACCATTGTTACATCATGGTTATACTCGAGGCATGATTGATCAGACTCTGTTCATCAAGCGTGAAAAGTCAGACCAAATTTTTGTCTAGATTTATGTGGACGATATTATATTTGGTTCTACAAGCGAGGCGTTATGCAAAGAGTTCGAGCAAGTGATGAAGAAAAGGTTTGAAATGAGTTTGCTGGGTGAAACGACGATGTTCTTGTTGGGAATAACAAAACAATTTAGGCAGTTCCGACAAACGATAAACGATTTCGGCAAAACACGCGGAAATAAAATGGAGAATAACTGCAAACAAAACTGTAAACTTGGAACACAATATTTAACGTGGTTCACACGATCTGTCTGATCGGTTAATCCACGGGCGAACGAGAGAGAGAGGGTTTTATTATCACCAAGAAAATTACAATCATACAAGGCTAAACTGCACTTGTAGTCTGACCGCTCACAAGAAAAATAACTCACACTTTTGGCTGCCAACTGGACACTGCACAAAAGACTACTTGATTTATTCTCTGTATATCACTCAATTGATGTTTGTTCTGTGTGTTTGTTCATTGCACATGGCTTCTATTTATATAGATGATAAATAGCCGTTAATCAAGGAGGTGTATATTTTAATCAATATAAGAGCAAATCTCTCTTCTCCTTTTCTTGATCTTCCACTGAGTAATTGTTTCCACTAGCAATTGTTTCCACTAGCTTTAAGTCTTCATCAATTACCTAACAATCTCCCACTTGAAGGCTTAAACAATTCTGCCATCCAACTCTTTTAATGGTTTTCCAATCTCTCTCGTTCCTGCCATCCCTCCTTTTCAAACTTCTGGAAGGCCAGTTGAAGTCATACAAAACTTCAACTTGTCTGTGGTAACCACCTTGGTGAACATATCTACTGGATTCTTCGTTCCAAGGATTTTCTTCAGATTCAGAGTTCCATCATTGATTAACTCTCGAATGAAATGGTACCTCATCTGAATGTGTTTCGTTCTACTGTGAAACACCGGATTCTTTGCCAGGTGAACTGCACTCTGGTTGTCACAATGCAGTACACAATCCTCCTGTCGCATTCCAAGTTCTGATAGGAAGGTCTTTAACCATATAAGCTCTTTGGCTGCTTCTGCAATAGCCATGTACTCTGCTTCTGTGGTTGAAAGAGCAACACTCTTCTGTAACCTGGACATCCAACTGATTGCAGTACCTCCGATTGTGAACACATAACCTGTTGTGCTTTTACCCGAATCCGCACATCCACCCAAATCTGCATCGGCGAACCCTTCTAAGATCACTCCCTTTCTTTTGAAACATAGGACAACCTCAGCTGTTCCTTTCAAGTAGCGTAACAGCCACTTTACTCCCTCCCAATGCTCTCTTCCTGGATTTGACATGAACCTGCTCACTACTCCCACTGCATGAGCAATATCTGGTCTTGTGCATACCATTGCATACATCAAACTACCAACTGCAGATGCATAAGGAACTTTAGCCATCTGTTCTTTGTCTTCTTCCGTCTTTGGGGATTGCTTCTTTGAGAGTCTCAACTGACTTCCCAAAGGTGTACTTCTGGCCTTGGCATCTGCCATACTGAACTTTTCTAAAACTTTCTTGATGTATTTTGTTTGCGAAAGTTTTAATGTACCAGTAACTCTGTTCCTGGCTATGCTCATGCCCAATATCTGTTTAGCAGCCCCTAGGTCTTTCATCTCGAACTCTCTGGACAACTGCTTCTTAAGCTTGTTGATCTCTTGCATATCGGATCCAGCGATCAACATGTCATCAACATATAGTAATAGGATGATGTATGAGGAGCTAAATTTCTTCAAGTAACAAAAGTGATCCATCTCACATCTGCGATACTCACTCCTTTGCATGAAGCTATCAAACTTCAAGTACCACTGTCTTGGAGCTTGCTTCAATCCATACAGACTTTTCTTCAAATTGCACACCAGATTTTCCTTACCAACTGTGAGAAAACCTTCGGGTTGCACCATGTAGATGTCTTCTTCCAGGTTACCATGGAGAAAAGCTGTTTTCACATCTAGCTGCTCAAGATGGAGATCTTCAGAGGCAACAATACCCAAGACCATTCTGATTGTAGTCATCTTCACAACTGGAGAGAAGATCTCATTATAATCGACCCCTATTTTCTATTGGAACCCCTTGACCACTAATCGTGCCTTGTATCTTTTACTGCCATCAATCTCATCCTTTACCCGAAACACCCACTTGTTCTGCAGTGCTTTCTTCCCTGCTGGGAGCTTGACTAAGGACCAAGTCTGGTTCTTGTCAAGTGAGCTCAATTCGTCTTCCATAGCCTTCTTCCACTGTATGGAATCTTTCATCCTTAAGGCCTCTAGATAGGACTCAGGTTCACCATTCTCAGTCAACAACAAGTAATTAGCTGAAGGAGAATACCTAACTGGAGGTCTTCGTACTCTAGTAGATCTACGAACAGTAGGAGTTGAGGTTTCTGCATCATCTGCAACCCCGTCTTCAGAACTACTGTCATCTGTGCTCCCACTATCTCCATAAACATCAGAGCTTGCACTGCTTCCTGAACTTTCACCTATCTCTGGAGTACTGATAGGCTTCACAACGTCATCTTCAGATATTTCTTCAAACTCGACTTGACTTTCTGCTTTCTCTGGTGGCTTGTTCGTGCCTGAGCTCTCTGCAAGTTCATCTTTATATAGGATATTCTCGTTGAACACCACATCCCAGCTTCTGATAACCTTTTTATTATGGTTATCCCAGAAGCGGTACCCCATGTCATCCAACCCATAGCCTATAAAAGTGCATTTCCTTGCCTTTGCCTCTAGCTTGTCTCTCTCCGAGTCTTTAACTTTGACATAAGAGACACAACCGAAAACCTTCAAGTTTTTGAGAGAAATTTCACGACCTTGCCATTCCTCTTCTGGAATCTTGAACCCTATGGGGACTGAGGGTCCTCTGTTGATTAAATATGCCGCTATGTTGACCGTATCTGCCCAGAACATCTTGGGTAAACCTGCATGCAGTCTCATGCTTTTTGCCCTTTCGTTTAATGTTCGGTTCATCCTCTCAGCAACTCCATTCTGCTGAGGTGTCTCTGGAATAGTCTTCTGCATTCTGATTCCTTGGTCGGCATAGTAATCAACAAATTCTTTACTACTGTATTCGCCCCCATTGTCTGATCTGAAACACTTGATCTTCAATTCTGTTTCATTTTCCATAGTAGCTTTCCATTTCTTGAAAGTGCTGAAAACTTTAGACTTATGCTTTAAGAAATAAACTCAAACCTTCCTTGTGCAATTGTCGATAAACGTGACATAGTATCGGGATCCTCCCACTGAAGAAACTGAGGTGGGACCGTAGACATCTGAATGAACTAGCTCCAATTTCCCGGACTTGGGCTGATGACCAACCTTCTTGAAAGTAACTTTCTTCTGTTTGCCAAGAACACATGGCTCACAGAAATCGACTTTCACAGTCTTCAGCTATGGTATTCTTCCTTTGGAAACTAGCATCTTCATTCCATTCTCACTCATATGCCCAAGTCTTTGGTGCCATAGAGTGGATGCCCCAACTTCTTCAACAGCGTGTGCTTCGGCATCAGAAACTTCCACCATATAAAGTGTACCCCGCTTCTGTCCTCTAGCAACAACTAAATTCCCCTTTGTCACCTTCCACTGATGATCACCAAATGTAACATGGTGACCTTCATCATCAAGCTGCCCCACGGATATTAACATCCTCTTCAAGTCAGGAATGAACTTGACATTCTTCAAAGTCCAATCTGTTCCTAAAGTTGTCTTGAGGACCACATCCCCAACACCTGTAATATCCAGGCTCTTGTTGTCTGCTAGTCTGACCTTTCCTTTGTACTATCAGAAATTCTGCATTCCTTCTCTGGAATGACTAGCATGGAACGACGCACCAGAATCCATGATCCAGGATTCTGTTGAGTTTTCAACACAGCAAATGAGCGCATCATCTTCAGAATCTACTGCCATATTGACTTCCTTCTTGCCTTTGTCTGTCGAAGGCTTTGGGCACTGATTTCTGAAATGACCCTTCTCTTTGCAGTTCCAACAGGTAACATCAGTCCTGTTTTTCTGACCACCTCTCTTTCTCGACTTCGATCTTCCTCTACCACCGCCTCCTTTGTTGGACCTTCTTCCTCTGTCATCTGTACTTAGGAGACTACTGGAAGATTCTCCGGCACTCCGTCTTCGCACATCCTCTCCAAGGATTAAGTCGCGAATACCTTCGAATGACAGCTTAGCACCTCCGGCTGAACAGCTAACTGCTGTTACTGTACCGGACCAACTCTTAGGCAACGAAGATAATAAGAACAATGCCTGGACTTCGTCTTCGAATCCAATATCAACGGATATTAATCTTGATATTATTGAGTTGAATTCATTCACATGGTCTGTCACCGAGCTGCCTTCTTTCATCTTCAGATTCACCAACTGCCGAATCAAGAAAACCTTATTTGCCGCTGAAGGTTTTTCATACATATTAGACAGCGCATTTATCAGATTGAAGGTTGTCTTTACACTGATAATATTGTATGCTACATTCTTTGCCAATGATAACCTTATAACTCCAAGTGCCTGCCGATCTAATAAGTCTCATTCTTCCTGCGCCATCGTTTCAGGTTTTATTCCGAACAGTGGTAGGTGTAATTTTTTCTGGTAGCGATAATCTTCGATTTGCATTCTCCAAAATCCGAAATCGTGACCTTCGAATTTTTCGATCCTAACTTTCCCATCTTCAGCCATAGCTCTGAAAAACAATATTTTATAAGGCCAACCGAAAACCTCATTTCTGATGTGGAAGATCAGACTAAGCTACAACCACAGAGCATATGCGAGATACGACTTCCTTTAAACCCGGAGCTCTGATACCAGTTTGTTGGGAATAACAAAACAAGTTAGGCACTTCCGACAAACGATAAACGATTTCGGCAAAACACGCGGAAATAAAATGGAGAATAACTGCAAACAAAACTGTAAACTTGGAACACAATATTTAACGTGGTTCACACGATCTGTCTGATCGGCTAATCCACGGGCGAACGAGAGAGAGAGGGTTTTATTATCACCAAGAAAATTACAATCATACAAGGCTAAACTACACTTGTAGTCTGACCGCTCACAAGAAAAATAACTCACACTTTTGGCTGCCAACTGGACACTGCACAAAAGACTACTTGGTTTATTTTCTGTATATCACTCAATTGATGTTTGTTCTGTGTGTTTGTTCATTGCACATGGCTTCTATTTATATAGATGATAAATAGCCATTAATAAAGGAGGTGTATATTTTAATCAATATGAGAGCAAATCTATGTTCTCATTTTCTTGATCTTCCACTGAGTAATTGTTTCCACTAGCTTTTCACTAGCAATTGTTTCCACTAGCTATCTACTAGCTTTAAGTCTTCATCAATTACCTAACAGTTCTTGGGGTTGCAAGTAAAACAAAGCTCAACGGGTATTCTGCTTCATTAAATCAAGTATGTGGAAGACATTCTTGAGAAGTTTGGATTGAAGGATGCTAAAGATGCTAACACTCCGATGGCTGAGCGACCTCTGCTGATCTCAAACCCAGATGACCAATCTGTTGATCAAACGTATTATCGTTCAATGATTGGATCTCTGATGTATCTGACGACTAGCAGACTGGATATCGTGTTCGCAGTCTGCCAATATGCTCGACATTAGGCTAATCCTAAACTTTCTCATTTAACTACTGTTAAGCGGATCTTTTGATACCTTAAAGGGAGACCGAAATGGGGTCTCTGGTATCCTAAGAACTGTAAATTTGATCTGTATGCATTTTCAGACAGCAATTATGGAGGATGCTACATTGTCAGAAAGTCCACAAGCGCTGGATGTCAATTCTTCGGAGATAGGCTGATCTCTTGGCAATGCAAGAAGCAGCAGACCGTGTCAACCTCTAAGCCGAAGCTAAATATGTTGTTGTCTCGCCCTGTTGTTCTCAAGTTATTTAGATGCAGCATCAACTTCTTGATTATGGTTTGAATTTTCTCGATACTCTCATATTCTATGATATCTACTGGAAGGCCAGTTGAAGTCATACAAAACTTCAACTTGTCTGTGGTAACCACCTTGGTGAACATATCTACTGGATTCTTCGTTCCAAGGATTTTCTTCAGATTCAGAGTTCCATCATTGATTAACTCTCGAATGAAATGGTACCTCATCTGAATGTGTTTCGTTCTACTGTGAAACACCGGATTCTTTGCCAGGTGAACTGCACTCTGGTTGTCACAATGCAGTACACAATCCTCCTGTCGCATTCCAAGTTCTGATAGGAAGGTCTTTAACCATATAAGCTCTTTGGCTGCTTCTGCAATAGCCATGTACTCTGCTTCTGTGGTTGAAAGAGCAACACTCTTCTGTAACCTGGACATCCAACTGATTGCAGTACCTCCGATTGTGAACACATAACCTGTTGTGCTTTTACCCGAATCCGCACATCCACCCAAATCTGCATCGGCGAACCCTTCTAAGATCACTCCCTTCTGATGTGGAAGATCAGACTAAGCTGCAACCACAGAGCATATGCGAGATACGACTTCCTTTAAACCCGGAGCTCTGATACCAGTTTGTTGGGAATAACAAAACAAGTTAGGCACTTCCGACAAACGATAAACGATTTCGGCAAAACACGCGGAAATAAAATGGAGAATAACTGCAAACAAAACTGTAAACTTGGAACACAATATTTAACGTGGTTCACACGATCTGTCTGATCGGCTAATCCACGGGCAAACGAGAGAGAGAGGGTTTTATTATCACCAAGAAAATTACAATCATACAAGGCTAAACTACACTTGTAGTCTGACCGCTCACAAGAAAAATAACTCACACTTTTGGCTGCCAACTGGACACTGCACAAAAGACTACTTGGTTTATTTTCTGTATATCACTCAATTGATGTTTGTTCTGTGTGTTTGTTCATTGCACATGGCTTCTATTTATATAGATGATAAATAGCCATTAATCAAGGAGGTGTATATTTTAATCAATATGAGAGCAAATCTCTGTTCTCATTTTCTTGATCTTCCACTGAGTAATTGTTTCCACTAGCTTTTCACTAGCAATTGTTTCCACTAGCTATCCACTAGCTTTAAGTCTTCATCAATTACCTAACAGTTCTTGGGGTTGCAAGTAAAACAAAGCTCAACGGGTATTCTGCTTCATTAAAGCAAGTATGTGGAAGACATTCTTGAGAAGTTTGGATTGAAGGATGCTAAAGATGCTAACACTCCGATGGCTGAGCGACCTCTGCTGATCTCAAACCCAGATGACCAATCTGTTGATCAAACGTATTATCGTTCAATGATTGGATCTCTGATGTATCTGACGACTAGCAGACTGGATATCGTGTTCGCAGTCTGCCAATATGCTCGACATTAGGCTAATCCTAAACTTTCTCATTTAACTACTGTTAAGCGGATCTTTTGATACCTTAAAGGGAGACCGAAATGGGGTCTCTGGTATCCTAAGAACTGTAAATTTGATCTGTATGCATTTTCAGACAGCAATTATGGAGGATGCTACATTGTCATAAAGTCCACAAGCGCTGGATGTCAATTCTTCGGAGATAGGCTGATCTCTTGGCAATGCAAGAAGCAGCAGACCGTGTCAACCTCTAAGCCGAAGCTAAATATGTTGTTGTCTCGCCCTGTTGTTCTCAAGTTATTTAGATGCAGCATCAACTTCTTGATTATGGTTTGAATTTTCTCGATACTCTCATATTCTATGATAATGATGCACCTATCCAAATATGTAAAAACCCTGTCCGGCATTCAAAAACCAAGCACATTGACATCAACATTCATTTTATAAGATATTCCTACGAGCGTAAACTGGTTCATTTAGAACCAATCCACACAGATAACAATGTGGTGGATTTGTTCACAAAACCTTTTGCAAAAGCTCGGTTTGATGTGCTTTTTGAATTTTGAAAATGATTCGCTTCGATGACTGTTAAATCTGTTCTTGTAAATTTTGTATAATTTTTGTTTTAGTTAAATTTGTTCATGTTTTATTTTCGAAAATTCTCTTCCATGCACAAATTTAGGGGGAGAATTAAAAACAACAAAAAATTCAAAAATTCAAAAATTCAAAAATTACAAAAAAATGTTTTTCCTTTATGTCTTTACTTTTCATAAAATTAAAAAATCCAAAAATATTTTCTACACAATTTGCACGATCGTCAATGTTCCTGATCCATACCAATCAGGAATACATATCCAATTTCTCATGTCAAAGATGTGTTTAGATGTGTTTCACTATCACCGTGATTCACTAAGACATTCCTTACTAGTCGACGACGTACTAAGCTATACCACTCACTACTAAGACAAAATATCATGTGCTAATGATTCTTATTGGTACACCACAATGAATTTGAAGCACTAACAACTTTTTTTTCAAGCCAACCTCAAGTTTTTCTATAACACAAACTTCTAAACACTTTGAGTTAAGCCACTCAGAGTCGAGAGTTACAAATTCTATGTCGATGGTTAGATTGTGTAGCGTAGTCTATCACACGCACCAATCCATTCTTAACCTCTCTATCTTTCTGTTGCAAGAAATAGACGACTCACCATTTAAAACCAAGTGGTGATGATATTTCGAAACTCTATGCCAGCAATCTTTGCTACAACACCAGTAGTAGACGTGAGAGATCAACAACCATTCTCACCTACAAGTCTTCTATCTCAAGAGTTGGATGATTCAGTGTCATAAACCATACACTGATAACAATTCGAAAGTCTAGCTGGTGAGTATATCTCGAACCAAGATATATTACATGCTCATACCACTCTTGAACTAAATTTTCTTCTAATAAAGATGTTTGTGATTCAACGTGGTTTTACCTCGCGTTGATGAAACATCAAAACTCTGGGTCAGTGATCGCTGTTGCATACCACGATAGCTGTGAGACCCCAACAACTTTACCGGAACCAAAATTGGCACTAGGATGGTACACTCCGTAGAGTTTGGATACCATTAAACGTCTTGCCAAGAGCCAAGTCAACTTATTGACTTGTCAACTGCATTAAGATCTTTGATCAAGGATATATAGGGGCCTAAATCAAAACAGCCACGAGTAGTTCTCCGATACTCAAACAATCGTAGTGCGTTCCTCCGGGTTTACACAGATACTGCGAGAAGTCTCGTCCTGATTCAAGGTTGGGTCCTTTAACAACTATGGTGAGAGTCTTATGACTCCGTGACCCACACATACATTTTATCCCTGAAGAAAAGGTGAAGCATAACTCCATGTGACAAGTTGCGTTGAATTCCTCCTCAATCAGTTCGTTGCTACTTTCACACCTTTATCTGATCAAGAAGAGAAGATGTTGAATCAGACTCCAGTTCCATTCAAAGTCAAATCAAAAGCTGGATATGCTGATTTAAGACCTTTGCTGAAGCCTTATTCCAATGAGCGTTCAAAGCTAAATCTGAAGATAGTCCAATACTGAAGATGAAGTTGTCTCTGCAACGTGCTGAAAGCTATTAACATTTACTCCCGTTATTCGTGTAGGGGGGAGATTGTTAGAACTCTTCTGCAGTGCACAACTGATGGCTAAGATTAAGAGAAGCCTGAAGATTAAATGAAAGCATTAAACCAAGGGGGAGATTGTTAGGAATTATTTTAGTGGTTTAATCTTTGCATTTAATAGGGACTAAAATAGAAAATATGGGCTGATTTGGGTTTTCGGCCAGGGACCGAAAAACCCTTGGGTTTTCGGTTGTGTTGACCGAAATCCAAGGGGATTTCGGTTGGGCCTGGTTAGTTTTCGGTGGGCTTGTCCGTTCGCTTTAGGGTTTCTAGGTCATTGGTATATAAGGTTGTAGCCGTCATCTTTGAGGGTGACGAGTGAGAGTGATTGCTTTGGTATTTGTGCAACTTAGAAAGAGAATAGTCTTGTGTGCAATCATCATCTTATGTACCTGACTGTATTCTCGTAAAGTGTGCATTGAAGGTTGGTAAATCTCCTCGTTCTTCGTATTTTAATTGATTACACATTTGGGTTTCCGCACCAAATGTGTTTGTGATTGATACCGTTCTTAGATCTGTAGAGTTTAGGACTTACGTCAACAATCGTTCAACTCAAACCAAACAAATAACCAAACTCAGATTATCAAACTATCCAGATCTACCAAATAAACTAAACTAGAACAACGTGTGATCGATGGAAATTCCAGTTACCGAATACCTCGATACCGAGTTGATAAAACAATTAGAAAAACAAATAACTAACCAAACTAGGAACGCAATTGAGAAAAATCAAGAAATCAGCATTCCGGATCCCTCCTTGACGTCCCGGGATGCTTTAAAAGTCGGACGGGACTCCGGTATTTATGGTGGTGTGAAAATGCCTTCCGCGCGCCACAGACAAGCCTTTCTCGGGACGCGCGCCTCATCCAGGCCCCTGACAATGCCTAGTAATATCAAGTATTTAGTTGTTGTTAGGATCTGTTCTTGGTGAAATTATATCATATATGCATTGGTATTTATCACTTTTGGTGCTAGTGCTTGTTTGCAAAGAAATGTTACAATCAGGGGCTAAATGCGGACAATTGAAGAAGTTTTGGGGATAAAGACAAAATCAGTCGAATAAGCACGCGCGCCGCGGGTATGATGATCAGCACGACGCGCCACGTCAAAAGCTAAGGCGGTGGAAGAAATTCAAATGACGAAAAACAGGGATAATGCTCTACGTGCGACGCGGCTAGAGACCTTACGCGTCGCGACTTTTAGTTTTCCACAAGTATAAATAGAGGCTTTTAGGTCGAATTTCAGAGGCGAAGATCAGACCCTAAGGTGGACTTACGGTGACTTTGACTCAAGTTTCGATATTTCAGCAACCCTTTGTGGTATTTTTATGTTTTCACTTTACTTTTAGTATTAGATTTGTTGTTTTTAGCTCTTAGCTTGGTGTTTCTGGATAGTGACAGCCAGTAGCAGTAGGTTAAAGCTTCTTAATTTCGTATTCTACTGTTTTGGATCTTCTAGATTGAGTTTAATATAGTTAATCATTCAGTTCATGTTTTATTGCACTTTTTACCTTTATTTATTCTTGGATGCTTTGGATGCTTTTGGATTGTGATTATTGTTTCTGGATTCTGAATATACTTTCTGATTTCAATAAGCAATCTAGTGTTAGGAGTTGGTTTAGTTTCATTTAGTTTATGTTTGGTTTTGGAATTGGTTTGGATTTGAGATTTCTGTGTGTTTTTGGGAAAGTGGAAGTTAGTCCCTCTGGTAGCGTGACACTACAGTTGGTAAGCTATCATCTTGTATTGACCACAAAACTCCTGTGGATTGACCCTTACTAGCACTATGCTAGTGTTTGTGAGGTTTTATTTTCTTATTTTTGACCGCATGACGACCTAGGCGTGTCAAATTTTGGCGCCGTTGCCGGGGAGTTGTGAGCTTAGGATAGGACGATCTGTAGGGAGGTGTTTTCTGATTTTTAGTTTAGTTGTGAGATTTGAGTTTGGTTAGTATTTTTGTTTTGGTTTTGGCGGGCGTGTTGCACTAGTGCATGCATACCTGTCAGGGTGGGGATACATCACCCTTGCTTTTTGACTCTGAGATCGAACGAACCGCGCGAAAAAATCGTGTGCGTAGGCGTTTAGGTAAGATGAGTCCCAGTAGTGTTAGTATAGAGGATGTTACCCATAAGCCTTTGGGCGAGGTAACAGGGGGAATTCTATTTATACCCCTAGTGTTGGAATTTCACTTTGGTAGCACGAGTGCTAGTGGTGGTGCGATTTCAGCCCCTGCATCGATACCATTATGAACTCCGCCTTCAGTTCCACCTTTAGAACAAACCACAACCAATCATTTTTCCACTGCGTTGGCTTAGGGAGCGCCGACCCGAGATGGCCACCCACCGCCACATCAGCAAGCAACCAATTCTCAACCGCAACAATCCCAACCATTACAACCACAGTATCAACCACCCATATTTAAAGCACAACCTGTTTTCCAAACCTTACCACAACAAACCCAACATGTACAACCACAACAACCTCCACCACAGTAGTATCAATATGAGGAGGTAGAGCAAGGATATGACGAGGAGGATGAAGGATGGATTCCTCAACAGCAGCAGCAACAGTGGAACCGAGGTCGGGGACCTCCAAGGAGAATGCAACAACCGCAGCAACCACAAGGCAACAATTTTACAACAACAATGATCATCATAATGGTAACTTTGTTCCACCCTTATATTTTGCACAACCGAGAGAGCAAGCGGTTGCGTCACACTTCCAACCTCGGGAGTATGACGATGCGTCACCCATTTATATTCCTGAAAATGTAGATACCCAAATAGAAATTAGACCGCAACTTTTAGGAATATTACCTGAGTTTAGGGGTTACAAACATGATGATACATATAATCACTTATATGAGTTCATAGCCATAGTTAATGCTAATACCCCTAGGAACACAAACAAGAATATCTTTAGGTTGAGACTGTTTCCATTCACCTTGAAAGACAAAGCCAAATATTGGTTCACTTCTCTTGAGCCTAATAGTATTACCACATGGGAGAAATTAAAGGCCAAGTTTTTGCAAGAGTTTTACCCAGCTAGTAAAACCACCGAGATCCGACGAGCGATTCAAGATTTTCAGCAGAAGCCGGGGGAGGCATTTCACGAGGCTTTGGAGCGTTTGAAGGAGTTAATGCGGTCATGCCCACATCACGATATTACAAAGTGGCAGCTGGTTAAGCTATTCTTTGATGGGGTGGACCTGACCAACCAAGTGATGATCAACGTATCCTCCAGCAGGACTATTATGATGCAAGACCTTGATGATGCCTGGCGATTTCTCGATCAACTCAGCAATGGATCAAAGGCAAATTTCTCCACCAGGAAACCCATAAGTACAGCTGCAGCAGTAGGAGTGGATGCAGATTGGAAGAAAGAAGTAAAAAAGGAGATTGGTGAGTTAAATAGAAAATTCGATAGGTTAATGTCCACTTTGCAGAATGGGCCACAGAATCAGCAACAGGGTGGTTAGCAGGGACAAAGAACGCAGGATGTCAACAAAGTTCATGGCCAAGGTCAAGGACAGTACAACAACGGACGACCTTACAGGCCTTACAATCAGGGAACCCAAAATTCCTACAACAATAGGCAAAATAATTATCAAGGATAATCCTCAAACCCACCTAGACAATTTCAGCCTGGAAACAATAGCACTCTGAATGGGAATAACAATAGCAACAGAGGGTCAAGTAGCACTGACAACAATGCTCCAGAAAGTCAAGAAAGTATGATTGCTAAGATGTATGATTTGTTCAACGCGAGTCAGCAGCACACTCAAGAAAATGCGAAGGCCATTGCCAATATGGAAAGTCAAATAGCTCAGATGGCCGAGGACCAATGGAAAAGGGATAGTGGCAAATTTCTTAGTACTACAGAGATTAACCCAAATCATACACAACGGGCAGGGAAAGAGCATGTGGATGCTGTTGAAGCAGAATGGAGAAAGGCCCCTAAAGAGGATTTATTAGGAAAGAAGGAAGACTCTAAGACTGAGGAGAGCAAGGAAAAGGATGAGGAAAGTGATCAAGTCTAAGAGGACAAGGAAGTCTCGATGGATGAGCAGCCACCACTGGCTGGTATTAAGAAGAAGAAGGATAAGAAAGTAAAGAAGAGGCAAGAGGAGCCTAGCAAGCCGATTCGACGTTCGATTAATCAACCCTTGTGGGACGAGCAGAAGAATGCTCATGAAGATACAAGGATTCTTCAGGAGATATGTGAAAAGTATAGGAAGAGTAAGACGCCTACACCCGATATGGTAAGACTGACTGTTAAGGCAAGCGAGACTTTGTTGGGGACACTCCCTAAGTAGAAAAGGGACCCCAGTTCACCGCTGATTACTGTCACGGTAGGGGATGTTATCATCAGGAACACGTTGCTGGACTTAGGAGCAAATGTTAATGTGTTGCCAAGATACTTGTATGACAAGTATAAGAATGAGGAGCTAGAACCTGCAAAGACGGTATTGCAGCTGCCAGATCAGTCACCGAAGGTTTCTCGAGGTAAGTTAACCAACGTAATAGTTAAGTAGTGACTTCTTTTATCCCATCGATTTTTTGGTAATGGAATACGAGAGTTTAGAATATGCGCTCGCACTAATTTTAGGACGTCCATTCTTAGCCACAGCTGGGGTTGTGATGGATTGTAAGACTGGAGATTTGGATATCTCTTTTGGAACGAGAAAACGCAGGCTGAATATGTTCGGATGCCCGATATCATTGCCACCAGGGTATTAATGACAAGTACTTGAGCAACAACCCGCTTATGGCATTAGGGGTGGAGGATAAAAGAAAGAAATGGACACGATAAGGTGAAGGTGGAGAAGAAGATATCTTATGGGAGGCAAAGCGGCATCCACTATCAACAGTTGACAAAGTACAACTGCTTGATGTGATGGAAACGATGGAGTTAAAGCACCAACAATACGAGAAAGACACACGGTGTATGGAGGCGAAAGTCTTCCAGATTTTGGATGCTCAACAACAATGGATTAGCCAAGTAAGCGATCGCATGACACAGCTTACCACACTACTAGCCACCCTGATCCATGACTTCGCTCCTAAAATGAAGAAAATGATACCATCAGAAGAGAACGAGGAATAAGGAGCAGTACGTCTGGCTGAAGACGTTAAACTTAGCGCTTGTTGGGAGGCAACCCATCCCTTATAGGCTAGGTATAGTGTTTCTTAGGAGTAATTAGGAGAATATTATCATCATCATTGCAGGTACTAGTGGTATGTAGCAAGTGTGGGGTCACACAAATGACTTTGGAAAATTTGAAAGCCACGACGCGGCAAGGAGAAAGGTGTGATGCGGGATCGCACGATAACCCGATGCGCAGGGGTTATTTGGCGACACGCGCAACGCGGATTGCATCCACCTGCGTCGCGGCAGACGATCGGTCAGAAATCTTCTTTAAAAGGTACGTATCTCATCGCGTAAACCCACACAACAACGCCGCGCCAAACAGAGCACCCTCTGATCAACCAAGTTCCTTCTTTTTTGTTGCATATTTGTGTTCTACTACTACAGTATGTCTTCTAGAACTTGTTCTTTCGCGTTATTACAAGCATTTGATGGGTTAATTTGATAGAAATAGCAAAACTAGAAAACTTAGACAATCGGCAATGCCGGCTTGTAGGGTGTTTTGTTTGCAAAATCAACACCCTAGAGGGGCTAGTCGGTAGTTAGGCTACCTTGTAGAGGCATTAGATTGAGTTTAAACAGGTGAAATCACGATTTTGAGGTTTTATTTTGAACCAGACCTACAGCGCGACGCGCCTAGTTCTTCGGCCGCATCGCGCGTGTCTGGAGAAGAAAGGGACTAATTTTGAAAAACTATTTTCGTATGTGGGTTCTTTTTGTGCAGATGGATTTCTGGCGTGACCACCCATTTCTTAGGTTTCCCGAGATTTTGGACGATACTCCACAATACATAGCACGGCGAGACGAGTTGAGTACCCACCGGGTACACAAGGCTATCGTACTGGACAGATCCATTCTAACACATGCCAGACTTTGGCCCGAGCTGGAGCCGTTTCTCCACCATACCTGGGCTGAGGGAGAGTTTACTTTCACTTGCCATGGCTGGGATAGGCTGATGGCAAACGAGGATGGTGGTCTACAAGGAGCTTCTTCTGGAGTTCCTTTCTACAGTTAGAAACACACCAGCCTCACGGGAGGCACGGTCTCGGATGGCTCGGTTCAGGTTGGGCGGAGAGAGCAAGGAGTGCAACATCCGGGAGTTTGGGAGACGTGTGGGGATTTACACGGCGGCAGAGCTAGCGAGCCACCATTTTATGCCATTTCTACGAGCATGTGTACAGGGGCAGCCCGATCGGGAGGCCAATGCGGTTGTTTGGGCAGCGATGTCTAATGACCAGTTCGAGGTAGGGTCGGCCAGGGAGAGCCAGCTCCGCAATCCACTGCATCGCTTGATGCACCGGATCATATCCATGTCTGTCACACAGAGGCGCAGATGTAAGAAGGTGTCAGGAGACGATATGACATTCATGTGGGCGATCTCTGATCCCACCAGATTCCTCCATCTACCATTTGCACTGGCGGTCTCCCTCACCACCCGAGCTGCAGGTATCAGTGACAGCAGCCCCATGGTCGGTGGGCATTTTGTTACCCACTTGGCCAGATTGTATGGCCTTCTGACTACTGAGACGGTGGCGACTTTGACACTGACACCACCCACACGTACATCAACCCATTATTTGGAGATTATGGGGTTCATTCTTCAGCCACGTGCGGGTGTTTATATGAGGGCACCGACAGAGGCACCACGAGCTCCACAGGCTCAGCCTTAGCCAGCCCAACCAGTGAGGAGGAGGAGACGCAGGGAGGAGACAGCAGCTGACCAGCCCCATCCTTAGTTGTCAGACGTGTTGACTGCTGTTCGGGAGCTGCGTGACAGGGTTACCAGGATAGAGGATTAGCTGGTATGGATCGGGGAGGTATTATTGGAGACGGCCTCCTAATCTGGACGAAGTCCATGCCCCTTCCCAGCCATGGCTCACGATGATGAGGCGGGTCCTTCCAGGACACGCCGAGATGATTGATGTATTTTCTCTTTTTTACTTTTTAGAGATACTGTACCAAACATTTGACACTCTTTTATTTCTGTATTTGTTTTATATTTTAGTTGTTTGTTTGTTTGTTTGCATTTAATGTGTTTGTGAGTGATGCATGTGAATACCAAATGAGGTATTTGTGGAAGGAGTTGTTTCATGCAAGTGTGGGGTCATTGTGCCCCCTCCACTTGTCATATCACCGACATGTTTACTTTTGCGCCACAACTCCTGTAATCTGAAATGTGAGATGTTCGTGTTTTTGTTCCTGTGATGACCAAGTTCCATCAAGTAGTCAACTGTCTAAAGGGTAACTCTTTCTCCCTAATTTTGAAATAATTTTTGTACAGCAGGGGCGTTGTACGGTTTTAAGTGTGGGGTGTGGAGGGTCGAAAGAGTATTTTTGAAAATTTTTGCGGGAAATGATCAAAATTCAAAATTTTTAGCAATTTTTCAAAATTTTTAAGAGATCGTAATTTTGAAACGAATAAGTTGTGAATGCTATAGCATTGGTATTTTTCGAGAAATACTATTTAGTTGTTATTATGCTATCAGTTTAGTCAAATAAGTTGAGTTTTAGGAGTTAGAAGATTGGGATATTTTAGGATTGGAATTTAGGAAGGAACTGTCAATCAGTGGTCTTTGTTGTTCGAGCCGGTAGGTCTGAAACGGGTGGCCTCAAAATAGGCATTTATGCATCTTACCACGTAAGGTCGTCTGGTCTGGGATGGTGTTTCCGAAAGCTCATTACACGGATAACATCGAAAGTCATGGACAATTCTTTAATGGCCTTTAGAATCTGAATATGTATGTGCAATTCATTGTGGATAGAAAATTTGTTGTCAAGGGTTCTTTAGAAAGTTATGAATTCCAAAGGATATTCTGGTCATGTTTGCAAGAACTATTTCAATCTAATTCTAGAAACAATAAGCTTTGAAATTGAACACATTCAAAAATTGTTTGATTCTTAGTTAGAATTTGTTAAAAACTCTCTTGCTTAGGGACAAGCAAGGAACAAGTGTGGGGTGTTTGACAAAGCCTAGTAATATCAAGTATTTTAGTTGTTGTTAGGCCCTGTTATTGGTGAAGTTATATCTAATATGCATTGGTATTTCTCACTTTTTGTGCTAGTGTTTGTTTGCAAAGAAATGTTACAATCAGGGGCTAAATGCGGACAATTGAAGAAGTTTTGGGTACAAAAACAAAATCAGTCGAATAAGCACGCGCACCGCGGGTATGATGATCAACGCGATGCGCCACGTCAAAAGCTAAGGCGGTGGAAGAAATTCAAATGACAAAAAACAGGGATAAGGCTCTACGCGCGACGTGGCTAGAGACCTTACGCGTCGCGACTTTTAATTTTCCACAAGTATAAATAGAGGCTTTTAGGTCGAATTTCAGAAGTGAAGATCAGACCCTAAGGTGGACTTACAGCGAATTTGACTCAAGTTTCAATATTCCAGCAACCCTTTGTGGTATTTTTGTGTTTTCACTTTACTTTTAGTATTAGATTAGTTGTTTTTAGCTCTTAGCTTGGTGTTTCTGGATAGTGACAGCCAGTAGTAGTAGGTTAAATCTTCTTAATTTCGTATTCTCCTGTTTTGGATCTTCTGGATTGGAGTTTAATATAGTTAATCATTCGGTTCATGTTTTATTGAACTTTTTACCTTTATTTATTCTTGGATGCTTTGGATGCTTTTGGATTGTGATTATTGTTTCTGGATTCTGAATATACTTTCTGATTTCAGTAAGCAATCTAGTGTTAGGAGTTGGTTTAGTTTCATTTAGTTTATGTTTGGTTTTGGACTTGGTTTGGATTTGATATTTCTGTGTGTTTTTGGAAAAGTGGAAGTTAGTCCCTCTGGCTGTAGCGTGACACTACAGTTGGTAAGCTATGGTCTTGTCTTGACCACGAAACTCTTGTAGATCGACCCTTACTACCACTGTGCTAGTGCTTGTGAGGTTTTATTTTCTTATTTGTGATCGCACGACGACCTAGGCGTGTCAGCTCCGTTATCTCGGAATTTGAATTTGGAAAACGACGATTTTATCTTTTCGGGACATTAGCGTCACTAAGTTTAATGTTAACGGCGCTAATGTGTGCTTTTGGAAGGTTCCACTCGCACGTACGAGACTTAAAAGCGAAGAAATTTATCCTGGCCAACGTTAGCGCCGCTAACTTTTCCTGATCCACATTCTTGTTCATTTTTGCTCCGTAACTTCTCCCAATTTGCACTAAAACCCTTGTATTTACACTAAAAACATTTCCAAGCACTTTGGCACAAAACGTGAGTAATATCGTGATTTAAGACATATATTTTACTCAAAACAATGTTCAACAACGACTAAAATACTTGATATTACTAGGCGTTGTCAAACACCCCACACTTGTGCCTTGCTTGTCCCCAAGCAAGTGAGTTTTTAACAAATTCTAACTAAACCCAAAAAATTTTGAATGCCTTCAGTTTCAAAGCTTATTGTATCCAAAAGTTAGGTGAAAATGATTTTTGAGAAAAATTGACCAGAATACCCTTTGGGAATCACGACTTTCTGAAGAACCATTGATTACAAATTTTCAATCCACAGAAGTGCACTTACTCATTCAGATTCTAAAGGCCGTTAAGGAATTATCCTTGACTTTCGATGTTGTCCGTGTAACGAGCTTTCGGAAATACTATCTCATTCAGATTCTAAAGGCCGTTAAGGAATTATCCTTGACTTTCGATGTTGTCCGTGTAACGAGCTTTCGGAAATACTATCCCAGACCAGACGATCTTAGGTAGTAAGGTGCATAAATGCCCTTTTAGGGCCACCCTTTTCGGACCTACCGCCTCAAATAACAAAGCCCACTGATTGATATTTCCCTCCTGAATCCCAATCCTAAGATATCCAAATCCATAATTTTTCTAACTTCCAAACACTCAACTTATTTTAACTCAAAAATAGCATGATAACAACTAAATAGTATTCTTTGAAAAATACCATAATGCTATAACACTCAAAAGATATTCGTTTCCAAGTTACAATTCCTTAAAAATTTTGAAGTTTGCTAAAGTTTTGAAAGTTATGTTTGTTTTTGCAAAAATTCCAAAAATCTCTTTTCGACCATCCCCCCCCCCCCCCCCAACACTTTAAACTACACAACGTCCCCATTGTACATAGAAATTTTCAAAACAAGGGAGAAAAGAGTTACCCATTTTGGAACAGTGAACTGCTTGATTGATGGGATTAACTGTAACATGGTTGATTGGTTGCGTCTTCTCGATGAAATCCAGGAGTCGGGGCGCAACAGTAAACACGTTGGCATAATGCAAGTGTAGGGTTACGGTGACCCCACACTTGCCTTATGCAACTCCCAACAGTTGGTGCAATACACACAGTTTGGATTGATACTATTCCCACTAACAAACATATTAAAAATAAAAGTTGCAAAACACAAAAGAAGATTATACAGTGCGAGTTGTGTTTCTTGCTGATTCAACATTTCCGTGATGTCGGAGTGTCAAGGTCGCGACGTGTAGACGCTATGAGATCCAGTGTCCATCAATCAAGGTTGAAGGTCCGTGGCACCACATGAAGATGTCTGCATCACGAGTATGCACGAAAATCCCCTGCACATCGGGTCTCTCCTCGGTCCGTGTCGCGGTTTTGTGATGTTGGCGGCGCGAATTCTGAATTTTCCTTTCTTTGTTTTCCTTTCTAATCACTCATCCTTATCTAACATACCGTATCGCACTCATCAATGATTACCTTCAATGATATTTTGACCAAAAATAAAATTAAAAATACATATCGAAAATCGGGTTGCCTCCCGAAAGCGCTTATTTGCTCTGCCTTTTAGATGGACCGTCCTTCAATGGCTACGATGGATCGTATGCCTTTTTTGTCTCTGCTGAATGTCAGCCTCCACTGTTCCTTCATTGACCCGATACTCCTCAAACTTTCCTAGATCAAATGACTTGTCGCTTCTTCTGCTGCCGCCCGGTCGCCGTCTTCCAATGAATTCACATGAATGCTTGGAGGTGGTTTTAAAACTCCAGGCTCGATCTTTCTTTTGGTGTCTCTTCAAAATTACCGGCTTGACATGGAACGCGTCCACCCATCAATGGAGCATGGGTGGCAAGAAAATCGTGTTTAATTTTCAAAGACCACATCGTCGTCCTCATCTTGGTCATCGTCCAATAGGTGGATCGATACCAAGAGCGAGCGATTGGCATTGTCTGGTTCACCCATCACCAGATCATTACTCTCAATATGTTAAAATTTTTCAAAAATTGCAGGGTCGGAGGCGGTATTGTCATCTACGCCCCCTCCCTCAATAACTGTCTCGACCATGTCATCTGGTGATGGTATGGGTTCACTTATCACCAGATCTTAAATTTCAAAAGTATCAACGATTTCAATAATTTCAGGAGTTGTTGGGAAGGGGTTTGTATTGTCAATTGCATCCCCCTCCTCGACTTCCTCTTCGCATAAATTTTCTGATGATGGTACTGATTCACTCATCACCAGATCAACATTATCAACATTCTCAAAAACATCAAAAGTTGTTGAGTCAGGGGTAGTATTGTTATCTACAACCTCCTCCTCAACAACCATTTCGACCATCTCGGTGGTCTCTTGAATTTACCAAGGTGTATGACCTTCCATCACATGTTCAGGTGATGCAGGTTCACACATAGTATTATTGGTATTAAATTCACTCTCCTCGGGTTCTGGCGAGTACGGAGGAAATCCTATATTTTCACTCAATTGATCTAATGAATTTTTCAATCTCGCAAGAGCATTGTCTCATCATCCACCGCTTGGCGATCTTTGATTAACAATGCCAAGCCAACTCCACCTTCGCATCGAACGAAAGGGATTTGACCATATCCATATCTAATTGAAGTTGAAGTGTTTCAACAATCATTACTATTATTTGGTCCAACTTCGCACTGGGCGAAAGGTCTTGATTTTGGTTGCTCACACAACACGACTCATCATAATTTCCAGATTGAGTCTGCTCCTCGGTCCACCATCCATTATCATTGAATGATCCATTATTGCAATCATTCTTGTAACGGTGGTTGGCCAGATTTTCATACTCCCCACATGTGTCATTATTAGTGTACTGATTTTGTTCATACTGGTTCGGATTTCCATACCCATTGTCATTAAATGATTCATTGTTGTAATCATTCTCGTAATGGTTATAGATCGGACCGCCATATTTCCTACGTCTGTTTTGTAATCGATCAAGCCACCATAACAAGTATTTTGGCCCAGGTGCATGCAATCTCCCATTACGACGACGTATACATACAAACAATCAAAAAACTAAAACCAAACATCCAAGGAGAAATCAAAAACTGATACAGAGGGCCAAGCGCATAACACCCCGGCAACGGCGCCAACATTTGACTCGTCGTGGTCGTCGATGCGGTCAAAAATACTAGATTTAACCTTACAGTTCACTAGCTAGCGACAAGTAAGGGTCGAACCGTAGAGTCAGTGGTTGACGCCCTGTGTCGATAAAATGATATATAATGTCACTCTATAGACGGCGGATCTATAACACGTGGGAACAAACCAAAAACCAAATAATGCGAAATAATAAACTCAAATCTGATGGCAGATCGCGGAAACAACATAAACCGAATGATTACTTTTATAAAATAAAATCAAATCAACAATTGCTCAACTCAAACCAAACTCAGATTATCTAACTATCCAGATCTACCAAATAAACTAAACTAGAACAACGTGTAATCGACGAAAATTCCAATTGCGAAATACCTCGATACCGAGTTGATAAAACAATAGAAAAACCAAATAACTAACCAAACTATAAATACAACTGAGAAAAATTACGAAATCAGCCTTCTGGATCCCTCCTTGATGTCCCCGGATGCTACAAAGGTCGGACCGGACTCCGATATTTATAGTGGTGCGAAAATGCCTTCCCCGTGCCACGTACAAGCCTTTCCCGTGACGCGCGACTCATCTAGGCCCGTTATCTCAGAATTTGAATTTGAAAACCGACAATTTTATCTTTTCGGGACATTAGCATCGTTGAAAACGCCTAGTAATATCAAGTATTTTAGTCATTGTTGAGCCCTATTCTTGGTGAAAATATGTCATATATGCATTGGTATTCTCACTTTTTGTGTCAGTGCTTGTTTGCAAAGAAAAGTCATAAACAGGGGTTAAACGCGTACAAAATGAAGAAGTTTGAAGATAAAGTCAAAAGAAGTCGACTGAACACGCACACCGCGGATTGCACACGTGCGCGACGCTCCACGTCAAAGAGATGAGGCGGTGGAAGAATTCAAACTGCGAGAAAACGGGGATAAGGTACTACGCATGCCGCTGTTATTAGCTATGTGCGGCGCGGCTTCTTATTTTCCACAACTATAAATAGAGGCTTTTAGGTCGAATTTTAAAGGCGAAGATCAGACCCTAAGGTGGACTTACGGCGACTTTGATTCAAGTTTCAAGATTTCAGCAGCCCATTGTGGTATTTTTATGTTTTCACTCTACTTTTAGTTTTAGTTTAGTTATTTAAAGCTTGTAGCTTGGTGTTTTTGGGTGTGACAACCATTAGCATTAGGTTAAAGTTTCTGAATTTCATTTGTTACTGTTTTGAATGTTCTGGATCTGAAGTTTATGCAAGTAATCATTTTGTTCCATGTTATTTGATGTTTTTCGGTATTTGAATGCTTGGATTATTTTGGATTGATCTTTATTGTTTCTGATTTTGAATCTTACTTCTGATTTTAGTAAGCAATCTAGGTTAGGTTTAAGTTTAATTTTCATTTAGTTCATGCTTGGTTTTGGATTTGGTTTGAAATTGTGTTTTCTGACTGTTTTTGGGAAAGTAGAAGTTAGTCCCTCCGCCTGTAGCGTGACACTACAGTTGGCAAGCTATCGCCTTATCTTGACCACGAAACTCCTGTGGATCGACCCTGACTACCACTGTAATAGGGTGAGTGAGGTTTTATTATTTTTGACTGCAAGACGACCTAGGCGTGTCAGTCGTTAACTTTAATGTTAGCGGCACTAATGTGTGCTTCTGGAAGGTTCCACTCGCACATACGAGACTTAAAAGAGAAGAAATCCACCCTGGCCAATGTTAGTGCCACTAACATAAAAGTTAGCGCCGCTAACTTTTCCTGATCCCCCTTCTTGTTCATTTTTTCTCCGTAACTTCTCCCAATTTGCACTAAAACCCCTGTATTTACACTAAAAATATTTCCAAGCACTTTGGCACAGAACGTGAGTAATATCGTGATTTAAGACATATATTTTACTCAAAACAATGCTCAACAATGACTAAAATACTTGATATTACTAGGTGTTGTCATATACCTTATGCATGTCTTAATGGTTTAAGTATGTATGAATGGGTGGAGAATAAGCCTAAATGACCCTTGGTTTATCGGTTATAGTTAGTATCACCAAAGAAATGATGGTTGGTTAGAGATGAATGATGAGATGTATAATGAATATCTTGTAGCCACTTGGTGGGTATTGATAAAATCCCATGATGAGTATTTGCAACAATACTTGATAAGTTACTGGTGGCCCTTATAGCACGTACCTGGAGCCAAGAATCAACTATGAGAAAATAATGGAAGTTGGAAGTACAGTTGTGATACATCTAAATGGTGAGAAATTTTTGAAGCTTAAATGGGATTGATTCCCATTTCCTACAATTATATTATTTGTGAATAATGAAATATAGAATTGATTGATTACAACTTATATAAGACAAAATGTGCAACGTAGTTAATAGATATGAAGGTTCTGACTAATGTAACCAAAGTGCTGAGTGGAGATGTTTTGCTATGTATGCCTTAATTGGAATATTGTAGCTGTTTGTGACAGGTGAATAAGACAAAATGTGCAACGAATTATGGTTGGTATTTTAGGTGGTGGTGGTAGTTGGGCCGATCACCTCGGGAGATCCAACAATCTAATGAGTATATCACTTAGGGATCTAGCTACCTAGGGGGTTGACCCCATCCCCTGTTTATTAGTTATTGATTAATGATATGTGCATGTGTGGCTGATGCGTGTGTAGACTTAAGTGGCATAATAGACGATCGTTAAATCGCTGATGAGCCTTGGTGGCTGAGTTGTAGTCTTGGTGGTTGAGTAACTGAGTTATTGCTACTTGAGTAACTGTATTTTACTATTTAATACCTTATAGCAAGTTGTGTTAAGACTTTTTAATACATGTTGCAATTTATATGCTAGATGAGAATGGACAATTAGATAAGATCTTAAAGGATAAAACTAACATTAAGATTTAGAAGGTTAATGAAGTGATATATTGGTGAGTCAGTCGTGTAAGAAGGTGTCGTACCTAGTCGATAAATTCGATGACTGGTGCATATGTATATGTTAAAATGGGTTGGTTAATTCATGATGGTGTTGCACTGGGTTGAAGTGGTTGCTTCATGCTTTGAGTGGCTGAACATGTAATAGGGTATTCATGACGTATCCTCTTTTATTTGCATGATTCCGAGGACGAAATATTTTGAAAGGGGAAAGGAATTGTTACAATGTATTTGCTTTAGGGTATACATAAATATATTTATATTATATAAAGGTGGTGTTGTGGTGATTTCGGTAAAAAGGACCTAAATGTAAGAAATTTGGTTAGAAGGGCTAGTTTTTTAAAATGGCGAAGCTATGGAATAACGCTCATTTATTCAAGGAATTGAGTGAATAATAAGTTTATATATGGGTTAAATCCCAAAAACTTTAGACTTCCTTTATATTAGTAAGTCTTGGGGCCGTTTGTGTAAGAATGAAACTTGAGGCGCCAATCTTGCCAAGTGTTAAAAGATTGCTTTTATTAGTTGGACTTTCTCTCATTTCAGCCATATGATATGATTTCCAGAAGAAGGGAGGAAGGAGATAGCAATTCTAAGCCATGCATAAAGAATCAAGCTTGAATTTGAAGAATTATTCAAGGAATTGAAGAATACTAGCGAATTAAGGTAATAATCCATCAAGTTCTAGCTTTTAAACCCGTTTTTAGGTTGGGGTGATGTGCAATCGAATTTCTAAGTTAGGGCAGGGTTATCCGTATGGTCCTAAGTGAATAATTCTTGTTTGTAAATATCAAATGGTCATTAATGGAGAAATTAGAATCATGAATGGTGAAGTTCTAGTCATATGAACCCTAGAAATTGGGAGTTTTGTGTAATCTATGATTTTGATGTAATTGATCGGTCATAATTAGTGTTTTGCATGAAAGGAACCATTCCTAGTTTTCCTTTAATGATCTCAATCAATTTCCCCAAGAATTAGAAAGATTTGATTGAACATATTGAAGTGAAGTTTTCGAAGTTTTTCTATGTTTCTTCCCTGTTTTTGAAAAAATCATATAAAAATGTAGAAGCATCGTTTAGAGCTGATTCCGGTGGCCTTTAAAGATATGAATGTCTAGTTTATTTATTTTTTATACATTATAGATGAATTCCACGGTCAAGATAGGTGAAAATCACACTCTCTATGGTGCGACAACATATTGTTGCTAGGTTGTAAACATATACAATCATTGGAAAATCACATGAGTATGAGATTGGTCTCTTTGAAAAGCTGTAAGATTCTAGTTTATTTCTCTTTTGTAAATCACAAGGTCATTCTATGTAAAGAGGGGGTAAAAAATATGTTTGAACAATGGGTTGTACAGAAAAAATAAAAGGGGTAAATGTTGTTCTGTGTGGACAGATTAGGGGACGGGAAAGAAGTTAAGGAAACTAACTACTTAGAACTCATTTCACATCGTAAATCTTAAAGTGAGTAACCTATCCTTCCTCGATATGATTGATGTTGTGTGTAGTGGTTTAAATATTACTTTGGTCTTGTATAAAGACCTATATTATGCTTGTGTAACCTATCACCTATCTTCCTGAATAAGAGGAATGAGGATGATTTAAGTTTGTACAAGTGCCTATGTGGCTTGAAAGAATGCCTTAGTGGCTTGGGAAATTGCCTTTGTGGCTTGGAAACTCCTTTGTGGTTAGTATTATGCCTTTGTGGCTAGTAATATGCCTTTTTGGCTAGAAAATTATGTTAAGTGGCTTATAATTTTCCTATGTGGCATGCCACTACCTATGTGGCGTATGATTGACTATGTGACTAGCAGAAGGTTCTTGGGTATGGGTAGGAGCCTAGATGGAAATGTTAGTGCTTATATATGACAAGGTTGGTGCCTAGTTGGCAAAGTTAGAACTTATGTGTATGGTTAGTGCCTATTTGGATAGGTTATATTTTATACAGAAAAGTTGATGCCTAGTCGGTGAAGTTAGCACTTATATGCAAGGTTAGGGCCTAGTTGGAAAGGATTGTACTTGTATGCCATGTTAGTGCATAAATGGCAAGGCTAGTATATATGTGATCGTTAGGGCATAGTTGGCAATGATTTTACTTGTATGACATGTTAGTGCATAAATGGCAAGGTTAGTATGTATGTGATAGTTGGGGCCTAGTTAGCAAGGACTGTACTTGTATGACATGTTAGTGCATAAATGGCAAGGTGAGTATGTATGTGAGTGTTAGTGCCTATGTGGCGAGGCTAGTACTTGTGGGGCATTCTAGCACTTAAGGGGCAAAGTTGGCAATTATACGGTAGTATACTTTATATGCAACTATGGATCGAAAACAAAATAAAACCCAAAAAATACTTCCTTTAATAAAACCCAACAATTGTTACATATCGTTCCAACTACTAGAACTACCAAACTAAGAACCAACGAACTTACAGAAGTTGAATGATTACTTCTGAAGTCTAAAACTCAACATTTAGTAATCGAAGAAATTCCTGAATGCAGAATACCCTGACACCACGTAGATATAAAACTATAGAAACTAACAAGCTGACCAAAACTATTGATTAAGAACCGAAAAGACAGAAAGAAGCCTTTGGATCCCCTGATGATTCCCCGGGATGCTTTTAAATTTGTCTAGGGGTCCGACATTTATAGTTTCATAATTGTGGAGATAACGACGCTATCTCGTGCTTATTCCCGATTCTTCACTGGTTTGAATTTCATATTAAAAGCGGGTGATGACCTTATCTTGACATTAGAGAAGCTATCCTTGAGAGATAGCAATGTTATCTCCTCCAGCTTCTTATCCTTCCGTATCAACTCTATCTTGTTCTGTTTTTGCTTCTAATCCCTGTATTTTAACAGAAATTCTACACAAAACAACTTCCAACAAAAGTGAGCGTATCTAGTCCTTTTATAAAGATAAATTAACTAAAACATAAAAAAGTAACACGTTATTAAACTAATATAAAAGCACATTAACAAGCACCCCCACATAGACTTTGGTTGTCCCCAAGAAAACCCAAAGCTTTTAAGAAACAATTAGTTTTGCATCCCATAAAATCGTACACAATTGAAAACTCCTTAGTTTCAAAGTTTATTGTCAATTCCCAAAATTAACGACTTTCTATAAAACTACTGATTACAAATTTTCGATTCATATCTATGACTTTCTATGGTATCCATGTAACGAGCTTTCAACAACATTATCCCGAATTTGTTGATATTAAGCAATGAGGTTCATAGTGTCCTAGGGCCACCCTTTTCAGGTTTACCGACTCCAACACTGTAAGCCACTAATTGAATTTTCTTTCGTGAATTCCTATCTTATGATATTTCTAAGTCAAAACTAACATATTTTCTCAACAACATACTTGTAATTCCAGAATTCGAATCAACTTATTTTAACTAAGGATGACATGTAAGCACCTAAACAATATTTCTAGAAAAATATCAATTTGCTAAAATTTTCAAAAATGTTTATTTTTAGGATATAAACTAATTTTACCTCAAAGTTTTTAAAAATTGTAAAAACTTCAAAACTTTTGTAAAAACCTGAATTTTTTGACTGTCCCACCCAACACTTAAATCATACAATGTCCCCATTGTATAAAGAAAGGAAAATAAGGGAGAAAAATAATTAATTACCCCTTTAGAATAGACGACGAACCACTTGAGGTATAGAATTGGTGTACTTCTAGGGATGATCTATCTACTTGTACTTGTGTTGAAATAGTTGTCCAGAGACTATGACGTAACAGTGAACACACCAGCACAACCGATAGTGTAAGGGTGCACCGACCCTACACTTGTGTTGATACTTGTCTCCAATATTTCGGGCAGTCCTTCTCCATAATTGTAGAACATGATCACATTTATAGTTTGGTAATATACTAGCAAAATATCACCTCATACTGATGTTAAAGTTTAGATACACACAGGAAGTTAAATTATAGACATTTTAAAACTAAAGCTAAAACTAAAAAGAGAAAATAAAAATACAATCATTAGCCTTCTTCATGATGAGTTCTTGAAGGACTGACATTATCTGGACTTGTCGACGGAAATGGTGGCGGTGGCTGCAATCCCATCCTGAGCATCATCACACGGAGGCTCTCAACCATCCATTGCTGTGAGCCTCACATCTAGCATGAGCGGCCTCCAGTCTGGCCTTTGTAGCCTCATATCTAGCATGGACCATCTCCAATCTCCCGTAACCTATCTCCAATCGGGCCTGACCGGCCACTAAGTCTCGTAAGGTCGCCTGAATATCTAGTGGCTCAGACTCCGCTCTCCTCCTCGTGGGCGACCTCCTAGGCGTCGGCTGCTGGCGCTGCATCTGCTCATAGTGGCCAACACCGAAGGATACGACCACCTACATCATCTCTAGGTAGGCCTCCCCCATCCATGGTGGCTTATATGGGGTCATCGATTGTATCGCCTCATCGGTCAGTATACCATAAGAATTCGCCAACCTCGTGATGTAGTGGCCATCGATGAGTGGGCTGGCAGATTGGGACCCCTTGCCCTTGTTGATCAGAAAATATACCAACAAATAAGGGAGGTATAGGAACCTGGTAGTGTCAGTGATACCCCATAGGAAGAACATGTCTTTCTCTGGTACCTTCTCACTGCCTTTGCGATGAGCAATTGTGTGAGTAATGATCCGATGGAGAAGGCGGTGAACAGGGGATCGAATCATGCGCCCACGGTTCTCCATTGATACATACTAGATGGTGCTAATTACAGCCCAAGTGGCAGCCTCGGTAACTCCCTAAGGTGGATGTGTGTGACATGTAACAAGAAATGAAGTGAAGTGATTGTCGGCCATCTCCTCACGAGTATAGATGTTCGTTCACCGCATGAACTCTTTGATCGAGCACTCTCGGCTGACTCCTTCCAGTCGGAAACACAACCTTCGCAATGATGGGTCTGGGTATGAAGGTCCGAAGGTGCAGATGGAGTAACACTCCAACATAAGCTACTTGTAGAGAATCTCGCTCGCGGGGATCAGTGGGTCCCAACCTTCGTATATAAAATTTTAGGTGCCATCCCTACTAGTCCAAGTCCTAACCAGATATGGTTCTAATCGGGATGCTAAGCCGTAAGATACCAAAAAAATCCCGATCCAACAATGGTTCTATCTCTACGCTACTGGCAGCAATCCCGGCCAGGCGCCCCTTATATATTGTTGAATCCTCTAGGTCATCTGGAAACTGAAGATAAGGGTGCTCGGGTAAGTCAACCAGTGGAATGACCGGGCACATGCCTCTCGATGCCTTCAGCGATGATGAAATGTAGTTTAAAGTGACGATTTTGCGCAAAAAGCTCGAAAGATTCGACTTCTGGTGTGTTCACGTCTGTTCGCTTCGGGGGAGAATGAATGGTGGCGTGTGTGCGAGTGAGGGTGAAAAGCGGTTTACCTGGAGAAGTGATGCAAAAGTCAGCCTTCGCGGCCGATTAATCATCGATTAATCGCTTGGCGGTCTGCAACCGATTATGATTAGCCCTAATCGGCCAGGTTTAGCGATTTGGTCAAATATCGGTCAAATACGGCCTTAGCGGTCTTTGGAGGCCGATTAATCCCTCAACGATCAGTTTTTTTAATATTTCTATTATTTTTTAGAATTTTTTAATTATTTTCTATTTTGATCAAGTATCGGTCTAATAAATTAAGAAACCTGGAAAAAAATCAAACTTAAAGAATGAAAATACATAAATGTATAATTTTTGATGTGTATGTAAGAACAAAATGAATCATACTTTGCTATTTTGTTATATTCAATTATTTTTAAATAAATTCTTATATAATTTAGGGTCTCAGATTAATCCTCGATTAATCCTTTAACGCCACACGATCGCCAAGCTACCATCAAGTGATTTTTACAACCTTGACCTGGAGTTAGCAGCGCTGTCTAGATAATTAGCGGCGATATTTGGTCACCGAACAGACTTATCATCGTGTTTGGCATTTAGATAGCGTAGCTATCTCTTAAAGATAACGACGCTATGTTGCCTGCTTACCATTCCGACTTTTTCTCTTTGCTTGATGATCTCCTGCAACACCCCACCCTTGGGTTGTACCCTCTTGAACTTAATGAGGACTAACTACAATGATGGTTCAAAAATAACAATGCAAAGACTCAAATAATTATTGAAAAACCAAAAACATCCGGCTGCTTCCCGGAAGTGCTTCTTTCCTCAGGTCTTTTAGTTAGACCTTTCCTTCTTGTGGTGAGAACTATGGCGGATAATACGGCTTCTGACTTTGCTTAACTCCAGCCTTAGCCACTTCACCCTTGATCCAGTACTCTTACAGTTTTTTTCTAGGTCAAAGGGTTTGTCTGTCTTTTCGCTGGTTACTTCTAACCAAGTACACTTAATTCTTCATCCAGAACGCGTGAATCTTTCCTTGAGCACCCAAGCACGATCCTTTCATCGATGTATTTTCCTTAATGATGGCTTTATATCATGGAGCATGTTTGTTGCCGACTCCCAAGCTCGTAGTGTATTGTGCCTCCTATTCCATACGTGCCGCCATGCGTGTTTAGTCTTGTTTTTAGCTAGTGATTTAGACCTGCAAAACAACCAGAGTTTCTCCAATTCAGTGGTACCGGAGAGCATAATTGCAGTATGCTCTCGAGTATTCTCGTCAATTATATTTATTATATGCAGTTTTCCACTCATTGGCGGATCATGAGTGGACATCATAACTTGTTCATTCTTCTCGAACACCACATCCGCAACATCTTATTGTTCATCATCCCAGGTATGGATTGGTACCAAATATGGGTGACTAGTGGTGTCCAGTGATGGTTTAGCATCGCTCACCACCAGAGCTGGTTTTTCAAAATTTTCAAAACTTGTTGGGTAGGGAGTTACATGGATGTCTAATACCCCCTCCTCAACTGTGATTGGCACAAAATTTTCGACTGTCTCACCAGTCTCTTGATTATCCAAAGATGTATAATCCTCTATCACAACCTCAAGTTCAAGTGATGGAGGTTCATACATAGTATTATTGAAACAAAAATTACTTACCTCAGTGTCTGGCAAATGTCAGTCTGATTCTTGTTGACTCAGCTGCTCCGCTAGATGTTCCAAACAACCTGTCATTACCAAAATTGCATTTGCGTTACTTTCCTCCCTGGTGAAGGTTTCGATCAATAGGTCCAGCACTTGGTCCAACTTCATGTTGAGAAAATCAACTGGATTTTTGATCCTCTGCAAAATACGGCTCCACGTGGTACTTGTATTGAGTCGGATCATCGGTCCACACCCTATTATCATTGAATGACTCCTATTAATGGTCATAAACCGGGCTTCCGTACTCCCACCATATGTCTTGATTCGTGTACATGTAGTCGTCCATTTGAGAACGCACATGTAACGAATATTGAAAACTTAAAACTTAGAAAAGGATAAAAAGAAAACTTAAAATTGACACAATGTGTCAAGTGCATAACTCCCCAACAACAACACCAAAATTTTAACGTGCACAGTCGTTGATGCAGTCAAAAAGTAAAACCTCCCTCCTCCATTAGCTATGGTAAGTAAGGGTTGAACCAAGGAGTCCGTGGTTGGCACTTTCTGTCGATAAAAACCCGACTATAGTGTCACCCTATAGCAGGACAATTACTTATCACCCAAAACTCAATAAAAATCAATTGCAAAGTAAAGTGAAGATAAGATCCAATGTTCATGCAACTATAGATCGAAAACAAACATAGAACCCAAAAATAATTCCTTTAATAAAACCCGAAAACTATAACAAATCGTTCCAACTACTATAACTACCAAACCACGAACCAACGAACTTACAAAAGCTAAATGACTAATTCTAATGTCCAAAACTCAACATTTAGTAATCAGAGAAATTCATGAATGCGGAATACCCCGACACCAAGTTGATATAAATCTATAGAAACTAACAAGATAACCAAAACTACTGACTAAGAACCAAAAAAGAACAGAAAAAAGCCTTGGGATCCCCTGATGATGCCCCGGGATGCTTTGAAATTCGTCTAGGGTCAGATATTTAGTGGCGCTATCTAATGCTTATCCCAGGTTCTTCGCCCATTGACAGACCTCATCTGATAGATAGTGGCGCTATCCTTGGGAGATAGCGACACTATCTCCTCTAGGTTCTTATCTTTTCCATTTCAGCTCTATCGTGTTTCGTTTTCGCTTCTAAACCCTGAGTTTTAACATAATTTCTACACAAAGCAACTTCCAACAAAAATGAGCATATCTAGTCTTTTTATAAAAATAAATTAACTAAAACATGTAAAATAATGGGTAAGTAAACTAATATAAAAGCGTGTTATCACATCATCCAGTTTCATCTTCGGTTCCTTAATAAGCTCGAAAAACTCCATAAGCTTATTTTCGTACTAACTGTTGGGTGTTGTTTATCATGCATTTCAAAACATGTTTAGATAATACAACAGAAGCTTAAAATAACGAACAACATGACACAAGGCCATACCCATGAACGAATAAAAATACATGCATGCATAGATAAAATCAACCAAAGAAATGTACGAGTCAACAACCTTTGAAAACTTTTTTAGGGAACTCGGCTTTGGTGATGGAAATGATGGCAACTAGAAACCAAAAATGCTTCTCTCTATAGATAGTCAACCACAAGAATGACCACCAAGAATGTCGGTTCTAAACCTTATGTATTACACTTCCTCTTAAGCTCAAAACACAAACAAGTTTAGATCTTTCAAGAGAGCAAAGTACAAGAACCTTTCTAAGCTAAGTATAAGAAAGAGAATGAGAGAGTATAGAGGACAATAGATTTCAGCCAAGGTTAGCAAAGATGGAAAAATGAGGGCTTTCCTCATTTTATACTTAAGCACATTAACCCAATGATCTTAATCATTTTCATAGAAAAAACAAAGTCTATGCAAGGTGGAAAGTGAAGAGACCAAAGCTCATCTTTAACATCCCAATTTTCATAATAAAAAGATAAATGAATTCCATCCCAAAGGTAATACTAGTAACAAATAAAAACTCCTAATATTGTCTAGCAATAGCGGAAGCGATAAAATATGATAAACTTCAGATTGGTGAGCATCGGGTGTTACGTCTTCATGAAACTTCTAAGTCTTCATACCATCTAAGCCTTCTTCTTCCCATTTCCACTACCACTCGCTAAGTTGTTTCCTGGGTTGCACACATTTAAAATTCTAACTGGGTAAGCCTAGGGCCTAGTGAGTTCGTGTTGCACATAGATGTCCATCATTTTAACAAACAAATAATTTGAACAACAGGAAGAAAAAAAATTAAAGCAGCTAAGACCCAATGTCACAATTTAGGGGAACGTTTAATTATCCAGAGAAAGAACCAAAGGTCCGTTTCCCTTCCCACTTGGCACAACACACCCTTATGCTCAAGCATTTTAAATATCCAAGGAAAGGGAATAAATATCCCGGATTCCCATCCCCGTCGTTTGCAATACATCCTTCATGCTCACGACTAATAAACACCATGTTCGCACTAATTGCGACACATAGAAGACAAGCAAAGACAAATAACGTTTTTTTGCATACCATCAACAATTTATTAAATAAACATATAATAACCACATTTTACATGATAAACATTTTGTGCAAGCAACCACAGAACACGAAAAACTCACATATTAGGCGAAAGGTCTTAACCGGTTCCGTCACGCTACTCGCACCCTTAATTGCTAGAACTCCAAAAAAACTTCACAACTTTCTTCTCCTATTTCTCCCTCGATTCACCACCGTTTCTTGTGATTTCTGAGTGCATTTCACTCTATTTTTCGTGCTATTTATAATGCCCAAAGTTGTAACCGATGAGACCCTATTAATTGCTCGAATTTACTCCATAATCAAGATGATAGTTTTTTATATAAATACCCATAATTTCCTCTCCATTAAACCTAATTGTTGAGTGTTGAAATCAATAAAATGAACAAGTAATGACTCGCTATTCAACAGTAGATCATGTAATGTGCAATCAAACAGTAATATGAATAATCAAGAACAGTTAAGAAACAGGATGGATTGGATAATTTGTGCCGAATGCTTGATTGATAAATTTTGGGTTTTACAATGGGACGATTACAATCTCGCACCGGATACGGTATGGTATCACTGATATTTATACTTAATCAGTGATACGCATAGTACAAAATATTAGAGAGAATATTCTATCAGATGTACTATCCAATAGAATGCTAGATACATGAAACACGTAGTCTGTAATCACGCATGCATCAAAATGTTTGACAGCTGTGAAGTCTTCGGATCCTCGATGTAATACACTTCGGAGTCTTCAGCCTTCAGGGTCTTCTCATTGTTTATTTTACTTCGGGGTCTTGATTCATGTCTTCGGATGGTTGAGCACTTCAGCACAAATAGAGTCAACAATCTCCCCCTTTGTGTGAAGTGCTCCCTAAGTATTTCTTGTGAGATGTTTCTTGAAAGCTTCCTTTAGTGTATACCTCATTGTCAACCACCAGTTGAGGTGCTCTCTAACTTTCTTCTTTTCCTGCCAGGTGTTTACAAAATAGTTATTCACCAATGACAGGACTTGAGTGAAGGACTCCGAAGGGAAACAACCCATGAAATCAATCTCAAAAAATTTTGTGACAACATTTTCATTGTCTCTTGACAGTCCCTTGAACACAACTCCCTAGGGCTTGTCCACAATCTGCCCTGCCTTCAAGTGATCAAAATTTTCTATGGTAGTTGGGGGAGGTGCAAGAGATTGTCCGAATAATCCAGCCACTACAATGTCAAACTTGGCGATTCTCAGAAGATAGTTGCGAAAGAAGGATGAGATATGGTTCTTTGCCAGTGCGAAGACCCCCATGTTTTCGCATTCATTTCCAGCAGAGAATTTTAAGATGTCAAGAAGTGTTATTAAATCTGAAGGATTCATGATTGGAAAATCAGCAACGGTAAATCTTGACTCTTCTTCTTCATTTCCCCCCGGAGTACAAAGAAATTGAGGTTTTGAAATCCTTCACACTCCTCTCCTTGCTTGATGGAAATGATTTTGACTATCTTCTTTGCACTCCATACATAGTTCGGAGCCAGTATGAACTTTGCATGGAATGCAATTTTTCTTCTCTTGAATGCCGACAACTGATCTTTAGGGACATTCTTTGCGAATTGCAGAAAAGCAAATGTCTTCGGATTGTAGGGGAGATCCAGTTGCTGGTTGATGCTTGTTTTAGTTTCAAGGCTTTTGAGAGGAAGCCTATTGTTCACATGAAAATCGGTGAAACCAATGGTTGTGATCAATTCTTTGGTCCATGTCTGGTTTTCTAAGGCAATGTTGTTGATTATGAGGATCTTGTTGTACTCCTCTTCTCTTTCCTTATGTGTTTGTTCCATATGAGGAGCAATCCTTATTTCTTTCATTGGCGTTTTTGATCCAGAACCACTTGCTTCTGCTGTTGTTGTGGTTCGGAAGGTAGGATCAGCCTTTGAGATGATTGGTGGGATAAATCCTGGTCTGCGCAAGATGGTGGGTTGATATGTGGTTTGTGCATCGGATGATGTTGTTGTAAGAGTCTGAGAGACTTCGGTTTGAGCTTTGGAGTCTGCGGGTTGAGATCCAAGTGCTGTAGATTCTCCCTCTTGCGAGGGTTGACCTTCATGTTCAGCCTGAGCAATGGCAAGGGAGCTCGACCTCGTAGCCTGAGAGCGTTCCATTTTTACAGCCACATTGATCATGGGCTGGAGAGCATGCTTGAGATTCTCAACGATGTCCAAAGTGATGGCTGAGTTTCTCTTTTTAAGCTCGTTTGCGAAAATGGTTACTGCAGAACGTGATTGTTCCACAGTTAATTCTTCAATTCGTTTATGAGCATCAGACAGGTGCTTTGCAAACCCCGTATGATACTATGAGTTGAAGGATTTAGTTTCGTCTTGAAGGTCGGTTAAAGCCTTTGTCACTTCAGAGTTGGATGCCTCCATTTTGTCTACCAGATCCTGGATCCTTTTCTCTGTTTGCTCCTTAAGGAGCCTATGCCGTTCTTCAACTTGTTCGACGGCGGTGTTGAACTTTGCCTCTAGAACATGTTGAGTTGCGATCTGATGATCGAGAATGCGTTTCTCAGAAGCCTTAACCAGTTCGTCCATTTTGTTTGTCAAGGCTTTCTGGGCTTCAGCCACTTGATCCTCAACACTAGACTCAAGCTTCTTTGTGGGATCGAAGCCAGTGTTGGTTAGTAAAAGAGCATCCAATTTTCAATTTAGAACCTTGTATTGTTTGGCAAGGATGAAATCATTATCATCCAGATTTTCATCATCATTTTCTTGAATAACCAATGGTGCCATATGATAAGCAGCCATGGTTTCTTCGGTTGACGGAGGTTTGGTGAATGTGGAGGTTTCGAAATCAAAGTCAAAATCATCATGGTATGGATAATCAGGGAGTGATGTATCCACACCAGATGAGGGAATGTTTAAGAATGTTTCAGAACAAGTGACAATTGGTTCTAAGGTTAGAGGGGCTAAAACGGTTGGATTTTCCATGTTTGATGTGATGGGTTCGGAGGTTTGAGCGGTGGAAGTGGGAGGTGTTTCAGTGGTATGGATTGTGGAGGTAAGTGGAGCAGTGGTTGGTGGTACATCGGTGGTGAGCGAGTGAATTGTTGAAGTAGGTTCAGCTGTGGTTAAAGGTGGAGTTGGTGGTCTAGTCTCCTGGACTGGTGTGGATTGGTGTTCTTCTTCCTCATCTTCTTGAGTTATTTCAGTTGGGTTCTTCTCAGACTCCGAAGACTCATCTACTGCGGATGTCTTCTTAGAGCGTTTTGACTGTCTTCTCTTTGGAGTGGCTTACTCCAAAGGCTTCCTCTTTTTTACATTTTTTAGGACCGCTTGGTCCTCCAGTCAACTTCTTCTTGCCCTTTGTAAGAAATGGGCCCTTAGTTGGTGCAGATTGAATGATTTCCCTCACGGGATAAGGTATCATAAGTGTATTGCGATAAGAATTGACTTCATCGCAATCCAATGATACCTTGTGAAGCATCTCCCGTGGGTTCTGAGCACAGAATTCAGCAGGGACCTCGTCTAGTGCAGGGACTGTGATGTGAGTATACCTCATTTCAGGGAGGTTAGAGTCATACACAAATCCTTTTTGTTTGTAGTGAGCATCAGCAACTATCACCCAAAATCTAGGGTTTGCAATTTCAGTTCCTTTCGAGGCATGATTGATGTGCGATCCAAAATCAGCCCATAGAATTGAGGTGAAATCTACCTTGACATCATAATAAATTCCAAACAGCAGACTCTAGAAGGACAGACTCGCTGAATCCAGCCCAGATGTCCTACCAGAGAGACATCGAAGAAAGATACTGAAATAATACCTCCACAGATCAGGAAGTTGCTTCTTCTTGAAGGTACTGATGCTTTCCAGTGGAGGTTCATACCCCATGGCGTTGAACATACTCACCAACTGTTCAGCGGTTGGTATAACCATCTCCTTTGAGTTGTAGATCGGAAGATGGACAGCTTCAGCGAACTTTTCTCTTGTCAGTTGCACTTTCTTTGTCTTGCCCCTTACGTCAATGGCTTTATAGAATACAGATTTGACGTTGTTGTTGGAGTCAAACAGAGCATTTGAAGTGTAATGGGCTTTGTGCACCAGTGTAGCCGGGATTGCTGGAGCGTAGGTCAAGGCATGACCAAGAACAGATTGTTTCGGGCACTCAACCAAGGTAGCGATTGGTTGAGGATAGAGCTTAAGATCAGTGCAAAGAACCAGATTAGCAGATTGGTTCTTGAGCACAGGGATGGAGATAGCTTCAGTTGTCTGAGATGTTGATTCAGCCATTGTTGAATGATCGAGGAAGATGAGAGAAATTTGGGGATTCTTGAGAGAATTCTTGTAGTGGAAGCTGAGAGTTATGATTGCGTAAAGAGATGAACTCATGGGTCTTGTGGTATATATAGTATTCGTGGTCCCAAGGCCATTTAATGTGCGTTTGAATTGGTCCATTGATAATAAGACACCTCAGCACCTGTCCGTTCCACTATCTCTGCAAAGACGGAACCGTTCGTCTGTCAGTCATCATTGTGTAAAATTAAACCGCCATTTTTACACGATCTTATAGTTAGGATTTGCCACAATTTTCTCAATGATAGCTGTGTAACAACGGTTATTAAAATTTAAAAGAATGTTTGTCTCTGAGATTATCATAAATATGAAAATCATTGAGCAATAAATTGACTTAGAATCAACAAGGATATTTATAACCGTTATAGGCACTCTTCGGAATGGAAAGGTAGAGCAACTATTAAGGTCAACTCATGAGGATGTTGATAACACTTCGGATAGTAACAATTGTTTGTGAAGTATTAGTTAATACTCCGAAGTCAAGTTGTTTTCCTTTGGTTTTTCTTGAATAAGTCTTGTTTTAAAATTTTGAGTGATGCAGGATAACATTTAACCTTGACTTCCCTGAATATTATGAAATGAAGATTTAACAAGTTAATGTTCAGAATCATTCGAATCATGTTGGAAGTCCATTTTTCATTTCAAAGTTGGTTTGATTCAATATCAGTCATGAGTGTATAAGTCTAACCACCACATTGTTTTCTTGAGTTTGCACTTTAAATCAGAGGTTTGATTTATCTTTTGTGTTCCAAAATTTTCAAATCAAATAATGATAACATCCTTTGCATTTAAAAATTTAAAATATTTTCATTCTTGAATTGAGCATGAGAAGTGTTTTAGAATTTGGATTGACTCTGAAGAACTCTTTTTGAAAAACTTATTTCATTTCATCAATTGAAGTGTTTGGATACTAAGCTCTGATGACAAGCCTTTGAGCTTCGTACACCACTCCAACTTTACCATTTAAGATAGATTACTTGAAATGTTCATATTCTCTACATGGTACTCGACTATGTTATAGGAGTTCCTTGTATTGTTATTTAAAACAGAAGAATAAGCCTTTGAGTGCTGATTTGTCTTTCTTTTGCACTTCCTTGTTTACCTTTTTACTTGTTTGTTGTCTTTGAATCTTTTGACAATTTGTTTTCTGTTTATCTTTCTGAGTTTTTCTTTTCATTTCCATTTTGAATATTATCTTTTTCTTTTTGGATTTGCTTATACAAAGAGTCAAAAATTTCACCATTTAGCTTCTTCCAATGGTCCTTTTTGTTTTGATTTGTGCAATCCTTGAGTTTGAGAAACTTCATTTAGCTCAATTTTGAAACATTAATGAAAAAAGTTTTAAATTTCTGTATCAGCCAATGTTGGTACTATTTTTGAAGAAAACTTCAGAACACTTGAGTCATCCTGTGTAGTTTTGAGGCTACATGATTAGTTTGATGTTGAAGCGAGTCAAGTAAGTGTGGAGGTTAGAAATAGACATTATGTTAAGGAGATTAGAATCAAAGTAAGCTTCGACTTGTAAAGTGGTCTTAACCTTACTTCGAAGTTTGTTTTCTTACCAATGTTTTAAATCGATTCCCAAATACCTTTTAGGGCACTAAGGTATGATCATCAGAATCTAAAATCAAAGTTTTGTCCATTAATTGATTGAATCATGAAAGAAGATTAGATGTTGTCATTTGTGTATCAAATATTGTTTATTAACCCTTTTTATTTTTCTTTTCTTTGATATTTCTTGAAGAAAATCATTTGATAATTTTCCTTAAGATGTGAAGTCAAAAGATGTTTCAAAGATTTTGACATTTATGAGATTTTGTTAACATAAAATAGTTGTGCCGAAGTGCTCCAAAGCGACAAAGGGCTTCGGAGTGCTGCGGTGTAACATTTAGGTTGTTTTATTTGTTTGACTCCGATGGGCTCCGAAGCGACAAAGGTCTTCGGAGTGCTGCGGAGTGTTATTAATTTTGTTTTTCAAATTGAAAAGACTAAGGAAAGAATGTGCAAATATGAGTTTTAAAGTAGAGTGGATCCATCAATCATTCCAAGTCCTCGAACAATTCTTGTGAATGCCTCTTCATTCAAAGCTTTAGTGAAGATGTCTGCCAATTGTTCAGTTGTGTGAACAAAGTGTACTTCAATATTCCCCTCCTCAACATGACTTTTGATGAAGTGATAGCGAAGAGCTATATGCTTCGTCTTAGAATGTTGAACAGGATTGTGGCATATACGACGGGCACTTTGTGAATCACAGAACAATGGTATTTTCTCATGAAGATGGCATAGTCCTTTAGTTGGCTTTGAATCCAGATGATTTGTGAGGTATAAGCCGCAGCAGCCACATACTCAGCTTCAGCAGTTGAAATAGAGACACAAGTCTGCTTCTTGGATTGCTAACTGATTAGCTTCCCATCAAGGAATTGACAACCACCTGAAGTACTCTTGCAATCTATAAAGCATCCACCAAGGTCTGAGTCTGAGTAGGCTTGAATGTAGAAGCCTGAATGTGCTGGGTACCAAAGCTCATAAGCAGGTGTACCATGAAGATATCGAAAAATTGTTTTAACTACAGCCAAGTGAGGTTCTCTTGGGTCAGCCTGGTATCTTGCACAGTTGCAGACTGCAAACATGATATAGGGCCGACTGGTTGTAAGATAAAGCAATGATCCAATCATGCTTCCGTATTGCTGGATGTCAGTCTTTGGTTTGTCTAATGAAGGATTCAGTCTAGTACCTGTAGGTAAGGGAACTTTTGCTTTGGAACAGTTAGTCATTCCGAAGCGTTCAAGCAAACACTTCGTATACTTTTGTTGATTGATAAAGATCCCTTCCTTTGATTGTTTTATTTGTAATACGAAAAAGAAGTTAATCTTTCCCATCATACTCATCTGAAACTTGCTTTTCATGAGTTTTTCAAAGTCTTTTGAGAGATTTGGGTCAGTGGATCCAAAGATTATGTCATCCACATAGATTTGGACTAACATCAGATGAGATCCAACTTTCTTACTGAAAAGTGTTGGATCCACTGAACCTTGTTTAAAATTTGACTCTTTTAGAAATTTCGTCAAGGTCTCATACCAAGCTCTAGGAGCTTGTTTTAAACCATAGACTGCTTTGTCTAACACATAGCAGTGGTTGGGATGTTCCTTACTTTCAAAACCAGGTGGTTGCTCAACAAAAACTGTTTCTTCGAGATCACCATTCAGAAAAGCACATTTGACATCCATTTAATAGACATCAAAGTTTTTATGTGCGGCATAAGCCAAAAATATCCAAACTGATTCGAGTCTGGCAACAGGAGCGAATGTCTCTTCGTAGTCGATTCCCTCCTGTTGACAGTAACCCTTGACAACCAGCCTAGCTTTCTTCCGAACCACATTGCCTTCGGTGTCTAACTTATTTCTATACACCCATTTCAGACCGACGATTGAAGCATTAGCAGGTTTTGGAATTAGCATCCAAACTTTATTTCTTTCAAATTCCACTAATTCCAACTGCATTGCTTCAATCCATTCAGGGTGATCGAAAGCATCCCTAACATTCTTAGGTTCAACTTTTGAGATAAAGACATTGAACATACACAACTCCGAAGTTTTGTTTAAATCATGTTGTCTTTGATGAAGTTGTGCACGAGTCAACACCCTATCTTGAATGTTACCGATGACTTGTGAAGGTGGATGATTTTTTGTCCATTTGTCCAAAGGAGGATAGTTTGGATCAAAATCGGGTGGTCCTTCAGAATCAATATCCTCAATATCTAAAGGATATCCCGAAGTGGATGGAAAATCATTCATTATTAAATTATTGTTTGAGTTAATTGTATTTGGATGTGGTGTGTGCAATTGTGAAGATGAGTTTAGAGAATGCTCCCCCTCGACAGCAGCGGGTGTTGAGGAAGTGGTTGCTTTATCCGAAGTGACTGGAGTGCTTGAGTTCGGAGTAGAAATCTCTGGCTCCCCCTGGATTGATGAATGAGGAGACATGATGGAAGGGATTTCCAAGATTGATGAAGTTTGATTGTTGTTTGGCTCCCCTCAACACTAGCATCCCCTTCATTTTGGCTTGATGACTCCCCCTCGACAGACGATGTTTTTTGTATACTACTTGTGGAAGAGTCATCGGGTCCGTCTGTGAGTTTGGACAGTTCAGACTCAAGATTGTCGGGTGCCCTGGCTTCGGAGTCTACAGCCCTCATAGGTGGTTCGAACAAGTATGTAAAGTCTGTATCAAATGTAGTGATTGGCACAGCATCCACAGCAGGCTTTGGAAAGATATATGACATTGGAAATGGATGCAAATACTTCTTGATATAGTAATCATCAAACCTCAGGTTGAATGTTTCTTCAATTTTCCGAGTCCTCTTGTTCATGACTTTATAATCTTTTAAGTCTTGAGAATATCCAAGGAAAATTCCTTCTTCAGCCTTTTCATTGAACTTAGTCTGATGATCTTTCAAGTTCAAGATGAAACATCTACAACCAAAGATGTGAAGAAATTTGACATTTGGTTTTCTTCGGTTGAGAACTTCATAAGGTGTAATATGAAATCTCTTGTGAATGTAGGATCTATTTTGAGTGAAGCAAGCTGTAGAAATGGCTTCGGCCCAGAAGTACATGGGCAGGTTTGCAAAATTTAGCATTGTTCTAGCTGCTTCACATAAAGAACGATTTCTTCTTTCTACAACACCATTTTGTTGTAGAGTGTATGGTGCCGAGAAGTTGTGACTTAGCTGCTTCAGCAGCGTCCGATTTGTTTCTTAAAAATAAGACCCAAGTAAACCTTGAATAATCATCAACTATCACAAGAATGTATTTCTTCTCTCCGATTGATTCAACTGCGGATGGACCACACAAGTCCATATAGAGAAGTGAGAGGGGTTCGGTGATTTTACGATTGATCACAGTTGGATGCCTTTGTTTTGTTTTCTTACCATGCTCACAAGCAGAACAAAGTGAATCATTGTCAAATTTGAGAGCAGGCATCCCACGAACCAAATCCATGGCCACTAACTTGTTTAAGTCTTTAAAATTCAAATGAGCAAGTCTTCGGTGCCAAAGCCAGCTGACATCGGAGTTGGCTTTTGAGAGAAGACATAAGGATTTCCCACCAGTTACAGGCTTTAGATTTAAGGGAAACATTGATCCCTTTCCTTTCAGATTTGAGCAAGACTTCGTTTGTTTCTTCTTTTGTGATAACACTCCCTTGGTTGTTGAATGTGACTGCATTACCCGTTCCAACCACCAATTGAGATATACTCACAAGATTGTGTTTTAACCCTTCAACAAACGCTACTCTGCTGATTGTAAATTGACCATTTGTAATTTTACCATAACCCCGAATTAGGCATGTTTCATTGTTCCCAAAGCGTACATTTCCTGCATCATCCAAGGTCCTATAATCCCTAAGATGTTCCCTCTTTCATGTCATGTGTCTTGAGCAGCCACTATACATGTACCATTTTGCATCATACTACTCATTAGACATTACATGCAATTAATCAAGAAGGAGTTGGTATCCAATCAATTTTGGGTCCTCAGGGAAAGCGAAGGATTCTTGGATCCATTTTTCAACGGCTTCTTCTGATATTTCATTAGCATTTAAGTTTATCAGATTCTCCGAAGCCTCATGTGATGAGCATGATTCCGAAGAGTTTGAACATGAATCTGAGGAGTTATTTATTTTTGATGAGTCCGAAGTGGCTGACAGATTGTAAGTCTTCGGAACCCATTTCTGTTTGGATGAATTTGATTTCGAGGTTTTTGATGTATTCTTTTTAAATGAATTTTTGGAACTCATTGAAGTTTTTGAAGATTTGGTTTTAGCAGTAATATTTTCTTTCAAATCATTTCTTTTCCAATTTTGTCTAGGAATTTCAATTGTTGATTTCCTTGAAATTGAACTACACAACGTAGAGAAAGGTACTCTTCGTATGCCAATTTGAAATCATTTAATGAAAGATTCTTATCTTTAAACACATCCAAATTTTTGTCCAGCCATTGATGGAATGTATCTATCATATTGTTACCTTTGGAAAAAGTTTTCTTTGTAAGTTTTTGAAATTTTGGATTGGGAAAGTTTGGTTTTGTCGGTGTGAAATTTGGTTTGACATGTTGATTTTTGACTTCTGGAACCTTTGAGTCAAATGGTTTTGTTCCAGAAGTTGAAGCAATTGCCTCAGCTGATTTGGAATCTCCGAAGGGAGTTTTTCTTTTGACAAGATTTAGAGCTTGTTTTGATTTCAAATTTTCAGCAATAGGTTTTTGGGTTGGTTTTGTAATCGTTATTGTTGTTTTTGACTTTTGAAGAGTTTGAGGTCTTTTCAAAATCTGAGGCTTTTGTGCTAGAGGCTTTGAAATAACAATTTTTGGTTTTGCACAGACCGTTTCAGAAATTTGTGACAACGGTACACTTTCACATGACTCCATTAATTGAAAGACATCCATCTTTGGAGCTATGGGTTTCTCCATAACTTGAACTTGTTTGACATTTTGATTTTTGTAAATGTGATTTTCATTTTTGACATCCAAAATATATGACATACTTTTGGGAATCTTTTCTTTTTCATAACAAATACGATTGTAGATGTTATGTCCATACAAATCTTGTTTTCTTATGTTGATTTTTACTTCCATTCTTTCATTCATTTCGTTTTCAATCATTTTAGAAGATGAAAAGAATCCTTCCTCAGTCACAGTGGAATTATCCTCCTCAAGAAATTTTTCTAAATCATGTTCAACCAAAGGTAATCCACCTAATTTCACAAAGATGGCATTTTTGAAATAAGATATCTTCGGATAGATACAGACCACTTGTACTAGTCTTTTTGAATTGTCCATAAGATAATGATCATAAGAGACGCAATCATCTGAAATTTGTAATTTTGATTTCACAATTTCTTTGTTTTCAAAAGTTTTAGTTTCACAAACAGCTTTTGCTTTTCCTTTGTCCTTCAAAGACAGTTGTGACATGTCTTCGGAGGGCGGTGCAGATGCGGAGGATGATTTCAATAAAGTTAATGAAGAACAATCAATTTCCTCCATATCCGAATCGCTTTGAGAATGACTCTCAGATGCAGTTTCAACAGTAACTGTTTCTTTGTTTTCAATTTGAGGAATATTCTTTTTCAAGATTGGGATTTCTTGTGGCAATAATTTCAACAAGTTATCAGCAGTGAGATGTTTTTCTACAGATATCAGACGATATTTATACGAAGAATTTGTCACTTCGGACCCAGATACTATAGATTCACACTCATAGGATATACTATCAACTTCCTTAAGCTTAAACTCAATAAAAGGTAATAGTTGTCTATGTTGAACATTGCACACATTGGCTAAATGATAAATACGTGTAATATGAGCATATAAACGTTTTGCAGTTTCACAAAATATGTTGCGTTGTCTCAAAATTACATCGTGATTGTTTAAAAGTTTTTCTCTATTCTCTTCTAGTAATGAGATTCTTAGGTTGGACTTTTCTAGGGCTAGCTTGAGACTTTCTACTCTCCCCCTCAAGCTGAGAATCTCCTACTCACTGAGTGTCTCCCTATTTTTCGCGTCAATAAGCATTTTATGCATCATAGAACAATCACGAGTTATTTCATTTATGATAGGAGTTGCTAGAGAAATAGGAATTTTAAAAGATGAGAGAAGTTTGGATACCTGCTCAGGAATGGTCAGACGTGTGTCATTAGCCATCAGACAAATCTCCTCCTCATCATCAGAAGTGTCGTCAGACCAGGTCTTCGAAATCCCTGCAGCAATCATCTCATTCATCTCCGAAGTCTTGAAACCAATACCAGTTGTTGTTTCATAACCCATCTTCTCTTCATCAGCTACTTCATCAGAAGCACTTTTCAGAAAGCTCTTACCAGCATCATATGTCATGAAAGCAGTATGAGTTGGCTTTCTTACTTTATCATTTTCTGAATCAGAAGACCAGACTTGATAAGATCCTTGATAATCCTCAGCAGCCATCAGGGCTAAGTCTTTGGTCTTTTCCCTTACTTCTTCCAATTTTCTTGCATAGTATGCTTCATCCTTCACTTGAGGCTTCTTCTCATTTTGTTTGCGAAGCATACAATCTTTAGCAAAGTGATTTTTGCCCCGACAGTAATTGCAATCATAGCTTGAGTCACCACAAATCTTCTTCTCTTCGTTATTTTCTTTTGATGACTCCGAAGTATGTATTTCTTATGGCTTCGGAGTTGAAGACTTTGAGTTTTCCTCCTTCGGAGTGAACATCTCATGCTTTGGTTTTGGATTGAAGTTAGGTTTGTTGAAATTCTGGACAAATGATTTCCCTGAATTGTTTTTGACGAAAGGTTTCTTAAATCTTCGGCTATTACCAGCATAGAGAGCAACTGTTTCTCCATTGTTATCAACCATATACGCAACAACTTCCTCATTACTATTTTCGTCTTCATATTTTGAAACAAGTGCTAATGAGCCAGACCCGACAGACTCACTCCTTCGACTAACAATGTCAGGTTCATGAGATTTGAGCAAACTGTACAGAGCAGCTAGCTTGTACTTCTCAATGTTCTCATAGGATTTGACCATTAGCATGATGGGTCTCCATTCCTTTCGAAGACTATAGAGAAATTTGATGTTGATCTCCTGTTGAATTCGTGTCTCATCATACTTATCCAAGGTATAGATCATATTGCTAAGACGTTTATAACATGCTTCAAGAGACTCATTCTCTTCTTGTTTGAAGTTTCCAAAGTCAGCTAAAATTTCTTGAACCTTGCTTGTGTGAAGAATCTTGTCTCCTCCAAAACAAAGTGCAAGATTGTCCCACATCTCTTTGGTAGACTTCGCATCAGCTATGTGGTGACTGACATCAGGACCCAGTCCACTTCGTAGTTCACGCATGGCCCTTTTGTCATTTTCAAGTTTCCTCATGTCAGCAGCGTTTAGAACTACAGCTTCTTCTCCATCAGGAACAACAAAGCGACCGACAATGTCGGTATGAGGACCATCAGTTACAGATCTCCATAGATCTTTATCCAGTTCAATCAGATAGTCCTTCATTCTTCCAGTCCAATAGTCATAGTAAGAGGTTACTAGAACGGGGGCTTTTGTTGCAAAACCAATGAGATTCGCATAATTAAGCATGTTGGCATAAGTAGCAGTGGAATCAGCCATTTTGAGTAGATTTCAAAAAGATCTTTATCAAGAAAACATGTTGTGGAGTCGTGTAACAGATGCGGAAGACTAGATCTGAGAAACAATTTAGATCTAGAACTGTAACACGGGAAAGGATTCCTATCAACAGGTTTTTCAACTGACCTGCTCTGATAGCACTTGTTGAGTGTTGAAATCAATAAAATGAACAAGTAATGACTAGTGATTCAACAGTAGATCATGTAATGTGCAATCAAACAGTAATATGAATAATCAAGAACAGTTAAGGAACAGGATGGATTGGATAACTTTTGTCGAATGCTTGATTGATAGATTTAGGGTTTTACAATGGGACAATTACAATCTCGCACCGGATACGGTATGATATCACTGATATTTATACTTAATCAGTGATACGCATAGTACAAAATATTATAGAGAATATTCTATCAGATGTATTATCCAATAGAATTCTAGATACATGCAACACGTAGTCTGTAATCACGCGTGCATCAAAATGTTTGACAGCTGTGAAGTCTTCGGATCCTCCATGTACTACACTTCGGAGTCTTCAGACTTCGGGGTCTTCTCATTGTTTATTTTACTTCGGGGTCTTGATTCATGTCTTCAGATGGTTGAGCACTTCAGCACAAATAGAGTCAACACTAATTATTCCTAATTAATATTCTTAATCATTGACATAATAACCTAATAATATTTTATTCATATATAATTTATATATATTAATATATTAAATTGAGTTATCACAAACTTCTCCCCTTACAAAAATTTCTTCCTTGGAATTTGAATTAATAAAATAAATGCGAGTATTTAGCCTTCATGCCTCGTCGTATCCGACTTTTTATCTGCTGACCGATTTCACTTTGCCTACTGCTTGTTACTCTTGTTCTGAGGACAGTCTGATCGGATATGATCGGGGGACCCGCACCCATAACACACTTTCCCCGTCCTGCATTATGAAGCAATGTGCCCTGTCTTCCCACACTTGTAGCAAGTCCTCTGGTTCGTGGTGCACTCCCCTTTATGATAATGATTGCATTTGGAACACTGATTAATCCCAGAGCCTTGCTTATCCCTATGCTCCTGGTCTGAATTTTTCCCCTTCTTGGAATCGTTGTCCGTACCTTCCCACTTTCTTTTCTACAAAACCCTATCCTCACCTTGATGATTCTTTTCTCGTTCTCGACTTTGTGCAGCGTCTACAGCCAACTGAAAGGTACTTGGACTTTGGATCTCTACAAATTCTCGAATAGATGTTTTTAGCCCCCCGAATGTACCGTTCCACTCTTCTTTCCTCAGTAGCTACATAGAATTTAGCAAATCTAGCTTTCTCGATGAACTTGGTGGTGCACTCCCTCACTGTCATACTCCCCTGTTCCAACCTCAAGAACTCCTCTTCCGGTTGCTTGACTGATGTACGAGGGCAGAACTTCTTCATAAAAATATCCTTGAACTCTTCCCATGTCATTCTCCTTGCTTGATCAGCACCCCTTGCTACTTTCTCCATTTGCCACCAGTATAGAGCTTCCCCCTTAAGCATTCTAGCAGCATAAATCACTTGATCTTCATCCGCACATTTACTTGTATCAAATGTTTCTTCGATTTCCGTGACCCAACTTGATGCTATAATAGGGTCAATTTCCCCTTCAAACGATGGTGGTTTGCAGGTCAAGAATGTCTTAAAAGTACACTCCGTCGCTCGTGCTGAGCATTTGATCTTGATGGCTATGCGATGCTAGGTTCATGGTTTGAGACCGGCGTAGCATGCTCGTACTCGTACTCATCATCACCTTCGTTATTATCATTGTTGGCATTCAATATTGCATCACGAGCTTGTGCAATTACGTTCGGTAAGTTAGCTTGTATAGCTTGAGCAATCTCATTAACTAGATCCTCCTTGGTTTTCACATTTGTTGCACGACCTCGCCCCCGACCTCTACTACGATCGCGGTTGGAGTTAAAGCTTCCATGGGCTGATGCTGTAGGTATTGGTCCTGTTCCAGCTCCCCGACGTCTACCTCTACCCCTTTCTCCTCCTCTTCCTTGACCATGCCCACGGCTTGCGACAAAATTTAGAGGAGCCTCCGGCACTCCTCCTGGCGGCGTGACATTCGCTCCGGTAGGAACATGTGATCCCTCTGGGGTAACCCTAGTGAACCTCCCAGATCTTCGTGAAGACATATTGGCTACATATTAAGGTTTTAACAAAATAAGGATAGGATTCATGCGATTTATTTTATTCCAACTCTTTCAGAATAACAATTAGTGGAAAGTAGTCTAGGTTAACCTAAGAGTTACTTCACCCCTCTCGTCTAAGCTTAGGCGTTTATGGAAAACACATAATCTGCTTAAACAATGCTCTGATACCAACTGGTAACGCCCCAATTTTCATAATAAAAAGATAAACGAATTCCATCCCAAAGGTAATACTAGTAACAAATAAAAACTCCTAATATCGTCTAGCAATAGCGGAAGCGATAAAATTTGATAAACTTCTTGATTGGTGAGCATCGGGTGTTACGTCTTCGTGAAACTTCAAAGTCTTCATACCATCTAAGCCTTCTTCTTCCCATTTCCACTGTCACTCGCTAAGTTGTTTCCTGGGTTGCGTACATTCAAAATTCTAACTGGGTAAACCTAGGGCCTAGTGAGTTCGTGTTGCACATAGATGTCCATCATTTTAACAAACAAATAAATTGAACAATAGGAAGAAAAAAAACATTAAAGCGGCTAACACCCAATGTCATAATTTAGGGGAATGTTTAATTATCCAGAGAAAGAACCAAAGGTCCGTTTCCCATCCCACTTGGCACAACACACCCTTATGCTCAAGCATTTTAAATATCCAAGGAAAGGGAATAAATATCCCCGATTCCCATCCCCGTCGTTTGCAATACATCCGTCATGCTCACGACTAATAAACACCCCGTTCGCACTAATTACGACACATAGAAGACAAGCAAAGACAAATAACGTTTTGTGCATACCATCAACGATTTATTAAATAAACATATAATAACCACATTTTACATGATAAACATTTTGTGCAAGCAACCACAGAACACGAAAATCTCACATATCAGGCGGAAGGTCTTAACCGGTTCCGTCACGCTACTCGTACCCTTAATTGCTCAAACTCCGAAAAAACGTCACAACTTTCTTCTCCTATTTCTCCCTCGATTCACCATTGTTTCTTTTGATTTCTGAGTGCATTTCACTCTATTTTTCGTGCTATTTATAATGCCCAAAGTTGTAACCGATGAGACCCTATTAATTTCTTGAATTTACTCCATCATCAAGATGATAGTTTTTTTTATATAAATACACATAATTTCCTCTCCATTAAACCTAATTATTCCTAATTAATATTCTTAATCATTGACATAATAACCTAAAAAGATTTTATTCGTATATAATTTATATATATTAATATATTTATTTAAGTTATCACAAACTTCTCCCCTTACAAAAATTTCGTCCTCGGAATTTGAATTAAGAAAATAAATGCGAGTATTAAGCCTTCATGCCTCGTCGTATCGGACTTTTTATCCGCTGACGGATTTCACTTTGCCTACTGCTTGTTACTCTTGTTCTGAGGACAGTCTGATCGGATATGATCGGGGGACCCGCACCCATAACACACTTTCCCCGTCCTGCATTCTGAAGCAATGTGCCATGTCTTCCTACACTTGTAGCAAGTCCTCTGGTTCGTGGTGCACTCCCCTTTATGATAACGATTGCATTTGGAACACTGATTAATCCCAAAGCCTTGCTTATCCCTACGCTCCTGGTCTGAATTTTTCCCCTTCTTGGAATCGTTGTCCGTACCTTCCCACTTTCTTTTCTCCGAAACCCTGTCCTCACCTTGATGATTCTTTTCTCGTTCACGACTTTGTGCAGCGTCTACAGCCAACTGAAAGGTACTTGGACTTTGGATCTCTACAAATTCTCGAATGGATGTTTTTAGCCCCCGAATGTACCGTTCCACTCTTCTTTCCTCAATAGCTACATAGAATTCAGCAAATCTAGCTTTCTCGATGAACTTGGTGGTGTACTCCCTCACTGTCATACTCCCCTATTCCAACCTCAAGAACTCCTCTTCCAGTTGCTTGAGTGATGTACGAGGGCAGAACTTCCTCATAAAAATATCATTGAACTCTTCACATGTCATTCTCCTTGCTTAATCAGCACCCCTTGTTACTTTCTCCATTTACCACCAGTATAGAGCTTCCCATTTAAGCATCCTTGCAGCATAAATCACTTGATCTTCATTCGCACATTTACTTGTATCAAATGTTTCTTCGATTTCATTGACCCACCCTGATGCTATAATAGGGTCAATTTCTCCTTCAAACGACGGTGGTTTGCAGGTCAACAAAGTCTTGTAAGTACAACTCCATCGCTCGTGCTGAGTATTTGATCTTGATGGCTGTGCGATGCTAGGTTCATGGTTTGAGACCGGTGTAGCATGCTCGTACTCGTACTCATCATCACCTTCGTTATTATCATTGTTCGCATTCAATATTGCATCACGAGCTTGAGCAATTACGTTCGGTAAGTTAGCTTGTATAGCTTGAGCAATCTCATTAGCTAGATCCTCCCTGGTTATCACATTTGTTGCACGACCTCGCCCCCGACCTCTACCACGACCGCAGTTGGAGTTAGAGATTCCATGGGCTGATGCTGTATGTATTGGTGTTGTGCCAGCTCCCCGACCTCTACCTCTACCCCTTCCTCCTCCTCTTCCTTGACCACGCCCACGGCTTGCGACAAAATTTAGAGGAGCCTCGGGCACTCCTCCTGGCGGCGTGACATTCGCTCTGGTAGGAACATGTGATCCCTCTAGGGTAACCCTAATGAACCTCCCAGATCTTCGTGAAGACATATTGGCTACCTATCAAGGTTTTAACAAAATAAGGATAGGATTCATGCGATTTATTTTATTCCAATTCTTTCAGAATAACAATTAGTGGAAAGTAATATAGGTTAACCTAAGAGTTACTTCACACCTCTCGTCTAAGCTTAGGCGTTTATGGAAAACACATAATCTGCTTAAATAATGCTCTGATACCAACTTGTAACGCCCCAATTTTCATAATAAAAAGATAAACGAATTCCATCCCAAAGGTAATACTAGTAACAAATAAAAACTCCTAATATCGTCTAGCAATAGCGGAAGCGATAAAATTTGATAAACTTCTTGATTGGTGAGCATCGGGTGTTACGTCTTCGTGAAACTTCCAAGTCTTCATACCATCTAAGCCTTCTTCTTCCCATTTCCACTGCCACTCGCTAAGTTGTTTCCTGGGTTGCGCACATTTAAAATTCTAACTGGGTAAGCCTAGGGCCTAGTGACATTCGTGTTGCACATAGATGTGCATCATTTTAACAAACAAATAATTTGAACAACAGGAGGGTAAAAAAACTTTAAAGCGGCTAACACCCAATGTCACAATTTAGGGGAACGTTTAATTATCCATAGAAAGAACCAAATGTCCGTTTCCCTTCCCACTTGGCACAACACACCCTTATGCACAAGCATTTTAAATATCCAAGGAAAGGGAATAAATATCCCCGATTCGCATCCCCGTCGTTTGCAATACATCCGTCATGCTCACGACTAATAAACACCCCGTTCGCACTAATTGCGACACATAGAAGACAAGCAAAGACAAATAACGTTTTTGTGCATACCATCAACAATTTATTAAATAAATATATAATAACCACATTTTACATGATAAACATTTTGTGCAAGCAACCACAGAACACGAAAAACTCACATATTAGGCGAAAGGTCTTAACCGGTTCCGTCATGCTACTCGCACCCTTAATTGCTCAAATTCTGAAAAAACTTCACAACTTTCCTCTCTTATTTCTCCCTCGATTCACCACTGTTTCTTGTGATTTCTGAGTGCATTTGACTCTATTTTTTGTGCTATTTATAATGCCCAAAGTTGTAACCGATGAGACCCTATTAATGCTCGAATTTACTCCATCATCAAGATGATAGTTTTTTTATATAAATACCCATAATTTCCTCTCCAGTTAACCTAATTATTCCTAATTAATATTCTTAATCATTGACATAATAACCTAGTAAGATTTTATTCATATATAATTTATATATATTAATATATTAATTTGAGTTATCACTCCGTCGGTCATCATGGGGTGATGTATTAAGATTTGAATAAGAGAATGTAAAACTTCTAAAAGGTTCCTACTCCCTATCTTTATATTTTATATAATTTCTTCCAATGATTTATATATAATATAAAACTCATTCTTTAAATAAAATAAGTCTTTTAATATATATAAACATCTTTATGTATATATATATATATATATATATATATATATATATATATATATATATATATATATATATATATATATATATATATATATATATATATATATATATATATATATATATAATTCAAACAATATGAATAAATTAAATTTTATTTATTTTACCTCTTTATAATGAATAAAATGTTTAAACTTATTTAGTTACAATCATTTAACCCTTTTAAATGATATAATTTAGACATTCTTAAATTAATTCATACCATATGAATTAACTTAAGTTATAATATTATTTTTACATAAAATAACAATTACAAGGTTTATAACATTTTATTAATGAATCAAATTCTTTATAAAATGATCAATGATGTCTTCTTGTTATTGGTATGACCATATAAGATTATATGTTATTAGCAATATCATTTTGTAATGATTCTTGAGCACTTAGAACCAACACTTACTCAAAGAAGCCACACTTTGATCCATAAAACTAAAAATCTCATGATATAGATTATCATATAACTTTGTGCTCTTACCAAATATATATGGTTTTATTAGAACCATAGATGGTATAACACCCATCATCTAACATCTAAGAATGTACTTTGAAGGTATTTGATTGATATGATAAGTCCTAAAAATGTAGAATATATGCCTTAATTAGTATCTATACTAGAAAATAACAAGTAAATATACTAAAAGGTTGTTTCTTTCTTGTTATAAAGAAATTTTTCTAGTAACAAAAGGAAGTTAAAAATACATACCTATTCAAAACTTAATATTATGTAAAATATTTACCAACATCATAACATTACTTTGAAATATAAAGACTTTTCTCTAACACTATACTCAAAATAACTATCTGAATCTTCACCCTGAATGCCATCTTTGATATTCTGCTCATATCTTTAGATTTATTTCATCACAAGAATTGTATCACTGTGATCATCGGTAGTATATGTTGTGTACGCGAATATAAGAAGAATCAATTTTTTAGAAATTTTTTGAATACTTTCTTTGTGAACACAATACAAGCATGCTTCTCAATTTTCAGTTTGGTCCTTGAAGTGTTGCAGAGATGGGCACACTTTAGTTGTGTCTTTCTCTCTTCATAGCTAACTAAAAAGATATCATGAATGTAACCGGTGTATTTCCTGAATAAGAAGTCTCATTAAATGTCGAATTCATGCCCTCGTACCGAGAAGTGGTCCTTAGTGATTTAGAGTTTTTGGCAGGTCTAGCAATTGTTGTTGTCATGGATGGATCTCACACATCTGTCATTAAAATTCAGGTATTTAACTATTAGTGCCTGCTTTTTACTTAATGAGCTTAGTATTTTAAGAACTTAATATGTACAGCTATACATAGTTGTTTCTCTTTGACTAAATCTAGACATAATTGCTTTTGGTTAATGTATCAATGAAGATACTAATTGTTCACTTATTTGTCTTTCTTCTTTATCTACTCTTAACTCTTCTCACATTAAAATCGATAAATAATGTGCAATTTGTTTTTTATTTGGAATATAAGGATAAATGGTTATTTAGTATCATTCGAATGATTTATTCAGTCAAATAGAAACAAACCGTATGTATACAACACTTTATTCAAACAAAGATAATTTCATGTTCAACCACTTTACCCGTACATGAATTAAATAAAAAAATAATAAAAGAAATGAAGACTTAATCAAATATCTAAAATCTCACCTAAAAAGGTAACATTTGGTTAAAAAGTTGCCAAAAAGATTGACTATTATAATAAAACATTAAAATAAATTAAAAAAAATATAAAAAATATATAGAAAAGAAATCAAAAGGGTAAAACCGTTTTTTAATGTTTGACAGGGACCAAAACCACAAAAAGTTTTCGATTTGGGACCAGTGGTGTAAGTTGAAAACTTTTTGGACTGTACCCATATTTTTTTTACAAACCACATGGACCAAATTTGCGATTTATTCAATTTCTTATATTAAAATTTTATAACATTCTCTTAAAAATACATTTTTAAATAAAAATCAGAAGTTTTCGAATTTCTAACCATTCTCCACGATTTGCGCTCGTCTTCTGCACTTCCAAAATCATACGTCCATCAGCAACCATCACTCTCCTCTCCTCTCTTTCTGTTTTCATACCATTTTTTCAATCACATTCAACAATCCTTCTCCCTTCGATGGAAGATCAAGATCTACCACCGCCGGACGCCGCAATCGAAAACGCCGATCAGAATGAACAAGTCGTCGAGGAGCCAACACCGGTTGCTTCCCGAGTTGATATACTTTCCCAAGAGATTGACCGATTCATTTATGTATTAGATGGCGATGATCAATCAGACTCATCGTCGCCGCCTGAAATCGTTGGTTCCGTCCATATTTTCGCGGATCTTTTGGATTTCAAGGTCGTTGAATACGAATCCGGTTCCAAGAAATGGATCGAGCTAGAAGAGGATGAATGTTCTTCTTTTGTAGAATCGATTGACCGAACAGCAAAGCTTCTCAAGTCTCTCTCTAGGTTTCATTCCGCAGATTATTACCCCTCTGTAATCAACCGGATTAGCGAAGTCAAACAACGTGCAATGTCTTTCATGGAGGATGAATTCAAGTCGATTCTCGATGATTATCAAACTTCATACGATCGAGATCAAAGGAACGAAACCGATGAAGCCAAAACGCCTTCTCCTAGTAATGTTGACGAGGCATCAGAAACAGAATTGCCGGATCAATCCGAATCTCCGCCGGAGAAAGATGAGTTTCTAGGATATTCCGGCGAGGTGACAACAAAGCTGAATAAATTAGCCGAAGGCATGATAGCAGGAGGTCACGAAACAGAGTGTACCGAATTGTATTTCGTTGTTCGAAGAAACGCAATGGAACAAAACTTGAAGCATTTACAGTTTGAAAAATATTCCATCGACGAAATGCAGAAGATGCAGTGGGATCCAATAGAGAAAGAGGTTTCCGCATGGATAAAAATCTTCAAAGACTTCGCCACCTCGCTCCTCCCTAACGAGCGGCGGTTAGTTGACGCCGTTTTCTCGGAAAACCACACAGAAATCTCCGACAGCCTATTTGGAAACCTAGCACGAATTGTCATATTTTACTTGCTCACGTTTGCGGAAGCGGTCATGATGACGAAACGATCCGCTGAGAAACTGTTCAAGTTTCTAGACATTTACGAGACGTTACGAGACAGCATCCCGGAGGTGGAGAAATTACTTTCCGGTGACTGGTTATACCAGCTCAAAACCGCCGCATCATTGATCAGTACGATGCTAGGGGAAGCTATTTTCAACATTCTCGGAGACCTTGAGAACTCGATCCAAGCAGATTCAGGGAAGACACCGGTTCCCGGCGGAGACGTGCACCCCTTAACTTGCTACACCATGAAGTATCTCAAACACGCATGCGTGTACAGGGACACATTGGAGCAAGTATTCAGAGAGCATAAAAAGATAGATCGACCCGACTCAGCCACCAGCTCCGATCCCGATCCCGATCAGGATCCCATTTCCGACGACCAAACCCAGAACTGTGGCTATCAGGCGGGACCCGGATCGGCGTTCCAGTTACAGTTAGCGAAAGTGATGGATCTATTAGACGCAAACCTTGAAACGAAATCAAGACTCTACAAAGATCCATCATTGAGCTTGATCTTCATGATGAACAACGGCCGGTACATTTTGCAGAAGACAAAGGGAACCGGAGAAATGAGGAGCATAATGGGGGATCCATGGGTGAGGAAACGGTCGTCGGATCTAAGAAGTTACCACACGAACTACAAAAGAGAAACATGGACGAAACTGTTACAGTGTTTGAGTCATGAAGGATTGAGCGTTAACGGGAAGGTGATGAAGCCGGTACTGAAAGAAAGATTCAAGAGCTTCAACGCCATGTTCGATGAAATACACAGAACGCAGACCACATGGGTGGTGAGCGACGACCAACTTCAGTCGGAACTAAGGGTGTCGATATCAGCGATTGTTATTCCCGCGTATAGGTCGTTCATGGGGAGGTTCAGTCAGATTTTTACTCCGGGAAGGCAAACGGAGAAGTATATAAAGTATCAGCCGGAAGATATAGAAACATGCATTGAAGAGTTGTTTGATGCGAGTTCAAATCAAGGAGGAAAGAAGAGATAATAAAGTAAAAAGTACGTACATATGAAATATGAAGGAGTGAATGAGGAAACATGTAAAGAAGCTACCATTAATGAGGTTTTTGATCCAACCTCATTACCTTCAGAGACGAGCAAGCATGTATCTAACTTATGTATTTCTTTCTTTGTGCAATCATGGATTTCTTTCTATTTGTTTCCTAATGTGATTTTGGTTAATCGTCTTGAGTTTTATGTGTTTAAAGTAAGGGATATTCATCCATCAAAAATGAAGTTTCTATAAAAAAATGCCAAACATTTAATAGATTTGCGAAAATGAGCATCAATTTTGAAACCGTGTTTCGAATTAACCAGTTTTGTAATGAAGTGTTGAGACGGGACATAAAGTAACCAGAAACCTAATATTTCAGACTATTATACATTCACGACTGATGTTTCATACATTTTGGACAGTTCTTATGTCGGAGCGGTTGTTAAAGATTTTTTTTAGATGTGTTTACGGTTTTACTATCTCAATACACAAGTGTGTTATTCAAATGAGTTCGTATAAACAAATTTTTAGAGTCATTCACTACAGAAGTGATTTGTTGGTGCGAGGGTTTTTTTAAATTGATACGGTTTAACATGATAAATCGCATTATAAAGTGAAAAAACAATTATATCGCATTGATAAAAACAGAAACCGCATCATTTATAATGTTTGTTGATGCGGTAACTTTTAATCGCATTAAAAATTGTTTACTTAGTGCGGGTTCGTCTAATGGCACTATTAAAACCTTATTTTTACTGCGAAAGTTTACAATCGCACCTTTAAAACCGGGCTTTTTTACTGCGATAGTTTACAATCGCACCTTTAAAACGTCATTTGTTGATGCGATAACTTTTAATCGCATTAAAACTTCTTTTATTAGTGCGGGTTTGTCCAATGGCACTATTAAAATCTTATTTTTACTGCGAAAGTTTACAATCCCACCTTAAAAAACGTGCTCTTTTAATGCGAACGTTTACAATCGCACCTTTAAAACGACATTTGTTGGATTTGGCTTGATGTTCATCCAAAGGCAGACTAAGCCCATGTGTCAGGCTAAGCCCAAATGGTAGACTAAGCCCATGTGGCAAGTCTAAGCCCATGTGGCACTATTAAAACTTTTTTTTTTACTACGGTAAGTTTGGATAGCATTAAAAATCGATTGTAATTTAAATACAATAAATTTGGGGCTTTTATTAAGTCATCGTTCGATCAAGCTTCCCCTTCTTCTTCAAGATCACCTGTCGTCTGATTGCATTTACTTCACTTCATTAAAACCGGTTGCATTTACTTCTCTACGGTTAAGGTGAGTTTATATCAAACATTTATTAATTTCGTTATATACCTCCGGACAACTGAAACCTAGATTTCAAACATTTATGAACCGAATAACAGAAACATTCCTTAATTGTTGTTTATTTTAATTTTCAGATGGATCGTTATTCTTGGATGTACGAAACTTCACCTATATCCAGAGATTATATCAAGGGAGTTGAATATTTTATTAGTGTTGCTAAAGCAGATATTGAAAAGAATGGAAGGCGGACGATTTGTTGTCCTTGCAACAAATGTAAGAACTTCGCATATTTTACTGATGCGGGTTCAATAGAGTTTCATTTGATAGCAAATGGTTTTATGCCTAATTACACTTGTTGGTCAAGACATGGAGAATCACAAGCTGATTGTATCGCATCGTCAAGCAATTTACCGAGTAATGATAACAGAGTACCAACTAACGACGATGATCAGAACTCAAATGAGCCCAACGAGAATTTCAAAGAAATGTTTGATGACATGGAGACAAATATGGGTGATGATGAACGAGGGAAGTTAAACCGTCTGTTTGAAGAAGCAGAAACACCCTTATATAATGGTTCTAAATATATGAAACTTGATGCGGTGTTGAAGTTAATGAACTTAAAGTTGAAAAACAGATGGAGCGACAAAAGTTTTACAAGTCTATTAGAGCTTTTGCATGACTTGCTTCTGGAAGACAATGGATTACCACTTTCCACATACCAAGCAAAAAATTAATGTGTCCCATGGGATTGGAAGTGGAAAGAATACATGCATGTCCAAATAATTGCATGTTGTTCAGAAAGGAGCATGAAAATGCTCATAAATGTGTTGTCTGTGAGGCATCAAGGTATAAAAGGAAAGATAAGGACGATGAAGTTGATGACGATGTGACAAAAAATGGACCTTCGGCTAAAATGCTGTGGTATCTTCCTATCATACCAAGACTGAAAAGGTTGTTTTCAGACGAGAAGGAAGCAAAGTTAGTCCGTTGGCATTCGGACGAACGGGTATCCGACAATAAACTGAGGCATGTTGCGGATTCGCCTCAGTGGAGAAACATCGATAAGAAGTATCCCAATTTTGGAAACGAGATGCGAAACTTATGGTTTGGGCTTAGTTCAGACGGGATCAATCCTTTCGGAAACATCAGCAGTCGTCATAGCACGTGGCCGGTTCTTTTATGCATTTACAATCTTCCACCGTGGTTATGCATGAAAAGGAAATACATCATGATGTCGTTGTTGATTCAGGGTCCGACCCAGCCTGGTAACGATATTGATGTGTATTTGATCCCTTTGATTGATGACTTATTAACTCTTTGGAGGACGGGTGTCGAAGTATATGATGCGTATAAAAAAGAACATTTTCGACTGCGGGCCATGATTTTTTGTACAATAAGTGATTTTTCTGCTTACGGTAACTTGTCAGGCTATAGAACCAAGGGTAAGAAAGACTTTCCTGTTTGTGAAGAAGAAACAACCTGGCTATGGTTAGAAAACTGCAAAAAGGGTGTATACATGGGACATCGAAAATTCCTTCCGATGAATCATCGTTTTAGGAAAATGACTATCGAGTTTGACAGAACTGTTATGGTCAGAAGGATGAAGCGACGATTTGATGCATTTTCCCTAGTTAAAGACATAAAAGTTGTGTTAGGGATAAAATATAAAAATAATCCAAAATCCCTCTGGAAAAAAAAGTCAATCTTTTTTTAATTACCTTATTGGAGATATTTAGATGTTCGACATTGTCTAGATGTTATGCATATAGAAAAAAACGTCTGCGAGAGCTTGACATGCTTATTATTAGATATTAAAAACAAAACTAAAGACGGGGTTAAGGTCCGAAAAGACATGGTCATCATGGGAATACGTACAGATCTTGCTGCCGAAAAACAACCAGAGGTTATCGTCTGCCACCTGCTTGTTATAACACATCAAAAGCAGAACAACAAAAGATTTGTCAATGTTTACATGCTATCAAGGTTCCATCAAATTATTCCTCGAACATCAAAAGATTTGTGTCCTTGAAAGACAATAAATTGCTTCCAATGAAGTCTCATGATTGCCACGTTTTGATGACACATATGATCCCAATCGCAATTCGCAGTATTTTGCAACCCGACGTCCGACACACAATCACAAAGCTTTGTTTATTTTTTAACAACATTCATTCAAAGGTTATTGATGTCGAAGATTTGGACCGATGGCAAAACGACGTTATTCTTAACCTTTGTGAACTAGAGATGCACTTTCCGCCCTCGTTTTTTGATATAATGGTTCATCTGATAGCTCATATCGTCCAAGAGATCAAGGCATGTGGTCCTGCGTTTCTCCGATACATGTACCCTTTTGAAAGGTGTATGAGTATCTTAAAAGGTTATGTGAGAAACCGCAATCGACCCGAGGGCAGTATGATTGAAGGGTATACGTCTGAAGAGGTGATGGAGTTCTGCCAAGGTAATCTTGTCAACATCATATTACTCTAATCATTTTATATATTAACTTGCAATATAATAATATCATTTTTGTCCACAGGCTATATGGAAGGTGTTGAAAGCATCGGTGTTCCTACAAGTCGTCATTCGGGTCGACTTGATGGTAAGGGAGGGGTTGGTGATAAAATTATCATGCCATCCTTTGATGACTTGCAACTTGCACATTTAGTGGTTGTACGACACATGACATGTCTTGCGCCATACATTGCCAAACACATGGACATATTAAAGTCAAGCCACCCGGGTAAGGATCGAATGTGGTACGCAAAAAAAACAAAACGGAGAGTTAGCGAGGTGGCTGAAAGAGAATACAAGAACAGGTAACGCTGATGAAACCGTGTCGAAATTGGGACAAGGTCCAGAATGTAGAGTACATTCGTACCAAGGTTACGACATCAACGGTTACACGTTTTACACCAAAAACCAAGATGCCAAAGGTATAGTGCAGAATAGCGGCGTTACGGTGACAGCATCAACAACCGAATTCGATAGACAGGATCATGATACGTTGATAAGAATCGCCAGAGATTCTTACTACGGTGTGATACAATCAATTTGGGAATTGAAGTATTGTGATTTGATTCTTCCAGTTTTCAGATGTGAGTGGGTCAATAACCGTTCAGGTGTTAAAATCGACGATTATGGTTTTACACTTGTCGACCTTCGAACTAAGGGCTATGTAGATGAACCATTCGTTCTCGCAAAACATGTAACACAAGTTTTTTATGTTGAAGACCCGATCAAAGCAAATAAACACATTTTCTTGCAAGGTAAACGACGTATTCTTGGTGTTGATAATGTTTTTGACATGGAAGCCTACGATCACTTTGACGATCTACCACCATTTTCGGTAGGTATTCAAGAGGGAAATTTTGATAACATGCGCAGAACCACACATGTACGACCTGACATGGAAGATATTGAAATTACATAATTAGTTGGAAGATTTTTGTAATATTTAATAAAAACATTGGCATGGAGACCTTTTCATATATTTGCAAGTATGACAACATGAAATGGCATTATCTTGTTCATGTATACAGGATGTATTATTAAAAATTTCATTCTCTTCTATTTAATATGAAAATGGCATTAAAGTACTGATGGTACAACATGAAAAGGCAATGTACTTTTAAGTAGCACCAAAAAATAAAAAAAAACCGCACCAAATATATCGAAAAAGGGCATGGAAGTTTAATACACACCCATAATTTAAAAAACCGTACCAATAAACAAAATAAAATCACCAAAGAGTAAAAGTCAACGTAATTTATACTATGTATTTATTACGAATCAGTTGTAAACGGATGAGACCTTTGGTCGAGGTGGGAAGATGTTACCCCCCCCCCCCCCCCCACAGCCAAGAATCTTGGCCCACGATCAGTGTTCGAATCCTGATCTTGGCATTTTTGAAACGACATTCATATTTCGCATGAGAATTTTTAATATCTATTTCAAAAGTAATGAACTTTAATATAAAAACTGAGGTGTTATCGGATGAGGCTTTTGGTCGAAGTTAAGATGTTAAACCCCCCCCCCCCCCCCCCCAATAACCTTGGCCCAAAATAAGTGTTTCGAATCCTGATCTTGTCTTATTTGTAATGCAGATTTTTTATTCATATAAGTAATTATCATTCGTATTTATAATGAAGACGTTTTTTAATCAAATTTATTTATTTTTTACCAATATATGTTCCAGCAAAAAGTTTAAACGCAATCGATCTAAAAATTAAAAAACTACCCATCGATGTGTTTCAAATCTGGCAGTTATCACACAACCATTCGATTCTTACTCTAATGATTTTTTTCATTTTACGTGTATAACTTCATCACCAGACCGATCAAATAAAAACATCATAAAGATAATCGATAGCATCACACAAAGATAAAACATAACATCCTGATCTTATCTTTTTTGTAATGCAGATTTTTTATTCATATCAGTAATTATCATTCGTATTTATAATGAAGACGTTTTTTAATCAAATTTATTTATTTTTTACCAATATATGTTCCAGCAAAAAGTTTAAACGCAATCGATCGGAAAATTAAAAAATCTACTCATCGATGTGTTTCAAATCCGCCAGTTATCACAAAACCATTCGATTCTTACTCTAATGATTTTTTCATTTTACGTGTATAACTTCATCACCAGACCGATCAAATAAAAACATCCTAAAAATAATCGATGGCATCACACAAAGATAAAACATAACATTCATTATATATATATATATATATATATATATATATATATATATATATATATATATATATATATATATATATATATATATATATATATATATATATATATATATATATATATATATATATATATATATATATATATATATATATATATATATATATATATATATATATATATATATATATATATATATATATATATATATATATATATAAACATAAATTTTACACCCAGAGGATGTAAAATTTTACATACAAAAAAAAAAACAACAACAACATTACGACTAACCCCCCCCCCCCCCCCATCAATGGCTATGCCACCAGAAGCTTCATGCCCGGAACCGGCCCAACGACTCAGAGGTTGTCGAGCCTCTCCTTCTCATTTCTCAGCAGCCCTCTGAGAAAGAAACGGGCGTCGACAACCTCCCGGAGGGCTTTAATGACCCCATCCTTTGAGTCTATCAGGGAGTACCACAGTATGGCTTCGATGGACGCGGGTCCAGACCCACGCCCGATGTCATTTGCCTCTTCAAGGCGTTTCTCCAGTTCTTCGATTTGTTCCATTAGTTGCTAGGTAACAGGGGAAAGGAGATTATCCATCATTATGTAGGTGGCGATATTTCTCATGCAAGCCTCAAGGATGATTGATTTCTCGGAAGCCATCTGGTATATTTTTTGATGGTTGATTTGGAAATATGGTGGGAGAGATGATCAGCGGGTGTAGCCATGTAGGTATTTATATACAAAAAGAAGTTATTCCGGTTGTACCTGATCGTACAACTTAATAAATCATGTAACAAATTAATTACGACGTTTTGGTTGCACCCTAAACCCTAACTGTCTCAAAGGATAAATTACGATGTTTTGGCTGCACCTGATATAATTACGTCCCAATAAACCGCATTAAAAAAATAATTTCGCACATAAAAAATAACTTGCATCAATAAATATATTAGAACTAAAAAAAGGCACAATTTCGTTTATATAACATTATAAATTACGCATATATCTTTATAAACATTTAAATTACGTATATATCCTTGCAAACCCTAAAAACTCACATATATATCCAAAAAATTAATTTAATAATAAATCAATATGTAAAACAAATCTGATATCACATCAATTATAATTGATTCGCATTAACAAAATCTCCAACAACGTGCAGTTCTCGAGCTGATATGATTACAGGGATTAATGCGCCTGTTTTAATTTGCAACTCAAGGACGGCATGCCCAGTCCGAGACTCAGACTTTTTTCTACAATCATGTTCAATTTAATTTTTTATGGCTTTGTTTCATTTCTATTATATTATTAGTACTCGCATTAACAAAGTCTATTTTTTTTAATAATACTAAAATATTAAAGCTCAATACTCGACCCATGCACTATTTTAATCTTAATTTAATTTAGGCTTTTACTTCTAATCTTATGTTACTTAATCGTTGTTGGTAAGATTATAAAAAGAATTTTATTATAATACAATATTAAATTCACAATTTTAGAGAAAGGTAATTATAACATAAGATGAAAGGTAAGATGAAAGGTAATTATGACATAATTTCTAGGGAGACAAAAACACGCAACGTCATTCAAAAAATTTTAGAGATACATTTTCTTTAATGAAATCGTGACAATGTTCATTTTATTAAAAGTAATAATATTTTATGACAAGGATAACTCATTTCATTCGTACATATTTTTTTCCTACTTCATCAGGAGAATTGTTGCATATTACAACATATTCTATTAAAAAAACCAAATATCATAATTTTTTTTAAATATAAAGAACTAAATCATCTTTTGTTGAACAAATAATGAAGATTTATATGTATGTATGATTAAACGATTTACAAACAACAAAATATGGCAATTTAATACGTAAAGCATATTAATATATTTATTTAATTAAGTTAACCATGCAGATACAATTACACTAAAATAAAAACATTTATTGGCATGGAGACCTTTAATAAAAACATTGGGTACGTAGGAAGATTAGTATGAATAAAACGTAAGAACAAAAACAATTTCACTAAAATAAAAAATACTTATATTTAGACTATGACATGTATTCAATGAATCATTTATTAATTGCTAAACCAAATCATTATATCATATTTAAATGCAAACTAATGATTTCATAAAAGTTTTACGGCTAAGAATATGATCATATGGGTACGTTATAATTAAATGTTCGTTACAAATTAAACCGATTAATTCGTCATCCTATCCCATAGCATTAAATAAACGCGTACAACACACATATATCTTACTAAAATAACGATTAACCGTATTGGCCACAACGGCCACATTAATTAAATTGGAAACCTAACCACCTCTATATATATACCTTCAAATGCAAACGGTTTACCATTCTCAAGCATATAGTAAACATAAGAACGTATGCCGTTTTCATTCAACATAACAGTTTCTCAATGTCTAAAATGAAAGGCGTCGATCTCGAAAGAATGCTGTTTTTACTAATCAAAAAAATCGAGCAAAATCGTAAGGTAGTTGAGAACTTTCAGAAGAAACTTCGAAATGACCATAACATGAAAAACCAACTCTATGGGGATCCAGATACGAGGCCTCGCTTTATGAATTTCGTTGAAGCCAAAGCAGCAATCCATGAGAGCAACGTCAACACCACAAGAATTCTAGATCTTCTGCAGGATGTCGATCAAATGTTAAAAGATGAAATAGACAGACACAGGAAGAAACTGAAGAATATTGACTACGAACCTCGCCTAGAGGAATCTATTCCCGACCAAGTCTCTTCATCTTTCTAGATCCCTACTAAAGACATCTTACATATGGTTAGTTGTTAGTCAATAGAAGTGGTCTGTCTATATCTATGGAACACCTTTTTTTTGTTTTTTTTGGTTCTTCATGTGTTTCGTTTTCTCTTTCAATCGCTTATGTAACCCTTAATCATTATCAATGAAAGTTAACTGTGACGCTTTATTCCAAATCTGTATCTCTTTACTTCGTGTTAAACCTCTCATAATATTAACAGAAAACTTCATAATCTTTAAAAAACCGTATAATGACAAAATATTTTTCGAGTACAACACTAACAAATAAGGACCCACTTGCAAGAAAAAACCCGTGCAAAGCATGGGCTTCTTCTAGTTAATTTAATATTAAACTTGTCTCTTTATTACCGCACTAGTAAAAAGATGAAATCTCATCCTTAATAAAAAATCGAAACTCGACGATGGTGTGAAGGTTTTAAATTGAAATCATTACATGCATTAAATGCGTTGTGCGCTTGTTTTTGCAACTCGAGGATGGCATGTCCAATGTGCAGTGAACTGTGCTGACATGATTGGTGACATTCAAAGATGCAGGTACCTGATTACCTTTCCATTTCGTACCAGACCAGAAAAGAACTTTCTTTTGCATTTCGTATCAGTTGTAAAAATTAGTTATAAAAAAATGAAACATTGAATTTTAAAGCAACCATGAATGTTTCTCCCCCAAACTTGGTCGCTCCCCTGGTTTATTCCACAAAGTGACACGTATTAACTATATCTTCATAAAACAATAGAATATCTACTTTATAACCGAATACTTCATCGATCACGAATGGTTATATTCATGCGTTTTGATATTTAAAAAAAATTATTAACATAATTATAAGATTTTTGTTGATAACAAATATTAACCAAATATGTCGGTTTTATTATATGGATAAAAAATTTTCAAACGTTGAAGAAGGAATATTAATAAACAAGTGTAAATTATATCATATTAAAATTTGAACAATGTACATAGCATATGAATAACCTAATAAAGATATTACATGATAATATTTGAATAAAATATTACATGATTGATGAATGATGGTTGATGATGATGATTGATGATAATGATGATCACAAAACTTAAAAAGACAAAAAGATTGTATATTTTTTATAATTTTCATATATTTCCTTAAAAATTTAAAAAAAAATCCAAAAAGATTAGGGTTTATTAGGGTTTACTAGGGTTTTCTAGTTTTCATATGATGGATTAGGGTTTGTTAGGGTTGATGATGATGTTGAGGATGATGATGAATGAATGATAATGATGATTGATGATGATGATGATTGATGATGATGATGAATGCATGGTTAGGGTTCACTAGGGGTTTATTAGGGTTTTCTAGTTTTCATATGATGGATTAGGGTTTATTAGGGTTCATGATGATGTTGAGGATGATGATGATGAATGAATGATAATGATGATTGATGATGATGATGAATGCATGGTTAGGGTTTACTAGGGTTTATTAGGGTTTTCTAGTTTTCATATGATGGATTAGGGTTTGTTAGGGTTGATGATGATGTTGAGGATGATGATGAATGAATGATAATGATGATTGATGATGATGATGAATGCATGGTTAAGGTTTACTAGGGTTTATTAGGGTTTTCTAGTTTTCATATGATGGATTATGATTTATTAGGGTTGATGATGATGTTGAGGATGATGATGAATGAATGATAATGATGATTGATGATTGATGATGATGATGATTGATGATGATGATGAATGCATGGTTAGGGTTTACTAGGGTTTATTAGGGTTTTGTAGTTTTCATATGATGGATTAGGGTTTATTAGGGTTGATGATGATGTTGAGGATGATGATGAATGAATGATAATGATGATTGATGATGATGATGATTGATGATGATGATGAATGCATGGTTAGGGTTTACTAGGGCTTATTAGGGTTTTCTAATTTTCATATGATGGATTAGGGTTTATTAGGGTTGATGATGATGTTGAGGATGATGATGATGAATGAATGATAATGATGATTGATGATGATGATGATTGATGATGATGATGAATGCATGGTTAGGGTTTATTAGGGTTTTCTAGTTTTCATATGATGGATTAGGGTTTATTAGGGTTGATGATGATGTTGAGGATGATGATGATGAATGAATGATAATGATGATTGATGATGATGATGATTGATGATGATGATGATGAATGCATGGTTAGGGTTTACTAGGGTTTATTAGGGTTTTCTAGTTTTCATATGATGGATTAGAGTTTGTTAGGGTTGATGATGATGTTAAGGATGATGATGAATGAATGATAATGATGATTGATGATGATGATGAATGCATGGTTAGGGTTTACTAGGGTTTATTAGGGTTTTCTAGTTTTCATATGATGGATTAGGGTTTATTAGGGTTGATGATGGTGTTGAGGATGATTATGATGAATGAATGATAATGATGATTGATGATGATGATGAAAGCATGGTTAGGGTTTACTAGGGTTTATTAGCGTTATCTAGTTTTCATATGATGGATTAGGGTTTGTTAGGGTTGATGATGATGTTGAGGATGCTGATGAATGAATGATAATGATGATTGATGATGATGATGATTGATGATGATGATGAATGCATGGTTAGGGTTTACTAGGGTTTATTAGGGTTTTCTAGTTTTCATATGATGGATTAGGGTTTATTAGGGTTGATGATGATCTTGAGGATGATGATGAATGAATGATAATGATGATTGATGATGATGATGAATGCATGGTTAGGGTTTATTAGGGTTTTCTAGTTTTCATATGATGGATTAGGGTTTATTAGGATTGATGATGATGTTGAGGATGATGATGATTGAATGATAATGATGATTGATGATGATGGGGATGATTGAAGATGATGATGAATGCATGGTTAAGGTTTACTAGGGTCTATTAGGGTTTTCTAGTTTTCATATGATGGATTAGCGTTTATTAGGGTTGATGATGTTGTTGAGGATGATGATGATGAATGCATGATAATGATGATTGATGATGATGATGATTGATGATGATGATGAATGCGTGGTTAGGGTTTACTAGGGTTTATTAGGGTTTTCTAGTTTTCATATGATGGATTAGGGATTATTAGGGTTGATGATGATGTTGAGGATGATGATGATGAATGAATGATAATGATGATTGATGATAATGATGATTGATGATGATGATGAACGCATGGTTAGGGTTTATTAGGGTTTTCTAGTTTTCATATGATGGATTAGGATTTGTTAGGGTTGATGATGATGTTGAGGATGATGATTAATGAATGATAATGATGATTGATGATGATGATTGATGATGATGATGAATTCATGGTTAGGGTTTATTAGGGTTTTCTAGTTTTCATATGATGGATTAGGATTTATTAGGGTTGATGATGATGTTGAGGATGATGATGGATGAATGATAATGATGATTGATGATGATGATGAATGCATGGTTAGGGTTTACTTGGGTTTATTAGGGTTTTCTAGTTTTCATATGATGGATTAGGGTTTATTAGGGTTGATGATGATGTTGAGGATGATGATGGATGAATGATAATGATGATTGATGATGATGATGAATGCATGGTTAGGGTTTATTAGGGTTTTCTAGTTTTCATATGATGGATTAGGGTTTATTAGGGTTGATGATGATGTTGAGGATGATGATGATGAATGAATGATAATGATGATTGATGATGATGATGATTGATAATGATGATGAATGCATGGTTAGGGTTTATTAGGGTTTTCTAGTTTTCATATGATGGATTAGGGTTTATTAGGGTTGATGATGATGTTTAGGATGATGATGATGAATGAATGATAATGATGATTGATGATGATGATGAATGCATGGTTAGGGTTTACTAGGGTTTATTAGGGTTATCTAGTTTTCATATGATGGATTAGGGTTTGTTAGGGTTGATGATGATGTTGAGGATGATGATGAATGAATGATAATGATGATTGATGATGATGATGATTGATGATGATGATGATGAATGCATGGTTAGGTTTTACTAGGGATTATTAGGGTTTTCTAGTTTTCATATGATGGATTAGGGTTTATTAGGGTTGATGATGATGTTGAGGATGATGATGAATGAATGATAATGATTATTGATGATGATGATGATGATTGATGATGATGATGAATGCATGGTTAGGGTTTACTAGGGTTTATTAGGGTTTTCTAGTTTTCATATGATGGATTAGGGTTTATTAGGATTGATGATGATGTTGAGGATGATGATGAATGAATGATAATGATGATTGATGATGATGAGGATGATTGATGATGATGATGAATGCATGGTTAGGGTTTACTAGGGTCTATTACGGTTTTCTAGTTTTCATATGATGGATTAGGGTTTATTAGGGTTGATGATGTTGTTGAGGATGATGATGATGAATGAATGATAATGATGATTGATGATGACGATGATTGATGATGATGATGAATGCATGGTTAGGGTTTACTAGGGTTTATTAGGGTTTTCTAGTTTTCATATGATGGATTAGGGTTTATTAGGGTTGATGATGATGTTGAGGATGATGATGATGAATGAATGATAATGATGATTGATGATGATGATGAATGCATGGTTAGGGTTTATTAGGGTTTTCTAGTTTTCATTTGATGGATTAGGGTTTGTTATGGTTGATGATGATGTTGAGGATGATGATGAATGAATGATAATGATGATTGATGATGATGATGATTGATGATGATGATGAATGCATGGTTAGGGTTTACTAGGGTTTATTAGGGTTTTCTAGTTTTCATATGATGGATTAGGGTTTATTAGGGTTGATGATGATGATGAATGAATGATAATGATGATTGATGATGATGATGATTGATGATGATGATGAATGCATGGTTAGGGTTTTGCTAGGGTTTATTAGGGTTTTCTAGTTTTCATATGATGGATTAGGGTTTATTAGGGTTGATGATGATGTTGAGGATGATGATGATGAATGAATGATAATGATGATTTATGATGATGATGATTGATGATGATGATGAATGCATGGTTAGGGTTTATTAGGGTTTTCTAGTTTTCATATGATGGATTAGGGTTTATTAGGGTTGATGATGATGTTGAGGATGATGATGATGAATGAATGATAATGATGATTGATGATGATGATGATGATGATGATTGATGATGATGATGAATGCATGGTTAGGGTTTACTATGGTTTATTAGGGTTTTCTAGTTTTCATATGATGGATTAGGGTTTATTAGGATTGATGATGATGATGAATGAATGATAATGATGATTGATGATGATGAGGATGATTGATTATGATGATGAATGCATGGTTAGGGTTTACTAGGGTCTATTAGGGTTTTCTAGTTTTCATATGATGGATTAGGGTTTATTATGGTTTAAATGTTTTCTGATTTATATTTTTGTAGAGGACATTGGGTGCTTATTATTCTTTGCCCAAAAAACGGAATTGCGTATATTCTTGACTCTTTAAAACGTTCCGCTACACCAGCCAATTACCCCATTGTGTCTATTATATATGAAGCTTTCCCGGGTACATATAGATGGAAGATGGCAAAGGTTTGTTTTAAAATTCATTTTTTTTAATTTATATGAAGGTGTTGAAAATATTTATTTGTGATTTAATTACAGTGCTTCAAACAAAAAGCCGGCTGGGAATGTGGTTTTGTAGTCATCAAACATATGCAGGAGTTCGTTGAGACGATTCAACACAATTGTTCCACTGAAGAAGTATGTGTTCTTTTGGTATAAAAATATAACTTTTCTTTCTTTGTATACCTGAATATAATATTGTCGTAATTGCTTTTAGTTTTAGAACAAGAACATGCTGTTTTCGAGTGATGATATCGAGCAAATGGTATTAAATCTATTGCCAATGTTAGTTAGCAAGGAGATTGAAGGCCGTCGGGAGAATATTCAATAAGAAACGATTTTGTGTAGCATTGTTCTTGGACATATGTTTATATATAGCATTATAGCATTGTACTCTATAAGATACAAATTTGTATATAATTGTGAATGTTGGTACTGGAACAAATATTTGTATAATGACCCGAAATAAATTTAGAGTGCGTAATATATGACTATATGCATGGACCGAAATAAAATTTAGTGCAATTTGTTTGTTTTTTTATCATGGGCCATAGCTACTTGGTAGGACTAAGCCCATATAGCACGCAAAGCCCATGTGTCAGGCTAAGCCCAAACGGAGACTAAGCCAATGTGTCACACTAAGCCCAAATGGCAGACTAAGCCCATGTCGTAGACTAAGCCCATGTGGTACGCTAAGCCCAAATAGTAGACTAAGTCCATGTGTTAGGCTAAGCCCAAACGGCTGACTAAGCCCATGTCGTAGGCTAAGCACAAAAGGCAGACTAAGCCCATGTGTCAGGCTAAGTCCAAATGGCAGACTAAGCCCATGTGGTAAGCCTAAGCCAAATTATATGATGCGGTTAATATTATATGATGCGTTGTTTTAATGATGCGGGTTATATGTATTTAGTGTGATGTTCTATACTTTCAGGAAAGCTCATTTGATGCGGTTAGTCATTGTTGGTGCGGTTTGGTAAACCACACTAATAAATATTGTATTTAATACTGCGCAATATTTAGGTGCGGTTGAATAACCGCATCGAAATACCATTTTAACCGCATCAACAAAGGTCTTCTGTAGTAGTGATTGTTTGTGGTGGAGGGTCGTGGGAGCAAATCAACGGCGGGATGTGGCATATAGCGTCAAATTACACATGTTATGGTGTGTATTTTACCTATGATATTAACTTTCATAGGCTGGTTAACTTAGTGGCTTCCAAGTCAATGTTATAGACCGATAAGATCAGCTTGTCTTTCCAATTAACTGTACAGAACGTTGTTATACGTATATTTGATGGCAGTATTGTCAAATATTTTGTAATTGTTGTTACTAATATGTGTTCGAATATGGTATCGTTGTCTTCTCTCAATCATATTGCTTAAAGAGTTTTTAACCTAGATATCAATCTCCTAATCCTACTACAAATTGATTGCCTAGGAAAATTGGCCCGACAGAAATTGGTCGTTCGACATTGAAAGTAACAAATTTAGTACCTATTACTATGCATCATCTAGACATCTGTTGCTTACGATAGGCATGTATATAACACCGACGGGTCTTATAAATATAAGCAAGTTACTTATGATGGACATGTATCTGATGCTGATAAATCAGCAAACAATTATCAAAAGTTGTTAAGTCGATTCATGATTCAAACATACATCCACACGGACCACCCGTGGAAAACTCGTAATGTATATCAAGTTCAAATGAAACTTAATTTGATGACGATATTCTTGAGCCTCAACAATCCAATAAGGATAATTTTGGGTTTTATTTTTCCGATTCTGAAGAAACTAAAACTCTTTTTCTAGGGAAATATCCCATTACCATTTCCATAAAGTACCTACAAAAATAATCCATCGCTTACCCACAAACCCTCGTCACATATTAAAGAGTTATAGTTGTTTAAAATAAAAGAATATATTAATCTATCATTAAGAATGAAATGTGTATGAGAAAAATTTTAGATTTAAACCACTAAATCTATGATATATAGGCTTGAAGTAGTTTATTGTGCTAAGGAGTGTATATGGTGAATCAACAGTACAAAGGGATGGTAGTACAAAATGTTTTCAGGTTCGTAAGTTAGTGAACGAGCATACTATGCAAGAACACAGTTGCATTCCTTTCATCATTAATCCAACCAAAAATGTTGAGTCATTTCATAAATGATACAATGACTGATAGTATATGTAACATGTTGTAGGGATAGTAGATCCCTTGAACTCTCATTGATCAGTTCGTGTTGATATTTCCTACTTGTAAGCATGGTGGGCATAATGTTATGCTTTACAACTAGAGGGGTCCCCAGTAGAATATTTTTCCAAACAACTTGTATACTATTCTCGGAGAGATGTAAGACACATAAAATGTCTAATTTAAAAATGGCTATGTAAGCCATGTAATTCCTACAATATGCATGGCTAGACAATATTGGTCATGAATATTAGGTAGGGGCATGCTTTTGTTGGGTTAGTTATAATATAATGACGTCTAGTAGTATATCGAGAGATGAACAAAAACTACAAATAACAATGCCCACCGAGTTTTTCCATTTGATAATGCAACGATGATATTTTTGAAATAATAATGTTGGAGGTAAACATTTAAACATCTATAAATATAACTATATTTTTTAGAATTGCATGACAGAATATGTTATTTTCCTTTGTACCCAAACTTCAAAAGTCAATTACTCAGCAAGCATGCTGAGAAGATGATTGAAAGGAGGATGCTTAAGTATGTACAATAGAGGGTATACATGGCCAAATATAACAATACTGAAGTTCGTGAATATAAGAAGAATGGTATCATCAATATACAAGTGAAAAAATGTACATATAGGAAATGGACATGTTCTTGTATACCATGTGGTCATGCAATGTTGGCTTTTACATACCTAAGATTTACATATTTCCAATGGCTGGAACATTATTCACGATGAAGGTGTATTAAGCTATATACATAAAGGTCGTGCATTCTATGTCATTTCCGATCGAATACAAGTACCCAAATGAAGTATGATAATTAAACCACTACTGGTAGACAAAGGCCAAGTTGGATGCTCGCAAAACAATAAATCGTGTTCATCCTAAGGCAAGGGTTTGGTATTCAGAAAATGCATTCACTACCAAGATAAGGTGTGCACATGCCTTACCTAGTCCATTTTTGTTAATTTTCGATTTATTTGACAAAGTCATGATCATCAAGTAGTGGTAAGTCTAAGTTTAAGTGAATGTTAGTCAATCTCTGAGTCAACAATATCCATTGTTTGATTTAAATAACCCCATAGAATTGTATGTTTATAAATTGGAATGTTATTTTGCCATTCACACACTTAAAAATGTCTTGCTAATTTAAATATGAATTGTACTTGCAACATTTTTGAAATAATTAGAACATTTATATTAGGTTAATATAAGAACAATTATTTCAAAGTTAATGACAATACCATAGTTATTTTAATAACATATATTTTCATAATTTAATTACACTATTGTATTATGTGCAACGTGTGAATATTCACCTAGTTAATAGATAAAGTGGACCCTTTCCCTAAAGGTGGGAACTTTAGGTCAGACTGGAGCTTTAGTTTGATCCGTACCAGTTTAAAACAAATTATGTTTTTGGTATATGAAGCATTAAAATTTGGCCAAGATTGGGTCATTTTAAAAACATTTTTTTGGCTTAAAATATCTAAACCTATGTAACCAATTTGTAAACGGAAAAAACCATTTTAAGAAAAAACATTGTGTATTGTTTTTTATATTTATATATATACAACATGATGTTTTCATATTTTTCAATGGGTTATTCTTGTTTTTTAAAAAATTATCAGTTTTGGCAAAAAAAATAGATCTATTTAAATGTTTTTTTTAGTTTTTCAAATTTATGAAATACAAATAACGTTTTGGCGTATTTTTTACAATGGTGTTTTCTAGTTTTTTTTAAAGAAATTACATCTTTCTAGGATGCCACTTCTGACAATTCACACAAGTCAAAATGAGCCCGCATTATCCTAGGTTTCATTTTATAGGCACTACTTTCACACGAAGTTGCCAGTACTCCCCAGATGGAGTTGTGATGCACTACAATCAGATGTTGTTTTTTGAAATACAAGAAAAATGAATAATAAAGAGCATGAAATATGAAGTATACTACCACAAAATAGGGTAATCCCACACAGAATTCTCTGTTGCTAATCTATATGAGATGGAGTTTATCAACAGATCAAAAGTTGTCTCATAAAATAGCATGTCAAAACTTAAGTGACATATTTTTTTCAAATTTACCTATAGAACAGATCGTCGCTAGTCTGATGCATTTTGTTTACCATCAACTTCGAAACCATAAAAACAACCATAGATTTGTCACATATTTATATATTTTACCAATAGAATAATGACATATTCTGTTTAGAGACAGATTAGTGACGACCAAGTTTAGGAATGGATATCATTAGTGAAGAACTAATGAAAAATGCCTATTTAGGGGATTGGTGATGAACAGTCATCGCAAGTCCGTCAGTAGATTAACCGTTTTATAAAAAACTGCTTATATATAAAAAAAAATTAAGGGTTTTTGGTAATGCAAAAAATATTATAACAAACAAACGAATCCAAATTTTTCAGTACCACAAAGCAAAAACCATAAATGTAGAATAAAGGTAAAAATTTTATAAAATATAACTAGGATGATCCCGGTGGGATTGAGGGTTGCTTACTGCATCGCCTTACATGAATTTCCTCTCAAGAGTTCATTCATCTGGTCTCGAAGATGGGCTTAAGACTCTTCATCGCATTTCTTATTAAATACAACTTCCATCTCCTGTCATTGCATCCTCTCTTTTTCACGTCAGGCTTACAAGTCTTGTACCTACACAAAGGTTAAAATAAGGATAATTAGAATACTTGAAAATGATTATGTATATATTTCAAATATAACATGAGCTATATGTCGACTTTTGAATGAGTGGAACATTAAGTCTTAAAGTAGTTAAATGTCATTCTAAATAAGACAATTATGAATGCTACTATCAAATAATGTGTGAAGCTTGCGATGAACACATATAGTCAAAATGGGATTTGTTCCTCTACTTGCTGGAGTATGATATCTTTAGTCCCCTTATTGAATCGAATACAGATAGTCACGCAACCATACTCAAACAATGTTGATGTGATGGTCAATTATGTTTGATGACCCGTTTGAGTTCACAAATAACCTATAAAAGAATGATTCAGTCCATGTCTCATGTTAAATGATCTCGAAACAAATAAAGATTAAGTCAACATGTCATTTAATATTACAAACTAATGTTTGTTTTGTAGACACAAGCATTATGTATGGTCAGGGCAGTAACGTGCTGTTAGCGGACGATGGTGTAGAAGATGACGAAGATGCAAGTGCAAATCCAAACGAAGGAGTTGATGATGCAGATGACGGAGATGCTCCGAATAAAGGAGTAGAAGATGTAGATGAACCGAACATCGAAGAGGATGCGGTAGGGTTTGAAATTGAAAATGGAGATGGAGATGAAGATGATGAGGTTAAGGTTGATAAATTAGAGGAAAAGGTGAAGCCTGACATTGTTGATGCGTAGAGTTCACTAGGATGTCCGGCACCGGCATTGCCGGCACCGGCAAGATTTTCCGGTGAAGATTCAGAATAGAGAAAACCAAGACTTTGGCTCTGATACCATGATAATGTTTAAGATTGGATCCTTCATAACACAATAATACAGGATATATATAATACCCTTACAATACTAAACTATTACAAATACCCATACTACATTGTCTAATACAAAACCCATATTACATTGTCTAACATGTTTTGTAGACACAAGCATTATGTATGGTCAGGGCAGTAACGTGCTGTTAGATGCTTACGATTGTCTATATAGTTGACTGTTTTTGTCCATTGCACAAGTGGAAGTCTGTTGGATCTTATATGCAAAAAACAAAGAATTTATATATAAACGTATGATGACAGTCCAGGGGCGGAGGGTTTAAAGGGCCAGGGAGGGCCATGGCCCCCCTGATTTTCTGCCTACTATATGTAATATTTTTATATAAGGCTTGAAATTTTTTTTTAATATATTACTGGCCCCTCCGATTAATTTCAGATATATGTATATATGTAATTAAAAAAATGACTAATTAAGGAATGTAAGGAGTAACCAAACGAAAATCATGGAAATTTTTGAATAAAATCAAAAGCAATCCTAATAAAATTAGGATAACAACTAATTAAGAAATTAAAGTTCTATAAAAAGAATCAGATGTTGTTCATACAATTTATCAATACAATAATTGAGAATATACAAAACCCTAATCTAAAAATCATTAGTTTGCCGGGAAAAAACTGCTCACCGGAAAATATTACCACCGCCGGAGTGCTCACTGCCTCACCACTCCATCTCTCCGGCAGCCGACTGCTACTCCGACGACCGGCAAGAAGACCCTATAAGGCTATAACCGGTGTTTTGTCTTCGAGTCTTCGACAGACTTGTGCGTTCTTCTCCGACCGGCGGAGTCTTATTTCCAGAAAAACAACTTCAAGATCTCCTCAACTCCTTCTCCGACCGGTAACATCTTATTTTCAGAAACTTAAATTTATAAGTTCCTTTTTCCTGCAAGTTGCAACGCCTCTCTCTTTCTCACTAAATAAGCAACGTGAATATGTGATCTGCATTTTTTAAAGAGATGTGCATATAGGTAGTAGTAGATGTAAGTCTAAAGTCTCTGACTCTCTGTAAAACTGATGTACTATATATGCAGAACCTTTATGTCTTCTCTTGCTTTTACTTTTTGAATTATAAATTATAAATTTAATTATTGTGTTGAATGTGGAAGTGCTACGCAATGCATTCTCTATATATGATTTTTATTAATTGTCATTTAGATAAAGTTATACTTTAACAGAACAAGTTTCGATTTTATTAAAATTAAAATAATTAGTTTTTTGTTACTATACACTTGTGAATGATTGTTTTATTGTTTATTTGTTAATTATTGGTTAATTGTGTTATGTAGTATACATTAAGATGAAAAAACAATTAACTATGGACGGATTTCTTAAAAGAAAAAATGCAAGTTCTTCTCGGTGTCCCGAAGAACGGCCAACGATTATTTTGGATGCAAATACCCCTAATGTTCCTGTTACCGAGAACCGATCCCAAAAAGTCCATATTGAATTGAATGAAATTGATCTTAGTACACTAGAACGCGATCCTGCTTTACGTATTCAGATCTATGATTATCCAATTAATCAGCAAGACACTGTTCGACGTGCTTATATGAAGCTTGGCCCCTTTCAACCAATACTTCCTGTATATCCAAAATCTGGACCAGAATCTCGTAAACGTAGTTTTCAGGTTTCTTGGTTTAAGTTATTCCCTTGGCTTGAATATTCCGAGAGTTCAGATGTTGTGTTTTGTTTTCAATGATTTGTTTTTAACAAACCTTCTGGAATGGGATATTATGGACAACGAGCATTTACTAAAGATGGATTTACAAAATGGAAGAAAGTTGGTGGGAGAAAATGTGCTTTTTTGCATCATATGGGGACTGAGTGTACATCTTTTCACAATGTTGCACAAAAGCATATGATGATTTGTTGCATGAGACGCAGGATATACGGAATGTGTTTGAGAAATTTACAGATGAAGATCGTAGGAAGAATAGATTGAGATTGATGGCTACTATTTTTACAGTCCGTTTGTGTGCCTTTCAAGCATTCGCATTTAGAGGTCATAATGAAAGACCAGATTCCATTAACAAAGGAAATTTTCTTGAAGTGTTGGAGGCACAAGGTGCATTTAACAATGAGATGAAAGAGTTGCTTCACACTGCTCCTAGATATGCATCATATACATCACCATCAATTCAAAAAGAGATTTTAAAACTTATCTCAAATAGGGTGAGGCAAATGATTTGTGAGGAGATTGATGGTGGAAAATTTTGTTTACTTGTTGATGAAGCACGTGATGAGTCTAATAAAGAACAAATGTCTATTGTTCTAAGATTTATAAATAAAGAAGGATTTATTATGGAGCGTTTCTTTGGGCTTGTTCATGTTTCTGACACTACGTCACAAACTCTTAAGAATGGAATCTATACTGTATTGGCACATAACAATCTTGATTTTAAGTCAATTCGTGGCCAAGGGTATGATGGTGCAAGCAATATGCGAGGCCATTTTAAGGGGTTGCAAGCATTGATATTAAAGGATTGTCCATATGCATATTATGTTCATTGCTTTTCTCATCGATTGCAATTAGCATTGATGGCCGCTTCACATGGAGTTATTGCATTACGGAAGTTCTTTAATAAATTATCTTTTGTTATCAATGTTGTTAGTGCTTCGTCCAAGCGCACTGACCAATTAAGAGATGCACAAGTCGATCATATAGCATATTTTAATTCTATTGGTTAGTTAGAGACTGGTAGAGGCCTTAATCAAATTGGTACATTACAACGAGCTGGGGATACAAGATGGGGTTCTCACCTTAAGTCTGTTTCAAGCTTAATCAAGATGTTTAGTCCGACTTGTGACGTTTTACTTAAAATTATTGAGGACGGAACGAGTTCAATCAAAGGAGACGCAGATTCGGCATATGAGATGATTACTACATTTGAATTCATCTTTGTTCTACATCTCATGAAAGAAATAATGGAAATAACGGATTTACTTTGCCAAGCTTTACAAAGACAATCTCAAGATATATTAAATGCATTGAGGCTTGTTGCATCCACCAAAATGCTATTGTAGAAATTAAAAGATGAAAGGTGGGATGATTTGCTTTCTCATGTTAAGTCATTTTGTCAAGAACGCAACATTGATATACCTGATTTATCTTCTTCATACTTTAGTAGAGGGGCTCAAGCTCGTAATGAGAATAGTGATCATACACTTGAACATCATTACCGGGTGGATATTTTTCATGAAGCAATTAATTGTCAGTTAATGGAACTAGATCACCGGTTCAATGACAATTCAATAGCGTTGCTTCATCTTTCAACAACTTTAGATCCTAAAAATGCTAATGAGCCTTTTAGATGTGATGATGTATGCCGATTAGTAGAGAAGTTTTATCCAGAGGATTTCAAAGACAACGAGAAAATACTTTTGAAGATGCAACTCCAACATTACGAGGCTGATGTTGTTCAACATGCAGAATATAAAAAATTGACATCTATTTCAGATTTGTGTCAATGGTTGATAAATACTAGAAGAGCAACACATTTTTATCTTATTTATCGAGTAGTTAGTCTTATACTCACTCTTCCGGTTTCCACCGCTACAACAGAGAGATCATTTTCAGCAATGAGTCTTGTTAAGACCAAATTACGAAATAAAATGGAAGACGAGTTTTTAAATGATGCTCTAATTTTGTACTTCGAAAGGGAGCTTGCGGAAAAAATTAGTTTAGAGACAATTGTGGAAGACTTTAAGCATGCAAAAGATCGGCGAGTTCCACTTTGATGAACGATATTAGAATATTTCATATTAATTTATTTGTTTAGATTTTTTTTATATGTAATAACTTTATTACAAATTAAACTAGTTTATGGTTATTTTTTGAAGTTTTGGTCTCGGCCCCCTAGTTCTAATGCTTGTGTTCCGCCCCTGGATGACACACATAAAGAGCAATGCATATATTGATAAATAACATATTTATATGTGATAAATTTATTATTTAGCAACGATTTAAAATGTAAAAAAATAAATTCATTTATTATTTATTGAACGGAGAAAATAAATAATAAAGTTTATTTTGTAGAAATAAAAAAAATATTTACTTATGAATATTATTTAAAAAGAGTATATATAATACTTAGCTGACTAATTAATAAGAGATTTAGTTAGGGTTGAGGTTGACTAATTAAATGATTTGAAAGAGAGTAAAAGCCCACCTATTTAGATTAGTATAAAAATAATAGAGTTTTTTTTGGTAAACACAAATAAGAAACCCTAATTGTCTTAAAGTGTAGATGGTCAAATATGTATGTCATTTGATGGCAACAACAAACCCTCAAACGTAATTGATATTCTTGCCATAAATTGTTGCAAATAAGATTGATGACCAATAGGTTCTTATAACCGGTACAAGTAATAGATTTGTGTGACTTGACCGGAGAAGATGATTGGAGTTTATGAAGATACCACCTCGTACCAAAATAGAGTAGACAGAGTAAAATGACACATTTTTATGGGATAATGACTTGAAAGGGTAACGAACTTCTAAAATTGTTCATATTTGGTCACTGAACTTATTTTTGTGTTTGATTTACCAATGAATTTTTTAAAATTGTTCACATTATACCCTTATGACCGGTGATAGAAGGTATATGCTGTTTAGAATCCTACGTGGCATCCTAGAAGGTTATGAAGGGTAATAAACTTCTAAAATTGTTCATATTTGGTCACTGAACTTATTTTTGTGCTTGATTTACCCATCAACCTTTTAAATTTGTTCACATTATACCCTTATAATCGGTGCTAAAAGGTTTATGCTTATTTGGCATCCTATGTGGCATCGAAAACCTGAGACATAAATAAGGGTCGATGGTCTTCAGTTGGGGTTTGCTTTTTGTGTCCTATTTATAAGGAACGGTAGTTCAATATTGCAATATTCTCTTCCTCCTCCTCCTCATTCTCTCAATCCCGCAAGTCTTTTAGTATGCATTACCATAATCGTTGTGATTGTCGTTTTCCTTCACGCATTCAAACCTCAACCACAGAAAAAAAAACTCATGTATGCGATTCTTGGTGTGCGATAACTCATAGGTAAGTCCACTAAAAAAACCCTCAATCAATATGTATTATCATAATTTGAACATCAACCACAGAAAAGAACACGGTGGACTTACTTGTGAGTTATCATACACCAAGAATCGCCTACATGAGTTCTTTTACATGGTTGAGGTTCGAACGCGAGAAGGAAAACCATAATCACAACGATTATGGTAATCCATACTAGAAGACTTGTGAACTTGAGAGAAGGTTGAGGAGAAGGAAGACATTGCAAGATTAAACTACCATTTATTGTAGATTAGGGCACAAAAATGAATCCCAATTGAAGACTATTGACCCTTATTAATGTCTAAGTATTCTAATGCCACATCAGATGCCAAATAAACATAAACCTTCCATTACTGGTCATAGGGATATAATGTGAACAATTTTAAAATTTTCATGGTTAAATCAAGCACAAAAAATAAGTTCAGTGACCAAATATGAACAATTTAAGAAGTTCGTTACCTTTCCAAGTCTTCTAAACTATCATGTTGGATGCCAAATTAGCATAAACCTTCTACCACTGGTTATAATGATATAATATGAACCATTTTAGAAAGTTCATATGTAAATTAAACACAAAAACAAGTTTTAGTGACCAAAAGTAAACAAATTTTAGAAATTCGTTACCCTTACAAGTCATTATCCCTATTTTTATCGGTAATATTAATTTTGAGAAGCTAAGTTGTGCCATTAAAATGAGAATAATCAAGTTTGTACACTGGACATAGTTGGTTACCGATTATGTGATTGAAGACTTGTCGAAGATGCCAAATCAAACCAAAAACTGGCTAGGCAGTAATAATTGGTAAAATATATTTTGATGAGTAATTTGACTTTAGAAAACTAAAATATACAACTAGAACAACAGTAACAAATCTTAAAGCATTAGACACATTGGTTACCACATAGAACATACTTGGTTTACCAATATATACAAGGGATAATATAATGACTTGTAAATGTAACAAACTTCTGAAACTGTTCATATTTGGGCACTCAACTTAATTTGTGCTTAGTTTACCCATGAACTTTTCCAAATTGTTCACATTATACCATTATGACCGATGATAGAAGGTTTATTCTAATTTGAAATCCTACGTGGCATCCTATAAGACTTGAAAGGGTAACGAACTTTTAAAATTGTTACATTTGGTCACCGAACTTATTTTTGTGCTTGATTTACCCATGAACTTTTTAAAATTGTTCATATTATACCCTCATGACCGATGATAGAAAGTTTGTGCTGATTTGACATCCGATGTCGCATTGGAAAGTAGGGATGAGCTCGGTCCGAAAAACAAACGGAACCAGACCGAAACCGAAATGGGCCGAAATCGAATTATGATTTTTTAAAAACCAAATACCGAAATGAATATGTATATTCGGTTCCGGTTCGGTGCGGTTATTTTGGTTTTCGATTCAGTTCGATTTTTCATGATCAAGAGTAGTGTTAGGAATAAGCATGGTCCGAAGACCGGACCGAAGTCGAATTAACATTTTTTAAAAACCAAAAACCGAACTGAATATGCATATACGGTCCCGGTTCGGTTCAGTTTCGTTTGGTTTTCGGTTCGGTTCGGTTTTTTCGGTCCATATGTTCATCCCTATTAGAAAGCTAAGACATAAATAAGGTCCAGTGGTCTTCAGTTGGGGTTCAGATGTCAAATCAACACAAACTTTCTATTATCAGTCATAAGGCTATAATATGAACAATTTTAAAAAGTTCATGGGTAAATCAAGCACAAAAATAAGTTCGGTGATCAAATTTGAACAATTTTAGAAGTTCATTACCCTTTCAAGTATTTTAGGATGCCACGTAGGATTCCAAATCAGCATAAACCTTCTATCACCGTTCATAATAGTATAATGTGAACAATTTTAAAAAGTTCATGGGTAAATCAAACAGAAAAATAAGTTCAGTGACCAAATATAAACAATTTCAAAAATTTGTTACCCTTACAACTCATTATCCCTGTATGCAATATAACCCAACTATTTTCCAATGGGCATAGTGCAATAAGCTATATTTCCAACTTCCAAAAGGAACAAAATTGGTCCTTGGGGTTTTTCGATACACAACATTAGGGCTGTAAACAAACCGAACGTTCGGCGAACCGTTCGTGAATTGTTCGGCGGAAAGTTCGTTTATGTTCGTTTATTTAATAAATGAACGAACATTAACACAAATTCTCGTTCGTTTAGTTAAATGAACGAACATGAACAATGGTCTCGTTCATTCAATTATGTTCATGAACATTCATTTATGCAGTTCGTTTACGTTCGTTTATGTTTGTTCACTTGAGTTTCTTTTATATTCATATATGTTTAATTATATTTGATTACATTACAATATTATGTGTTTTTTTTAATGTTATATATGTTTAATTGTGTTTATTTATCTCTGTTCGTTTATGTTTGTTCGTTTAGTATGTTCACGAACATAAACAAACGAACATGAACAAGATAATTTGTTAAACAAATGAACATGAACAAGAAAACTCGTTCGTTTATCCGTTCGTGTTCGTTTGTTTGTTCGGCTAACTTAAACGAACGAACATGAACAATCCCTTATTCGCGTTCGTTCGGTTTATTTACGTCCCCACAAAACATTCCACAACATTCCAAAGGGTACATTTTAGAGTCCACCAGACCACCACCATGCCTCCCTCTCTCCACCCGTAACATATGTAGAAACTTCTCCGGTTGTCAGTCTGATAGAACTCATACAAGTCTTCTCCCAAACACGCAGACGAAATTCATGACCATAAACCTCTCTGTTCATCCTTCTCTCACTTCAACTTTCCCAATTTCGTTCAAGAACTACCACACGCTAACCCTCCCATCAAAGCCCTAAAATGTTCCCTCCAGTTCACCCCTTATCGGACGAATTCGCCGCTCGTTCACCATCACAACTCTTTTCCCTTTAATCAGGTTGGTCTTTTGAATTCTCTATACATTGACATTTTCAAGCAATTAAAATAAATTGCTGTTGTTGTGCTGCTGATTGTCACCCTTCGGTTAGGGGTTTACTATATCGCGCTCTAACAATTTGGGCAAAAAGTTACATGATATTTGTTTGTTTGTCGAGATTTTTTAGTGCGTTGATTCTACCGACAGTTAATGGACACTTGTATATGGCTCCATGAACGACCACAATATTTGTTCTAACTGAACTAATATAGCAATTCCGTCTCTGTTGAATAACACATGCTTCAATCTTTTAGTGTAAATTTCTTTTTGATTAACGACAAATTTAAGCAATCAGCCATGAGAACTATGCGGTATTTGATTCACTTTTTGTTACAATTTTAGCTACCTTGTCTGCCCCATAATGGCATATGCTCAATATCTCATTATTTGTCTATTTCATTGATCATCATCTATCCAATTCGAACAATAAATCTAAAGATTTTTTCTTCTTTTGTGAAGTTTAATTATCTTTCAAAAGTTTCCTTACCGTTATTAGCTACAATGGGCGGTACATTCAATCCACAAATTTTGGTGGAAAAGCTTGCGAAACTCAATAGTTCACAACAAAGCATCGAGAGTATCCTACTTAAAATATATTTATCCAAATATATTCATTATCTTTATTTAAATTCCTTAATTTAATGACATATAGCTCTGTCACACTGGTGTATATTTCATATGAACAAAGCAAAACAAGTTGTGGAAACATGGGCACGACAATTTCGATGTTCCCCACGTGATCAACGTTTGGCTTTTCTTTATCTTGCAAATGATATTCTGCAAAATAGTAGGCGAAAAGGTTCCGAGTTTGTTGGAGAGTTCTGGAAGGTTCTTCCGGATGCACTCCATGATGTGATGGATAATACGGATGATTCCGGAAGAAACGCGGCTTTACGACTGGTATCTTTGTTTAATTTCATTCTCAGGTTCTAGAAACTTTAAGTGGTTGTTTTTTTTTGATTTAGGGGTTGTTTGATACTTGCTGATTGAGTAAGAGCTGACTCGGTCTGACTCAGGGTCAGTGTCAGTCTGTCAGTCTGGGTCAGTGTCAGTCTGGGTCAGTATCTGACTCAGTCTGGGTCGGTCAGTCTGGGTCAGTGTCTGTCTGTACTCAGTCTAGGTCAGTGTCTGTCTGACTCAGTCTGGGTCAGTGTCTGACTCACTGACTTAGTCTGGGTTGACCGACTCAGTCTGGGTCAGTGTCTGACTCAGTCTGGGTCAGTGTCTGTCTGACTCAGTCTGGGTCAGTGTCTGACTCAGTCTGGGTCAGTGTCTGAAGTTGACTGGGTAAGAGGTAAATTTGGGAATGTGAGTTTTTAAACCGCTTGTATTTGTATGTTTGGATAAAGAACATTATCGATTTTATACTCTTATTTTTACTATTATATTGATTAGATACTTTTCATCCAAGTTTAATGAAATTAAATGATACGATTGTAAAATATTCAACTTTGGATTACGTACTTAACTAATAGGATTGTAAAAATATGGATCTTGTTATTAAATATTCAACTTTGAATTACATTATTTTCAACAAGTAAAAAAGTAATGTTCATTGAAAACTAAAGTTTAATAACTTTTGTAAGATCAAAACTAATGCAAAACCTTCTTATCTCAATGTATTTCATAGAGTTGGAATTTATTTACGGTTAAAACAATTCTTAACTATTACGTTCAGTATAAATTATTATTAATATTATGATTAAATCTCGTGTTCAGTTTAAGTTATTAATCGTATTTTGATTAAACATAATTACATTTGTATCATCATTATGAAAATAATCTGTGATTCTCAACAGTTTTTAAATAAACAATCATTTGTCATGTACCATCATTTCTATACGCAAGGGTAAAATGGTCATTTACTAAGATTCATATCGTTTATTCGGTACAAACAGGTCAAGATTTGGGAGGAAAGAAAAGTTTTTGGGTCACGGGGGCAGATTCTTAAAGAAGAACTTGTGGGAAGGCACGTAGGAAATAGTAACAAAAATGAGAAACCCTCAGGGGTAAAATCGGTATTACACGATATTCCTCTCTTCCCTTTTTCTGTATAAATATATTTTTGTTCTTTTTATATTTGAGAGTAACATTTATTATTAATCTATTTTGTCAGCAACAACTTGCTGGAAATTCATTAGAGAAGATAATATCAGGGTATCAAATTATAAATGGTGGTCAACTTGATGAAGATGCTATGATTAATAAATGCAAAAACACAATTAGCTGCATTGAAAAAGTGGAGAAGAAATTTGGTGGTGATATTAAATCTGGTATGTTGTTGCATATTGTTAATTTGTTATTTTATTTGGAGTAAGTTATAATTTTGGTCCTTGTGGTTTAGACCAAATTATAGTTTTGGTCCTAGTTTTGAAAGTCTTGCACTGGTGGCCTCTATGGTTTTCAAATGTTTCACTTTTGGTCCCGATGGTTTACACAAACGGTAGCAGAGGAGGGACCAAAAGTGAAAAATTTGGAAACCACAGGGACCAAAAATGAAAGATTTGGAAACCACAGGGACCAAAAATGAAAGATTTGGAAACCATAGAGGCCATCAACGCAAGATTTTCAAACTAGGAGCAAAACTGTAATTTGGTGTAAAACACTGGGACCAAAAATGAAAGATTTGGAAACCACAGGGACCAAAAATGAAAGATTTTGAAACCATAGAGGCCATCAGCGCAAGATTTCCAAACTAGGACCAAAACTGTAATTTGGTGTAAACCACAGGGACCAAAACCGTAATTTACTCTTTTATTTACTATATATATGATTATCAGTATTATTGATTACTTTAATCCACTACGATTTTATTACTTATTTATTATTCATTTACTTGTTTTCACAGTGGGTAGTGTTTAAACTTTAAACTCTTATCTTCTTTGAATTGGCACATAATGGAAGTAACAAAGGGTATATTTGTCTTTTTGTTGCCCCTCAGTGAATGGGTTGGGTATTGTGGAAGAACTCAAGGGGCATCAAACTACATTGAAAGATTGTATTGAGCAACTTTCAGTTGTAGAATCATCAAGAACTAATCTCGTTTGTTATTTGCGTGAGGCTTTACAAGAACAGGTATTAAATGCATGAAATAGCAATCTACTTTCATTTATTTGTTTCTTATAGCATCCTACTTTCATTTTCTTCTATTTTCAGGTTTTTTTCTTCTATTGTTCTTTCAATTTTTTTTCCTCATTAGAACATTTAAACAAATGTATGAAAGTACATTGCTATTTATTGTATTTAATTTTGTTTATTATTAATGCTACTTCTGAGAGATGGATGCTTGTGGTTTTGATGTTAGGAAATGAAGCTGGATAAAGTCCGAAATGAACTTAAGGTACATTTTTTATATATATTTATATGGAAATTGCTTTTTAATTAGTGACTAATGATGCTTTGATCTAATTACCAAATCCCCAAAATTGAAGCCTTTTGACGAGTTTTTGACCAACATAGTGTTATTTTAAAAAATATTTACCAAATAGGTGTAGTTTTAAAAGTATTTACCAAATAGGGTGTTTTTGAATATGATTTTTTTTATTATTCAGTTTTTGTTGTTTTTTAGTTTTTTTTACCTTTTGCTATCTTTTTAGTAGTTTTTTAACCAAATAAGTGTTTTTTAACCTTTGTTGTTTGTTTAATTTTTTTTATTACTTTTTGAATATCTTTTTATTTACTTTTTGCTACAAATATCGTCTTATTATAACATGCGATATTTTTCGATTATTCAATTACTCGAGATTGTTAGGGACCGAAATTAATGTTTTTCTATTTTTATGATATTATTTAATATTTGTTTAAATTTTTTTAGTTAACGATAACTTTTGAATATCATATATTTCCCAATCAAATTTAAATTCTAGATTATATTAATTCCTTTTATACATATTTATTTTTTATTTTCTAAGAAGTATCTTTTGAGGTTTTCATGAAGTCCTAGTCGAGAGTAAATCAAACCAAATTATGTCAAGAAAAAACTAAAAAACAATAAAAACTGTATAATTAAAGAAATTAAAATTTCAGAAAACACCTTATTTGGTAAATATTTTTAAAACTACACCTATTTCGTAAATATTTTTTAAAATAACACCATTTTGGTCAAAAACTCCCTTTTGACACATCCAGTTAGTTGATTTATACAAAAGTACATATCTGGTCCCTGTGTTTTGCTGTTTTCTTTGTTTATGTCCAAAATGTATCTTTTTGCAAATTTGGTTATTATTTTATGGTTGCGTAACACCTTTGGTCCCTGAATCGTTTAACTTAACAGCCCAGCTGATAAACATATGAAAATGACCATTATGCCCTTGTCGCTATCATTTCTCCATCTCTTTCATCTTTTCTCCGTGCAAACCCTGAACTAATATCAAATTTGCAGAAAGATTCCTTTTTGGACCTAAACATAAAAAAAAGAGTAAATTACAATTTTGGTCCTTGTGGTTTACACCAAATTACAGCTTTAGGCCTAGTTTTGAAAATCTTGCACCGGTGGTCTCTATGGTTTGAAAATCTTTCAATTTTGATCCCTATGGTTTCCAAATATTTTACTTTTGGTCCCTGTGGTTTAGACAAACGGGTACAAAGAGAGGGGCCAAAAGTGAAAGATTTGGAAGCCACAAGGACTAAAAATGAGAGATTTCGAAACCATAGGGACTACCGGTGCAAGATTTTCAATACTAGGACCAAAACTGTAATTTGGTGTAAACAACAGGGACCAAAACCGTAATTTACTCCAAAAAAAATAATAAGCAACAAGTTTAGTCAATGATTTATTATTAAGTTCAGAGTAAATTTACATAAAATCGTCCCTGGGGTATAGTGGAAATTATGGAGAGTCATTAAGTCCATGTAAATGACAAGGGTAAAATCGTCATTTAACAGCTGGACCTTTAATGTAGACACTCGAGGTACTAAAACCGAGAAAAATCTCCTTTCAAGGACTATCCGTGTAATAACCTGTTTTCATGTTTTCAGGCTGCTCATAATCAATCAGAAAAAACCGACAATTTATGCCGCCAGTTGATAAACCCCGGTGCCACCAAATTACTCCCGGAGCCGACCACAACCACAACCACCACCCAACTCCACAATTACATTCCCGGAACCCGAGAACAGTCTGCACCGGTAATGTACACCCAACAAATTCCAATCACTGAGGAGGAAGCCACCAAATCTGCCGCCGCCCAAGTGGCGGCAAAGCTCACCGCCTCCACATCATCCGCCGAGATGCTCTCCTACGTCCTCTCTTCCCTAGCATCCGAGGGCATTATCGGAAATTCCGCTAAAGAATCATCCTCAACCAACCCTGAAAAAAGAGCCAAGATCGAGAAAAGCGACCACCACCACCAACCACCGCTGCCGTCATCTCCGCCACCTCTACAGCCGCTGCCGCCAATGCAAGCGTATCCACTGCCGCCGTTCATGGCGGCAGTACCGTATAGCTATAACCAGCAACCGCCGCCGCCGCCTCTTTTGGGGTATCCCGCTGTTGTGCCACTGGTGAACAGTGGTTCTTCTTATACTCCGGTGGTTGTGCCGCCACCGGGCGGTTACCAGAGTTATCAAATGGAAGGTGGGTTTACTAGCCAACCGATGGCACCTATGTCTAGACAGTAGTTTTGACTTGGGCTATGTAGTTGTGTATTATAGGGCACGTGTAAAACGTGTGGGAAAAATTGTTATGTTAGGAGGTTGGTTTTGGTACGTTGTTTGTGGGTGTACAAATGTTGTATACTTTAAAGGATGTTTTTTTTGTTGCTAGATTTTGAAGAAAATAACCAACTTATTAACTTAATTTTACTTTGAAATACTTTTTAAACTTATTATATATATATTAATTACCAACTTCCGTTTTTGAGAGTTTTTTACTATTCATTTGCTTTATTTTTCGAGAACCATAACTACTAAATTAAGATCATAATATAATTATTAAAGCATTTAATACAAAATACAAATAAGTTTCTATTTGGAAATAGCACTTTTGATTCTTCCTATAGCAAACTATTATATTTACGTTTTTTTCCACAACTAATTTCGAATTAATTGTTTTCATCCCTATTGATTATAAAGTTATATTATTGGTATTTCGTAAGTTACGATTCCGGTCCTTTATTATATTTTAAAGTTACATTTTTCGTCCCTCACATAATTTGTTTTTTTATCGAGCTGTGTTTTTAAATATACCGGGCTTCCGCAGCATCGCGCGGACAGTCTAAACACTAGTTTCTTTAAATTGCCTATGCTACCCACTTGGTTTGTAGATATGTGGATTGGGCTTTAGGGTTGTTGACTTGTTGGCAATTTTATGTGGGTAAAAAAATCTTTTTTGCAGAAGTTAAATCTAAAGAAAGTAATAAATAAAGCATTTAATTAAGAGTTATGGTGAAAAGTGAGCATGGTGTGTAGAACTTTTTCGAGTGAAAGCTGTTTTCATTTTAGAATAAAGGAACCTTCTGTTTTGTAAGCTGTTTTCATTTTAGAATAAAGGAATCTTCTGTCTTAGGTTTAAGTGAACCAAGTATCGACTAGTACATAGACTCAAATCATGATTGCTAAGTGATCATTTTATGCAATTGGGCTAATAAGTAGAAAAAACAATGGTTATGATACGTTTGGCTATAAGGCTAGAAGTGTTAATTGTAATGCTTACCTCCTACTTGTCATGACTAGGTTGTGCCCTTAACGACATGAGACTGATTATAGCATAAATTTAAGTAGAAATTGAGTGTCAAGAGTATTTATGTGTATATTATTTGTTGATGTACAAGAACAATATTATTTATAATAATTATGTGATAAAATAAATACCATATTCAATGGTTGCAATGAGCGAAAATTTGACCAATAGTTGTGACTTGGCATCTGACACGTTGTAGTCGTTCATGCGGTCAAAAGTCAAAAATAAATACGTTACAGTCTACTCTATAGTCGGTGAATATCAGTATACTTGATCCTAAAATCAAACTCAAAACTTATAGATCATAAAATAAACGCAGATCTACGCACAAACAATAGATCAAGAACCGATAAAACCAAAACAACTTATGCAACTAAAAATCAGATCTCAAATTCAGATCTATACACTAATGTGCACTAGTAATCAATCAAACACCAAAATAACTAATACTCAACTTTTTTCATAAAGCAAATCAAAAGACAATCGTTCATAAACCAAATCTGAAATCAGAGTCGAATGCCTACTGAAATCAGAAACTAAAAGGACTCTGTGATCGATGGAGTTCTACAATCAGAAACCTCGAAAACACAAGAGTGATTACAAACTAAAATCAAACCGAACCAACTATGAGTATAAACTGAAAGAATTACAGAAGAATTATGAGTCAAAGAAGCTAGAGTTCCACTCTACGGGTCAATCTTCGCTCCCGAAATCCGACCTAAGAGCCTCTATTTATAGTTGAGAAATCTGTATGTCTGCGTCGCGCATAAGCGTTGGTCGCGTCGCAGGTCAATCCCTATCCCTGTTTTCTCACTTCTCGAAATTTAAACTCCTTCATATCACGTCTTTATCCCATTGATCGCGTCGCGTAGAGCTATCAGCCGTGCCGCGAGTGTGTCTTTGGTCTTATCCTCGTTTTTCATCACCACCTTCATCAAATTTGCGATTTAAACTCTGCATTTATACTAAAAACACGAACAAGGCACTTGACACTAAAAGTGAGTGATATTAGTTAATTAATAAAGATAAACTACTAAAACTTGGCTCAATAACGCATAAAATGTCTAACATTAATAGGCGTTATCAAACACCCCACACTTGTGCTTTGCTTGTCCCAAGCAAATAGATTTTTTAAAATTTCTAACGACTCAAATATTTTTGAAAATCCTTAGTTTCAAAGTTTATTGTTATCTAAAAAGTTAGGTAAAAACAATTTTTTAGAAAAATGACCAAAATACCATTTGGAAATCACGACTTTGTAGAGAACTCTTTATTACAAATTTTTTGTTTACAACTGTGCAAACTTACTCATTCAGATTCTAAAGGACATTAAGGAGATTTCCATGACTTTCTATATTGTCTGTGTAGCGAGCTTTAGGTAACACTATCCCAGATCAGTTGATCTTAGGTAGTGAGGTGCATAAATGTCCAAATGCCACCCGTTTTAGGTTTACCAACTCAAACAACATAGGCCACTGATTGGAATTACCTTCCCAAATCCCAATCTTAAGATATTTCTAATCCACTATTTTCTAACTTTTCAGACTACTCAACTTATTTTAACTAAACTAACATCTTACAACAAAACAATATTTCTTGAAAAATACCGCATTACTAAAGAAATTCAATACCATTTGTTTCAGAGTTACAATTTCTTAAAAATTTGAAAAATGCTAAAAATTTGTAAAAATTTTGAACTTTTTGCAAAAAATTCTAATACCACTCTATTCTCTTTTTCGACCATCCAACCCCACACTTAAAACTGTACAATGTCCCCTTTGTATAAAAGAAAATGTAAAATAAAGGGAGAAAAAGATTTACCCCCCCCCCCCCCCCCCGACGACGAAAGCTTGAATATCGGGAAGAATTGTAAGCTTGGGTTGTCATTTATACCATTCTTGATGCAATCCTAGGAGTTAGGCGCAGCAGTGAACATGACGACATAACACAAGTGAAGGGGTACTGTGACCCCACACTTGCGCTATGCAAACCGGTTTACTCATTCACACAGTTGGATCGATACATGCACACACATAACAAACACATTAAAATAAAAATGCAATATACAAGATTGAAGTTATACATATAAGCTTGGGTTCTTTGCTGAATGTACAGTTCTGTATCGCCAACTAGTGATGGTCGTGACGCGAAGGCATGCTGACTTCAGCATCCATCGATCAAGGTTGAAATGCCACAACGCCACCAAGGGGTGTCCGCATCGCGAAAAGTCTCTAATCAGGTCTTCAAATGCATTCAATCATTCCACACTACACATTCAAACAAATAATCACGCAACAATGTTTTATTAATAAATTACTCCTAAAACCAAAGCAAACCATGGAATCAGACTCAAAGTCTAAAATTTCCTAATATTTAACAAAAAGAGATAACTACTAATTTTTACGATTATGAGGAATCCGGGCCACCATCTCCAGTGTTGAGTAGGTGAAGCCACTAGTCAATATTAGTGGCAGAAAAGCAAGTCAAAAAAAGGGGGAAAAGGATAGGCGATCCAGTTTTCCCGAATGCATTTTTCATGAACTTTTTTTTTTGCTTGTTCACATTATCATTTCAGACTCTATATATGAGTCTCATCTGTAATTTGTAAAACAGCAAATGTAACAGAGAGAGTGCAGTGTAGCACCAATAAATATAAATTCCTAGTTTCCTCGTGGACGTAGGTCAGATTAGACCGAACCACGTTAAATCCCTCGTGTTCATCGTTGCATTCTTGAGTGTGAGAGCTGAGTGCGTGTGATTAGTGTCGTGTGTGTGTCTCGAACCTAACAACTGGTATAAGAGCTCAGGCTCTTGATCGTTTCACACAAACCAGCAGAGGTGAAGAAGGAAGTCGCTGACCTGTGAGAATCGGAACTAGTGCTCCGATCAGAAACCATCGTCAGCCGCTGCTATTTAGTTGTCACCTACCACCGCCGCTCAGGTGAATCACAGTCGTAATTCCGAAGCCGCCATCGCCGCTCTCATTGTAGATCTGCATATCGTTTTTTTATAGAAGAAAGTTTCTTTTCTTTTGGGAAGAAAGAAAGACCCGTAAAAAAAAAAAAAGAGAATGAGGAAAAGTTTTATAAGTAAAGTGGTTCACTTTATTTGGTGGAGAACATGGACTGCACGCTCTCTCTGACTTCTTTTTTCTTTTATTTAAATTGCAGTTTAGTCCCTGAACTTTCAAAAAGGTGCAGTTTAGTCCCTGAACTTTCAGAAAATTGCAGTTAGATCCCTAAACTTTCAGAAAAGTGCAGTTTAGCCCATAAACTTTCAGAAAATTGCAGTTAGGTCCCTGAACTTTCAGAAAAGTGCAGCTTAGCCCCCAAACTTTCAGAAAATTACAGTTTAGTCCCTAAACTTTCTGAAAATTGCAGTTTAGCCCCTGAATTTTTAGAAAATTGCAGTTGAGCCCCTAAACTTCAGAAAATTTGCATTTTTCACCCTTAATTTCTAAAAAGGGTGCAGTTTGTCCGTTATAATGGCAGAAAGCAGTAAGATTCAGATTGAGAAGTTTGATGGGAAGGACTTTGGTTGGTGGAAGATGCAAATTGAAGATTTGCTCGTGCAGAAAGACTTGGACGCAGTTTTAGGTGAAAAACCGGAGGCGATGACACAGGCACAGTGGGAGACTTTGGATAAGAAGGCCAAGACATTTATTAGACTAGCGTTGTCAAAGGATGTTGCCTTCAACATTTTGAAGGAGACCTCGACAAAGGGAATCGTGGAGGCATTGTCTAATATGTACGAGAAGCCGTCGGCAGCAAATAAAGTCTTCCTGATTCGGGAGCTAGTCAACACGAGGATGAGGGAAGAAAGTTCAGTTACAGTGCACATCAACAATTTAAACTCGATTTTATCCAGACTTGGGTCAGTGGGAATAAAGTTCGAGGATGAAGTTCAAGCTTTACTACTGTTATCATCATTACCTGACAGTTGGTCCGGAACAGTTACAGCTGTTATTAGTTCCGCAGGATCGAAAGAGCTCACTTTTGAGAGAATTCAGGATTTAATTCTAGGCGAAGACGTCAGAAGAAGAAATTCTGAGGAATCATCAAGTGAACAATTGAATGCGGTCAGAGGTAGAAAAAATAACAGAGGTAGTGGGAGTAGGAACAGAAGAAGGAGTCAGTCGAGGACTCGAAATGATGTGACTTGTTGGAACTGTTCATATGATGATGCTTTGATCTGTAGTGTGGAGAGCAATGTGGATTCCTGGGTTATGGATTCGGGTGCTTCATTTCACGCTACCCACAGCCGTGAAGCACTGCAGAATCTGAAAAAAGGGGATTTTGGTAAGGTAAGACTGGCAAACGATGAGGTTCTTGATGTGACGAGCATAGGTGACTTAGATTTGAAGACTCCAGTCGGTCCATGGACTTTGAAGGATGTCCGGGTAATTCCAAGTCTGAAGAAACAGTTGATTTCTGTTGGGCAGTTGGATGAACAGGGGCACGAGGTTAAGTTCAGGAATGGGCAGTGGAAGGTAGTCAAAGGAAAACGTGTGATATCTCGTGGACATAAGAGGGGTTCATTATATATGGTCAGTTTACCGTCTGAGGGAGTAACCGTCCCAGTTCAGAAGAAGACCAAAGTCCGGTTCATAGAGTCTCGTAGACAGAAGAAGGTTTGCTTTGCAGATGGCAAACCCAGAGTCACAGGTCAGATTCAGGTTGAACGTGTTTGGAATGGTTTAGAAAAACCAGTCAAGGGCATTCATAGCAGCGGGAGCAAGGGTTGTGTCTCAGCTAGAATACCCAGAACACAGTGGGTTAAGAAAACCAGTATTCCATCTGTAAAAATCTCTCCAGATTATCTGCTACACATGGAGAGTGTTGCCGTTTATTCTCAGGATGTTCCAGGATCGGGCAGTTCATTTCAGTGGGAGCCGGTGGAGACAGAGAACAGGTCAGTGGCAGACTTAACCATGACAAATGTGTTGGAGCTAACGGAAGCTTCAACTAGCCTTCAGGAAAATTGAAGAGAAGGCAGGGTAACTAGGAAGGAGCTAAGATGAAAAGTTTTACGAAATACAGATGCACAGTTGAAGCACAGGTGAAGATTGTTCCGTGGCTTCAAGTGGGAGATTGTTGAGTAGGTGAAGCCACTAGTCAATATTAGTGGCAGAAAATCAAGTCAAAAAAAGGGGGAAAAGGATAGGCGATCCAGTTTTCCCGAATGCATTTTTCATGGACTTTTTTTTTGCTTGTTCACATTATCATTTCAGACTCTATATATGAGTCTCATCTGTAATTTGTAAAACACCACATGTAACAGAGAGAGTGCAGTGTAGCACCAATAAATATAAATTCCTAGTTACCTGGTGGACGTAGGTCAGATTAGACTGAACCACGTTAAATCCCTCGTGTTCATCGTTGCATTCTTGAGTGTGAGAGCTGAGTGCGTGTGATTAGTGTCGTGTGTGTGTCTCGATCCTAACATCCAGGAACATAGTCGGGTTCCTCTTTAGGCTCCTCGTGAGGAGGTTGTGGTCTCGGTGGGTTGCTGTTGATGTTCGACGTAAGCTGACGAATGTAGTCGGCGACCCATAGGACTTGAAAGCGCGTATTCCCCGAGCTTCGTCTATACTCCCTCAAGTCTTCTATGAGTGCTCTAAATTCATCCCGCTGCTCCAGGATTTGCCTCTTCAAGATCTGGGTTTCACCCGACAAATGCCGAAGATCGTCATCCGCCGGCAAAGTCCGTACCGGTGATTTTCATATCTTTTCCTTCGATGACCCATTGATGGGCCGACTTCCCGTGAAGAGACTAGCACCGGAGGTGTGTCGACATAAAGATTATCATCATCGATGTAAATCACCTCTCGTGAGATGGTGATGCTTGGGTTCAGGAATGCGGCAGAAACTTAATTAGCTGGCCCAAGTTGTCGGAAGTGAGGATGCCATAAAAGTTTGCAAGGTGGGTAACGAAGTGACCGGCTCCTAATACCAGGACATCAGCGGGATGATCTACCAATTGCATGAAGTAGTTGGCAATCATATAGGGAATTTTGCAAGTCTCCATCTTGGATATCATGGACCACATCAAAAACAAGTCAATGAAAGTCACATGTTCAAGATCGGCCCGCTGGTGGAATGTTGTCGCTATCAGACGATGGAGAAGCCTATGAGAGGGGAGGTACATGTGGGCCGCGGATACGGTGTTGGGTTGTACCGGGTAGGCGCTATCGATCCCTAAAACTTTCCGGGGGAAAAGGTCAAAGTGGGGCCTCTCGAGCTCGTTTTAATGAATAAGTCAAACTCGGGTCCTCGATGTCCTTCCGGGTGTAGAGTCCAACTTGTACTCTAAATTTTACCACACTACAATACCGTTTTTCCCCTCCCAAGTGAAATGATATCATCGCCATGTTCCGCATATCGGTGCAGTTTCGGTCTAAGTCAAATGTGGCTAAAAACTCCAAAAGTTGCTCGCGGTAAACTAGCTCACTTGTCTTGAATTCCTGGGACCAAGCATGGCATGCGAACTCCACCTTGGAGTTCTACAGTCCCTCTTGTATGAGAAACGAGTCTACTGCACCGTCGACTCCTACTCTTTTTGCAGCTTCCCAGTCTATAGTCTGTGCCGGGAGAACCTTCCTTCGCATTAAATTGGTCATTCTTTTGGCACAACAAATCATGCTGAATGTGTGTAATTAATCAGAAACAGAAAACCTAAAATACTAATATGTAAAGAGGGCAAAGGAGAATCAGGAGGCTTACCGAGAACATTGCTTGATATCGATACAAATAAATGAAAAGCTCGAGGATGTACTTATAGAGGTTATCATCGGATTCGGGAAGTTGCAAACCTTCAACCATAGCTATTTAGACTTTTTCCGTCATTTCGTAGCATATTCCGTAGCAAAATAGTTACGGATTTTGATTTCGTGGAAACTTTTCATAGCTATTCAGACTTTTTCTTGTAGTGAATGACTATGTAATACAATATTCCATAACATGATCATAAACTCCATTATTCACTTTCTACAAGTTAACTACTACCATTGTCGTCATCATAAACAGTCCATGTCATAATCCATACCTATCATCAAGGTTTAACTTATAACCCATAACAAGGCTTCATTATTACATCTTTTTAGCAAACTATCATCATGATGCCAACTCTTTGTCCATTCATATAAAATTAATCATCATTCATTCAACATTCAACCATAATTTAATCAATATAACTAACACCCAAATTTTCATCCATGAGAGTTAACTCAACTTGATTCAATGGTGTTTAAGGCAAAACTTTTATCAACTAAACATCATCTAAGCATTTGAAACACCATAGAAGCATCAATTTCATAAAATCTCTAAGAACCCAAAAATTATGTTTCATCCAAGAATCAAATTCCCATAACTTTAGCTCAAAAAAATTATATACAAGTGATTCTTTGCACAAATTATTTTGCACTTAAAAGCCCCTTGATTATCTTCACTTTTGATGCTTGATTGAGCCTTCACACACTAATTTCACCAAAAACACACCTAGTGCTATTGGGAGAATTTTCTAGAGTAAAAGCGATGGAAATAGATAAAAAATGCATTAATTCCTGTCCATATGACAAATGAAGTTAGTGGGAAACACTTGTACAAATTTAGAAGAAGCTAGGTGTCAAAAAAGGGGTGAGTTGGCACTCACACGCGCCTAAAATCCACCCAGCAAGGAGTTTTACGTGGCCTACACAAAACTATTGTAATTCCTCATGCGGCCCGCGTGCCTTAACATCTCAGCTTAAGACTCATTTCAACACTTAGGAAATTTTTCATTCATTCCGCTGCAGTTTACTCCCAACTTCCCAAGGTCATAACTTTATCATATTCTATCCATTTTCTACAAATCATATATGTATAGAAAGCTAGAAATGTGAACTACAACTTACTGTTAATGAAGTTCTTCCAGTTATTGCTATATGTTTCGATATTCAGGTCCAAACTTGACCATTCATCAAATTTTGGCTGATTTTACCCAAATGTCTCCATTCTTTTTCCTCTATTCACATTTCTTCAATAACTTTATTTTTCATAATGTGAACATTTTCCCAATTCTCATCCCAATTTGAGTTATTCATTCGTAAAGTCATGCACAATTAAAATTTTATCAATAATAATTCTTAACCAAAGTTTTATCCTTATTTCCATTGACTTAATCAAGTTACACACAAATAACATAAGGACTTAATTGAATGGCTTAATACACATAATTCATATAGACACTTATTTATAAAACTTTCACTCTTTTCATTAAGTACTTAATGAGTGTCTTAATAACGAATTTTCATTACATCATCATCATCACATGGTTTTAGCTTAGCATAAAAATTTCGATTGTCACAGTGGAAATGTGAGAGAAAGATTGCAGTTGTGGTCCCCAGGTGAGATAGCGTCGCTATCTAAGAGATAGAAGCGCTATCTATGAATCTTCATAGATAGCGGCGCTATTGTAGAACACCGAACCCAACTTCCGCTTTTCACCTATTCTGGTCCATTCCAAGTACTCACAACATCCATATACAACCGATTAAGCTTAATCTTAGTTCAATTTCACAATAAAACACTAGTACAAACCGTCATTGGGGCAAAACCTTCGGGTTTGGCCGAAACCTTAAATTCGACCCCAAATCCTCAGTTTAGCATTGATCCGCATGATAGACAAGAGCAACAAGCTAGATACGCACTTGTTGTGCGGAAGTAGTGATTTACAAAATGAAAATTACACGAAAACTCAAAAATCTGTCATGTGTGTGCTTTGTTCGTGGATAGTGGCGGGGGTGGTTGTGGGTTTAGCATCATGTGCAAGTAAGAAGTAAGAGGTTAAAAAGCATTTACCTAGAGATAGCATCACTATCTCTATAGATAGAAGCACTATATTTCCTTCTCGCCATTTTGATATTTCTCGTTCGCTCCATAACCTCTTGTACCAACCATACTTGGGCTGTACCATATTGTGCCTCGTGATGACTAACGAACAGTGATATTTCAAAAATAACAATAAAAAGACTAAAAAATACTTATCGAAAAACCAAAAACATCGGGTTGCCTCCTGAAAGTGCTTTGTTTTTCAGGTCTTTTAGCTGGACCTTCTTTCTTCCGAATAATGGCTACGACGAATCGTATGCCTTTTGACTTTGCTGAGCTCCCATCATCACTATATCCCCTTGATCCAGCACTCATCCAGTTTCCTGGGTCAAATGGTATGTCGATCTTTCTGTTGACGCTCAGCCGCTATCTCCCAACTACTCCTGTTACTTTTTAAGTGTTGAGTCCTGCTTCCTGCTAGTAATTTCGTCATGCAACACAACCAGAGTTTCTCCAATTTGATGGTAATCGTAGAGCATAATTATGGTATGCTCTCAGATATCCTTATCAATCATGTTAATCACATTCAATTTTCCACTCGTTAAAGGATCATGAGTGGAAATAAAACCTTGTTCCTCCTTTTCAAACACCATGTCGACAACATCTTCTTGGTTATCATCGCAGGTGAGGATTGGTGTCAAAGATGAGCGAATGATGATGTCCAGTGATGGTTTAGAATCACTCATCACCAAAGCTGGGTTTTTAAAATTTTCAGAAATTGTTGGGTAGGGAGTGGTATTGTTGTCTACTACCCATTCCTCAACTGTGACTGACAAAAAATTTTCGACCCATTTCTCGGTCTCTTGATCATCCAAAGATGTATAAACCTTCATCACAACCTCATATTCAGGTGATGTAGGTTCATAAACAGTATTGTCCAAAAAAAAAAAAAAATACTCACCTCGTCATATGGCGACGAGTTGCTTGATCGTTGCTGGTCCACTTGCTCCATTAACTGTTCCAAACAATCTCCCATTGCCAAAAGTGCATTGGCGTTGCTTGCCTCCATGTCGAAGGTTTCAGTCAGCATGTCCAAAACCTGGTCCTATTTCGCGTTGCACGAATCGTCCAGTTCTAGGTCATCTGCAAAATACGACTCGTCATAGTCTCCGTATTGAGTGAGATCCTCAGTCCACCTGCAATTGCTATTGAATGACTTGCTATATGAATCATCCTCACATTGGTCGTAGACCGGGATTCCATACTCCCAACACATCTCTTGATTCGTGTACATGTAATCATCCATTTGAGAACGTACAAGTATAAAAACTTAAAAATAACAAAAATTGAAAGAAAATTAACAAAATGTGTCAAGCACGCAACCCCCCGGCAGCGACGCCAAAATTTGACACGTAGCAGTCGTTGATGTGGTAAAAAATAATAAATAAAACATTACTGTCCACTAGTTAGAGTAAGCAAGGGTCAAACCAAGGAGTTCGTGGTTGACTAGTTGTGTCGATAAACGCATGACTATAGTGTCACTCTATAGTAGGAAATATTAATAACACTGTAAATGCAATTCTAACTTAAAAACATCAATCCAATAAACAAAATAAGATTTAAGCATAAAGAATTATAGATCAAAAGCATTCACGAACCAAAAACAACTTCTTTCATAAAACTGACAACCAAACAATCGTGTCAAAACTAAACAACTACAGGAGTCGAATGATTTCTCATGGATCTAAAACTCAACCTCAATGGTCAGAGAAATTCCTAAATGCGGAATGCCTAACACCAAGAGTTGATACAAACCGAATAAAACAAAAAACGACAATTCTAACCAAACTATAAAGTAGAAACTGAAAAATGACGAATCTGAGCTAAAGAATCCAAAGATTTCTCGATGGATGGCTTCTTTGCTCCCTGAATATTGAACTGGATATCTCTATTTCTAGTTGAAAAATCGAGGGGTTCACGCTGCCACCTATTGCTTTTCGCGTCGCAAACATGGTAGATCCTCGATATCTCGCACTTTGAATTTCAAGTCAAACTTCAGATTACGTTTTATCCTTTGACTAGTGTCGCAACCTCCTTCTTTTCGCGTCGCGAGGCTCTTGAATTCTTACCCTTTCGACTTTAAACCCTACATTTAAGCACATTTCGTATTCCAAGAAAATTATACCAAAAGTGAGCGTATATAGTCCTTTTTAAAGATAAAACAACTAAAACACAACTAAATAACGCGTAAATATGTTAATATCAAACGATGTTATCAATATCGTCTGACGTGATGGCAACACCCACACAACCACCGTTGGCCATAGCAGGGCTACTAACCAGAAGATCTTTGGCAGCAGAAAACTTCTTGGTGCCCAATCGAGTCCTATCTTTTCGTTCTTATTTCTTTCCCGTTCCACACAAAATTCCATCATCTTCAGAGGAGATACGGCCGACCCCGTAGTTACTAACAAACACATATATAGCCACCACCGTCAAACGTAGCCCCGGCCGCCATCGTCGTACTAGGTGGAGAGCTTTTGGTATTGGTATCACCATGGGCGAATGTATGTGTAGGCGGGTCCCATGAACCACCTTATTTTTTAGATTTTATAATTAATTATTTAAGAAAATTTTTAGGAACCATCTTAAATTTTTTTAGGATCTATCTTATAGTGTTGAACCAAAATGGGTGATCAAATTTTAAGACATAGTTAATTGATTTATAACTTTATCTATACTATCTCCTATCGACGGCGGAGTAAAAAACTATTCGGTTTCTCTTACTTATAAGAAGGATGATGGGAAGGTTTATTATGGACTTTTTAAGTATCAAGCTTTCTAGTTCCCGCTCCAACATTGTTGAGTGGAGTTATTGAGTAAAAAAGTTAACGATTAAAATCCTATGATTTATTCCAAATTTAAACTGATTGCAGTAATTTTTAACTGGTTTAATATTACTCTAGTCTAATAAAGGTCAGGTTTTTTTAGATGAAATTGGGTTGAATTGGAGCGAGTTTCATCATTTACTCATGTTTTACAACAGTGCATAGGATCCGTCCCTCCACTAGTATTTTTGACTCTTTCGTTTTTATCGGTTTCACATAAATAGGGAACCACGTGATTTTCAGTTCTAGATTCGCCACTGGGTATCACTATTCAACCCAACACCATCGGCAGGAAACAATGCAACAATCTCACATATATCGTCCACCCCGGTGTGAGTACTCGTTCTAGACACGTTCATCTCGTCACCATTTTTATTAGGTCTGAGGGCAGGTTTGTCAATAACGATCATTATGGAATTGTTACCCACAAGGCCGCTGACATCATAAGCCCCATCAGATTCAACCATGAACATTGCAGTGGGTTCAGTTCTTTTGATTCGAAGGGTTTCATTTTTTTCTTGTTTTCCTCTATGCACTGTATCTCTCAAGTTTGAATGAAACATGGATTATTCTGGAGCATGTTTGTGAATTTGTTTTTGTTTGCGTAATTTTTGTTCTCTCCATTCTTCAAAATTTTTAAAAACAGAATTCGAATACTTCTTACTTTGAGATGAGAATCTTAGATTTAGATCATTATGGATCAAAGTCTCATTTTTCATAATGATAAGAATGAATTCCATCCCTAGCAAAACACTGACCATTAAGAAATTCGGACAAAAAACCCAAAAAAATTAAGAACACTTGGGGTGAAAGGAGTCGTCATTGCCTAAGCCGCCCAAGCCGCCAAACCCACCTGGGAGAAAGGAGTCATTCCCGCCCAACCCCAACTTCACCCACCTCGTTGCCTCCCTTTTCCTTCTTTGCTTTCAATACAAATCGGGTTTTTCAACATGCATCTTCAACCTCTCAAACCTGCCACCGGCGTGAACTCCTCCAACCTGCCGACAACTCCATCCGAACTTGGAGACAAAAAATCTAGAGAGAGAAAGTAGATAGAGAAGGGGGTTTTGGGTTTTGGTGAGGTTTAAGGTTTTTGAATGCGATTAAGATTTGAGAGCAAGTCCATCATGTAACCTTAAGAATTTTGCGATTGGTTTCTTAATACCGTGTCTAGCATTAAGGCCTTGTATTTATGGATTTATAACTTGTACTATTGAAATAAGATATTTTCATTGGTTGAGAATAATTTACATGTATCAACAATAATTAGAGAATGATCTATACCAATGAAAATAAAATCAAAAGTCAAAATATAATCTCATTGTTTTAATATCAAAGTCTTCAAAGAACAAACTAATGACTTATTAGTTTGAAAGAGAAGGAATAGAAAGCCTTGGGCAATTCTTGACCAAAGGGGTGGAAAATAAGGAAGAAAACCTTTCCAAAAGGTTCAACCATTTTGACCACAATATCACTTCCTTTTATACCATGCATGATCTTAACACATTAAGTCATAATATCAACATGCATCGGCTAAAGGTAGAGTTCAAATGCACACCCTAGCTTCGACAATCAACTTTTAGTTCCATACACTAAAATATCAATCAACTTACCATCTCATAGTGATCTCCGTATGATTTCATTGTACAATAAAGTATAATGCTCATGACCTGCTTAGTCATTCAAAAAAGGAAATCTTCAGTATAATTTCACATAACTTAAGCTCATATAAACACTGAAACAATAATAGAGTATAATACAAGAGATTTCGTACCTTTGTTACTTTTCCATTTGCATTTATTTTCCTTTTTTTGGGCACTTCATGTCATCATACTTATGACTTAATTGTTTGCCCAGCCTTTAAATACTTTTACTCGACCTACTCCTTTATGTCTGAAAGCCATAACTTTCATTTCTTAACTATGCTGCTCTTCCTTATCCTTATTCTTTACTATCATCATGGGTTCTTTGCCTTGATTAGGCATTCTACCATCCTTTTCTAACCAACATACTTAGCCATAACTTTTAATAGTTATGGTTAAGCCCTATTGTAGTTTCTGAGTGGCACTCCAGGTTGCTACCTTCGGTCTTTATTCCTTACTTATGTCATATAGCCATAGGGTTTATCTCTAGACAACAATAGCCCACTCATTATCATCTACATTTCAGGCTAACTGCTTCATAACCCTATTTGGGTAGCATATCTCCATCATACTTCCTTAAATGTTCTTATTCATACTTTGTCTTATTTTGATAAGCATAACCTATAGTGGTAAGCAGCGTACATACGGCACACGAATTGTCACATTTGTTCATTTTAAATTTCCAAACTAGATGGTACATACCCACTATATTATTCTAGATACTTTTCAGTCATACGTGACGTTATTACATAGGTATAACAATCATACGTCATTCGAACTTTTATTCTCTTTGCTACTTTCTACTTGTATCCCTTACCATATTCCCATGATTCCTTCGTGATTCCACCAATCTTAAATACATATCCAGTGATTATGATAATACGGCCCCATATTATCATAACCACCTATACGTATTTGATTATGGCGTCACCACTAGGTCTCCTGGTTCACCAGTTCAAGTTAGCTTAATACATTAAAATGTATATATTGTTAACATATATTAATGAATCTTATTGCTCATAACCAAATACTTGCATAGCTATAAACAATTATGAAAAATAAACACGTAATTCCCTAACAGTCCGACATATCTTAAACTCAGCAGTCTAACTGTCCTATAGGTCTGCAACCTATCTTAGGATCTTAGGTTCATCAACGTATCTTAAGGTACATCATATCATAACATTCACTTCCTTTCTTACAGTTTTATCTTAATTCTGTATTCTCACTTAAGCCTCACACAGTTTAAGCCTAGGCTCTAGTCTCAACACCTAATTCGCTTAAACTATGGCTCTGATACCAACCCGTAACGCCCCGATTTTCATACACCTTAAATGGTGTAATATTTTATAAAACTTAATATTGAAAAATCTCATATTTAAAAAAACGTGTTTCTTTATAAACAAAATCTCAAGTCTTAAAAACTTTTCTCATGACCTCGTGTCATGTCTTAAAATTTCGATCCCAACAAAAACCATTTAGTTGTAAAATGTTTTTACAACTTCGGGGGTTACAACTCCATATCATACAAGACCATAGAAAGCAAGTTAGGATTACAAACCGTTACATCGGCCAAAGTTTACTCCTTCTGAAATCACAATTTCTTCGAGTCATCTACTTGCTTCTATCTCATATCTAGAACCTGGGATACATGGCATAAAAACAAATATACGTAAGACGATAACGTCTCGTGAGCTACATGGGTTTGGACACAAAACATTTATAAACATAACATGTATCATTTTCAAAACCTTTGTAATAAAATCAAATCATAACACTTGCTGTTAAAACCATTATAATTGAAACATATCATAATTTTTCTTTTAAAGCCTCTCATAATAAGTTTGTAATCATAAAACTCTTTACTTAAACTTGACCGATATTCATTCATATCTGGATTTTTATACTTAGGGCCTTATTCACCTTAGGTGATACCCCAAGTCTGTACTAGGGTACAAAGAACAAAATCAATCCACCCTAGCATCGTATGCTTTTAGGACATCTACTTCGTGAAGGGGTTGGTACCACCCCAGTAGACTCCTCTGGATTCTGTTACGGGAATCTCATCGCCCGGACACAATGAACCATGGTCTTTGTTCATCCTGACATGCATTACTTCATTCGTTCATATCTTAATTACCAGTCATATAAAACATAGCATGAATTGACATCAAATTACTCGTTGAAATCACATTAAGGCTAATGCCAAAACATTCTTTTCAAATCATATTCAACTAAATGTCAAATCATACTTTCAAAACATTATAGGCTTAATGCCAAATCTTACTTTTCAAACATCGTAAGCTTAGTGCCAAATCATACTTTTCAAACATAGTAGGCGTAGTGCCAAATCATACTTTCATATCATAGTAGGCATAGTGCCAAATCATACTTTCATATCATACTAGGCTTGATGCCAAAACGTACTTTTATAACATTCATAAGCATGATATAAAACTTTCTTAAACATAACATAAGTATAAAGACTTGCATTCCGTTTCACATTTGAAAGTCACATAAAATTTTATAAATACTTGCCATGTACCCCATAATGGAAAAAAGCCACATGTACTCACCTTAGTAGCTTAGTACGTCTAGCTACACTAATCCACATAACTCTAGTCATTTGCTGCTTCCAAGAGTCCTTCAATCTCTATTAATCTAATAGAAGATTAGAACTTATTAGAAAACTAAACATATAGTAATTGTCTAATCATTCTTGAACTATTTCTAGTCATCATCTAGTTCCATTCCAATGTCCAAGTATGACTCTTAAGGCATAATAACCATTTTGACGATTTTACCCTTTTGTCCCATTTTGACTAAAATAGTATTTTTGGGTTCTACACGGTTATTTCAACAACTTTCTGATTTTTACATCTTCATAAACTTATTTCTATGGTTAGATGTCAAAATATCTTTCATTTTACCCATTTATGTCATTTGGACAAGCTTGAATCAATAAAGTTTCTAAAAATAGAAACCATTGTAAAACATGTTATTTTACGTTTACTTGACACAATTATGTTCCTAATACTTCATATTTCGCATTCCGATTAAATTCTAGGTTCGCTTTGTGCTATTTTTGTACATATCAAAATTGTCCCAAAAAGGTTGGAATTCAAGATTCCATTCCATTTCATCAACTTTTGTCCCATGACTAATTCCAACTTTTATTATAACTCTCAAGTCACATTTACAATGTATTATAACTTCCAAGTCGCAAAAAGAATAATTCCTTTACCACATACTTGTATATCATGTTTTCGATTATGCTCCTAAAACCAATAATTAAAAATCATTCTCTTTTTATAACATCTCTTTTCAAATTCCAACTTTAGGATCTCAAATCCCATATTCACTTGATGTTCTTGTGCTGATTATATGATGCAAGTTCAGGAGTAAAATTTTAGATTCAAGCACCATATAAATATCCTTACAAAGCATCATAATTTCTAAAAATTCCCGACATGCATCAAAGTTTTGATTTTGATTCGTGACTTTCAACTTAGAGTTGGGTTTTACCATTACTTCTGTCCGAATTATAAAACGTGAATCTAAATTTTAGCAAGGATTCACACCATTAGCAATCTTTAGCATAAGAATCGATGAATATCTACTTCTTCTTGCTCCTTGATTTTATTTTACGGTGCACATAAGCCCAACTGCAGCAACATCTCAAGAAATTTCATATTTCTGTATTGAATTTTGTCAAATACTTATGAAGATATACCTTCAATCTCATTTATGATGTAGAAGACAACGTATATGGTTGAGTAGATTTCAAAATTGGACCTATCGGGGTCAACCAAAACAACAATCGAGCCTCTATTGATTCTTATCTCCATAAAAAATCAGCCCCATCTTCATTTTCAATTACCACCACCGATGGCAATGGTGGTATCGTTCCATCAGTAGCAAGAACAAAGACTATTGCCTCTTCACTTCTGATTGGCAAAACAACACATGAGAACATACAACAATTAATTCTCTTAATGTGAAACCTTAAAATTCTACTCCTGAAAGTTTTGAATCGTATACTTACCCGGATACTTTCTTATGTGTGTGATTGTTCTTCTCGATCAAGCCTTTCACAGCTGGAGTCGTGTGTATTTCTTAGACCCGATTTTCTTCTTTTGCGTGTATCAGGAATAAATCGAGAAAGATAGCGAGAGAGATTCAGCGGGAGACTGAGATTGGTGTGTTGCTGTCGCTATCGTTCTTCTCCAACTGACATCGCAGCGGTCGCCGTGCAGTCAAAAATAAGAAAATACCTAACACACCCTAGTATAGTAGTAGTCGGGTCGATCTACAGGAGTTACGTGGTCGAGACAGGTGACAGATTACCAACTGCAGTGTCACGCTACAGTCAGAGGATCTGGTTCCTAACTTTTGCCAATAAATCCCAAAAATCATAAATTCCAATAATTCCAAACAAGCATCCACTAAACTAAACTCCAAACCAATACTAATGCTAATTAGTTACTGAAATCAGAACTGAAATTCAGAACAATCAAGATTAAATCAACATCCAATCACAAATCAACATCCAAAATCATTCCAAAGCATAAAATACCGAAAAGAAGCAATTGCTATCAACCAAATGATTCATTAACCAAAATCTCAGATCCAAAAGGGTCCAAAACAGTAACCCCAAATGTTTAAAACAAAAACTAAAACTAAGTATCAATGGTTGTCACTCCCAAAGATACTAGCCAAATGTTACTAACTATGAAACTAATGGAAAATTAAATAGAAAACCAAAAAATACCAAATGGTGGTTGCTGAAGCTAAAACTCGGAGTCAAAGAGTCTTGGGAGTCGATTTAATGCCAAGCCTTTGCTCATTTTTTCGACCTAAAACCCTCTATTTATAGTTGCAAAAATCACAAGGCCGCGCCGCGCAAAAGTAGATCCCGCGGCGCGCTTACGGTTTTATCCCCGTTTTATCGGCATTTGAATTTTCTCCACCGCCTCAACACCGCGTCGCGCTTTTGTGAATCCCGCGGCGCGCGTGCGAATTCGCCTGATATTTCGTTGATCTTCAAACTTCTTCCAAATTGTACGCTTTTGGTCCCTGTTTTCATCTTTTTCTTGCACAATAACACTAGCACAAAAGTGAGTAATACCAATAGATATATTATATAAATTCACTAAGAATAGGGCTCAACAACGACTAAAATATTTGATATTACTAGGCGTTGTCAAACACCCCACACTTGTGTCTTGCTTGTCCCCAAGCAAGAGAGTTTTTAATAGATTTTAACTAAAACTCAAACGATTTTTGAATGTGTTCAATTTCAAAGCTTAGCGTCCCCAGAGTTAGATTGAAATAGTTCATGAAAACATAATCGGAATGTTCTTTGGAATTCATGGATTACTAAAGAACCATTTATTACAAATTTTCTGTCCACATTGAAGTGTACGTACTCATTCAGATTCTAAAGGCCATTAAAGAATTGTCCATGACTTTCGATGTTGTCCGTGTAACGAGCTTTCAGAAATACCATCCCAAACCAGACGATCTTAGGTGGTAAGGTGCATAAGTGCCTCTTCAAGGCCACCCTTTTCGGACCTACCGGCTCGAACAACAAAGGCCACAGATTGACAATTCCTTCCTAAATTCCAATCCTAAAATATCCCAATCGTCTAACTCCTAAAACTTAATTTATTTGACTAAACTAATAGCATGATAACAACTAAATAGTATTTCTCGAAAAATACCAATGCTATAACATTCACAAACCATTCGTTTCGAAATTACAATCTATTAAAAATTTTGAAAAAGTTGCTAAAATTTTTTGACAATCGGTCATTTTCCACAAAAAATTCAAAAGTACTCTTTCGACTGTCCACACCCCACACTTAAAACCGTACAACGTCCCCGTTGTATAAAAATTATTCAAAACAAGGGAGAAAGAGTTACCCCTTTAGACGGTTGAACTGCTTGATTGGTACTCGGTGTCACAGGTATAAATACGCACAAAAAGGTCCTTGATTTAGCGTTCTGGAATTGTAGCGCAACAGTGAACACGCCAGTGGTCAAAGCAAGTGGAGGGGGTACGATGACCCCACACTTGCTTGAAACAACTCCTCCATTTTTGGTATCACATGCATAACTCAACAGAAACATCAAATGCAAACAAAACAAATAAAAATAAACAAAAAGAAAGATAGTAGTAGCATAGGTACAGTACATATATCCCAAAAGTGAAAAGAAAAAAGTACATCAATCGTCGTCATGACGGGTCCCGGATGGACCTGCCCCATCATCTCCTTAGGAAGGGTGAGGTGGAATATCGTCAATCTGCATCCGGAGCATGATCATCCTCTGTGTCTCCGCCATCCACTGGTCATGCGCCTCCCTAGCAGACATCCTCTGTCTCAGGTCCTGGATGGCCGCCAGCACATCAGATAACTGTGGCTGGGGCTCTAGGGTGTATGCTGGATGGGGAGCCTGGGGTGCCTCGGTCGCGGCCCTCACGTACTGGCCGGATATTGCTGCTCGATCAACCCCATGTTCTCCAGAGCTCGCTCCGTGGTGCGAACTGGAGGTAAAGCAGTCAAGGTGGCCACCGTCGCGGCTGTGAGAATCCGGTATGAACGGGCCAGGCGAGTGATGAAATACCCACGGGCCAGAGGACTGCTGGCCGATGCACCCGTCGTACGGGTGGATAAAGAGACGGCTAAAGTAAACAGGAGGTGGAGAAACCTGGAGGGGTCAAGGAGCACCCAGAGATACGTCATGTCATCCCCTAACACCTTCTCGCCCCCTCCCTGTGCATGATGGAGGTGGAGACGATGCGGTGCATGAGCCGGTGAAGCAGATTGCGGAGATGGCTCTCCCTGGCCGACCCCGCCTCATAGAACACGTTGGACAAAGTTGCCCAAACATCTGCATTGGCATCCCTGGCTGGCTGCCCCTAAACACACGCCCGAAGAAAAGGCGCAAAATGCTGGTGCTGGAGGTCCGCCTCCGTGTAGATGCCTGTGCGTCTCCCAAAATCCCGGAGACTGCACTCCCTGGGGACTCCCCCCAATCGAAATCGGACAAGTCTAGACCTGGCCTCTGTCGACCCCGGTGCAAAACGGACAGTAGATAGGAACTCCAAAAGAAGCTCGGTGTACACGGTGTCGTCCTGGTTGGCCATAAGCCTATCCCAACCTCGGCATGTGAACGTGGCCTCCCCGTGGGTCCATGTGCGGTGGAGGAACGGCTCGATCTCGCCCCAAAGCCCTGCATCTCTGAGGATATCCCGGTCAATGATCGTCGCCTCGAGAACCCGGCGACCAATAAGCGCATCCCTCCTGGAACTATACTCCACGGAGCTGTCCAATTCCTCAGGGAACTGGAGGAACCGGTGGTCAAGTCTGAAAGACATATGCACAAAAACAGCCACAAAAAAGTTTCTGCAAATTTAGTCCTTTTCTTCCCCACCGAGCCGCGGCGCGTCCCAAGGACTAGGGCGCGGCGCAGCGAGCGACTGTTCCAAAATCCAAAACGCAACTCGTTGATTTTCGCTTAATAACTCGATCCAAACACACTACAAGGTAGCCTAAACGCCGACTAGCCCTTTTAGGGTGATTATTTGGCAAACAAAACACCCTATGGGAATGAAATGAGCAAGAAACTAGTTAGAGTGACGTAACTCGATCCAAACACACTACAAGTAGAAACTAGTTAGAGTGACGTACCTCGATCGTGGGAATGAAATGAGCAAGAAAAACACGAGAAAATTTCCGATGATTAGAGCTCCGTGACACGTGTGTGTGAATAGTGTCGCGACTTACCTTTTTATCGAAGAAAACTGACTGATCATTTCCCGTAGCGCGGATATGAACAAACCGTGGCGCGCATGTTCCCAAATCAACCCCTGCGCACCGGGTTGGTTTTCGAACCCGCGGTGCGCAAATCGCCTGACCGTGACGCGGTCATTGAAAATTCAATTTTTCTCCAAATCAACCCCACACTTGCCTTGGACCAATAATACCTGACTTATGACGTATACACAGGACTGTCTGTCACGAACTCCACCTTTTCTACTTCCAATTTCTGAAATATGCCTGAGATGACATAGGGTTTAAGTCTATGTGCATTGAATTTGAACGGTTGTCCGCCTTTGAAATCCCGAATCGCTATTGCACCATAATCTGTGACACTAACCACTTCGTATGGCCCATTCCATTTGCTTCTTAATTTCTCAGGAAACATCTTCAATCTGGAGTTGTACAACCATACCTTCTGTCTAACTTCAAAAGTTTTCAACCTGAGCTTAGCGTCGTGATACCGCTTCATTTTCGACTTGTACGTAGCTGCATTCTCGTATGCTTCGTCTCGTAGCTCCTCCAACTCGGACAACTGTAATTTCCGTTCTTTTCCGGCTTCAATGTAGTCCATATTCACTTGTTTGGTTGCCCATAGAGCTCGGTTGGCAAGTTCCACAGGCAAGTGACAGCCTTTTCCATAAATCAACCGATACGGAGTAGTTCCGATCGGTGTCTTATAAGCAGTTCGGTATGCCCACAACGCATCATCCAATATTAGTGACCAATCTTTCTTGTTGGTTTTGACTATCTTTTGAAGAATTTCTTTTATCTGCCTATTAGACACTTCCACTTGGTCATTCGTCTGAGGATGATAAGGTGTCGCAATCCGAGGATTCACCCCATAGTGTTTTAGCAGCCTTCCAACTTTAAAATTCTTGAAATATGACCCCCCGTCACTTATGATCACTCGTGAAACTCCATGCCTGGTGAAAATGTTTTTCTTGACGAATTTACACACCACATGGTGGTCATTCGTGTGGGTTGCCTCTGCCTCGATCCATTTAGACACATAATCCACTGCTACCAAAATGTAAACATAACCGTGTGACGTGGGAAATGAACCCATAAAGTCGATTCCCTAGACATCAAAAATTTCCACTACCAAAATTGGGTTTAAGGGCATTTGATCCCTTTTCGATATGTTTCCCAGTTGTTGGCAGTTGAGGCATTCCTTAGCAGTTTTATGCGTGTCCCTGAAGATGGTTGGCCAGTACAATCCAGATTCTAGAACCTTATACCCTGTCTTTTTACCGCTGAAATGCCCTCCACATGCTGATGCATGGCAGTGTTCCAATACCTCCTCAATTTCACTATCAGGCACACACCGGCTTATTATTTGATCCTCTCCTACCTTGAAAAGGTCAGGGTCATCCCAGATACATCTCTTTGCATATGTACGGAACTGCTTTTGCCACTGTTTAGTCTAATGTTTTGGTATTGCTCCTATGGCCAGAAAATTCACATAATTCGCGTACCATGGAGCTCCAGTAAGTTCCAGCAGCTGCTCATCTGGGAACGAATCTTTAATTCCTGCTTCCAATCCTTCTGCTGGCAGTCGAGAGAGATGATCTGCCACTACATTCTCTGCTCCCTTTTGGTCCTTGATTTCCACATCGAACTCTTGCAACAGAAGTATCCATCTGATGAATCTTGGTTTAGACTGCTTTTTCGCAAGCAAATGTCAAGCAGCACTGTGGTCAGTGTAAACTACCACCTTGGATCCCCAAATACATGATCGGAACTTGTCTAGCACAAATACTATGGCGAGTAATTCTTTTTTGGTAGTTGTATAATTTAGTTGAGCTTTAGAAAAAGTTTACTAGCATAGCAAATAACTACTAGTTTTCGGTAAACCCTTTAGCCTAATACTGCACCAGCAGCATAGTCACTAGCGTCACACATTATTTCAAAAGGTTGGGTCCAATCAGGAGGTTTTAGAATGGGGGCCTCGACCAATTTATTTTTTAAAATGTTAAATGCTTTTTACGCATTCTTCATCAAAAATAAATGGTGCGTCTTTCAACAGAAGGCCACAAAGAGGTTTGGAGATAGTACTAAAATCCTTAATAAATCTACGGTAAAAACCAGGATGACCTAAAAAAGATCTAACCCCTTTCACGGATGTCGGGGGTGGCAATGTGGAAATAACCTTAACCTTAGCACGATCTACCTCAAATCCTCTCTCAGAGACCACATGACCTAAAACTATTCCTTCCCTAACCATGAAATGGCTTTTCTCCCAAGAAAGCACCAGATTAGACTCGATACATTTTTGTAACACCTTTTCCAATTGACTCAAGCAAGCTTCAAATGTTGATCCAAAAATCGAGAAGTCGCCCATGCAGATTTCCAAAGCGTCACCAATCATGTCGGAGAATATCGCCATCATACACCGTTGAAACATAGCGGGGGCATTGCACAATCCGAATGGCATTATGCAAAACGCAAAAGTACCATATGGACATGTAAATGTGGTCTTTGCTTGATCCTCCGGGTGAATGGCAATCTGATTATACCCAGAATAGCCATCCAAGAAACAATAATACTTCTGTCCAGCTAACTTTTCCACGATATGATCGATGAATGGTAATGGAAAATGGTCCTTAGATGTAGCGACATTGAGTTTCCGGTAATCGATACATACTCTCCATCGAGTCATGGGTCTTGTGGAAACTTTGTCACCATCTTTAGTATCCACAAAGTTATTCCAGATTTCTTTGGCACTGTCTGTGTCGGGCTGACCCATTCACTATCAGAGATCGGATATATGATCCCAGCATCCAGCCACTTTAGAACTTCCTTCTTTACAACTTCCTTCAGATTTGGATTCAATCTTCTCTGCGTGTCTCTGGCAGGTTTAGCTCCTTCTTCTGTGATGATTCGATGCTTACATGTGGTTGGACTAATTCCTTTTAAATCTGCGATTGTCCAACCAATAGCCTCCTTATGCTTGGACAATATCTTGAGTAATTCCTTTTCTTTTTTCTCTGTCAAGTTTGCTGCTAAAATCACTGGCAAAGTATCCTTTTCTCCTAGAAAGTCATACTTTAGATGGGCTGGTAATGGTTTCAACTCCAGTTTCGGTGGTTCCTGCAATGATGGTTTTAACGTCTTTGGAATCTCCGTTGGCAGCTTCTCGATGTGCGTGCATTCTTCCTGCTTCATGCCTTTGTCATTTCTTGCTGCTTCTTCTTGTTTCTCTTGCTCACCCTCTCCTTCTTCTTGAGTATTCATCACTTCTTGTTGCAACACTTCAGGCGTATACTGCTGTACTAACTCATCTATGATGTCCACCTGGTAGCATTCTTCATCCTCTATGGTGCTTTCTTTGGCATTAAAGATATTAATCTTAGTTTGTCGGTGCCCAAAGGAAATCCCCATCTCTCCTGTGCGACAGTCAATGTTTGCATTAGCTGTAGCCAAGAAGGGTCGCCCCAAAATAATCGTCGGCTGCTCTCCATTGGCTGCCTGATGGGTATCCAGAACTAAGAAATCTGCTGGGTAAGATAAATCTCTCACCTTAATGATAACGTCTGACAACATTCCCCTTGGAATCTTTGTAGATTTATCAGCAAGCTGTAGAATCACATTAGTAGATCTTCAAGTACCGAATTCATACTTGTCAAAAAGCTGTCCTGGTAGAATGTTCAGGCTTGCACCCAAATCTAACAGAGCTTTCTTGATATGCACATCGCCTAAATCCACTGAGATGAGAGGAACTCCTGGATCCTTCATCTTGGGAGGTAATGCATCCACAATTAAAGAACTTACATTTTCGGGCAAACTAATCATTTTAGGTAAGTGCGACAGAATATGCTTTTTATGAATACACATGTCTTTGAGAAATTTCGCCTATGCAGGGACCTCCTTGATAAGCTTAACCAATGGGATGTTGACCTTGATCTGACTAAACAGTTCCCACATATCTTTCGCTTGCGGTCCCTTTTCCCCATATGGTCTCTTCTCCGGCTGTTCCAAAGCCGTAGGGAAAGGAACTGTCCCACTTGTTTCTCCCTTCTCCAATGTACTTGCTTGTTTCTTCTTCTTTGCTTGTTCTTCCTTCCCCTGTTTCTTTTCCCTTTCCAGCTCTTCTTTCTCATTAAAAATTATTTCTACATCACTATCCTCTTCTGCTGGTGGAGCTGTGACTTTGTTATCCACTTTCTTCCCACTCCTAAGTGTGATAACCTCATTCACTTGCACTTTCGACGGTTGTGCCTTTTCTTGTGCTCTATCCTCCTCCATCTTAATAATTAACTCCCCTACCTTTAGAATGGCTTTTGAATTGGCATCCTCCACTTCCTGGAGCTTAACTAACATTCCAAAAATTTCCTGCATGCCAATATTCATAGTTCCTACTGGATGTGTAGGTTGCATCTGCTGCTGCCTCACTAGTGGTTGTCTTACCTCTCGCTGCTGATTGTTTCTGAATGTTCGTGGTGCGTTATGGAATTGACCATATCCATGCACTTGACTAATTTCCTCATGAGTCATCAAGCATTCACTGTGATTATGTCCTATTTCACCACATGTATTACATATAACTTGCCCATGTAATACATATGCTCCATTCTCTTTTTGAAACCTCGCGAGCATTTGATTAAACTTTTAGTCACAGCACTGAGCTCCTTCTGAAGTTCTGTCTTCCACTTGTTTTCCGCTTCAATGTTTGCTACGTAGACTATATTATCCTTCATGGATCCACTGACCTTAGATCCTAAGATCAACTGCTCTAAGAACTTCCAGGCATCCTCTGGCTCTTGCCACATAAATGGCCCACTTGATGAGGCATTTATCATTGCTTGATGCGTCTCATTTACTCCTTCAAAGAAAACTTTCACTAACTGCCATTTGGGAACCTCATGGTGCGAGCAGGAACGCAATAACTCCTTTAATCGATCAAACGCTTCATGAAAAGCCTCGCCAGGCTTCTGCTGAAAGTCTTGAATTGCGCGTCTAACTTCTGTGGTCTTACTGACTGGATAGAATTCTTGTAGAAACTTTGCCTTAAGTTGGTCCCAACTAGTGATACTATTAGGTGGAAGAGAAGTGAACCAGTATTTAGCCTTATCCTTTAAGGTGAAAGGAAATAATCTTAACCTAAAAGTATCCCTATTGGTGTGTCTAGGGGTGTTAGCATTTGCGATAGCTATGAACTCATACAACTGATTGTATGGATCATCAGTCTTATAACCTCTAAATTGAGTTAATATTCCTATCAACTGGGGACTAATTTCTACTTGAGATTCTATATCATCAGGAATGTAAATGGGTGACGAATCATCGTACTCCCGTGGCTGGAAGTGCGATGCAACCGATTGCCCCCTCGGTTGTGCAAAATACAAGGGTTGAGCAGGATTACCGTAAAAGTGATGAGCATTATATCTCTGCTGACCTTGTAGTGGTTGATGTTGTTGTGCTCTTCTTGGAGGTCCCCGACCTCGGTTCCATGGTTATTGTGGTGCTGGTGGAACCCATCCTTCGTCTTCGTCCTCATACCTCTCCTCAGCCTCTTGATACTGGTACTGCTGCTGAGGTGGTTGTTGTTGGTGATGTTGCTGCAGTGGTATAGGTTGGAATGTGGTTTGTGGTTTAAAAAGTACTGGGGGTGGTTGTGAAATAGGTTGAGAAATGGGTGTCTGCTGTCTAGATACTTGGGTGCCATCACGGTCGGCGCTCCCCAAGACATGGCAGATGTAAATGGGTTTGTGGATTGTGGTTGGGATAAAGGTTGAAATGGCGGAATCGACGGCGGAGTGCATGATGGTATAGGTGCAGGGGCTGAAGCGGCACCACTAGTAGTACTCGTGCTCCCAATGTGAAATTCTGAAATCGGAGGAATAAATGACATCCCCGTTGCCTCACCCGAGGGTTCCTAGGCAACACTCAATATACTACTACTAACATTACTAAAACTCATTGTATTTAAACGCCTACGTGCACGGATCTTGCGCGCAGTTCGCTCAATCTCTGAGTCAAAACGCAAAGGGGATAATTGCTCACCCCTACGGGTACGCATGCACTAATGCAACACGCCCGAGAAACCAAAAGCAAAATTAATAATTAACTGAAATCTCAATACTAAAACACAAAGTCAAAAACTAAAAAGTCCTACAGATCACCTATTCTTAAGCTCACAACTTCCCGGCAACGGCACCAAAATTTGACATCGCAGCGGTCGTCGTGCAGTAAAAAATAAGAAAATACCTAACACACCCTAGTATAGTGGTAGTCAGGGTCGATCTACAGGAGTTACGTGGTCGAGACAGGTGACAGATTACCAACTGCAGTGTCACGCTACAGTCAGAGGATCTAGTTCATAACTTTTGCCAATAAATCCCAAAAATCATAAATTCCAATAATTCCAAACAAGCATCCACTAAACTAAACTCCAAACGAATACTAATCCTAATTAGTTACTGAAATCAAAACTGAAATTCAGAACAACCAAGATTAAATCAACATCCAATCACAAATCAACATCCAAAATCATTCCAAAGCATAAAATACCGAAAAGAAGAAATTGCTATTAACCAAATGATTCATTAACCAAAATCTCAGATCCAAAAGGGTCCAAAACAGTAACCCCAAATGTTTAAAACAAAAACTAAAATTAAGTATTAATGGTTGTCACTCCCAAAGATACTAGCCAAATGTTACTAATTATGAAACTAATGGAAAATTAAAGAGAAAACCATAAAAATACCAAATGGTGGTTGCTGAAGCTAAAACTCGGAGTCAAAGAGTCTTGGGAGTCGATTTAATGCCAAGCCTTTGCTCATTTTTTCGACCTAAAACCCTCTATTTATAGTTGCAAAAATCACGAGGCCGTGCCGCGCAAAAGTAGATCCCGCGGCGCGCGTATGGGTTTATCCCCGTTTTATCGGCATTTGAATTTTCTCCACCGCCTCAACACCGCGTCGCGCTTTTGTGAATTCCGCGGCGCGCGTGCGAATTCGCCTGATATTGCCTTGATCTTTAAACTTCTTCCAAATTGTACGCTTTTGGTCCCTGTTTTCATCTTTTTTTCTTGCACAATAGCACTAGCACAAAAGTGAGTAATACCGGTAGATATATGATATAAATTCACTAAGAATAGGACTCAACAACGACTAAAATATTTGATATTACTAGGCGTTGTCACCAACTCCTGGTTATCTGAATCTCTCACTCGCGATCTCTCTATTACGATCCATCTCTCTCTCATTCGATTTTGTCTCTCTCTCTCGATTACGCATACATACACGTGTGTGTGTGTGTCTTTGATTTTGACGAATACGTGAAATCCCCATCGACTTATTCCCGATTTTCTGATTATACGCACACAGTAAAAGACGCAATATCGGGTTCTGTAGCTGGATTTTTGATCTGGTAAAGTTTGGGAAAATAGCCAACTTACCCCTGGGATATGCCTTAGTAAAATTTTCAACATTCACACTTAACCTTCTCTTGATTTTTACGTCATCGTAACTCTCACATGTGATATCCAAATTTTGCAAGCTTTATACTTTTCGAAAGGTGGGAATGAGCTTTACAACTTTCCCCTACTGGCTTAAGTCTAAATCTTAATAGATTTTCAGATACAGCCCCTCAAACATGGGCAATTGATCATTTTTGCCAAATTTGGGCCATTTTGAAACTTTCATAACTTCTTTGTTGTAACTCCAAATGGCCTGAATCTTTTTCCTATATTTTAATTATCTCAAATATCACCAAAGTCTCTTTGAGGAGTTTTTTTCAATTCCTTTTAGATTTTGAAATATTAATTTTTAAAGATTTAGCACTAAAGATTTCACTTTTAGTCCTTTATTTTCTATTCTGCCCTTATGTCATTAAGAAATTTTTTTCCAAATGAAGTAACACTTCATTATGACTTAATAAAGGTCTTAAGACATTAGTTTCCATATTTTACCTTCTTGGACCATTTGCCCTTCCATTGTACATTTGATAATCGTGAATATCAGTTCTCTCAACATCAAATATACTTATACTAACTTTCCATTCATACAAATTTTTAGTGTGTGTGTGTGTGTATATATATATATATATATATATATATATATATATATATATATATATATATATATATATATTGTAACGTTAGTTTTTTTTCATGAATTTAGACAAAACTGCAAAAATGGTCCCTGTGGTTTGCAATTTTTCCGGGTTTTGGTCCAAACCTTTGAAAAGTTGTATAGATGGTCATATTCCAGAGGTTTCTTTGTGAATTTAGTCCATCTCCAAATTGAAATGTCTATTTTTACCCTTCTAATTTATTTTTTCTTTTTCTTTTTACCAATTTAGATTTTTTAATAAGTAAAGAAAATAAAAAAACTCATTACCCCAACCCCACCTATGGGTATCCCCTTGCCCTCGCCCTCTCTCTCCTCCTTTCTCTCCGCTCCGTCTCTATTCACCGCCGAGATTCTTCAATCCCACCAGATCCATCGTCGGACTTCACGACAGCAACTGAAACCTCACTTGTTGACTCCTTATTTGTCGATTTTCAACGTCTTTCGAAGATTTCAATATCCTAAGTGTTGAAGATTTCAGCGTCCCCTCTCTCTTCTCTCTTCTCTCTGCGCGCGCGCGCTCTCTCTCTCTCTCTATGATGCTTTGGATGAGTTTATTCTCAAAGTTCCGGTGGCGAGTTTAGAGTGAATGAGATTGATTTTGTTCTAGGTACATGAACAATCCCTAAGCTTGGTCCCAAATTCAGAAGCCATTTCATTTCTTGAAACCCTAATTCCTACCGGAATCTATAAATAACATTCACTTCTTGCAACCCTAATTCCTACCCGAATCGACACACATTTCACTTCTGTGTTAATGACAACGGTGAGTTGGTGGTTGTAAGGCGATAAAGTTGTGGTGGTGGTGAGGTTGTCCGACGGTGGATATAAGGTTTTCTGGAGTGTCTTAACGATGTGGTCGGCTCAAAATAGCAGCAGTGCTGCCATTCTTTCTCGCTATTCTCGTAAGAGCTGGATGGGGGTGGGCGGAGAGCATGGTCGAAATGGGCGAAGATGGTGGTGGACAGTGGACCATAGGGGTGGTCGTGGACGGTAGGGATGGTGGTGGAAGGTGAGTTGGGGTTTTTTTAATTAATAAAACAATTAAAATTGATATTAGAAAATAAAAAAATAAAAAAATGGCAAAATAGTATTTTCAAGTTTTCCAGGTAACAATTCCATAGATAAATTTGTTGAAACGGACTTTTTTCACAATTTTTCAAAGGTTTGGACTAAAACCCAAAAAATTGCAAACCATAGTGACCATTTTTACAGTTTTATCTAAAATTTATTAAAGCTAATATGTAATTCTGTTCTGATATATTTTTTATAAATATTTGTTAAACATAAAAAATACAATAAATATTATTATATAACTATACTAGCAAAATATCACAATTATATGTAGTGGGCTTATTTTTCAATGAATTTAATGGTTTTCTAAGAGGATAGTGTGCTTCACTGTGCCTTCACATGATATTAAAAAAATTATGCAGTGTGTGATAATTAAAATACATACGGAGTATTTTTTTTATCCGTGGACCATGAAAAACGTAAAGTATAATGGTAGTATTATTAAGTCAAGTTCGATTGCGTCAAATGCGATATTTTTCTTGAGTATACTTATTGCCGAATGTGCTGTTTATTAATTGGGAAAATAACTTATAAGAGTAATTATGTTTCAAAACTGTTCAAAAAACACCATCCAAGTTTGGTCTGTTCAAAAAACACCATCCAAGTAAGACCTTTGTACAAAAAATACCATCCAAGTAAGGCTTTTGTACAAAAAACACCAACGAACTACATGTTTTGTTCAAATTTTATCCGATGGTAATCGGCTCTTGCATGTTAAAGGATGACTTGGCCTAATATTTAGTGACATGACATAATAACAGATGAACAGTTTAACCTGCAAAAGCCGGTTACCATCGGATAAAATTTAAACAAAACATGTAGTTCGTTGGTGTTTTTTGTACAAAGGCCTAACTTAGATGGTGCTTTTTGTACAAAGGCTTTACTTGGATGGTATTTTTTGAACAAACCAAACTTGGATGATGTTTTTTGAACATTTTTGAAACATAATTACCCTTATAAGTCATTTTCCTTTTATTAATTGGTCAACTCTTTTTTGTTTAATAAGAAGTTGTCTTATGTGAATAAATTATAATTAAAAAAATTACAATGACGTCAGATTAGCATCTGAATATGACTTCAGCAATTACAACACATTAGTTTTATTTGTATTATTTAACTTATTAGTATGGTATATTTATTATATCAATATTAAATTATTATTTTGGTTCATGTAGTTTACCAATTTTTTTTTGTATTGGTCCTGGTTTTTGCAAATCTCATTTATTTGTTTCTGTGCAAATCTCATTTATTTGTCTCTGTAACCGGTCATTTCCTTTGTTAAATTTAAGTTTTTTTTTTTTGTTAAAATGGGGTAAAATGACCATTATACCTATCATTTTATATTTTAGTCAATTTGTTTTATATTAATCTCATACACACACAATCTCTCTCTCTCTCTCTCTCTCTCTCTCTCTCTCTCTCTCTCTCTCTCTCTCTCTCCATGGAAACAAAAGCATGAAGTAATTAGAAATGCTTAGGCTATCAGGAGTACTCCCCTTGGTTCTCATTTGAAAAGTGGTGTCACGTCACTGACACGTCATCCCACTTGCTTACCACACCACCAAGGAAATACCCACCACTCCACATCATATAATTATTTATTTTTTGATTTATTTTTAATTGAACCCCAATTTTTTTTGATTTAATTTAAATAAAAACATAAATTAAAATCCTAAAAATTAAAATTTCATTAAAATAAAAACATTACAATTCCTAAAAATTAAAATTACAACCCTAAAAATTAAAAACTACATCGACTCCAAATTTTAAAATTACGAAAATAACAACTAAAAACGCTACTCCTCGTCGTCGTCGTGTTCCATCCGATTTTCGTATATATGCTCCGTAAAATCATGGCGAAGATTGTCGTGCGTTTCCTTGCTATGTATTTCCAGAACACGTGCAAAGTATTGGGGACTACCAGGTACAAATTGTTGGTGCGGATTTACGGCGTCGTGCAGATTATACATACAAATTGCCCGACCTTTTTCTTCTATTATCATATTATATAATATGATACACGCGCACATAAATGCGCGTGAGGGATATTTGATAATATGAAACCTTTTCTTCAAAACACCAAAAGTTCTCTCGATGTCCTTGTAAGCCTAATTTAAGAACAAAAGCAAACAACGAGAACACAAGTGTGAATATTCAATCAGTCGAATGATTTTATTCAATGAAAAAAGATAGTGCTCCAAATCTTTATGATGAGCAATTATGAAGAACGTTACAATGAATAAACACTGTGCAAAAAGTACGTATTAAACATCTAGGGTTGATGGTGTTTATATAATAAGATCTAATTGGATAAACACTTAATCCAATTAGTTACATATAAGAACAAAACCCTAAACATTATCTCTTACAAAAGATAAGTACAAAACATAACAGTCTTCTGATAAGCACACCAACTTCGTATCATCACTGGCTTCAGATCAACCTCTCACTTTGCATACTTCAAAAGCTTTGGACAGGAACATAAGTACTTCGGATATCAAATATCATCACAATCAGAATCCTACCATTCTCCCCCTTTGTGGTGAAGATGCCAGGTATCCGAAGTCTATAACATGTGAAACGCCTTGATCAATTCCCTTCGAATTTGTAACCACCACTTCAGATGAGTACACAACTCCAGCTTTGCATCATCAGAGTTCTCATTATTGACCGTCACTCTTGCTATCATTCCTTCCAAAAAGGTAGAAGGAAACTTCTCTTTCTCATCCATGTCAAAGAACAACTTTTTCAGTGGACTTTTCTTTGTAAGTTTTCCCTTGTAAACTACTCCCCATGGTTTCTGTAGAATCTTTCCATTGCTGATTTTAGTTATCCTTGTAAGTTCTTTATCCGCAGCTGGAACAGATTGCTTAAAAAGTTTTGCGATTTCATAATCATATAGGGCGAGGTTTCGAAGATACGAACCCATAAACCTTCCAATTATTCTCTGACCTCTTGTAAGACCAACCTGCTGGGAAATTCTCGTTTGTGTTAGCCTGTAGAATCTTTCAACAAGTACAATGAAGTCATTTGGATTCATCAGTGGAAAGTCAGCCACAGTGAAAGAGCTTTCTATCTTCTGTTCACCTCTTCGGACATGATAAGTGAAATTTTGATATATTTCTTCAAAGAGTGGTCCTGTCTCAATTCGGTCAATCCCAACAATCTTTAGGCAAGACCAGACATGTGTTTGATCGGCAGCAAGGTTTGCATGAAACCTGGCTTTTTGCTCTTGAAATTTTCTCTTCTCAGCTGGATCAAACTCAATGTCATAGACATTAGCAGCAAAGAGCTTCGGATTGAATGAGATATCAAGTTGTAACTTTGTAGTATTGTCATCACTGAATGACACTAGTGGCAAACGATCAAACATTTCCACAGTGGTAAAAGCCAAATTCATAATCGTCTCATATGTCTATATCTTGTTCACTGGACCCAAGACTTCTTTCTTTCCAGCCCTGTCTCTTGAGACTACATACAGATGCCTTAACTTTTCGTACTCTTCACCTTTGTGTTTCTTCTCCTCAGACTTAGAGAGCACTTGAGCAATCTTCTTTCCCTTGTCAACCGAAGGGCCTGTCTCATGTGGAACTTGAGAAGTTGTTGTCTTTGTTGAAGTGGATGATGGTGCAGAACTTACTCCGAATTTAATAGCACTAGAGAATCTTTTTATGAGACTCGATGTGGATTCGGTTGTGGTTGATGATGTTCGTCCCCAAACAGGAGGAACTGTTGTTGATGGTGATTTTGTGGAGATTGTTGCTGATGAGGGTGCTGAAGTAAATTCGAAATATGGATTTGTCGTTGGACCAGCAACGGTAGTTGATGTTTGAGTGAGTGGTGCGAGGGTTGTGATTGTTGCTGTTGGAGCGAAGGTGGTGTGTGTTTGCCTTTCTGTTAGTCGTGGCCCTTCTCCCCTTGTGACGAAAGCACGGAAGGCTTTGGAGCACCTGGTAACCGACTAACAAGTATAAGTAGTGGTGCAATATACTTTCGGATGGAGTCTGTGGTTTGAGAGACCAATATCTTCATTTGCTGGTCACTTATTTTCTGTGCTTCTCTGTATACGTTCAACTCATGCACTTTCGGTTCATATTCCATAATGGTTTTATTCACATCCGCAACATCTTTCCTTAAACTTTTCAACTGGACATCAAATTCCTCAACGCTTCTTTTCGAGAGATTTTCAACCGAAGTAGTTAGAGAAGTAAGTTTGGCTTGAACTTCTTTGTGTGCACTGCTGAGATTGGTGACTACTTCGTTGAGTTTATCGGTATGTTGATCCTGAATCAGTTGTGACTTCTCTTCTACAATATTTTCAACTGCCTTGCATCGCAGGTCAACCTTTTCCAAGACATTTCGGGTTATTTGTTTGACATTGGTTTCCACAACCTTGACTGCCTCATCAATCTTCTTGTTGACTTTCTTTGTGATGGTTTCCTCGAAAGACGTAAGTGATTCTGCCAAGTGATCAGTAGTTACCCCAGACCCTTTGTCCGAAGTGTACGTCGTCTGGGCTCAGATCAGAACATTCAATTTCGCATTGAGTTGGCGGAACTATTTCATTGACACCAGGCTCGTGTCTGGTTCATCATCATCGTCGTCTTGAATGTGTATTGGGGCTGTTTCAAAATAATCCTTCTCTTCTTTGTCAGTTTCATGGGAAGAGGGAGAATCAACCATGTCATCCATAAAAAATGAATGAAGCGGAGGAGGTACTTCTGTTGTTGTAGTGAAAATGGGTGTCGTATGCTTCGGTGGTGGTGATGGTGGAGTTGTGGCAGTTGGATTACCGGATGTGAGACTTGTGTCCACATTAGATGTGTGCACAGGGGACTCAATATGACTTGTCTCCATATTAGATGTGTCAACAGTGGTCTTATGTGCTGACACCACCAGATTTTCAGTTAATGAAACAAAGGGATCAGAAGGAGGTACCGTAGCAGTGGTTGTCTCAATTGGTGATGGAGGAATGGTAGTATCCTCCTGATGAGAGTATTCTTCCTCTTCTTCTTCTTCATCTTCGGATCGAGGTGTTGGTGGTCTTGAGGATTAAGTAGGTTTCTTCTTTGATGGCTTAACGACTTGGGTTTTCTTTCGTGTTCTTGACTTCTTGGCTGGGGCGTCGGATGGTTCTGTTGTGCCCTTTCGTTTTCCACCCTTAGCTTTCAGAAGTTCGGATTCTATGACTCGTGTGAAAACCCTGAGGGGTGCAGGTGTCGTGATCGTCTTGCAGTACTCGATTAAGGTAAGATTATCATCTGGAACCTTACACAGCATCGTCTCAGGAATTTGAATGATAAATTCCATTCTGTCATCCGAAGTTGAGCTTGAAGGAATCTAGACATGATGGAAATCATGAACAGGTAGGTCCGAAGGCACTGGTATCTTTTCGTGTGCATATACAACCTGCACAATTAGTGCCCAGAATCGTGTGGATGCGATGTCTGTGGCCCTCTTTGCATGATTCAAGTATGTAGTGAAGTCTGTCCAAATGATTGAGGCGTAATCAACAGGAACATTATAGTATATACCATAGTGTAGTTGCAAGAATGTGTAGGCCGCTGAATCAAGGCCCGAAGTCCTTCCAGAAAGACTTCGTAGGATAACGCTGAAGAAGTAACCCCAAACTGAGGGTAATTTGTTCTTTTTGAAAGAACTCATTGTGCGTGTGATTGGTGTATGCCCCATCTCGTTGATCATGTTCAAGATCTCAGATTAAGATGCCATCTGAAACCATCCAGACACCGGGAGTCGAAGGATTTTCGCGAATTGTTCCTTCTTGACTGTAATTGTTTTCTTGGTGTCATCGGCGGTGACAATTTCAAAGGACACCGATTGACCATCTGCATTCAGACGTGCAGTATGGTGTGCCCTGTTGACCCATAACTTTGGAACTTGAGCACTTGCAGTCATGGCGTAGGAAAGAGGTGAATGGCGCAGACATACAACCAACATCGCCATTGTAGAGGAGTAAGCTTCAGGGTCGAGGTTTGCAATGTGGTTTGCTGACATAGGGTTAAGATCAGGAACAGAGTCAGCATCTCCTGCTGTGAATGAAATATCATCGGTGGCCATGGTAATTGATTTTGAGTTTTGAGAGTTGGGAATCTTTGGAAATTTTAGTTGTAGGTTCAGAGAAATTTGAAATGGAAGGGATGAATGGAAGAGTCGTTCTGTTTATATACTGCTTTGATGAGTGGAGAGAGAATATGCATTTAATGCTGGTGTATGAACGGTCTAATGGGGTTCGTCCACGTCATCCGTAATTTGAGGGGACATTCCCTTTTTATCGATGTGACAGCTGCATCATCCCCAGGTAACCGTTGTGCTAGATTCCTATTGGTTCCTGTATCTCCCAATGCAAAACAGGATCAGTGAGGATCCCACGTATCTCGTTGAATCCCAACAGACATAATTTGCATATAATATTAAAGAAATAGAACTAGTAAAATAAAAAAACTTTTTGGCTTTTTCGAGTTTTGGAATATACAACTGAAGTCTGCTCATATTTCAGTCATGCCACTCATCCGAAGTGATAACACAAGGATCCATTCAATTTTGGTAAAGTATGATTTTTGGTTTAGTTCGAAAGAGGAGAGCTGATTTTTTAGGAAGTCCTTATGAAACCTTCATATCCGAACAAGATTAATGTAATGTGCATTCATGTGGATAGCTGAACCCAGTGTAAGTATTCCACCATCGCCTTTATGTAAACTTAGTTAGTTGGTATAAGTTTCCAAATATTACATAGAGTAACCTTAGATGACACATCCTGATACGAATAGTTACTTTTCTTAGATTATGGGATTCTTCAAAAAAAATTATCTCGATTCACCAGATGGAGTATTTGGACACGCTTTTCGGATGACAAGCCTTTGAAAGTTGTGCACTACTCCACCTTTGTCACTGAAGACGGGTTACTGAGATGTTCATACCCCCAACCCGATTCTCAACTGTGTCACAGGAGATCCTAATTGTTGCATTGAAGACAGGGGGTACGCCTTGAGTACTTCGTTTATTGATAATCTTATTGTTGATTCTTTGGTGTATTCGAAGATAGACATTTTGTTTTTGAAAGTGCTTTCCTAGCTTTTTCCTTTCCTTTGGAATTATTTTGATTCTTTTGTGCTTGTAGCATTTAGTGCTCTTCATTATTTATGTTTATTCATTTTGGGAATCTTGCATAAATGAATTTTTCATAAATAGCTTCATAAATCCCATTAGTAAAAACTGACATTCAATTTATTGCTTCATATCAGGAGTTGTCAGATGTTTACTACCACGCAACACTTGGAACATATCCTGAAAAGACTAAGTATTCTTGATTAGTTATGTGCTTATGTGAAGGATAGAACCACTGGGTGCAATTAAGACATGAGGGTTACATATAGGCTTGTACGAAGTATGGACATGTCAAAAGGTCTTTAACCATGATCAGATCATCCGAAGTGTTACCAATGTTGCAATTCGAGTCCCAAATATCCCTTAGTGCAATGAGATATACTTAACAGACTCTAAAAACCCCGTTTTGTCCTTTAATTGTGTATGAGATTTTGCAATATTTTGATTAGGATGAAAGAGACATGTACGTTACTATAGGCAGATGTCAGAATTTTAGTGTAATCAGAAGCGAACCGAAGCGTCGGATGTGAATAGTAACTCATGTACTTTGAATATTTTTAGTTAAACCTTATCCGAACTGAACCGAATGTTCGTTTATGAATAGTATCGCTTCTGATAACAAAAAATTCCGAAAACAAAAACTTAAAAAAAATTTAAGAGGAAAAAAAAACTAAAAAAAAAAAATTAAAAGTTTAAAATTTTCCTAAAAAAACTTAAAATACTTAAAGAAAAGAAAGAGAGAAAAAAAAGAAAATAAATTTTTTTAGATTGAAGTTACTTAGCTGATTATGTGTTTGGAACTGCTGATGACTCAAGCATGCGTAGCCCATGAATGATTCGTGTGAATGATTTTTCATCAAGGGCTTTAGTGAAGATATCTGCCAGCTGATCATTCGTATGAACGAAATGAACCTCAATATTTCCTTCCTTTACATGACTTTTAATAAAGTGATATCGGAGAGAAATGTGTTTGGTCTTCGAATGCTGGACAGGATTGTGACAAATTCGTATGGCGCTTTGTGAGTCACATAAAAGAGGTATTCTTCGCATGTGGATTGCATAATCACGTAGTTGACTTTGTACCCAGATCATCTGAGAAGTGCATGCAGCAGCAGCTATGTATTCGGCTTCGGTTGTGGAGATGGAAACACATGTTTGCTTTTTCGATTGCCAGCTGATGAGGTTGCCATCTAGAAACTGACATCCACCCGAAGTGCTTTTACTATCAAGTGCACACCCTCCAAGATCAGCGTCGGAGTAGGCTTGAAGAAAGAAGCCTGAGTTGGCAGGGTACCATAAACCAAGAGGAGTACGATGAAGAAAGCGAAAGATTGTCTTGACTGCAGCTAGATGGGGTTCTCTTGGATTCACCTGATATCGTGCATAATTACAAACTGAGAACATGATATCTGGGCGACTGGCAGTTAAGTAAAGTAAAAAACCGATCATGCTCCTGTAGACTTTCTGATCAACCGCCGGTTTGTCAAGCGAAGGTGTAAGTCTTGTACCAGCAGCCATGGGAACCTTCGTATTTGAACAGTTTTCCATCCCAAATTTCTCCAACAGGTTTCGTGTATATTTTTCTTGGTTTATGAAGATGCCTTCTGATGTTTGTTTAACTTGTAGTCCGAGAAAGAAATTTATCTTCCCCATCATGCTCATTTGAAACTTGCTTTTCATGAGGGTTTCGAAATCTTTTGAAAGTTCAGGGTCTGTTGATCCGAAGATTCGGACGGACTCAAGTCTGGCAACAGGAGCGAAGGTTTCATCATAATCGATTCACTCCTGTTGACAATATCCTTTGACAACTACTCTAGCTTTGTTTCGGACAATGTTACCTTCTGTATTAAGTTTATTTCGAAAAACTCATTTGAGACCTACTACAGAGGAGTTGGTTGGTTTAGGAATTAAACGCCACACTTTGTTTCGTTCAAATTCAGCCAACTCACTCTGCATGGCCTCAACCCAATCTGAGTGTTGAAAAGCTTCTTTTACAGTTTTAGGTTTGACTTTTGAGATGAAAACGTTAAACATGCAATAATCCGATCGTTTGTTTAAATCATTTTGCTTAGCTTTTAATTGAGATCGAGTAAATACCTTTTCATCTGGATTACCAATAACCTGAGTCTTTGGATGATCCATTGTCCATTTTTCAAGAGGAGGATATGCAGGGTCATATTCTGGCAGTGTTTCCCCATGTACTTCCTCCGTGTCAGATGGATAATCCGAAGTTGACTGATTGTCTTCGGGTGTATTGTCAAGAATTGGTTGCTCCCCCTCAACTGAAGCTGGTTTGTCAGATGACTCCCCCTCGAATTGAGAAGGGGTTTGTGTTGAAGATGAGCTTGGTGGTTCTGTAAAGTGAGCATCCTTTGAGTTAGATGATGTAGATGTTGAAGAGTCCTCTACAACCGAAGAGTCCTTTGGGTTAGATGCATGACACTCCCCCTCAACCGAAGGATCTTTTTGCTCAGTTGTCTCTAACTCCCCCTCAACTGAAGGATCTTTTTGCTTAGTTGTCTCTGACTCCCCCTTAACCGAAGATGGCTTATCTTTTGAAGGTTCGGTGGTGGGACGATCGTCGGTTAGCTTGTTGATTTCTGGTATATTATTGTCCTTTGCATTTGTTTCAGCATCTATTGCATGATTAGGACTGTCAAATAGGAAAGAGAAATCAAGAACAAAGGAGTCCAGAGGTATAATCTCGGTTGGTTGTTCCGGAAAAATAGAGGAGCGAGGAAAGAGTGTTTCTGATTTCTTTATATAATGATCATCAAATGTCAGATTGAAAGTTTCCTCGATCTTCCTTGTTGTCTTATTTAGCACACGATATGCTTTCGCAGAGTGTGAGTAGCCAAGGAAAACAGCATCATCAGATTTAGATGCAAACTTCGTAGTACCAGGTTTGAGTCTCATGATGAAGCATCGGCAACCGAATACATACATGGAAGTATTTGACATTTGGTTTCCTTTTGTTGATGACTTCGTATGGAGTGATGTTGAAGCGTCTATGAATGTAGGATTTTTCTGAGTGAAGCATGCAGTTGCAACAGCTTCGGCCCAGAAGTACATTGGAAGATTCACATAGTCAAGCATGGTCCTTGCAGCTTCGCATAAGGATCTATTTCTTTGCTCAACTACACCATTTTGATGTGGAGTATAGGGGGTTAAAAAATTATGAGTAATCCCCTTCTCCTTCAGATACGAGTCAATTGTATGATTTTTAAATTCAGTACCATTGTCACTTCGGATAGCTCGTACTGGTTTCTTTAAATGAAGCTCGATTTGCTTGATGAAGGCTATGAGTTCTGCAGGTGTGTCTGACTTTTGTCGTAGAAAGATTACCCATGTGAATCGTGAGAAGTCATCCACGATAACTAATATGTATTTCTTTCCTCCAAGAGATTCAACCGTTGAGGGACCACAAAGATCAATGTGTAGCAGTTCAAGAGGTTCAGTGATCTTGGAGTCTATGGTAATCAGATGAGCTTGTCGTTTTTGCTTCCCATGCTCGCAAGCAGTACACAATGTGTCATTATCAAACTTCAGTGTAGGCATACCTCGGACAAGGTCAAGAGCAACAAGCTTGTTGATATTCTTGAAGTTCAGACGAGATTGCCTCAGATGCCATAACCAGCTGAGATCCAAAGGGGCTTTTGAGAGTAGACAGATGGAGGGTGTTCCAACAATTGGCTTCATATCCGGTGGATACATTTCACCCTTCCTTGAAGATTTTAGCAAGACTTCCTTGGTCTTTTTTCTTCTTGATTATACTTCCAGCTTTATCGAATGAGACTTTTAAACTAGTTCCCACAACTAGTTGAGAGACACTGACTAGATTGTGTTTTAGTCCTTATACGTATGCTACTCGATTGATAGTAAATTTTCCATTTGTTATTTTCCCATATCCTCTTATGGGACATGTTTCGTTGTTTCCAAACTTGACATCTCCTCCATCTTCTAAACTTTGGAAATCTCTTAAGTTCTATCCTCCCCGTCATGTGTCGTGAGCAGCCACTGTTGATATACCATTCCTTATCGTACTGCTCATCGATCATTACCTACAATTTAGAGAGAGAGTTTAGGTACCCAACATGGCTTGGGTCCTTGAGGGTAAGTATTCGGATCATAGATCCATGATGAGATCATATCATCCTTTTTGGTGCCAGAAGTTGAAGCAATATTTGATGCGATGGTAGGTTCAATTATTTGAGTTTTAGTGACTTTTGGAACCCATTTCAAAATTTTCTTTGGTTTTTGCTCTTTAGGAGTCGATGTTGAAAGTGGGTTTGGTTTCGCAGGAACCCATTTTTGGTTTGAAAAAAGAGTTTTCCCAGACGAAGTACTACATTGAGTAGATTTGCATAGAAACTCTTCATAAGCAAGTTTGAAATCTTGAATTGTTAAGCTTTTGTCTTTAAACAGATCCATATTCTTGTCAAGCCAAACATGAAACGTGTCAACTAGGTTGCTTCCCTTGGTAAAAGTTTTCTTTGTTTCTTTTTCATACTTATTGTTTGAACAAATAGGTTTGGCAGGTTCGAAAATAATTTTCTGAGGTTTTATTGAAGAGTTTTTGACAACAAACGATTTTTGTTGATTTTGAAATGCTTTTCATTTTGTTTTGGGAATCACGATAGTTTTTCCTTCGTCTATTATTGTTAAATCGTTTGTGTTGTTCAACAGAAGAAGGTTGAGTATTTGTTTGATTTCGATTAACTGAAAAATTTCTATTATTTGTGAATTTCTGATTATTTGAGAAAACTTGACTATTTGAAAAATTGTGCTTATTTGAAAATTTTTGATTATTACGACGTCCGAAGGTGTTTTTCATCTGATGCATTTATTGTTTTCGTTTATTGATTTTGAACTCCATTTCTGCATTTAAAGTATTTTCAAGCATTTAATCAAATGAGAAGAAACCTTCTGATGTGATATTTACATTGTCGTCTTTCATTAGTGAAAGCAGTTCGCAGTTCTCTTCAAGTTTTACACCTTGTTTAATAAAAACTGTGTTTTTGAAGTTAGCAACTTTTGGATACGTACATGCTAGTTCGACAAGTCTTTTGGATTTATCAGCAATAAATTTTGAGTAATCAGCAGAAGTATCAAGAATTTGAAAAGATTTAGGTTGATTATCCGAAGAGTCATGTGTAACCTCTGAAGAGCTAATGTTGCTTTCTTTAGTTGCACAAGATTCAGATTTGTTTGAAGAACAGATTGAGGATGTTTTTTGTTTAGATAAATCAATGCAGTCTATTTCCTCAATGTCAGAATCAGAATCAGATTCAGAAGTATTAACAATAACATTCTCAGAATTACTTTTAGTTGCTAGAGGAATTGTGGGTAGAGATTTATCCATTACTTTTAACAGATCATTAGAACTTACAATTTTTTTCAAATGGAACAACACCATGAGCATAAGTTGGGTTTGGAGTTTCAATTGATGAAACAATAGATTCACATTCATACGAAAGAGAATCTACATCTTGTAACTTAAACTCAATAAAAGGTAACAATTTTTTGTGATGATCTAAAGCAATATCTAAAGAATGATAAATACGAGTAATATATGCATATAATCGTTTAGCAGTTTCACAAAAAATATTCGTTTGTTTTAATAATAATTCATTATTTTTGATGTATTGTTCCCTACTTTCTTCTAAAATATCTATTCTCATTTGAGTCTTCTCTAATGCCCCACGCATTCCTTCTAACTTTCCCTTGAGCGAAATTACTTCCTCCTGTGCCTGACAAGCATAACTATTTGCTGAAACAAGTAGTTGATTCATATGCAGACAATCAGAAGTAATTTCGTTAAGGTCATTAATAAAAAGTTCTTCAGGAACATTAAAGTTTTGAAGTAAGAGTGATACCTGTTCTGGAATGGTAAGGCGAGCATTGGATGAGGAGTTTGTTCCTTGTGCCATCAGACAGACACCAGTAATCTTGCTTTCTTCCTCTTCATCCGAAATCTCATCTTCGGACCATATATCATGGCCGGTATGTGCAACAAACATTGCCCCATGAGTAGGTCTACGAATTTCATCGTCATCTGAACTGGATGACCAAATCTGGTAAGTGCCATCTGAAAGGTTTTTTGCAACCATAAACTAGAAGAGGTTCGGGCGAAGACTCAAAACTTGTCACCCGTTGCTCCTAATAGTGGTGATGGTGTTGGATTAGGTGTCTAAGCCATGACTAATAATTAGTATTTACCTAATTAATAGTAGCATAGTCCATTTGGGTTGCCCTCATAGCTGGAGGTTTGGTGTAAAGTTAAGTAGAGAGAAAGGGTTGATTTATTATATGACAAATAAATCAAGATATTGTTTGTTAATATATTATGAAGATAATATATTAATAAGAAATAATATTATTTGATTAATAATTAATCAGAAATTAATTGGATTAATTTATGTGGCATTAATTAGATTAATCAGGAGGTCAGGGATTAAAGTCGTACAAATTCAATAGTTGAATTGCGGCGCGCGGCGCGCAAACGTTTTGGCCGCGGCTATAACCTCCACCAAACCTAAAAGCCAAACCTCCACCAAACCTCCAGCTATAAGTTCACATGCAACCTATAAGGATCTATGTTTTCTACTATTGAACATATAACAAAACCTAAAAGCCAATAAAGACATCTAAAGAATAAAAACAGAAAACTAACCTTTAGATTTCTTGGAAGCAAAGCAGCAAAAATATCCTGCCTTAAATGAAGTCACACCCTTAGCCGGGAGGTTTATGGATCGAAATTCCAGAGAGAAAATAATAGAATGAGCAACTGATAATGAGGTCTAGGGGTCCCTATTTATAGGGAACCAAGTGGCAAAGCTAAACCCTAGCCGCAGCCCATTTTCCGGATCATCTGTACGCGCGCCGCGACCAAAACGTTTGCGCGCCGCAATTCAACTATTGAATTTGTACGACTTTAATCCCTGACCTCCTGATTAATCTAATTAATGCCACAGAAATTAATCCAATTAATTTCTGATTAATTATTAATCAAATAATATTATTTCTTATTAATATATTATCTTCATAATATATTAACAAACAATATCTCGATTTATTAGTCATATAATAAACCAATCCTTTCTCTTTACTTAACTTTCCACCAAACCTCCAGCTATGAGGGCAACCCAAATGGACTATGCTACTATTAAGTAGGTAAATACTAATTATTAGTCATGGCTTAGACACCTAATCCAACACCATCACCACTATTAGGAGCAACGGGTGACAAGTTTTGAGTCTTTGCCCGAACCTCTTCTAGTTTCTTCGTATAGTATGCTTCATCTTTGACTCTTTCCTTTTTCTCATTTCCTTTTTCTCATTTGCCTTCTTCAGCATGCAGTCTTTGGCTAGATGCTTCTTTCCAAAGCAGTAGTTACAATCATATCCAGAGTCACCTAACAACTTCTTTTTAGTTCGAGGAGTTGCATCAGACTTCGGTTTTGAGTATTCAGCAGATTTTGTTGGCTGTTTTCCATTATTGAAATTTCGATTGAAATTAGGTTTGTTCTGTGGCCGTTTCTGAAAGTTTCTGCTATTATTGGAGTATAGAGCCTTCGTATCACTTTCTTCATCCTCATCACCTTCATCATTAGCTTCAGTGACCTCATCGGATTCAGTTTTTGAAACAAAAGCAAGAGTGCCAGCATTGGGAGGATCAACAGCTTCATCCAAAACATCATATTCGTATGATTTGAGTAGATTATAGCGTTCTTCAAGAAAGTAAGAGTTGATCTTCTCATGAGTTCTCACCATCATGGTGATCTGCTTCCACTCCCTTCGCACACATTGCATGAATCAAAAGTTTGTTTCATGTGAAGTCTTTGAAACTCCATGTTTCTCCAGTTCATAAACAACATCAATAAACCTTTCGAACGTCTGATCAATCTTCTCATTGTCCAGTTGTTTGAAGTTGCTGAAATCAGCCAGAATGTTGTTGACTTTGCTCTTTTTCATGACATCACTACTTTCGTATCGCATCTTCAGTCTGTCCCAAATCTCTTTTGCTGATTTTGACCTTCGGACCAGGTTGAAGGCGACAGGAGGTAGACCACTTTCCAATTCTCGATCTTCTTCTTGTTCGCAGCAATAACGGCTTCAGTATTAACAAGAGGAGTTCTAGTTTCACCAGATTTACTAGCAAATCTGGTTTGAACATTAGCAGTAAACGGACCTTCCTTCAATGATCTTAAAAGATCTTCATCGTAAGGCTGCGTAATTCATCATATCATTGTTCGTGTTGTAGGCCATTGACAGTTTCAGATCGTTGCTGAGAAATTATCAAGATTAAAACTCTGAAATACGGAAGAGTGGATTCAAGAAGGATTTGAAACCACGAATCAAAAAAAGTAAATTAATCTCAATATCAGATCAGCAAACAACCCGCTTTGATACCACTTGTAAGACTAATTTAAGAACAAAAGCAAACAACGAGAACACAATATACCCCTATAACGATGTAATATTTACCTTAAGGGTGATTCTAACTCGCTTCCACCTAATAATCCCACCTATAACGATGTAATATTTTAGTATTAATATTTCTTAGAATAAATTAATATATACAAATACTATATCGAATGCATTTAACTTTAATTTTAACTATAAACTAATTATTAATCTGAAAAGTAGATTGCTTTTAACGTTAAATTATGCTATTGATTTGTTATATATATATATATATATATATATATATATATATATATATATATATATATATATATATATATATATATATATATATATATATATATATATATATATATATATATATATATATATATATATATATATATATATATATAGAGTTAGGATGTTTTGAGAACCACAAGTCCCCCGAGAACCCGAGAACTCCCAAACCGATATTTTTTCAAAAAACCGACCTCATAGGCCTCTAAAACGCACATATATTAAGCATTTTCAAAAAAAAAAAAATTCGAAAAAAACAAAATTTTTTTGAAAAAAATTTGCACATGTACAAACTTTTTTATACGTACACTTTTTTCAAATTTTTTTTTACAGAACCCCTTAAATATATGTTAGAAAGACATCCATAAAAAAAACTTGAAAAAAATATACGTATAAAAAAGTTTGCACATGTGCAAATTTTTTTTTTGCACATGTGCAAATTTTTTTCAAAAAAAAAAATTGTTTTTTCTGAAATTTTTTTGAGCGCCCCGGCACCAATTTGAGCGTTTTAGAGGCCTATATGGTCGGTTTTTTGAAATAAAAATCGGGTTGGGAGTTCTCGGGTTCTTGGGGTGAAGTTGGTTCTCTTAAAATCCTAAGTCTATATATATATATATATATATATATATATATATATATATATATATATATATATATATATATATATATATATATATATATATATATATATATATATATATATATATATATATATATATATATATATATATATAAAAGTCGGGATTTTTTGAGAACCAAGGATAGCCAAAGAACCCGAGAACTCGAGGAGGAGCGTCGGATGAGAAATTTTAATGGTCAAGATTCATTAATGGCAAGATTGTAAATAACACAAAACTATTGGATATCAATTAAACAAATTAAACATTCCAGGGGCAATTGTGACAAATCACAAACAAAATAACTGAAAAAGAAAATTTAATCAAATTAACAGTGTGTTCTTAGATCCATGACGAACATTCTTCGAATCTTCATAATTCCGAAGAACACATCAATGGCGGCCACCTCTAATGCTCGATTCTCTTAGATCTGCTTTCAATTAATTTCTTCTCAATAAGTACACATGTTCATTCCTAACTACATTCTCCATAAGATTCCGTTTTTTTTTCCTTTTTACTTGAAAATTTCAGTCGCAAAACGTCACCAATGAGCAAAATCACGTTGGACTGAAGTTGACGAACACTAATTACTTCATATCCAACGCTATTTTACGAAAAAAGTACAAAAATCACCAAAAACCGACCTAGGTCGTACAATTTCAAATTTGAAGAAATTTTTTCATGAAAAACTACTTTCTCACAATTTATAACATGTATATCTGTCAAACTTGCTTTGATTCGATCGTTTTACTTCTCAACTGTGTTTCTGTACAAATTCGAACAATACACTCATTGTTTGTTGATTTTGGAAAATTATACAACGATCCTAATAATTTTTTGCTATTATCCTGTAATTTGTTCGACAAAAAGTAGTCTACTATGATAATGATAGTTCTTTGAGGACAACGTTCACATATTTTCATGCTAAAATGTTTGCTAGACGTAAAACCTGATACATTGACATCGTTTCACTGTGAATATAGTTTTCTGTACATGTACAACTTTGTATATCACAAAAATAGCCTATGAAATGATGAAATATTTGCACATTGACAAGCTTTCTAAACCTGAGTCATCCATATTGTTTGACTATATGTGTATGTAGTTTGTTGCACATGTACACAAAAAATTGTCTGTGAATGTTCAAATATTGGCATATTGACAAGTTTGCACATGTACAACCCTGAATCATTAACCATGCTTGCATATATGTGTACGTATTTTGTTGCATATGTAGAAATTTTTTTTTGTGAAATGTTGAAATATTTGCATATTGACAAACTTTCTACATGTACAACCCTGAATCATCCAGATTGTTTGACTATAAGTGTATGTAGTTTGTTGCACATGTACAAGTTTGTACATCACAGAAACTGCCTGTGAATAGTCATTAACAAATTAACTCTAATGTTAATTTATTACATGTACAGGACAAAAGTTCAAAAGGAAAACAATATGAGGAAATGTCGAAGACAGTTTAGTGACAGTGAAGAAGATTACAACACCGAAGATGAGATAAATGAAGAGAACTTGACAGCACTTGTACAAAGCATTACAGGTACAAAAAAATTTCCAAAAGGTGCAACTAAGCACATTATTATTACTTTTTCCCTATATGGATAATTTTGTACATGTGCAAAAGGTGGACATAGTCAATTTACATATATGCAGACTTTTGTACATGTGCAAAAAGTGTCCAAAAGAAAACTTATGAACATTTCTATACATTGTTTACATGGACAACTTTGATGAAAAACATGCACATGTGCAAAACTTTGGACATGTGCAAATTTGTATACGTTTGTAAAGAAATTTGTACATGTGCAAAGGGTGGACATAGTCAATTTACAGATATGCAAACTTTTGTACATGTGCAAAAAATGTGTACATAAGGAAACCTATGAATATTTCTATATATATTGTTTTCATTGACAAATTTTAAAGAAAAACATGTACATGTGCACAAATTTGAACATGTGCGAACTTGTGCACATGTGCAAGATTATTCATGAATATATCTTATAATCATAACTACATTCCCTCTTTCAATAGACACATAAGCATATGACAGCGATAACGAAACCTTAGCACAATATCAAGAAAGGTTAAAGAAGCTGCCGAATTTTTCAAAAGAGGATACAACAGTCAAAGCTTCTACTTCAAATACCACAACATCAGGTGTTAAAAGAAAAAGACAAGATAGAGGAATTAAACAAAACGACAAGAAGAAAACAAAAAAAGCAAAGTCAACTCTCACACCATTCAAAGGATTCTGAACAAGTGACATAATAAGATCAAAATCAAGTTAAAAAAAAAATAAAGATGATGACTATAATGAAGTTGACTAAAAAAAGATCATCTATTAAAGCAAAAAAACCAAAAAGAAATGATGAATCTGCATCAACTTCAAATAAACCACGTGCACGAAAAATACTGAGATATGCTGAAGAAAAATCAAAAAAGAAGTTGAAGGGTAAGAAGTCAGAAGCCCAAGCTGATAAAGTAAAAGTTCAAAACAATGCAATTAACGAACTTTTTGGCCTGAGAATTAAAACTTCTCCAGCAAGCTTGATTGATGCAATCAAGGTGATGTCAAAAGAGAAAAAAGAAGCTGTCATAGACATGGGATTTGAATCCATTCTGAACATCAAGATGCACCGGTGTCCTCTAAGATTGGGACATTACTTGTTAGAGAACCTGGATGACACAAATTTGGTCATGGGGTCCGAAAAAGGAGACATAAAACTCACACCTGATCATGTTCATGAAATACTTGGGATTCCCTTAGGAAGTCAAAGCTTAGAAGAAGTCGAACCAGTCAAAAGAACAAACTATCTTTTTAAACTTTGGGAGGATCAATTTCCTGCAGAAAACATAGCAAAAGGTACTGTTGTGAAAAAGATTGAAGAGATGGATGATGATGGAATACTTTTCAAGCTGAACTTCATGACACTATTCGCAAACTGCTTCCACGAATGCTACATGAGTGGAACCTGCAAAAAAGATATTGTATACAAGCTGCTGGCTGTTGAGGAGATCAAAGATATGGACTAGTGTTCATATGTGTTGAAGGGACTTGAAGGTTCAAAAGCAGGTTGGAATCCATAGAACACAAAAAGCAAATATGCTGGTCCAATGACATTTCTTGTTGTAAGTAACTTTGTACTTGTTGCAAGTAGCATCTACTATTTCATTAGCTCGCATATCTGCACAAGATCAGTGGTCCAAAAGATAATGTTCCAAGGAGACTACCCGCACTTGGTAATTGGGATTCAGACATGGTGAAAAAAAGAGAAGAGAAGGAGATAAGAAGTGGAGGTTTTGGGGAGTTTGAGAAAGATGAAGAACAAGATAAGCAACAAGAGCAAGTTGTTAGAGAGAAAACAAGAGATGTATGTATGATTATCATAGTTGTGACATTTTTTAATGCACTAATTACTTAAACTAATCAATATGCATTTTTTTGCACATGTACAAGTTTTATTATACAAACTTTGAACATGTGCAAACTTTGGTATAGGCAAAATTATATGTGTGTAAAAATTTGCACATATGCAAAAATTTCAGTTTTGCACATAGGCAAAAATATGTAGATGTGCAAAAATTTCATACACCATAAAGTTTGGACACATCTGCCTGTATGAAACAGTTCAAACTTTACTAATGTATATTTGACAATGTATACAGGAATATTTGATAGAGATGAAGGATTAAAATGAAGAGGATTTCCAGATATGAATGTGAACTTACAACCAAGTTTTGGACCTACATGCAAGAGGACCCTAACGATGAGGAGATTTTGAATTTGAAAAGGGAGTTTCAATCGATTTTTGGTATCGGTACATATTCAGATGGTGATGACGATGATCATGAAGACATACCAAAAGCTTATGATGCTGATGATGATGATCAACATAGTGACAAAAAATGAAGAAAAAGAAGGTGATGAGGATGAAAATGATGAAGATCAAGATAGAAATGATAATGAAGTCATACCAGCAAGTTCTGATGAGGATGATCAACAAAGTGATGATGAAGATGATGATAGGGAAGATAGTGATGGTGATCAACAAAGTCATAATGAAAATGATGATAATGATGATGTAGAAGATGAGGAAAATGAAGATGATGAAAATGATGATGATGAAGACAAGGAAAATGATGATGCCAAAGATGGCAGTAGTGATGATGATAACAATCATGTTATTGGTGATGGTGATGCCAATAAAGATGGTTATGATGTGATGAATACAGAGATAGGGGATAATGTCACTGTTCATCAACTAAATAAAGAAAACGAAGAGAATGTGGGTGGTGACCAAATGAATACAGACACCACGACGAAAGTGGGACAAAATGAAGATGTGCAAGATGATATGATGAACATGGAAGCCATCAACAACGTTCGAGACGACAGTAAAAGAGATGAAAACAACGATTGTGTTCATGATGAGATGATGAACAAAGGAGAAGAAGAAAAAGAAATAGTGGATAAATATATGGTTAATACAGAAGTAGACACAGCCATGTACCATGCACCAAGTCATGTGGAGAAGGAAATGGAAATCAATCATCCATCAACATAAACTCCACAAAAAAGACACCTAATTTTGAAAAAATGACCAAAGATCAACAACAACAACCCAACATCGAACACCAAACAGACATCAACAATCAAATGACAGTTCAATCAATATCATCATCTGGACCTACCAAAAAATGGAAAAACTATGTCCCAAAATTCCAAGTTCTTCTTCCTATCACGTATGATGAATACATGGGACAGGTATCCGATGAATTAGTAGGCCTAGTAAAATAAGGAAAAGTAGATAAAAATAACAGTAGCTACACATATGTTAATCATCTTGAGGATGATAAAAAGCTTGAGCAAGTTCAACCTAGTTTACATAGCAATAAAGATATTAAAGTTGAGCAAGTTTCACCTACATTGACTAAGCAAGTGGATGATTATGACGGACCTAGTTTTGATTTGAAAATATCCCAGGAATCTCAACCTGATTTAGATACTAATGATGAAAAAATAGCTGAACAACTTCAATCTAAACTGCCTATAGAAGATGACGACTTTGACAGACCTAGTTTTGATTTGAAATTATCCCAGGAGTTTGGCATTATATTGGATAAGTTGGGAGCAAAACCTGTTGATGATGAAGGAAAACCGGTGAACATTCATTTGGTGAATCCAAACAATGAGATTGATGACAAAATCGAAGAATAAACTCCATTGGTTAAAAGGCTACAGAAACCATCCGTGTACAATAATTCTCCTTACTACAAGACAATTGTTGAAGTTCTGGATATGGTGAAACCAATCGAGGTGACAATATCAAATAGACTTTTTGGTTTGGAGGGTGAAATCCAGTAAGTGTTTTGTTTATATTTACCTAGGCTAATAAGACTTATGCACATGTACAAACTTTGAACATGTACAAAATTGTGTACTTTTGCACATGTACAAACTTTGGACATGTATAAAGTTTTTTTAAATGTGAATATCTTGAACAATTCTACAAACAGTTATGCAAAAATTCAAGAACTAGGAGTTAACTTTTTTTTTTTGGTTAAATGCAGCCATCCCGTTTTTGAGAAAAAAGATGGGATGTAGCTTAGCAGGATTCTGATGGAGACAATGATAACAAACACATGTGTAGCTTTAAATGTCATAGATATGTGGATCTTCATCTTAAACCATGAAGAAGGGTTGAAAACCAAACACAAACCAAAGAAAGTTTATTGTAATGTCATCCATCTGGTAATATTTCATTCAGTTTATATAAATGATTAAAGAACAAAAGTGATATTCATGCTACTAATATTAAATTAATCAAATACAAGAAGAAGGAAGACTTTGATGAAGATGCCGATCTAGAAGCGTTGTACTAGATCTTCGAAGACAACACCAACAACACGCTCAAAAAATGCAAGGTCAAAAACCTGAAAAAAGTTGATTTGGTATGGACTCTTTCTTAAATATAACAAATTGCATTTGTACGGATACATGCATATAGGAAAAAATTCTAAATGTGCATAAATGTATATGAGGCATTTGTACAGGTGTATTCCTGTTAAGTTGCACATGTACAAATTTTTGCACATGTTCAAAAATTAGAAATTTGCCTATGTACATATACTTGTACTTGTGCAAAATTTTATCATTTAAACTTAATGAATACATTTGCATATATACAGGTGTTCTTCCCAATTAGTCACCATTCCCACTACTATGTCTATGTCTTTGACTAGAACAAAAAAGTGGTACACCTTTTAGACAACATAAAAAACAAGAAGCTTTGTGATTATTGCAAGTCTCCAAAGAGAATGGTAACTGTTTATAATCTTAAGGCAAAATGACACTGTACTCCTACAACGTTTTCGAAGTTGGTCTAAAAGGTCCTTAAGGTTTTTTTCTGCTTTTGAGAGGCATAAAGTCAGTAATGACCTGTTCATTTGGTCTCTTTTAACTTGAGTTACCGGTTTCCAAAGGTATGTCATATACAATTTCCCTTTTCGATAGAATATCCTATTAAGATTCTAGTAGTTCGTTTTCGATACATAAATCGGTATACAAAAGTCGAACAATAGCTTAAGTTCTGATCGGGAAACCTAAAACATTTGTTTCTTCCTTGGCGATGCACCCGCTCAACTAAGAAACATGTTCAAAAATGAGATTCAGATGATGATCAACCAAAAATCTTACCATGTCGTCAACTCAGAGAAATGGGCACCAGGAAGACAACCAAAACAGTTTGAAGACCTCAATCAATTTCAAGAACTAAAAGAAGACGAAATCAAACCAAACGTTATCAACTCCCTTAGCGAAGCAAACCTAAACCTAAACCCCAAACCACATCTGATAGGGATTAGGAAGAGGGGCAACACAAATACAGAGCACAAAGAAGAAAAAGTATTTCAAGTCAGCCATATCAGATTGTAAACGTTCTAGAATAAACCAGTAGTATCATATGGTGAAATGTATTTATAGTTATACCAGGTGATTCTCCATTCTTATCAACCTCTTCCGACCAAAACCCTAGACCGTAATGCTCAAAATATGTCCAATAATCTGTCAATGTTGCACGGGGGATCGTCGGAAGATGTGTTAAAGAACCAGACACACAGCCTTCACAGCTCTTGATTCTTGGAGATACGATTCCCAATGTGCGTGAAGTGAAGACCTATGAAAGTGCAAGTGCGTTGTCACTTGCGAATTTTACTTCTTTGTTGATTGAGTTTGTAACAAGGCTTCAGAATCTTATGAGCGCGTTTGAAGAGAATAGTGAGAAGGCGAAGTTTTCTGATCCTATGAACCCACTTGAAGCGAAGGAGACAATGGGGCTTTGGACAAGAGTGGTGCAGGGGTGAATATGGAGATTTCATGTGAGCTGTATCATAACTTTAACTTACCATTTATTTATTAATCTTTATTTACCGGTAATTCAAGTTAAAAGGGACCAAATGAACAGGTCATTATGGATTTTATGCCCCTCAAAAGCACAAAAAAAAATTTAGGGACCTTTTAGACCAACTCCGAAAACGTTGTAGGGCTACAGTGTCATTTTGCCTAATCTTAAATATTTCAACATCGTTACATATATATATATAACTAGAAAGAACAAAAAACTTAAAGAAATCTTGGTTTTACTACAGGTTGATTTCTTCTCAAGGTATAAAGCTGAAATGAAGCACAAAAGTGCAGACATAATTGCTAAACAACAGGTGAAGTTGGCCAAAATGAAATGGCAAATAGTCAACAATAAAGTAGATTGTGCAATCTTTGCAATGAGGCACATGGAATGCTTCCCTTTGCAATGAGGCACATGGAATGCTTCCCTGGTGGTCCAATTTCAAAGTTTGATTGTGGCTTTGTAAAAGAATCTAACGAACAAAAAAGTCAACTGATGAGACTCCACAACAAATACGTAACCAAGATTTTAATGTCTGATAAGAACAAATGCATGAAGGAATTCCATGATGATGCAAAAGATTTTGGAATGATGGAGATGGGACTAAGGAGCTTTATTCTACTTAAAGCTTACAAAAACAGAGCAAACCGCTTCAATTTACTTTTCTAACTTTTAAATTCATGAAAAGTTGTGTACATGTACAAACCTCAAAAAACTTTACACATAGAAACATAAGTAAGAGAAAATATAAGTTTGAATTATATGCAAATTTACAAAAAGTTCTACATGTACAAATTTGAAAATAAATTCCATGTACTAATAGATATAGAAATATGAAAAAAAAAATTGAACATAAATAAAGACAGAAAAAACGACAAAAAAATAATTTTGCATATATGCAAACTTATCAAAAAGTTCTACATGTACAACTTTGATAAATTTGAAAATAATAAGTATAAATTGAAACAATTATGTCTGTTATTTAATTAATAAAATTTGGTGCCAATAGAAAAAGATTATTTTTTCAAAACTACAAAAATAGAAGTTAAAATTATTCTTAACTTTAAATTTTATTCACAAAAAATATAAAAAAACAGAGGGGAAAACTGCTAATATCTCAAATATTAATCGTTTGAGTTTGTTTGTTCACAAAAATCTAAGACAACATATATAAAAAAACCAAACAGAGGGGTAAAAAGTGAAAAATAAATAAAACCCAAAACTGTCATCCCGATAAAAACTTCATCTCATTAAATATTCGATAACTTCCAAGAAATCGCACAAAAAACTGATGGGAGAAATCCCTCTCATTAACTGCTTCATTTCACAAAGATCAAGTATCAGATTCGCATCCGAAATCGTCTCATTTAACAATGAAATCATCTCGTTTTACACCAGGTTAGTTAATTTCGGTATTACGATCATCACAACTGTTCTTCATTTGTTCAAACATTGAAATCAGAACTAATACACTATAATCATGCGAATTAGGGGTCGATTAAGGTTATTCAACACATAATGTTGAATAATCTAGGTTTTGTTTTTAATGATGACAACTCCAAATTCAAAAGACATTACATGTAACAACATTTGAAAATAGAGTGCATTGAAGGTTTGTAGTATTCCGTGTTCATGATTCTTATCTGTTTCAGATTGATTACTCGTTGGGATTCTGCACCAATCGAGTGATTTCTTTGATACCAAGTAGATCTAGGGTTATTTGGGACCTACAAGTGTATCAGAGCCTGAAATCCCAAATTTTGGGTGTTTTGGTATCAATTTTTCGAAACATTTGCTTGGATCTCGGTGTTTTTGGCGATTTTTGGAAGATTTCTTGCTGTTTTCCACATTTTGGATCTTGGTGTTCTTCGTGTTCATCGATTTTCTAGGCAAAAATCGAGTTTTTGATCTTCAAAATTCGAAATTTCGCAAAAAAATAAGCATTTTTAAGGGTCTGATCGTCGATTTCGGTCCAGATCTGAAGGTTTTCAGTTGGTTACGTCGATTTTGGTGGCGGCTGCTGAGAGTTTGGTTAGGGTTTGGCGTTTTCGGTCAGCCCACTTGTGATTTCGGTCAGCCCAAATTGTGATTTTGGTGCAGCTAGTGGTTATGGTGGTTTTCGGTCAGCTCTTCTGATTTCGGCAGAAATCCTTGGTTTTCGGTCAAGGCTCGTAGTGTTCGGTTCTATAGGTGTTTTCGGTCCACTGGTTTTCAGTCAAAAAGGGTAAAAAAATATCGATCAACAGTTTGGAGTTTAAAGGCTTATCGGTCAACTTCAAACCTTTAAATGGCTTTCAGGACGAAGGACCCGTTTGAAAACTCATGCACTCAAGCTTGCGAAGATAAGATATAAAATATACCGGGAACAACACGAACGCTTAGTTAGAGAATTATTCGATCTAGAAAATCTTGTCTATAACACTAAAAAGAAAGTAAAACCTATACAAGAATCATTAGAAGCTAAAACAAACGATTTTAATCAGTTGCAAGAAGAGTATAGCATCAAAAGTTGTCATCTTAGATTTGCTAATGAGGACATTGTCAAATTGACTGCCGACCTTGATGCATTGAAAGCTAAATACAAAGATGCTGAATTTAATATTAAAAAGTTCGATGCATCAAGTGCAGTAGTTGAATCGATGGTTGAGCAACAGCTTAAGTGGCAAAACAAGCAGGGTAAGGGTTTGGGGTATAAAAGTGTGCCACCTCTGTTTAATGATAATTATACTCCGTCCTTTATCTATGATCAGATCGTCCTTGCTCGTGATAAAGCTGAACGAGAAAAGGGGAAGCTTGATGATCTTTACTGGCTCATAATTGCTCAATCTAAGGCTGCTGAATCAAGAACAACTGAGGAAGGTAAGGTAGATGTTAAGGTAGATGCTACTAATGCTTCTTTTTCTTGTGAAGATACAGTCATAGTGGAGGATGCAAGCAAGGAGGAAAAATATGGTCCTAGTTCTGTTGAAAACTCGTCAAAATCTGATGTGTCATCCTCTGCTGTTCCTAATAATTGCACCAAAACCGTTGATTCTGAATCTGATAGTGATTCGGATATAGAAGAAGTTGATTCTTCTTCCTTGCCTATATTGAAAGCCTCCTCTACACACAGCTGCCCACCAGCGCGCCAGCAGGATTCCTTGTAATCCTCTAGACGGCCAGCCAGCAGCCAGGGACCATGCGACCCGCCTGGCTGGACGTCATCCGACTCGACAATCGTGGACGATTGGCCACCACGTGTGCCAATACCAAGACGACACATTACCTTGTAACGGTCACCACGTGACCCGTCAAGCCACGAACGACCTAGGTTGTCCACGAGCCAATCACAAGCGATCTCAGACGATCGTCCAATGAGAAAAAGATCCACTGCCAAAACTGACAGGCGGTCCCCACAAAGGTATAAGGGTATATGATGATCATACCTCTGGTAAGATCATCATCGTCGCCAATACTCGTACTCGTTTACTTTCATCTCTCATTCTCCCTGATCACTCTACTGACTTAACCGTCGAAGCGTCCTCCCGGGATCGCCTCCCGGAGTGCGACTGACCTCATTCTCGTTGTTGTAAACTCAGGTCTAAAGCTCTGTCACTCAGAAGACTCCATTGATGGACCAGTTTGCATCATTGGCACCATCCGCTTGTGCGAGAACTACGCTCTTAATATCCTGAATGGCGACACCGTCAGATGATCGGCAAGGTGACGCCCAACGAAGCCCAATACGACCTATGACATCCCTAGATGCCGCTACACGGCGACTACGCACCACACAGTCGCACCCGCACCAGCAATGACCACTATATCACCATGGCAACCGCGGATGCCAACCCTACTCATGCCGCGATTGACGTACGTGTATCCTCTCATCCATGCAGGGCCACCGGCAACACAACCACTGTTTACACCTCCGTTTTTTCCCCTACGATGGCAGGAACCTCAATGAACACTTCCATTCCACTAAGCATCCCTCCAACACTTCCAATACCTTTCATCACCAGAATACCATCAACTCCTTCTCCAATACCCACCATTCCTCAAAACTTGTTTGTAAGCGCTCCTACTCCTCCAACCCAGTTCGGTACAACGCCATTTTATGTCAATAGTTATCCTACTCCTCCGATAATCACACCGCCTTACATGACGCCACAATATCCTGGATTACGAGATCCCGAGTACCGCCAAGCTTCCAACGTTGAAGGTATACAATGGAACAACATGGCCCGCCAGGCACATCGACACATACGAGTGGCACATGACCTCGTTGAAGTTAGACCAACGTTTCTGGTGCACATATTTTTCGATGACGTTAGATGGAAATACGGGTGCATAGTTCAAACGCTTAGCGCCCAACAGCAAATACAATTTCGAACAATTGAAACAATTATTCCTTACAAATTTCATGCAATTACGAAAGTACAGGGGCGAAAACCATGCTATCATGGGTTGTAAGCAGCGGGAAGGTGAATCAGTAAAGGATTATTTTAAACGTTTCAACAGAGCTATGCTGTATGTGCTGAGGCAGGATGACCGAATGGTGACGGGCGCGTTCACCTGGGGTTTATTACCAGGACCCCTATCGAGAAAAGTTTTAGGCAAACCCCCACAGACGCGGCACGAGCTGAAGGAGCGATTAGAAAGGTTCCTCAGGTTGGAGGCGGGGGACAGCAGAAAAGCAGCAATATCTCAAAGCAACGACAGATAATCACTACAAAAGGAGCGATCGTTACCATTATAATAGTCGGCGTCCAGATCATGTTGGTCCTCCTTCAAGAGGCGGTAGACCCCCACGGCAATTTAACCCATTTTTTAAGGATGAGTCATGAAACAGGCATGCAGACATTTATGTCGTAAAGAAAACCACCACGATTAAAATCCAAGATAGTAAGCAACGATACTGCGAGTACCATAAAAGTAGAGCCCACGATACCCTTGATTGTGCCATGCTAAAGAGAGAAATGGAAGAGAAACAACTGAAAGGCAATCTAGTATAAACAGCGAAGAGGCTACGAGAGCATTATGAGGTAGACAGGAAAACAGAGAGAAAAACCGGAAGGAAGATAAAACAGGTGGTCGAGGTCTTGAAATCTTAGCTATCCAGGCGAGCCAGAAGCAAATCACCCGTGCTGACAATGTTATGGATCTATCAACGATCCAAGACCCGAGAACTGGAAGGGGGACAATCCCTTGGTCATCGCTGGCTATGTTAAGGATATCAAAATCCACAGGGTATATGTAGATGGAGGAAGTGTTGCTGACATCATTCACGAACATTGCTTTAAGCTACTACCGCACACCATAAAAGACGAACTGAAGCCTGCCAGGGGGCGGCTTATAGGATTTACGGGTCATAGCATCTGGCCAATTGGAACTATTCACTTACCCTTCACCTTGAGAAGTTTCGACAAGAAATTCCACAGAACTGTGTTCATTGAATTTGACGTTGTAAAAGCACCATCAGAACACAATATGATCCTAGGACGTCCTGGACTTCTGAAGTTTGGCGCGGTAGCATCTACAGTCCACGACCTCCTCAAATTCAAGGCACCGGGGGAGTAGCTTGTGTCATGGCCACCAGCCCCCAAACCTTGAGCTGCTGCCAAATTATGCAGCCGACAGACATCATACGACCAGCCAAGAAAACTAGGAGAGAGGAGCCAAGTGACAAAGAAATGATCAATCAAGATTACACTGAGCAACCAATTCGGATTGGTACCGCGCTACCTGCAACTACAAGAGAGATGGTAATCACTTTGCTGAAACAATACAAGCATGTATTTGCGTGGAAGCCATCAGACGTGGTAGGTGTGGACAGAAACATCATAGAGCACAATTTGAATGTTAAACCAGGAAGCAACACAGTTAAGCAGAAAAAGAGAGGCCATGAAGGCGAGCGTAATATGGCTATCAATGCAGAAGTCTCCAAACTAGTTGCTTCAGGGATACTAAGAGAAGCCATTTTTCCCGACTGGATTGCTAATCCGGTGATGGTTAAAAAACATGATGGCAGCTGGTGGATGTGCATAGATTTTACAGATCTAAACAAAGCCTATCCCAAGGACTGTTACCCCTTGCCAGAAATAGACCAGAAAGTAGAATCGCTCCAAGGGTTCAGATGGGAATGCTTTCTGGATGCATACAAGGGGTATCACCAGTTACAAATGAAGAAGGTGGATGAAGAAAAGACGGCGTTCTACACTGATAAAGGGATATTTTGTTACAAGAAGATGCCCTTCGGTTTAAAAGATGCGGGGGCAACATACCAGCGCCTGGTCGACCAACTGTTTCGCAACCAAATCGGACGCAATATCGAAGTTTATGTCGACGACATGGTGATCAAAAGCCCAGAAGAAGTTACAATGATAACAGACATAGAAGAGACGCTCAAAACGTTAGAAAGTGCGAAGATGAAATTAAATCCAGCAAAATGCGTGTTCGGCGTTGAGGAAGGCCAATTCCTGGGGTACTACGTAACCAACCAGGGAATTCTCCCCAACCTTACAAAAGTGCAAGACGCCATCGAAACCAGACCCACCCCCTGTCACGCTGAAGGAACTGCAAGGCCTAAATGGAAAGTTAACAACACTAGGAAGATTCGTTGCGAAGTCAGCAGAGAAAGCTTTACCACTTTTCAACGCATTGAAAGGTGAAGTCAACAAAGAAGGGTTCAAATGGACACCAGCAGCCGATGAGGCATGGCAGAAACTCAAACAGGCATTAGGAAATTTACCCACACTCGCCAGCCCCGTCCCGGAGAAACCTTGTTCGTTTACTTGTCAGCATCACAAGAAGCAATTTCGGCAGTACTAGTAGTGGAAAGGAACAATATGCAGCTCCCAGTATACTTTATAAGTCGAGCACTTCAAGGCCCAAAGATTAACTACCCGATACTCGAAAAACTAGTGTTGGCACTCGTGCATGCCGCTAGGCGTCTTCGTGGATACTTTCATGCACATCACAATGAAGTCCTCACTAGCCAACCACTTAAGCAAATTCTGTTAAAGCCAGAAAATTCGGGACGATTAGCCAAATGGGCTATAGAGCTGGGTGAACATGCCATCGACTACCGACCGTGAACAGGTATCAAGGCACAAGCTTTAGCAGACTTTCTCATCGAGATTCCTGAGCAAGTACCTTTAGGGGCACCAGACGCTAAAAAAGTCCTTCCTACGGGACAACTATGCGAATGGACCCTTTTCACTGATGGAGCTACAAGAAAGGAAGGGTCAGGAGCAGGATTAATCTTAAAAAGTCCCTAAGGTGAGGAAATTACGTATACGCTAAGTTTTGACTTTCTAACTTCCAATAATGAAGCGGAGTATGAAGCCTTGCTGGCAGGATTACGATTGGCAATTGAAAATGGAGCAAAAAAATTGCAGCTCTAAGTGACTCGGTGTTGGTAAGGAATCAGATAAACGGCTTATACGAAGCCAGGGATAAGCGAATGTAGAAATACATGGACACAGTGCAGAAACTGATAAAATCCTTTAACAGCTTCTCCATTAAGCAAATTCCCCGATCAAAAAATAGAAGGGCCGACGCCCTAAGCAAGTTAGCGTCAACGTCATTTGACCACTTAACTAAGAAAGTATTGGTTGAAGTTTTACCTGAAATAAGCATAGAAGAAAAACGAATTTGCGAGACGATAAAAGAAGCAGCAACTTGGATTACACTATACTTGGAATATCTCTAGTATGGAACGCTACCAGAAGACGAGACAGAAGCACGAAAGATAAGAGTTAAAGCCCCCAACTTTACGATCATTGAAGGAACACTCTACAAAAAAAGGTATTTGGCCTCTTGGCTGAAATGCATAACCAAGGAAGAAGGACAACGAGTATTAGACGAAACACACTCAGGATTAGCAGGAGCTCGAGAACTAACGGGAAAAGTCCTGCGGATGGGATTCTACTGGCCAAACATTCACCTTGATGCAACTGAGGTAGCACGCAAGTGCACAGAATGCCAAACTTTCTCTCCAGCCCAGAATCTACCTGCGGCCCCCATGAAGAGCATTAGCAGTCCCTGGCCGTTCTTTCAGTGGGGGATAGACACTGTTGGGCCATTCCCAGAAGTTCCAGGGAGGGTAAAATTTGTGATCGTTGCAATCGACTACTTCACCAAGTGGGTGGAGGCTGAGCCGTTAGCCTCCATAACGGGGCGCAGCATCATCAAATTCATGTGGAAGAACATACTCACTAGATTTGGTACACCACGAGTGCTAATTAGCGATAACGGATTTCAGTTTTCCAAGAACCCATTCCGAGGATGGTGTGAAGAAAAACAAATCCAGCAGCAGTTCACATCTGTCGCCCACCCACAATCCAACGGTCAAACAGAAGTTACTAATCGAACCATCGTAAGTGGAATCAAAAAACGGTTAGGAAAGGCTAAAGGCAATTGGGTGGAAGAATTGCCAAGTGTTCTTTGGTCTTATCGTACAACTCCAAGAACAAGCACTCATGAAACCCCGTTCAGTTTGGTATACGGGATGGATGCCATGATCCCACCAGAACTCTCAATAACCTCTCTACGAGTCTATTCTTTTAGTCCTGAAAAAGCAGAAGATGATCTCAGATACAACTTGGATTTGCTGGAAGAAAAACGTGAACTTTCCGGTGTTAGGCAAGCAATGTACAAAGCCAACACTGAAATATACTACAACAAACGAGTAAAAGGGAGAGCGTTTAAGAAGGGAGACTTACTGCTTCGGAAGAATGAAGTAAGTCATGCCCAGCCTAGGGGAAATTGGCACCAACTTAGGAAGGCCCCTACAAAGTGGTGGAGGCTCATCGAAATGGCGCATACATACTAGAAACTCTTGATGGTAACCCAATACCAAGGACTTGGAATATTCAGAACCTGAGGAAGTTTTACTTCTAAGAAGATATCTCACAACACAAGTCCCAGCAGCAGCAAGCTTTTCCTTTTGTCTTTCTTTAACATTGTAATGAGTCAGACTCACAAGGAACCGAGTTCCAGAGCCCTAAAATGTATGACGCTTATGTCCATTATGTTACCTTAATCAAATGACAAATTGGTTGGATTGATCACCCAACCAAAAATAGACTTATGCATACTTATAATTATCAACCACTACTTAACGAAAACAAACAAATGGCCAAGCACCATCCACATTAAGTGCAAACTTAATATAAATGGCCGATTACCATCCATATTAAGTCCAAACTTAATACAAATGGCCGAGCACCATCCATATTAAGTCCAAACTTAATACAAATGGCCGAGCACCATCCACATTATGTCCAAACTTAATACAAATGGCCGAGCACCATCCACATTAAGTCCAAACTTAATACAAATGGCCGAGCAGCATCCACATTAAGTCCAAACTTAATACAAATGGCCGAGCACCATCCATCCAAACTAAATACAAATGGCCGAGCACCATCCACATTAAGTCCAAACTTAATACAAATGGCCGAGCACCATCTACATTAAATTCAAACCAAATACAAAAAGCAATACGTAGAGAGAATCAATCAAGAAAACACAAGGAACAACATAGATAAACCAAACAAACATACAAGCAAAATATCTATCCATAAACCACCAAACATCACGAACCAACCACCAACACCAAAATAAATTGTCTAGAAGTGTTAACCAATTACAAGCATAATGAAAAATATAACCCAGCAACTTACTCCTTCGCCTCCGTCTTCAACAAATCTCTCAGATCCTCCACCCAATTTGACCCAAACTTAACAATCCAGCATAGTCCAGGGTTGCGAAATCCTCCATAGCATCCTCAACCTCCCGGCCACAACTGGAGGCCAAGCTCCCCTCCCCAGCATCAGGACCGCTGATCATCAGCTCTTGACGGAGACTGCGCTGGCCCTCCTCCTCGCCAGCCACATAACTAGCCCGTCGGATGCGATTGATGCCATGGACAAAATCTGGGATCATGAATACCTTCTCAACTATCCTGACCATACCCTCCTCCACTACCCACTTCAGATCAATCCCCATCTTCGCTAAAGCTGCATTTTTCTCCACCAAGACACGATCTTTCTCGCACAGCTCGGCATCAAAACTCTCAGCACGGATCATCAAGGCTTCATTATCCTGGCTAACCTTGTCCAATTTTTCCTGGGCACCAGCCAACTGCTCCTCCATTGACATCTTCTCCGAAACCAAAAGCTCACATTTATGATCAAATTCACGAGAGGCACTCTCTAGACGAGCAATCTGTGCCTCCAACTCCACATTTGATGCATGCAAACGTGCACTTTCAACCAAGGCATTCCGATCCTCAAGTTTTAAAGATTCTTGGCTGGAGGAAGAGGCTAACAGATGCTCTATCTCTTTGCTGCGATTGCCAAGTAATAAGCTGATTGAGTAGAAGCGAAACTTAAAGCACTTACCAGATTTTCGTGCGAAAAATCTTCCATCTCCGACTCGGCTGCCGGAGGAAACGCATGAAGTGCAAAATCGATATCATTTTCCCACGTAGCCAAGCGAGAGCCATTGATAAGCTTCCAATTTGGGATGAACGGTAAGGATGCAAAGTCAGTCCAAACATGGGTACCCAGAGCCGCCCCCCCTGTGTCACCGGAACCAGATACTATTTTTGAATAATCCACAAACTGCTCGCTTTCATCCCCAGCATCCTCACGCCTAGTCGGGGCCTCCGTGTTCCCAGCATTTACCTCCTCGTCATCTGGGATTGTGATATTACCCAAATCGTCTTGTTTTAAGCTGCTCAACAACTGACAACGACTCACCCTCCTCACCAGTCTCGTCTCCAACGTATTCTCCAGACCTTCCAATGTGTCCCAAGCCATTTTCCTTTTACTCGCTAACCTAGCAAACTCCCTCAGAATACCTTCCTTGCTATCACGAACCAACTTTGAAGACTCTTCACGATCACCCTTAGAAAGACCCTCTACCTTCACATCGATCAATGGAATGTCACCTGGCTTTCCTTGCCAAAGCCTTTCTCCTCCAATCCTCGAATCTCTTTGACTCGCGCCACAACATCTTGGTTTCGAAAAGCAAACGAAGCAGCCACCTTATCAACTAAATATACTTCTCGATAATGAAGATCTCTTTTTCCCCAATCTTTATCGAGTACATCTTCAAAACGCACCATGCATGGACCACCTGCAAGAGAAAGAGAAAATAAAGGAAAGCCAGGAAAAAGAGTAAAAAGGCGGGAGAATAAGAGAAAGGACAGAAAGTAACACATACTCTTCCAAACCACATAAAACTCCGGCATCTTTCCTCGTATACGCCAAGAAGTACTCAACCCACCGCCCGCCAGGATGTACTCAGGAAACTCTTCTGGAACCACACGAAAACTATTCAAGGTCCTCACCACCTGCTCCTGGTGAGGATACAACTTAGGGATTTGATCAGAAACGGGACCTGACCGATGTTACCTAGCGCCAACACGAGAAGCATTTACCTAAAGCCATTTATCTTGCCAATGCTTCAGTGAGTATTTGGGTTCAGGAATCAACACGTGAACACTGGTTCTTCTGTACAAGGCGTAATTTTATTGGAAACGGCAAAGCGGAAATAGTGTTTAAACACATAAAAGTCAGGAACGATGGCCAGACCATGACATAATAGCTCAAAAGCAATAATCTTGTTGACGGAGTTCGGCATCAACTGATGCAGACCAACACCGTTGCGACGGAGAACTTCGTCGCTGAAATCCGACATCGGAAGGCAATATCCGGCGTCGAAGGTCTTCAGATAAACACCAGTTTTCCCCTCGGGAGGGGGAGAAACCCTTGTTTCAGCATGAGGAACAAGAACCCATCTTTGGGCTAGAAACCATATCGTTCGACCAAAGGGCCGTAAACGTCATCGGGAATTTCTTGTTGGTCAACATCCGCCATTTTTGGAAGGAATGGAGTGAAAAAGGATGAAGATGAAAAGTATAGAAGCAAGGGAGAGGATAAAGACGGGAGAAAAGGGTTTACAAACGCTAAAAGATAATATAAAGACAGAGAAAAGCGGGAAACTCAAAAAAATCCTTAATGATGAAAACCGACAGGTCACGTCATTTACATGGACTATAATGACGCCGACCTGCTCGGAAAATGAACCGCCGCTTCCTTAAGTCTAGAACGTCAAAGCTAGGCCACGTCATCGCTTTGACTACCAGACTGGGGGGACTTAATACACAGACTGGGGGGACTTGATAGTGTATCATACAAATATACACAGCTGCCCACCAGTGTGCCAGCAGGATTCCTTGTAATCCTCTAGACGCCATCCAGCAGCCAAGGACCATACGACCCGCCTGGCTCGACGTCATCAGATTCGACAATCTTGGACGATTGGCCACCACGTGTGCCAATACCAGGATGACACATTACCTTGTAACGGTCATCGGATGACCTGTCAAGCCACGAATGACCCAGGTGGTCCACGAGCCAATCACAGGCGATCTCAGACGATCGTCCAATGAGAAAAAGATCCACTGCAAAAACTGACACGCAGACCCCACAAAGGTATAACGATATATGATGATCATACTCCTGTTAAGATCATCATCGTCACCCATACTCGTACTCGTTCACTTTCATCTCTCATTCTCTCTGATCACCGTACTGACTTAACCGTCAGAACGCCCTCCCGGGATTGCCTCCCGGAGTGCGACTGACCCATTCTCGTTGTTGTGAACTCAGGTCTGAAGCTCTCTCACTCAGAAGACTCCATTGAAGGACCAGTTTGCATCAATATGCATCACCTTCCGAAGGTATCTCACAATTATCTTCGGTTGACAAAGGCAAAGCAAAAACTGATTGTGAAAATGAAACAACTGAAATTTCAAACAAAAACACAGAAATTGTAAAAACCAAAATAGAAATTTCAGATGAATGTGTCTCTTATGAAGATTATCTCAAAGACAATTTAAAAAGACTAGTACATGTGGCTTGTGTTTACCCAAAGCTTTCTTATTTCAAAAACTCAATTTTCGTATGACCTGGTGCTTCGCTTTTGGTTGACAATGATTTAGTTAAAATTGTAGAGGAGGATAATTCCATAGTCACTCAGGAAGGATTCTTCTCATCTTCTAAAATCATTGAAAACAATGTAAATGAACACTTGGAAGTGAAAGTAAATGTTAGAAAACAAGATTTGTATGGTCATAACATTTACAATCGTTTATGTTATGAACAAGACAAAATTCCAAAACACTTGTCTCATCTTTTGAATGACAAAATCAAAATCAAAATTACACCAATAGAAACTACTAACAAATTCAAATCATGCAAAAGACTGTGACTCCGAAGATGGATGTTTTTCATCTAATGGAATCAAATGAATGTGTTCCACTTGCAATATCCATTAAGAATGAGATTTTAAAACCCAAAACTATAATTTCTAAACCAATGGTACAAAAACCCATGATTTTGAAAAATTCTCAAAATATGGCATCTACTTAAAAATCAAAACCAACTGTTGTGATTTCAAAACCGAAACCTAAACCAACAATTGTGATTTCAAAAGGAAAACAGTCTATCATTCTCATGAAAACAAAACCAATCTTCGTACCAATAAAATCTGATGATATGAAGGCTTCAACGTCAGGTTCTAAACCTTAAGAGAAGGGAAATGCAATTATAATTGCTCCACACATGGAACAAGCTCATAAGGAACGAGAGGAGGAATTTAACAGAATGTTTCAAATCAACGCCATGGCTGAAATCAACAAAGTATGTACTGATGCGACCATAGAAGCCTGCAGATTTACAGACTTTGATGTCTTCAACAGGCTCCCTCTCAAGACCTATTCAATAGAAGCCACCCTGGATAATCAACTTGATATACCCTACAATCAAAAAACTTTTGCATTCTTTCAATTCGTCCGAGCCGTACCGGATGATGAGTTATAGGCTTTCAAGATGAGGAAAATAAACTTTCATGCGAAGTACATACAAGAACCAAATGTTGTATGGAGCTTGAAAAGGATAGTCAAACTCATCTCCATCAAAGAAGGAGATTTATACGAAGGTTTTCAAAACTATGATTTCTTCGTACTTAGATGTTCAGATGAAAAAGAATCAAGATTCACCATAGCAGACTTTCCAATCATGAACCCTGATGATTTTGTTGTGATTCTTGACCTAATGAGAGATTCTCCACCCTAAGTTGCCAATTTACCAATTGTCTTCAACGTAGCCAGAAATCAGGTTTCTGTATTTCTTCGGAACTATTGATGCATTTTGGCAAGTTCGACATGGAAGTAGCTGATTTATTCAGAAAAACCCTTGCTCCCCTTGTGTGCGCTGTTAAGAATCTTGACGGATTCAAAAATGGGCAGATAATTGAGAAAGCCTGGGGAGTGGTATTCAAAGGGCTGTCGAAGGACGAAGTGGTGGTGTGCAAATTCTTCGAGGTGGACTACAAGGGCCTTTACCCTTCGGTATTGATAAACAATATAATGACTCAAGTGAACACATGCTCTGTCAACTCTTATTCTTATAAGAAGAAAATTAGAGAACGCCTTGTATGGTGGTTGGCAGTGAGGTACTATTTGAAATAGGCCTTCAAGAAGCATCTTCAATAAAAGGTTCGGATGCACTTCACACAAAGGGGGAGATTGTTGAAGATTATTTTGTGCTAAAGTGTAATCCCCATCCTAAGATATTTTGTATGCGAAGCTTGAGTCATGTACCTGAAGATCCGAAGTATTTACTCTCGAGGATCCGATGGTTTTTGTAGAATTAAACGCCTACGTCTGTGCTGCTCTCCTATTGGCTAATAGTTGATACGCAATAAAATAGAATATTCCCTGTAATATTAGTCAGTTATTTTGTAATTAGGTATCCTTGATCACGTATAAATATCAAGGATACCACATTGGGTCGAGTGTGAGTTTTATCATCAATATTGTAAAACCCTTATAGTGAAATCAAAGCATTCGGCACCTTGTTTCTCCAAATCATATGTTCTTATTTGTTCTTGAGTGTTCTTAATTATTTGTTGAATCATTCCTTGGGATTGCTTGTTCTAATTAAGTCATAGATTGAATTTCATATCTAACACTACAGTAGTAAGATAATAGGTTAAGGCATCTAAAATGTAGCTTTAATTCTTTCTAAAAACGGTTTGTAGATAGTTAAATAAAAATTATTTACTAACATGATTACACGTTCCTGCTCAACAATGCTACATCCGGATGGAGTGTTGCTCACTATAAAGTAGTAGTCCTTTTTCTGTGGTTCTCCCTCGTCTTTGGATCTAGAGGACCATAGATCTTCGGTTAGACAAACAACCTTCTTCTTCTCAACAATAAAGTTCCCTCGACCAATAACCTCAACTGCTGCATCATCTTCGGACGACCAAACCTCCTCTTTTCCTCTAGCAACAAACACCTTCTCACTAGAGACTTTCTCAGCTAGCTTCTTGGCTTTGCAATCTTTAGCATAGTGATTCACACCATTCTATTGATAGCAAATGAACTGGTCAGAACTTTGTTCTTTTTCTCTGGAGGAGAACTTCTCCTCTCTGGATGAATGCTTGAGATTGAATTGTTGTTACTATGGGAGTTGGTATTCTGATTAAGGTGAGTCTGCGATGGTGGTTGTCTTGGAATGTTAGTGATGGTGAAGTTTCCTGGACGTTGGTTGTTATTATAGAAGTTTTTCTGGAACTTTTTGAACAGCATGGAATACTCCTGTTTGAACTCACTGGCTTGCTCGTCATTATCCTCTACGCATGAATCATCAAAGTCAACCTGATTCACGACTTCTGATACAAGAGTAGTGGAGTTGCTGGGAAAGCTGGCAACTAAAGCTAAAGATCCGCCAAACTTTTGAGATTGAGACATGATGGTTGATTCCTGTGCCAATAATTCTCCACGCAATTGATTATGATTTAACTTTTACAAAGTGCCATTTATCTACAAAACAACATTGACCATGGTCCACGCATCACCCGAACTATCCAAAAACTTGGTTTTTTCGAGATTTGTTTAAACGTATCATCACTTGCGAGATTATTCAAGATTAGAGAGTATCGCCTCTGTCCCGCTTTCAAAGACTCGTTAGGAAGAATTTTGAAATTCTTGAATTCGTGTTTTCAGGTTTTCAAGAGTAACCCATATGTCTCTTGCAAAATTACAGCTTCTAATGTGCTCAAATATTTATGGAGGGATTCCATTCACAAGCTCAATGTGTGTATATATATATATATATATATATATATATATATATATATATATATATATATATATATATATATATATATATATATATATATATATATATATATATATATATAATAAAAAAGAGATGTTAATGAATCAAAGGTCCAACTGATCGCCGCGTCTGTCTTGTAAATATGCAGTTACGAATAATCCAGCCAAAACCATCCATAGCGAGAGAGATCCCTTGTCTTTGTCGCCTAACCGCCACTTCTCTGAAAACATGGTTCTTACTGGCATTGATTTGGTGGAGACGGGCGAACCTGCTGACATCATGGCCCGTTAAAGTCAGCTGATATTTTCACGGATCGTCCCCCGACCCCGGACGGGCAGGAAGGTTAGCTTCTTATACATATATATATATATATATATATATATATATATATATATATATATATATATATATATATATATATATATATATATATATATATATATATATATATATATATATATATGAAAACATGGTTCTTACTGGCATTGATTTGGTGGAGACGGGCGAACCTGCTGACATCATGGCCCGTTAAAGTCAGCTGATATTTTCACGGATCGTCCCCCGACCCCGGACGGGCAGGAAGGTTAGCTTCTTATACATATATATATATATATATATATATATATATATATATATATATATATATATGTATGTATGTATGTATGTATGTATGTATGTATGTATGTATGTATGTATGTATGTATGTATGTATGTATGTATATATATATATATATATATATATATATATATATATATATATATATATATATATATATATATATATATATATATATATATTGAAAGGCAACATATATTAAAAAGAGGGGGGAAGGCCCAGCCAGAAAATGAGCCTGCCCCAAGAACAAACAAGCGTTTCAGTTACATTTGAGAGCTAATCTAGGAAAAGACAACCAAAGGCTCCTATCAACATCAATTTTAGATGCTCTACTGTCTATCCACAAAAGAGCTTCTCTTTGGGCATATGAAAAAATCTCCTCCTCCTTTCTTTGGGCATACGAAAAAATCTCCTCCTCCATTCAGTTCGATTTGGAACCCTAAAATGCAATGCAACCAGTTTTGATTTAAGCAATGATAACCTAAGGATAGCGAAAAATACCAATCATACAGGCTCTGATACCAAATGTTGAAACCCAATTAAGATTTGAGGAAAGTTAATGCGCAATAATAAAGATGGCTTTTTATAAGCAGACTTCCCTACCCTTACTCTAATATAATTACATTAATGTACAAAAAGGTATGGGGAACTCACACGTCGCAGTCGTTGATACGGTCAAAAATACTAGATTTAATACCTTACAAGCACACTAGCTAAGTGGAAGTAAGGGTCGATCCGTGGAGTCAGTGGTTGAAGTATTTATCAAGAATTAACCAAACTATAGTGTCACTCTATAGCTGGTGGCGTTCCATACACTTCGCTAATCCAAACGAAACGAAAATATCGAAAACGTAAACTAACATTAACGAACTAAATAAATCCAAATTTCGATCCAAAGCAACCAAACAATCTGATTCCGAAGTATATTTAGAAAATCAGAAGCGTTCAATACCAACAAATAACCAAACGAACAAATAAACGTAAACCGAAATCGAGAACGAGAAATAACTAAAACCGAACGATTGCATTAAACTAAACCAAAAACCGAATGTCGAATGTTTCTGACTTCGGGAATAATCCAGAACTCACACGTTCCAGCAAGTTCTACAATCCACAACTGTTGGAAACGAGCGATAAGTAAAACTGAAAAATACTCAAATTAAACTAAACTATGAATATACCAACTTCTAATCACTAAAATCCAAAAATACGAGTCGGAGAGGTCTGAATTCCACTCAAAGGTTGGGTCTTCGCTCCCGAAACACGAACCAGAAGCCTCTATTTATAGTTGCAAAAATTGACCAATTGCGCCGCGCAAATGTGAAAAACATGGCGCAACCTCATCTATAACCCCGATATTCGCTGTTTCAATTTCAAACTCTTCATCCGATCATTGGCTTTCCGCGACGCGCGTGTCCTTTAGTCCGTGGCGCGCGTGTCTTTTCGCCTGAAAATGGACTTCATTCCAAACTTCTTCGTTTTGTATGCATTTAAGCCCTGTTTTGAACATATTTCGCACGCAAGCACTAGACACGAAAAGTGACTAATGTAAAAGTTTATGAGATATAATTCACTCAGAATAGGGCCCAACGATGACTAAAATAATTGATATTACTAGGCATCGTCAAACACCCCATACTTGTGCCTTGCTTGTCCCCAAGCAAGTGAGTTTTTAACAAATTTTAACTAAAACCCAAACATTTTTGAATGCCTTCAGTTTCAAAGTTTATTGTGTTCAAAAGTTAGATGAAAATGATTTTTGAGACAAATGGACAAGAAGAGCCTTTGGGAATCACAACTTTCTAGAGAACCCTTGATTACAAATTTTCGGTTCACATAAGTGTACTTACTGATTCAGATTCTAAAGGCTGTTAAGGAACTATCCATGACTTCCGATGTTGTTCATGTAATGAGCTTTCGAAAATACTATCCCAGACCAGACGATCTTAGGTAGTAAGGTACATAAATGCCGTTTCAGGACCACCCTTTTCGGATCTACCGGCTCGAACAACAAAGGCCACTGATTGATATTTCCCTCCTGAATCCCAATCCTAAAGGGTTCTAAATCCGTAATTCTCTAACTTCTAAAAACTTAACTTATTTTAACTAAACCATAGCATGATAACAACTATGCAGTATCTCTTGAAAAACACCATATGCTATAACACTCAAACTCTATTCGTTTCTAAGTTACAATTTCTTAAAAATTTTGAAAATTTTGAAAAATAAGACTACTTTCGCATAAATTCAAAAATCTTTTCGACCGTCACCACCCCACACTTTAAACCGTACAACGTCCCCGTTGTACAAAAGAAAATTTAAAACAAGGGAGAAAAAAGTTACCCCTTTAGAACGGTAGATTGCTCGATTGTTGGGCCATTTCTAACAGGTTCGATTGTTTGCGTCGTCTCGATGAAATCCAGGAGTTGGGGCGTAACAGTGAACATGCCGGCAAAACACAAATGTAGGGGTACGGTGACCCCACACTTGTGTTATGCAACTCCAAACGGTTGGTGCAACAATGATGGGTTTGGCTAGATACTATGCACACTAACAAACATATTAAAAATAAAAATTAGAAAATACGAAAGAAGATTATACATTGCAAGTTGTTGTCCTTGCTGATTCCCGTTTCCGCGACGCCGAAGTGTCAGGTCGCGATGCATAGACGCGATGAGATCCAGTGTCCATCGATCAAGGTTGAAAGTCCGCCGCGCCAAATGAAGATGTCCACATCGAGTATGCGCAAAAAGACCTTGTATATCGGGTCTCACCTCGGTCCGCGTCGCGGTTTGATGGTGTTAGATTTTCCTTTCTTTGTTTTCTACTTACTCATCCTCACCCCTTAGGACATACAGTATCACACTCAACAATAATCATCCTCAATGCTATTTTGACCAAAAATAAAATAAGAATAAAAAGAAAAAGAAAATACTTATCGAAAATCGGGTTGCCTCCCGAAAGCGCTTCTTTGTTCGGTCTTTTAGCTGGACCGTCCTTCTACGGCTACGGTGGGTTGTACGCCATTTTCCTCCGTTGATTTCTAGCCTCCATCATTCCTTCATTGACCCGATACTCCTCCAGCTTTCCTGGATCGAATGGTTTGCCGGTTCCTCTGTTGCTGCCCGTTCGCCGTTTTCCGATCAATTCATGTGAATGCTTGAAATTTGCTTTAAACCTCCAAGCTCGATCCTTACTTCGTTGTCTTTTCAAGATCACCCGCTTGACGTGGAGCGCGTCCAGTGCCGCTCCCATTAGTTGTTTTTCAAATCGTTTCTTCGCACAATGTGTGTCATCAGTAGTTTGCGATTTTAGCCTGCATACCAATAAAAATTTTCCAATCGGATGGGATCGGAGGGCATAATATCAGTATGCTCCCGAACATCCTCATTGATGGTATCGATGACATCTAATTTTCCACTCATGAATGGATCATGAGTGATGCAAAAATTATGTTTCTCATTTTCAAAAACCACATCGTCGTTATCATCTTCTTGGTCATCGTCCAACAGGTGGATCGGTACCAAGAATGAGCGACTGGCTTTGTCTGGTGATGGTATAGATTCACTCATCACCAGATCTTTACTCTCAAAATGTTCAGAATTTTCAAAAATTGTTGGGTCGGGGGTGGTATTGTCATCTATTCCCTTTTTCTCAACAAGTGTTTCGACCATGTTATCTGGTGATGGTATGGATTCACTCATCAGCAGATCTTGAATTTCAAAACCGTCAACAATTTCAAGAGTGGTTGGGTAGGGGTTAGTATTTTCAATTACAGACCCTCTACAACGTCCTCTTTGACCAAATTTTTTGGTGATGGCCTAATCTCGACTCTCAACATTATCAAGACTCTCAACATTATAAAAAACATCAAAAGTTGTTGAGTCGGAGGTAATATTGTCATCTACCACCTCCGCCTCAGTAACCATTTCGACCATCTCGGTGGTTTCATAACTTTCCCAAGTTGTATGACCTTCCATCACATGTTTAGGTGATACCGGTTCACACACAACATTATTGGTACAAAAATTACTCGCCTCAGTTTCTGGCGAGTATGATTGTAGCCTCACATATTGGTCGTTCACAGAACACGACTCAGCGTAAGTATCTTGACGGTTGTTGTAGTGATGGTTGTTGTAACTCTTCCCTTACTGATTATTCGGCCTATATGGTCGTCCGTTATTGTTGCTATGGTATCGCCCTTGACCATACACTTGATGAACCTCTTGCTGTCTTTGTTCTTGTTGACCGTGTTGGTGTTGATTTGGTGGTCCTTGCTGCACAGTGGCCAATAATGTTTCGAACTTCCAATTAAGGGCACCGATCTCATTCTTCACCTCCTTCTTTCAGTCGTTATTGATATGTACTGCTGTCGATAATAAGGTGTTGTTTGTCTTCAATGCTGAATAATTGGTCTTGGTTCCATTGCTGAGTTGCTCCAAGAACCTCCATGCCATCTCGTTATCCTACATCATAATTGTTCCTCCAAATGATGCATTAATCATGGCCTGACTCATACTGTCGACACTGTTGTAGAATATTGTGACCAACTGTCATCGTGGAAACTCGTGGTGTGGACATGAGCATAACAATTCCTTCAATCTTTAGAAAGCATCATCGAATGCTTCCCTGGGCTTTTGCTGGAACTCCTGTATATCTCTTCTTAGTTGTCTTGCTTGCAGGGTAGAACTCCTTCAAGAACCATGTCCTCAACTGCTTCCAAGTGGTGAGACTGTTGGTTGGCAGCGACATGAACCAATACTTAGCCTTGTCCTTTAGTGTGAACGGAAACAACATAAGCCTAAAGAAATTCCCATCAGCGTTTCTAGGTATGTTCACGTTGGCTATATCTAAGAACTCGTGAAGATGATTATAAGGATTATCCTGTTTATGACCCCTAAATTTAGGCAACAATCCTAACAACTCCGTCCCAATCTCTACCTGACAATCTACATTTTCAGGAAAATATATAGGCGATGCCTCATCGTATTCCCGCGGTTGGAAATGCGATGCAACCGACTGCCCAATAAGTTGTGCAAAGTAAAGCGGAGGAACGGAATTACCATTATTGTAGAGCTCATTATTATACGGTTGTCCTCGCCGCTGATTGTTGTACTATTGCTGTCGTGGAGGTCCTCGACCTTGGTTCCACTGTTTGTTATCAGAATAAATCGGGCCACCATAACACGTGTTTTGGACTGTGTATATGTAATCGCCCATTACGAGGACGTACACATACAGATAATCAAAATACTAAAATCAAACATCAAAAGAAAATTAGAAAATTCACACAGAGTGTCAAGCACACAACTCCCCGGCAACGGCGCCAAAATTTGACACGTCGCAGTCGTTGATACGGTCAAAAATACCAGATTTAATACCTTACAAGCACACTAGCTAAGTGGAAGTAAGGGTCGATTCGTGGACTCAGTGGTTGAAGTATGTGTCAAGAATTAACCAAACTATTGTGTCACTCTATAGCTGGTGGCGTTCCATACACTTCGCAAATCCAAACGAAACGAAAATATCGAAAACGTAAACTAGCACTAACAAACTAAATTAATTCAAATCTCGATCCGAACCAACCAAACAATCTGATTCCTAAGTATATTTAGAAAATTAGAAGCATTCAATACCAACAAATAACCAAACGAACAAATAAACGTAAACCGAAATCGAGAACGAGAAATAACTAAAAGCGAATGATTGCATTAAACTAAACCAAAAACCGGAAGTCGAATGTTTCTGACTTCGGGAATAATCCAGAACCGACACGTTTCAGTGAGTTCTACGATCCAGAACTGTTGGAAACGAGCGATAAATAAAACCAAAAAATACTAAAATTAAACTAAACTATGAAAATACCAACTTATAATCACTGAAATCCGAAAATACGAGTCGAAGAGGCCTGAGTTCCACACAAAGGTCGGGTCTTCGCTCTCGAAACACACACCGAAAGCCTCTATTTATAGTTGCAAAAATTGACCAATCACGCCGTGCAAGGGTGAAAACCGCGGCGCGACCTTATCTATAACCCCGATATTTGCTGTTTGATTTTCAAACTCTTCATCCGATGATTGACTTTCCGCGACACGCGTGTCCTTCAGTCCGCGGCACGCGTGTCTTTTCGCCTGAAAATGGACTTCATTCCAAACTTCTTCGTTTTGTACGGATTTAACCCTTGTTTTTAACATATTTCACACACAAGCACTAGACACGAAAAGTGAGTAATATAACACTTTATGAGATATAATTCACTCAGAATATGGCCCAACGACGACTAAAATACTTGATATTACTAGGCATCGTTAGGATCATGTCTCCGAATACTCAACCATCTCTATCTGACATAAAGTACTGACATAGAAAACACGTGTGCAGTACTTAGATTTAGAAAAGATCTTATGTACTTTTCATGCAACTGCTACTCTTCGTATTCTACTTTAGAGAGAGGCTTCGCTTCGGTTCAGTTTTCAATACATCATACTTCGCTTCACTTCAGTTTCATGACTTCGGATTTGGTAAGCCTCATTACAAATAGCATGATGACTTTCTGGGTTCAACAAGCGTTGAAGGAACTCGAAAGATTCAAAAGTAATGTTTTAGGGTTGTGATATAGATTATTGAAAAATGCTATGGGCAAAGTGGAAATGATGTTGTCTTTGAAGGAACAAAGACGATTGGAGGTAGGTAGGTAATTTATTTGAAATGAATCAAGCTCTAATTTCCAAGTAGCATTGAATTTTCATAAATGAGTTGAATACATTTTGGTGAGGTTATTTCAAAATATTCTTATGGAAGGAGGATTTTTTGTATATTGAATAGTTATTCAAGATTAACTATATCTTGGATGAAAAGCGTACATGTGATCAATGAGTTATAGGTGCTTATTTGCAAACGGGTATTCGCATGGTAAAAAAATGGGGAGTGGTGAAAACACTAAATTTTGAAACGTCAAATTACATGAATATCCTTATAAAACATAATAACTCAAGTATATACCCAAATACTTAATTGAATGATAGTGAACCTTTTTGAAAATTAAAAAATATCTTTAAATCGACCTTTTATTGTTAAAAACTAATTAACTCGTAACATTAAGACATTAACCTTCTCTAAAAAAATGTCAAACATATCGATACTAATATGGATGTAACCGAAATATCAACTAATTGAATAATGTTTGGGTCCCAAATTTAAAATTCGGCAAGGAACTGTCATCGTTCCACAATCAACATTTATTTCATCAACCAAAATCTACAGTCCATTTATTTCATCAACCAAAATCTACGGTCTATTGAACTCACCTCTTTGGAGCTGCTATCGATCCGAAGTAGGTATCAAATTCAAAATCTTAATCTAGATATCGATCTATTAAATAGAATGAGAGTCCCAAATCCAAAATCCGACATGAAGTCAACAAGATTAATAATAATAATCAACATAAAGAATGTTTTTAATTGTTAAAATGATTAAATTATAATTAACTTAACTTTTTGGGCATATACACGAGTTGGTAGGTTTTATAAGGATATACATGTAATTACAAATTTTACAGGGATATAGGTGTAATTATGAATGTTTATATTGATATATACGAGATTCTACCTTTTTTTATATGACGAATGTAATATGTGACAATCTTTTTATTTTTTTTTAAACGACAAAAGGTATTAGGCCAAAAAGATTACAAACCGTATAAATGGTGCAAAATTTAGGTCTTGGAAATTCTGAAAATTTTTGATATGGTTGATGAATTGGCATTGGAGTCCCCTAATTGTTTTTCTTTGGAGTGGTGGTTTTTACAACATTCTTAATGATTTGGTGGTATTGAAATGATAACATTAACTCTTTCACAAAATTCCAAATATTTTTACCGCTCCTCAAAAGCCTACAAGAACGTACTTGATGCTCTCACATAAATAGCATGAGCAGAAATAGTGGCTACGTCTTATTATTGGGTTACGTCCTGATGGATAAAATATATATTTTATTGTGGTGATGGATTGAAAAAGCCATGTCTTATTCCTTGTAACTTGTAAATTTGATAAGGCTAATTTCTTGTTAGTTTTGCGTTTTGGATAAAATCATTATTTAGTTGTTTTAGGAAAAATAATGATTATGGATATAACTTTTTCTTTATAATTGGAGGTAATTTATATATTTTTTAAATAATGATCCGATTTTATCTTGCAATATATCATATTTAACATTGTCATTTCAAGGAAATTTTTATTATGTATAATGATTACATTATAATAATAAATAAATTTGGATTAAAATTTTATCCAAGCAACATAATTTCTTTATTTCAAAATGTCCCAAAACTAGCATATTCTTTGATTTGAAACAAAATAAATATTTGTCAATCCATTATGTAGACCGGCTATACTTTTTTTACTTCATTACATATTTATCCATATAAGGGTAGTTACATTTTTGTAGCATGACATTTTTTAATTGCCACACATTTTTTCTAACATACCGCAGTAGAACCATCAAACTAGCATATTGTTTTATTTGGAACAAAAGAAATATTTGTCAATCGATTATGTAGACTAATGATACTTTATTTACTTCATTAGATATTTATTCATATAAGAGTAGTTACATTTTTGTAACACAACATTTATTATATAAGATACATTTTTCCACACAATTTGTCTCAGAACCTTCAAAACACATGTAAGTGCCATTACAACAACACCATAGAACTAGATCTGGATCAGGCTCAAAGTGGCACGACATATTGGGACATGGAGGCGACAAAACATTTTTGATGACGCTTATCGTAATTTTGCTACCTAAGAAACCAAAAACCATACCATTAGCTACGAAAAATTTAAATTAAAAGAGGCAATATGTGAACAATAAAAAACATATAGGAACTATACATTGGTGACAAACAAGCAATACAAGAAAACATAAACAAAAGACGATCATATGTGATTCGAAGCGTCTTGCCATTATGCTGATTGCTCTTTTTGACTACTTTTACTTATTTCTCATATGGAAGGATTCAATGAAACAAAATTCTAAAAAACTTATATTTGTATGTACGTTTAAAAGGTGGGAAGTAATTTTTTCTTTTCCAATCATAATATATATATATATATATATATATATATATATATATATATATATATATATATATATATATATATATATATATATATATATATATATATATATATATATATATATATATATATATATATATATATATATATATATATATATATATATATATATATATATATATATATATATATATATATATATATATATATATATATATATATATATATATATATATATATATATATATATATATATATACATGAGTAATGGGTATTTAGACAGTTCTAGATTTTTACTGGACAAAATTGTTGGGATTATGTAATTATCCAAACTTACATTGTGGAAGTGAATATATACGAAAATTACTAGTCAAAATTATTCATTTAAATTTATTTGAATTTTATGTTAATTACTATTATGCTCTTGTCCAGATTTAAAATGATTGGTACATATTTAGTTACCATGTTAGAATCGTTCAAATGAGAACCACTAAAATATTGAGAATCGTGAAAACCGTTAATTCACAACTTAATAATGTTGTATTTTTTATTTTTAATACTTGTTTTTTATCAAAATAAAATTACCAAACACATAAAAATATATAATTATCATTATTTTGCTATTAGATATCAATATTGATGCGTTTTAAAGAAAATAAAATTTACGTTATAGTATTTATAGTTTAATAACTAGAAATTTTATTATATTGTGATATTGTAAACGTATTAAAAAATAAAGAAATTTATTAAGTTTGATGTATTTTCACATAATAAACAAGTGTGAAAAAAAAAACAAAACAAAAACCAAAAAAAACAAGATTATTAATGTGTGAATATCGGTTCTCACGATTCTTAACATTTTAGTGGTTCTCATTTGAACCCATTCATATATATATATATATATATATATATATATATATATATATATATATATATATATATATATATATATATATATATATATATATATTCAATTCGATTTGGAACCCAAAAATGCAAAGCAACCGGTGTTGACTTAAGCAATGATAATCTAAGGAAAGCGAAAAAGACCATGATACCAAATGTTGAAACCCAATTAAGATTTGAGGAAAGTTAATGTGGAATAATAAATACATAATAATAATTTTAATGTAAACAATAAGGAGAGTAAGTAAGAACACGAGATAGGAAGTAGAATTTGTTCTGAATTCTATTCAAAAGGAAAACTTTTACTAAACTTTAAAGATGGCTTTTTATAAGCAGACTTCCCTACCCTTATTCTATTATAATTAAATTAATGTACAAAAAGGTATGGGGAACTGACACGTCGCAGTCGTTGATGCAGTCAAAAATACTAGATTTAATACCTTAGAAGCACGCTAGTTAAGTGAAAGTAAGGGTCGATCCGCGGAGTCAGTGGTTGAAGTATGTGTCAAGAATTAACCAAACTATAGTGTCACTCTATAGCTGGTGGCATTCCATAGACTTCGCAAATCCAAACGAAACGAAAATCTCGAAAACGTAAACTAGCATTAACGAAATGAATAAATCCAAATCCCGATCCAAACCAACCAAACAATATGATACCGAAGTATATTCAGAAAATCAGAAGCGTTCAATACCAACAAATAACCAAACGAACAAATAAACGTAAACCGAAATCGAGAACGAGAAATAACTAAAACCGAATGATTGCATTAATCTAAACCAAAAACCGGAAGTTGAATGTTTTTGACTTCGGGAATAATCCAGAACCGACACGTTCCAGCGAGTTCTACAATCCAAAACTGTTGGAAACGAGCGATAAATAAAACCGAAAAATACTAAAATTAAACTAAACTATGAAAATACCAATTTCTAATCACTAAAATCTGAAAATATAAGTCGAAGAGGCCTGAGTTCCACTCAAAGGTCGGGTCTTCGTTCCCGAAACACGAACCGTAAGCCTCTATTTATAGTTATAAAACTTGACCAATTGCGCCGCGCAAGGGTGAAAACCGCGGCGCGGCCTTATCTATAACCCCGATATTCGCTGTTTGAATTTCAAACTCTTCATCCGATCATTGACTTTACGCGACGCGTGTGTCCTTTATTCCGCGGCGCGCGTGTCTTTTCGCCTGAAAATGGACTTCATTCCAAACTTTTTCATTTTGTACGCATTTAACCCCTGTTTTTAACATATTTCGCACACAAGCACTAGACACGAAAAGTGAGTAATATAACAGTTTATGAGATATAATTCACTCAGAATAGGGCTGAACGACGACTAAAATACTTGATATTATTAGGCGTCGTCAAAAACATGTCTCCGAATACTCAACCATCTCTTTCTGACCTAAAGTACTGACATAGAAAACACGCGTGCACTACTTATATTTACAAAAGATCTTCTGTGCTTTTTATGCAACTGCTACTCTTCGTATTCTACTTCAGAGAGAGGTGGTGAAAACACTAAATTTTGAGACAATTTGTGTGGATCGGGATAAAAAATTTTATGCTTTCATTGATTTTTAACAAAACGACTTGTGGGTATGGGATTGGCGGCACCTTCCGAGTTATGTGAAGGATGTTGGACCCATTAAATTCTAAATAGATTATTATGGCTCCAAACAAGGTTTACAGTTTTTGATGGAAACTTATTTTTGACCAGAACATTAACTAGTTATGGACAATTTTTTATACAGGAAATTTCGTCTACATTATTAAAAACTCTAATAATTACGCATATATCATTGTAAAACGTCAAATTACATCAATATCATTATAGAACATAATAACTCACGTATATACCCAAATACTTAATTGAATGATAGTGAATCTTTTTAAAATTATAAAATATCTTTAAATCAACTTTTTATTGTTAAAAACTAATTAACGCATAACTTTATGACATTAACCTTCTCTGAAAAATGTCAAAAATATCGATACAAATATGGATGTAACCGAAATATCAACTAATTGAATAATGTTTGGGTCCCAAATTCAAAATTCGGCAAGGAACTGTCATCGTTCCATAATCAACATTTATTTCATCAACCAAAATCTACAGTCCATTGATAGCAAATTCCAAGATGACGACCGATAACAGATTGAACTCACCTCTTTGGAGCTGCTATCGATCCGAAGTAGGTATCAAATTCAAAATCTTAATCTAGATATCGATCTATTAAATAGAATGAGAGTCCCTAATACAAAATCTGACATGAAGTCAACAAGATTAATAATAATAATCAACATAAAGAATGTTTTTAATTGTTAAAATGATTAAATTATAATTAAATTAACTTTTTGGGCATATACGTGAGTTGGTAGGTTTTATAAAGCTATACATGTAATTACAAATTTTACAGGGATATAGGTGTAATTATGAATGTTTATATTGATATACGAGATTCTACCTTTTTTTGATATGACGAATGCAATATGTGACAATCTTTTTATTTTTTTAAACGACAACAGGTATTCGGCAAAAAAGATTACAACCCGTATAAATGGTGCAAAATTTAGGTCTTAGAAATTCTGACAATTTTTGATATGGTTGATGAATTGGCATTGGAGTCCCCTAATTGTTTTTCTTTGGAGTGGTGCTGTTTACGGCATTCTTGATGATTTGGTGGTATTGAAATGATAACATTAACTCTTTCACAGAATTCCAAATCTTTTTCCCGCTCCTCAAAAGCTCACATGAACGTACTTGATGCTACCACATAAATAGCATGAGCAGAAATAGTGGCTACGTCTTATTATTGGGTTACGTCCTGATGGATAAAATATATAATTTATTGTGTTGATCGATTGAAAAAGTCATGTCTTATTCCTTGTAACATGTAAATTTGATAAGGCTAGTTTCTTGTTAGTTTTGCATTTTGGATAAAATCATTATTTAGTTGTTTTAGGAAAAATAATGATTATGGATATAACTTTTTCTTTATAATGGGAGGTAATTTATATATTTTTTAAATAATGATCCGATTTTATCTTGCAATATATCATATTTAACATTGTCATTTCAAGGAAATTTTTATTACGTATAATGATTACGTTATAATAACAAATAAACTTGGATTAAAATTTATCCAAGCAACATAATTTCTTTATTTCAAAATGTCCCAAAACTAGCATATTCTTTGATTTGAAACAAAAGTAATATTTGTCAATCCATTATGTAGACCAGCTACACTTTTTTACTTCATTACATATTTATCCATATAAGAGTAGTTACATTTTTGTAGCATGACATTTTTTAATTGCCACACATTTTTTCTAACATACCACAGTAGAACCATCAAACTAGCATATTGTTTTATTTGGAACAAAAGAAATACTTGTCAATCGATTATGTAGACTAACGATAGTTTATTTACTTGATTAGATATGTATTCATATAAGAGCAGTTACATTTTTGTAACACAACATTCATTATATAAGATACATTTTTCCACACATTCTGTAGCAGAACCTTCAAAACACATGTAAGGGCCATTACAACAACACCATAGAACTAGATCTGGATCAGGCTCTTCGTGGCACGACATATTTGGACATGGAAGCGACAAAACATTTTTGATGTCGCTGATCGTAATTTTGCTACCTAAGAAACCAAAAATCATACCATTAGCTATGAAAATTGAAATTAAAAGAGGCAATATGTGAATAATAAAAAACATATAGGAACTATACATTGGTGACAAACAAGAAATACGAGAAAATATAAACAAACGACGATCATATGTGATTCGAAGCGTCTTGCCATTATGTTGATTGCTCTCTTTGACTACTTTTACTTATTTCTCATATGGAGAGGATTCAATGAAATACAATTCTAAAAAACTTATATTTATATGTACGTTTAAAGGATTCAATGAAAACAAATGATAGCTTGCATTAAACTCAAAACCAGAAAATCCAAAACATTCAAATACGAAAATAATGAACTTTAACCTACTGCTATTGGCTGTCACAATCCAAAAACACTAAGCTAAGAGCTAAAACAACTAAACTAATAATGAAATTAAAGTGAAATAATTGAAATACCACGAATGGTTGTTGGAATCACGAAACTTGAGTCAAAGTCGCCTTACGTCCACCTTAGGGTCTGATCTTCGCCTCCTTTTTTCGACCTAAAGGCCTCTATTTATACTTGTGAAAAATTAGAAACTACGGCGCGTGAGGCTTCCAGCTGCATCGCTCGTACTGCCTTATCGCCGTTTTTCGCTATTTGAATTCTCTCCACCACCTCATCTTTTGACGTGGCGCGTCGCGCATGCCTTCACTCCCGCGGCACGCGTATTCATTCTACTGTTTCGTCCTTATCTTCAAAACTTCTTCAATTTGTCTGCTTTTAGTCCCTGATTGTAACATTTCTTTGCAAACAAGCACTAGCACAAAAAGTGAGAAATACCAATGTATATATAATATATTTTTTACCAAGAATAGGGCCTAACAACAACTAAACTACTTGATATTACTAGGCGTTGTCAAACACCCCACGCTTGTGCCTTGCTTGTCCCCAAGCAAGAGAGTTTTTTAACTGATTTTAACTAAGACTAAAACATTTTTGAACGTGTTATATTTCAAAGCTTATTGTTCCCAGAATTAGATTGAAAATAGTTTTTGCAAACATAACCAGAATATTCTTTGGAATTTACGACTTTCTAAAGAACCATTGATTACAAATTTTCTGTTCACAAAATGCAAACTTACTCATTCAGATTCTAAAGGCCATTAAAGAAATGTCCATGACTTTCGTTGTTGTCCGTGTAACGAGCTTTCAGAAATGCCATCCCAGACCAGACAATCTTAGGTGGTAAGGTGAATAAGTACCTCTTCGAGGCCACCCATTTTAGACCTACCGGCTCAAACAACAAAGGCCACTGATTGACAGTCCCTTCCTAAATTCCAATCCTAAAATATTCCAATCTTGTAACTCCTAAAACTCAACTTATTTGACTAAACTCATAGCATGATAACAATTAAATAGTATCTCTTGAAAAATACCAAAGCTATTACATTAAAAAACTATTCGTTTCAAAATTACAATCTATTAAAAATTTTGAAAAAATTGCTAAAAATTTAAAAAATTGACTGTTTTCACAAAATTTCAAAAACAACTCTTTCGACCGTCCACACCCCACACTTAAAACCGTACAACGTCCCCGTTGTACATAAAATTATTTCAGAATAAGGGAGAAAGAGTTACCCCTTTAGACGGTGAATTGCTTGATTGTACATGGTTGTTACAAAAACAAAAATACGAACATCTCACGCTTCATATTTCCAAGAGTTGTGGCGCAACAGTAAAACATGCCGGTGAAATAGCAATTGGAGGGGACACAATGACCCCACACTTGCTTGAAACAACTCCTCAATCGACTTCCATTTGGTATTCGCATGCAACACTCACAAACAATTAAATGCAAACAGATAACAAACAACTAAAACAAAAACAAAAGATAGTAATAAGTTTGATACAATGTTTCAAAAGATGGAAAAGAAAATACATCAATCATCATCGTGATGGGTGCGAGATGGACCAGCCTCATTATCGTGCGCTCTGGCGGGGTAGGCTGGAATGTCATCAATATGCAGCTGAAGCATAATCAATTGCTGCATCTCTGCCATCCACTGATCGTGAGCCTCGATGGCTGATACCCTCCGATCCAAATTCCTCAAAACAACTAGCACGTCTCCTAGCTGCGGCTCTGGCTGAACTGGTGGATCAGCTGTTGGCTCCTCCCTCTGTCTCCGTCGCCTCACTAGCTGCTCCGGCTCTGGCTGGGCCTGGGGACCTGTGGTGCCTCTATCGGCATCCTCATAATAACACCCGCTCGTGGCTGGTGGATGAGCCTCATAATCTCCAAATAGCGGACCGATGTCCGTGTGGGTGGTGTCGCTATGAGAGTCGTCGTGATCTCCGCTGCCAACAAGCCATAGGACTGAGCCAGGCGAGTGATGTAATGCCCACCGGCCATCAGGCTGCTATCGGCTACACCCGCTGCTCGGGTCGTCGTCAGAGAGATAGCCAGTACGTATGGTAGGTGGAGGAATTTGGTGGGATCGGAGGGCGCCCACATGAAGGTCATATCGTCCCCGGACACTTTCTCACATCCCTTCTTCTGCATGACAGAAGTGGATATGATACAGTGCATCAAACGGTGAAGCGGGTCGCGGAGCTCGCTCTCATTGGCCGACCCGCCCTCGAATTGGTCATTGGACATAAGCTGCCCAAATGACCGCGTTGGCATCTGTAAGACTAAATTAATAACAAGGCAAACAACGAGAACAAAAGTATTAGAGTATTCAATCAGTCGAATGATTTGTATTCAATGTAAAAGGATAGTGCTCCATGTCTTTTAATGACGAGCAACTATACGGATCGTTACAATGAATATGCTACTGTAAAAAGTACGTGCTAAACATCTAGGGCTAATGGTGTTTATATACTAAGATCTAATTGGATAAACACTTAATCCATTAGTTACAGATAAGCATAAAAACCCTAGACATTATCTATTAAAAAAGATACGTATAAACATAACAGTCTTCAGATAAGCACGTAGACTTCGTATCAGCAACCGCTTCGTATCAACTATCCACTTCGCATATACCAAAAGCTTCGGATAGGAACACATGTACTTCAGATATCTAAATATCATCACAATCAGAATCCTAACATTCTCCCTCTTTGTGGTGATGATACAGGTATCCGAAGTCTATAACATACGAAAGCCTTTGGTCAATTCCCTCCGAATCTGTAGCCACCACTTCAGATGAGTGCACAACTCAAGCTTCGCATCATCTGAGTTCTCATTGTTAACCATCACTCTTGCTATCATTCCTTCCAAAAACGTTGAAGGAAACTTCTCTTTTTCATCCATATCAAAGAACAGCTTTTTCAATGGACCTTTCTTTGTAAGCTTTCCCTTGTAAACTACTCCCCATGGTTTCTGAAGAATCTTTCCATCACTGATTTTGTCTATGCCTGTTAGTTCTTTATCAGCAGCTCGAACAGATTGCTTAAAAAGTTTTGCAATTTCTAAATCATACAGGGCGAAGTTTCGAAGATATGAACCCATAAATCTTCCAATTATTCTCTAACCTCTTGTAAGACCAACCTGCTGAGAGATTCTTATTTGTGTCAGGCTGTAGAGTCTTTCAACTAGTACAACGAAGTCATTTGGGTTCATGAGGGGAAAGTCAGCATTCGTGAAAGAACTTTCTATCTTCTGTTCACCTCTTCGGACATGATAGGTGAAGTTTTGATAAATTTCTTCGAAGAGTGGACCAGTCTCTATACTATCAATCCCAACAACCTTCAGGCAGGACCAGACATGGGTTTGATCAGCAACAAGGTTCGCATGAAACCTGGCTTTTTGTTCTTGGAATTTTCTCTTCTCAGCTGCATCAAACTCAATGTCATAGACATTAGCAGCAAATAACTTCGGATTGAATGGGATGTCCAATTGCAACTCTGTTGTATTCTGATCACTAAATGACACTAGTGGCAATCGATAAAACACTTCCACAGTGGTAAAATCCAACGTCATTATTGTCTCATATGTCCAGATTTTGTTCACTGGACCTAAAACTTCCTTCTTTCCTACTCGATCTTTTGAGATTACGTGCAGATGCCTTAGCTTTTCGTACTCCTCTGCCTTCTGTTTCTTCTCCTCAGACTTCGACAGTTCTTTAACAATCTTCTTTCCCTTATCGACCAAAGGACCTGTTATAGGTGGAACTTGAGAAGTTGTTATTTTTGTTGAAGTGGATGAAGGTGCAGTACTTGCTCCGATTTTTATTCCACCAGAGAATCTTTTTATGAGGCTGGAGGTGGATTCAGTAGTCATTAGAGTTTTTCTTCCCCAAACAGGAGGAACTACTGTTGAAGGTGACGTCGTGGTGATCGTTGCTGAAGAGGTTGGTGCTGAGGTAAATCCGAAAGATGGTTTTGTTGTTGGACCAGCGGTAGTAAGTGGTGCGATGGTTGTGATTGTTGTTGTTGGTGCGAAGGTGATGCGTGTTAGTCTTGTTGGTGGAGGCCCTTCTTCCCCTTGTGACGAAAGCACTGAGGGCTTCGAAGCACCTGGTAACCGACTAACAAGTGTAAGAAGAGGTGCAATATCCTTTCGGATGGAGTCAGTGGTGTGAGAGACCAAGATTTTCATTTGCTGGTCACTTATTTTATGTGCTTCTTTATAGGCATTTAACTCTTGCACCTTCGATTCATATGCCGCTATTGTCTTCTTCGCATCCTCAACATCTTTCCTTAAACTCTTTAATTGTACATCAAATTCCTCAGCTGCACGTTTAGATAGATTCTCAACCGAAGTAGACTGAGAAGTAAGCTTTGCTTGAACTTCTGTATGGGCAAAAGTGAGGTTGGTGACCACTTCGGTGAGTTTGGATGTATGTTGTTCCTGGATTTGCAGGGTTTTCTCTTCAACTTGTTTCTCAACTGCTTTACATCTTAAGTCGATTTTCTCAAACACATTCCTTGTCATATGTTTGACATCAGTTTCTATTACTTTTACTGCCTCATCAATCTTTTTGGTGACTTTCTTCGTGATGGTTTCCTCGAAAGATGTAAGTGATTCCGCCAAGTGATCGGTAGTTACCACAGGCCCTTTGTCCGAAGTGTATGTAGTCTAGGCTCGGATCAGAATATTCAATTTCGCATTGAGTTGGCGGAATTGTTTCATTGACACCAGACTCGTGTCTGGTTCATCATCATCTTCGTCTTGGATGTGGACTGGGGCTGTTTCAAAATAATCGTCCTCTTATTTGTCGGATTCGTGTGAAGAGGGAGAATCAGCCATGTCGTCTATAAAAAATGAATGAAGCGGAGGAGGTACTTCAGTTATTGTAGTGAAAATTGGTGTTGGTAGCTGGATTACCCGATGTGAGACTTGTGTCCACATCAGATGTGTGCACAGGGGTCTCAATTTGACTTGTCTCCACATTAGATGTTTCGACAATGGTCAAATGTCCGGACACCACAGGGTTTTCTGTTAAAGACACAGTTGGATCAGAAGGAGGTACCGTGGTAGTAGTTGTCGCAGTTGGCGATGAAGGAATGTTGGTATCCTCCTGATGCGAATGTTCTTCCTCTTATTCTTCTTCGCATCGAGGTGTTGGTGGTCGTGAAAATTATGCTGGTTTCTTCTTCGATGGCTTCACGGCATGGGTTTTCTTCCTGGTTCTTGACTTTTTGGCTGGTGCTTCGGATGGTTCGGCTGTGCCCTTGCGTTTTCCACCCTTAGCCTTTGGAAGTTCGGATTCAATTACTCGTGTGAAAACTCTGAGGGGTGCAGGTGTTGTGATCGTCTTGCGGTACTCGATCAAGGTTAGATTATCTTCTGGAATGTTACACAACATCGCCTCAGGAATTTGAGCAATAATTTCCATCCTGTCATCCAAAGTTGAGCTTGAAGGAATCTGGACTTGATAGAAATCATGAACCGGTAGGTCCGAAGGCACTGGTATCTTTTCGTGTCCATATGCAGCTTGGACAACGAGTGCCCAGAACCTTGTGCATGCGATGTCTATTGCTCTCTTCGCATGATTCAGATACGTAGTAAAGTCGGTCCACAGACATAGTGAAGTTGCAAGAATGTGTATGATGCTGAATCGAGGCCCGAAGTTCTGCCAGAGAGACTTCGTAGGATTACGCTGAAGAAGTAACCCCAAACTGAAGGTAATTTGTTCTTCTTAAAAGAACACATTGTGCGTGTGATTGGAGTGTGCCCCATCTCGTTCAGCATATTCAAGATTTCAGATTGAGAGGCCATCTAAAAGCGTCCAGTCACCCGGAGTTGAAGGATTTTCGCAAATTGTTCCTTCTTGACTATAATGGTTTTCTTGGTTTCATCGGTGGTTACGATTTCAAAAGATACCGACTGACCATCTGCATTCAGACGTGCAGTATGGTGTGCCCTGTTCACCCATAACTTTGGGACTTGTGGATTTGCAGTCATGGTGTGTGCAAGAGGTGAATGGCGCAGACATACCACCAGCATCGCCATGGTAGATGAGTACGCTTCAGGGTCAAGGTTTGCTACATGGTTTGCTGACATAGGGTTAAGATCTGGAACTGAATCAGCATCACCAGCTGTGAATGAAATATCGTCGGTGGCCATCTGGATTGTTTTTGAGTGTTGAGAGTTTGGGATCTTTGGGAATTTTAGTTGCAGGTTCAGAGAAATTTGAAACAGAAGGGATGAATGAAGGGTTTGCTCCGTTTATATAGTATGTTGATGAGTGGAGAGAGAGTGTGCAATTAATGCGTGTGTTTGAACGGTCAAATGGGGTTCGTCCACGTCATCCGTAAGTTGAGGGGACATTCCTTTTTTCTCGGTTTGACAGCTGCATCATCCCCAGGTAACCGTTGTGCTTGATTCCTATTGGTTCCTGCATCTCCCAATGCAAAACAGGATCAGTGAGGATCCCAAGTATCTCGTTGAATCCCAACAGACATAATTCGCATATTATTTAATAATAAAGAAATAGAACTAATAAATAAAAATATTTTTGGCTTTTTCGATTTTTGAAATGTACAACCGAAGTCTACTCATGATTAAGTCATGTCAACCATCCGAAGTGCTAACAGAAGGATCCATTGAATTTGGGAAAATATGATTTTTGGTTCAATTCAAAGGATGAGAGCTGATTATTCTAGGAAGTCCTTATGACACATTCATATTCGAACAAGAGTAATGTAATGTGCAATCATGTGGATAGCTGAACCCAGTGTAAATATTCCACCATCACCTTTATATAAACTTAGTTGTCTGTTATAAGATTCTAAGTATTACGTAGAGTAACCTTAGATGACACATCCTGATATGAATAGTTACATATCCGAATTTCTGATTTGAAGTTTTATGGGATTGTTAAAAATTATCTCGATTCACCAGATGGAGTATTTGGACACGCTTTTCGGATGACAAGCCTTTGAAAATTATACACTACTCGACCCTTGTCACTGAAGACGGGTTACTGAGATGTTCATACCCCCAACCCGGTTCTCAACTGTGTCACAGGAGATCCTGATTGTTGCATTGAAGACAGGGGTACGCCTTGAGTACTTCGTATATTGCTAATCTTAGTATTGATTCTTTATTGTATCCGAAGATAGACTTGAAGTATTGTGTAAGTGACTTTCTAGCTTTTCTTTTCTTTTGAATTATTTCGACTCTTTTGTGCATGTAGCATTTATTGCTCTTTATTATTTCTACTTATTTATTTCAGCATGATAAATATCTTCATAAATCCCATCCGTTAAATTTGCATTAATTTTCTTTTCTTCGTATAAGGAATTGTCAGATGTTTACTGCCACGCAACACCTGGAACATATCCTAAAAAGACTAAGTCTTTCTGATTAGTTATTTGCTTATGCGAACGAAGAACCACTGGGTGCAAGTAAGACATGAGGTTTACATGTAGTCTTGTATGAAGAATGGACATGTCAAAAGGTCTTTAACCATGATCAGATCATCCGAAATGTTACCAATGTTGCAATGCGAGTCCCCAGTATCTCTTAGTGTAGTGAGATATGCTCAACAGACTCTAAAAACCCCGTTTTGTCCGTTAATTGTGTATTGATATTTTGCAATATTTGGGTTCGGATGAAAGAGGCATGTACGATGCTATGGGCAGAAGTCAGTATTTAAGTGTAATCAGAAGCGAACCGAAGCGTCGGATGTGAATAGTGACTTATGTTATCCGAATATTTAAAACTTATCCGAACGGAACCGAAGGTTCGTTTATGAATAGTATCGCTTCTGATGACAACTAAATTTTTTAAAAAGAAAAAAACTTAAAATCTTAAAAGAACTTAAAACCTATTTAGATTTATGAAAAAATAGAAAAAAAAACTTAAATTTATTTAAGAAGAAAAAAATAAAGTATAAAGATGTTTGGTTGAAGGTACTTAGCTGATTATATATTAGGAACTGCGGATGAATGACTCAAGCATGCCTAACACATGAATGATTTGTGTAAAGGCTTTTTCATCCAGAGCTTTGGTGAAGATGTCTACCAGCTGATCATTCATATGAACGAAATGGGCCTCAATATTTCCTTCCTCTACGTGACTTTTTATGAAGTGATATCGGAGAGATATATGTTTAGTCTTCGAATGTTGAACCGAATTGTGACAAATTCGTATGACGCTTTGTGAGTCACAGAATAAAGGTATTCTTCGCTTGTGGATAGCATAATCTCGTAGTTGACTTTGAATCCAGATCATCTAAGAGGTGCACGCAGTAGTAGCAATGTACTCGGCTTCGGCTATGCTGATGGAAACGTATGTTTGTTTCTTCGATTGCCAACTGATGAGCATGGCATCTAGAAACTGACATCCCCCTGAAGTGCTTTTACGATCAAGTGCACATCCCCCCAGATCAGCATCGGAGTAGGCTTGAAGAAAGAAGCATAAGTTGGCAGGGTACCATAAACCAAGAGAAGGAGTTCGATGAAGATAGCGAAAGATTGTCTTGACTGCGGCTAGATGAGGTTCTCTTGGATTCTATTGATATCGTGTGCAATTACAAACTGAGAACATGATATCTGGGCGACTTGCAGTTAAGTAGAGTAAAAAACCAATCATGCTCCTGTAGACCTTCTGATCAACCGCCGGTTTGTCAAGCGAAGGTGTGAGTCTTGTACCAGCAGCCATGGGAATCTTCGCATTAAAACAGTTCTCCTTCCTAAATTTCTCCAACATGCTTCGTGTGTATTTTTCTTGGTTTATGAAAATGACTTCGGATGTTTGTTTAACTTGTAGTCCGAGAAAGAAATTTATCTTTCCCATCATGCTCATTTGAAACTTGCTTTTCATTAGGGTTTCGAAATCTTTTGACAGTTCAGGGTCTGTTGATCCGAAGATGATATCATCCACGTAGATTTGAACTAACATGAGATGATTACCAACTTTATTACGAAAGAGAGTGGGATCAACAGAACCTTGTTTGAAGTTTGATTGTTTTAAAAACCTGGTTAAAGTTTCGTACCAAGCTCTTGGTGCTTGCTTTAACCCATAGACTGCTTTGTCAAGGATATAACAGTGATTTGGATATTTTTCGTTTATAAAAATGCACCGGTTCCTCAAGTTCGCCATTTAAAAATGCACATTTGACATCCATTTGATAGACATCAAAGTTTTTATGGGTAGCAAATGTCAAAAAGATTCGGACGGACTCAAGTCTGGCAATAGGAGCGAAGGTTTCATCGTAATCGATTCCCTCCTGTTGACAATATCCTTTGACAACTAATCTCGCTAGATAATGTTACCTTCTGTATCAAGTTTATTTCGAAAAATCCATTTAAGACCGACTACAGAAGAGTTGGTTGGTTTTGGAATTAAACGCCATACTTTGTTTCGTTCAAATTCAACCAACTCACTCTGCATGGCCTCAACCCAATCTCAATCTGAGTGTAGCAAGACTTCTTTTACAGTTTTAGGTTCAACTTTGAGATGAAAACATTAAACATGCAGTAATTTGATCGTTTATTTAATTCATTTTGTTTAGCTTTTAGTTGAGATCGAGTGAGTACCTTTTTGTCTGGTGTTGAAAATATAATAACTGATCTCCACGAATAAGGTTTTTAAGCCGATTACTGTGTGACAGATATGTATTTTATCTATAATATGCGGAATAAATTAATAAGAGTTGCGGAATAAAATAAAACGGTAAATCTAAACTAGACAGTATTTAAATAGACAGAAAGCGGTAAATAAAATAAATGTTAGAAGTTAGAGGTTAGATGTAATAAACGCCATTATCAACGATAAAGTGTTTTTACAATAAATAAAAAGGTTAGAAGTTAGAAGTTAGATGTCTCGGTTAAATACAGTCCACATATGTTTTCGTTGTCACGGTTCGATTTTTATGTCTTGGATATTTGGTACAGTTGATTTATAACAGTTTGAATAAATCAATAATAACACAGATAATTTCAAAAGAACTTATCGATAGCAGATGAATATGGCGATTTTCTTTGAAGCTTCGATTCTTGTTCTTTGCTCGGGTTTTCTTGCTGAAATGATATTTCTTCGGTTTTGTGTTGGTTTGGACGTGGGTTTGCTTGTGTGTATGTATTGTAGTTGTATTGGTGCTGTATGGGTTTGGTGTCGGGTGGAGGTTTTGTTTGGTGTCGGGTAGAGTATAGGTGTAGCGGTTTTGTTTGGTGTTTGTTTGGACGTGGATTTTCTTTGGTTGAAAAGAGTTTTCTAGAGAGTTTTGACAGTTTTTTTTTCTCTTTGGACGTGGGGTAATCTTGATGTATTGGTGTTTGAATGGGTATGGTGTGGTGTAAGGTTTTATTTGCACTGCACTAGAATGGCAAGAGGTGAGCTTCTTATTTATAGTTGCTGAACACAGGCTTCGCGTCGCGACCAAAGGGTCCGTCGCGTCGCGAGGGTGCCTGGCTGGTGGTCAGTGCGCTTTTTGTCGGGTCAGTGCGTCTTCGCTGGTATGTCGAGCTTTTCGTCGCGTTTCCTTTTGGTCGCGTTGCTTTTGGTCGCGTCGCAAAGACTCGTCGCTGAAAGTGTCGTTTTTGGTCGTCTCGCGATTAAGAGGTTGGTATGTTCGCGTTTGGCTCTTCGCGTCGCGACCATGCATCCCGTCGCGTCACGAGCACTGTGGCAATCTGGACTTCTGTGTTTTGCTCTTCTTCACGTCGCGACCACTGTGCCTGTCGCGTCGTGATTGCTGTAGCAGGGTGATATTTTTGTATTTTGCTCTTTGGTTCGTAGCATTACTTCCTCAGGTTTGGTTGTTTTCTCAAAGTTTCTCGGGTCTTGATTCATTCTTGTTTTTGATCTTGAATTCACGCAACCTGAAATAAACTGATAATATTTGTTAGATAAAAACAGTTCATCTTATTTCAGTGATGGTCACATACAAAAATATATTTTTCAACAATTTCCCCCTATGTGATCATTATTGAAATAAGAACAGATTAAAAGGTAAGGTTGAAAATTCTTGAAATTTGGATAAAACATTTATAAAACCATATCACTTGTTTTGAAAAAGTGTGACTAGATTTTACTTATGTTTTGAAAAATGTTTGTCAAGAATATATGTTTCTGAATCAAGGTTTCAGGTTCAATTATCAAGAGGTTTTTGTATATGTACTTTCATAATATTCCTTAAGATTTTATAACATTTATAAAGACGACAAGTGATCTTAATAGGTCGATTCAGATGAACTCTCATAGGTATAGCTCACACTTTGACTGAGGTGTTTTGGTTGTTCTGGGTGCAGAATTGGTGTATAATCACTAAAGATGAGTGATATCTCTCAGTTTGAAGGTGTTGACTTATGCTTAATGTGGATTTATACCTATATAATTTAGTCACTTGGTCTTCATATTAAATAATCAATCACATAAGACTGGTTTCGGCATTACTCAGAGGGTTTCTTCATTCATGCCATTGATGTTCACTCTCTCTCCGTGGGGAAATACATGTAGAGGGGTTTAGAAATTTTCATAGTGCATATTGCAACTAAGAATATTCAGTTTATGAAGGCTACAGTATCCCGGTAAGTCTTCGGTTTTGACAGCCATATTTGATAAAGCTTTTGAGAATTCGTTGTTTTGAGAGATGTCTGTCTTTATGGATTGTTGTAATAACTCTTCTTTTGCTTTGGTGAAGTGTTCACCTTTGTTTTATCCTTTCTGATTTTCGCGAATACCTTTTGTGTAAAAGATATCTGATGTGGTTTGTGATTTGTTGACATCATTTGTTGGATATGACTTTGCATTTTGAGATTTTGAGTTTTCTTCTGGTTTTCTTGGATACGACTTTGTCGTTTCTTCAATTGTCAGACTTGCTATGCAAGATGATAAATCTTTTCTTGATGTGGCTTCATTGAGGATAGGGATAGGTGATATAAAAGACAGTTTGTCTAATATATAAAGAAATGATTGTATCGTCCCTGGTCATTTTGATATCTAAGCAAAAATGAGACTAGCATCACGGTATAAGAGTATAAATCCTATAAGTCATAATGAAAACATCTTTGCTCACAGAAATGAATTTCACTTAGCAGTTGAAGACGAGGCACAAATTCTCACATGGGTTTGGTTTTCATCTGAATCTCCTGATCTTATGTCCCTTAATAGATAAAATCGTTATAATTGAAATAAATTCAAAGGGAATAGGAGAATGTTCATAACGAAAATTTTGAGATTTGAACCTTCACTTTAATTTAAGAATCAATATGACTGAGAACATTCATCGAGCATAAGTATCTGAAAATTTAGTCAAGAAGATGTTAATCACATGGTTTTATAAGGACTTTAAAAGATAAAACTTTATTCTAATTTTTTGATTTTTGATTATGTGGATGTTTTTGGAAAATTTTGGTTATTTGAATGTTTTTTGAAAATTTTGATTATTTGAATGTTTTTTGAAAATTTTGGTTATTTGACTGAAAGTAAACACTCTTTTGTACAAACAAAATGTAAGAGATTAGGGATGGATGTTATCTGGATTCAACATTCCTAGATGGCCTAGGAAGTATTGAAACTTGGTTTCGTCTAAAGCCTTAGTAAAGACATCGGCAATTTGATCTTCAGTGTTGAGGAAATGATATCGAATGTCGATGTGCTTTGTCATGGAATGGTGCACGGGATTGTGAGAAATGGCAATAGCGCTGGTTGAGTCACAAAATATTGGAATTTGTGAGACTTTGTAGCCATAGTCACGTAATTGAGTTTGCATCCACATGACTTGTGAACAGCAGCTTGCGGCGGCTACATATTCAGCTTCTGCGGTTGAAGTGGACACGCATGATTGTTTCTTTGAAGTCCAACTTACCAGTCTGCCTCCTAGAAATTGACAAGAACCAGATGTGCTTTTCCTGTCTAGTCTGCATCCTCCATAGTCGGAGTCGGTAAAGGCGTTAAGCTGAAAATCAGAGTTAGCTGGATACCAAAGGCCAAGAGATGGACCTTTAAGATATTTGAAAATTCTTTTCACAGCTATAGCATGAGATTCCATAGGATTGGCTTGGTATCTGGCACAGACACATGTAGAAAACATGATGTCGGGTCTGCTGGCTGTGAGGTATAGGAGTGATCCTATCATTCCTCGATATTTCTTTTGATCAACAGGCTTGCCATTTAAGTCTGCATCTAATTTGTAACCAAAGGCCATTTGGGTTTTTGCTGTATTGGATTTGTCAAGAGAAAAACGAGTTAGAAGATTTTTGACATAATTTTCTTGATTGATGAAAATTCCATCTGATGATTGTTTGACTTGAAGTCCAAGAAAAGTAGTCATTTCTCCTATCATGCTCATCTCAAATTTGCTCTTCATTAAATCTGCAAACTTGACACTCAATGATTCATCAGTAGAACCGAAAATAATGTCATCGACATATATTTGAACGATTAACAGATGTTTATTAAAGATTTTACGAAAGAGAGTTTGATCAATTGAACCTCTTTTGAATCCTGATTCTTCTAGAAATGTTGACAATGTTGAATACCAGGCTCGAGGTGCTTGTTTTAAGCCATAAACTGCTTTTTGTAACTTAAAACTGTGATTTGGGAACTGTGGATCTTCAAAACCTGGAGGTTGTTGAATATACACATCACGATCAATCTCTCAATGTAAAAATGCACATTTTACATCCATTTGGAATACTTTGAAGTTATTGTGTGCTGCATATGCTAGAAAGATACGAATGGCTTCGAGTCTTGCAACTGGAGCATAAGTTTCATCGTAGTCGATTCCTTCTTGTTGTGAATAGCCCTTGACGACAAGTCTTGCTTTGTTTCGACAAACTATGCCTTGATCATCAGTTTTGTTTCTGAAAACCCATCTTGAACCTACTATAGTAATATCGGGAGGAGTAGGAACAAGATCCCATACTTGGTTTCTTTCGAATTCAGCTAGTTCTTCTTGTATGGCTTTGACCCAGTCTGGATCTTTGAGAGCTGAATGGATGGTTTTGGGTTTAGTCATTGATAAGAATGCTCCGTATAGACATTCATTTGAGGTAGCGGCTCTTGTTTGAATACCAGAATTGGGATCTCCTATGATTTGGTTTGCAGGATGATTCCTGGTCCATTTGTTTAGGCGAGTTTTTTCAGGTATTTCGATTGGTGTTTCTATGTCCCATTGTTCTTCTTGGTCAGGTGATTCTGTTGGGAATAGATTTTGGTTGTTGTCAGATATGTCTTTTTGGATTATAGGGTGAGAATGAGGTAATGAAGGTTCCCCCATAGATGATGCACTGGGATCATTTTGAACAGGTGGATTGGGAGTGTTCAAAGAGGGATTTGGTGTTGGTAGTTCCCCCTCAACTTGATCTGCATTTTCTTGGTTTGATTGTGAAGTTTCTGCATCGGAGTTTCCTGTAGGAATAGTAGAGGATGTTAGAAACTCAGAAGTATAAGCGGTTTTGGGTTGTTCAAAAAGTAAATCAAGATCGAGTTCTATGTCCGTAGAAGGCATTTGTTGAATTGGATTTTGAAAAATATTATCAATCATTTTGGAACCAAAATGTTTACGATCCAATTTCCTGACATAAAATTAATCGAAATGAACATCAGTACTTTCTTCAATTACTCTAGTACGTTTGTTCAGTACTCGATAAGCAGCTGAGGTAAAAGAGTAACCAAGAAAAATTCCTTCGTCTGATCTTGATTCAAATTTTGAAAGGTGATCTTTGTTATTCTTTATGAAGCATCGACAACCAAAAATGTGAAAGAATTTGATGTTTGGTTTTCGGTTGTTAATGACTTCATATGGTGTTTTATGAAGATGTTTATAGATTAAAGAACGATTTTGAGTGTAGCAAGCTGTGGCTATTGCTTCTGCCCAGAAGTATTGTGGCAGATCAGCAAAGATGAGCATTGATCTTGCAGCTTTGCACAGAGTTCGGTTCCTTCTTTCAACAACGCCGTTTTGTTGAGGAGTGTAAGGGGCTGAGAAGTTGTGTTCGATGCCTTTGTTTTTGAGAAATGAGTCTAGAGTTATGTTTTTGAACTCTAAACCATTATCACTTCGGATTCTTCGAATTGGTCGTTTGAGCTTTAATTCAATCTGTTTGATGAAGTTGATCATTTCTTCAGGTGCTTCTGACTTTAGCCTTAAAAAGAAAACCCAAGTAAAGCGTGAGTATCCATTAATAATAACAAGGATGTATTTCTTCCCTTTTATGCTTTGGGTTTTTGCAGGGCCACAAAGATCAATGTGCAGTAATTCTAGTGGTTCGGATACACTAGATTCAGAAATGCTTTTATGAGAGGATTTGGACAATTTTCCTCCTTCACAAGCTGCACAAAGAGTTTCATTATCAAGTTTCAGAAGTGGCAGTCCGCAAACAAGATCATTTGCGATCAACTTGTTGATGTAGTCGAAATTGAGATGGGAAAGACGACGATGCCACAACCAGCTAATATCAGCTGAAGCTTTGGATAAGAGACAGATGTCTGGTTTTCCATAGATAAGGTCCATATCTAGTGGATACATGTTGCCTAGACGATCAGAATTAACTAGAATGGCTTTGGTCTTAGCATCCGTGATTATGCTTCGTTGTTTGGTGAAAAGAACTTCATGATTGTTGTCACAGAGTTGTGATACGCTAATTAGGTTGTGTTTCAGGCCGTCAACGTAGGCTACTTTCTTGATGGTGAAGTGACCATTTGTTATGTTTCCATAGCCTTTGATTCTTGCAGTCATGTTATTTCCAAAAGTAACATCTTGTTTGGATTCTGTGGGTTTGAAGTCTCGTAGAAAGCTTTGGTTTCCTGTCATATGCTTGGAGCAACCATTATCAATATACCATGTGCCATCCTTGGGCTCTCCAGCACAAAGTGCCTGCAATTAGACAGAAAGTTTAGGTACCCAAACCATGGTGGGTCCTGATTTGTTAATGGTTTTCGGTTATTTGAAATCATTATGGTTTCTGTTAATTGGACGAAGTGGAAAGATTTCTGATTATGTGAAAGGTATCCTTTATGTAATGACTTGTCTGATAACCTTTCTTTGTTTTTGTGATGAGGATGGTTTTGAAATTTTTTTGTTTTTGTGGCAAGGAGGCTGGTTTCAAAGGTTTCTTTTGGGTTTGTTTGAAAACTTTGGGTTTGCCTTGTTCCTTTTGAAGAGCAATTTGTTTAGAGGTACTGCCTTTCTTGTAAAAGGAGTTTGCTCTATTCAAAAAATCTTTATGTTTGGAGTTTTGGTTGGTAATTTGGAATTGGTGGGTTGAAGACCTATTAGTGAAAGATCTTTTGGAAACACAGAAATCAGTATCATCTGGGTTACAGTTGATAATTGTTTCGTCGTCTGAATTTTCCTCATTAACAGATGTGGATAGATCTGTTAGAGTTGATTCAGATTTTTCACTGTTTGTCCTGGTTTCTTGTTTGGCTTGTTCGATTTCGAAGGATTCTCTTCCTAATCCAGGTCTGTAATTGGTATCGATTTTGCCAGATCCTAAGGATGTTGCTTTGATGAAAATATCATCACTTAGCTTTCTAGAAAGATTGATAGAATCCAGTTTTCCTTGAAATCTTTGATTCTCGGATTCAAGAAGTTTGATTTGTTTTGAAGAATCATCTAGTTTTAGAATCAAACTAGTGTTTTTGTCAGTTAAATCTTGAATTTTTAGTTTTAACTGAAGGACTTCTATTTCTAAGGTATCTTTTATTTCAGATGGAAAAACAGATTGATTTTTTATTTCTAAGTCCCTTTTTTGTTTTAGAGCTTCATTTAATTGATCTATGACGTGATTATATTCTTCTATTTTTCGTTCGACGTCTCTTTCAAGTTTGTCTCTAGTCCTTGTTGATTCTCCAAATCTGAGTTGTAAGGTTTGTAATTCAGATTTGCAGATATCAGATTTGACTATTGTGTCATGATATAGTTTGAGATCAGCTTTCAAACTGTTCTCAATCTTAGTCATGTGGGACTCAAATGGTGTTTTTGAAAGACCGATTTCTGAGATCATAGACCATACCTGATCGATGACATATGGAGCTCTTGAGTAGGTTGTGGAAGACATTTTTGGGTTGTTGTTTTTTTTTTTGTTGAGAATTTTAAGATTTTAATTTTTTTTTAATTTTTTTTTGTTTTGAAAGGATTTTGAACAAGTGATATTAAAATGAAATTTTTAAGGAAAACTTATTGGTTGGTTATAAAAACGCTACACAAATAAAGTTTTCGACAAAAATTTCAGACTAAATCACACGAGCTCTGATACCAATTGTTGAAAATATAATAACTGATCTCCAAGAATAAGGTTTTTAAGCCGATTACTGTGTGACAGATATGTATTTTATCTATAATATGCGGAATAAATAAGAGTTGCGGAATAAAATAAAACGGTAAATCTAAACTAGACAGTATTTAAATAGACAGAAAGCGGCAAATAAAATAAATGTTAGAAGTTAGAGGTTAGATGTAATAAACGCCATTATCAACGATGGGTGGAGGTTTTGTTTGGTGTCGGGTAGAGTATAGGTGTAGCGGTTTTGTTTGGTTTTTGTTTGGACGTGGATTTTCTTTGGTTGAAAAGAGTTTTCTAGAGAGTTTTGGCAGTTTTTTTTTTCTCTTTGGACGTGGGGTAATCTTGATGTATTGGTGTTTGAATGGGTATGGTGTGGTGTAAGGTTTTATTTGCACTGCACTAGAATGGCAAGAGGTGAGCTTCTTATTTATAGTTGCTGAACACAGGCTTCGCGTCGCGACCAAAGGGTCCGTCGCGTCGCGAGGGTGCCTGGCTGGTGGTCGGTGCGCTTTTTGTCGGATCAGTGCGTCTTCGCTGGTATGTCGAGCTTTTCGTCGCGTTTCCTTTTGGTCGCGTTGCTTTTGGTCGCGTCGCGAAGACTCGTCGCCGAAAGTGTCGTTTTTGGTCGTCTCGCGATTAAGAGGTTGGTATGTTCGCGTTTGGCTCTTCGCGTCACGACCATGCATCCCGTCGCGTCGCGAGCACTGTGGCAATCTGGACTTCTGTGTTTTGCTCTTCTTCACGTCGCGACCACTGTGCCTGTCGCGTCGTGATTGCTGTAGCAGGGTGATATTTTTATATTTTGCTCTTTGGTTCGTAGCATTACTTCCTCAGGTTTGGTTGTTTTCTCAGAGTTTCGATGGTCTTGATTCATTCTTGTTTTTGATCTTGAATTCACGCAACCTGAAATAAACTGATAATATTTGTTAGATAAAAACAGTTCATCTTATTTCAGTGATGGTCACATACAAAAATATATTTTTCAACATCTGGATTACCAATTACCTAAGTCTTCGGATGATCCCTCGTCCATTTTTCAAGAGGTGGATAGTCAGGGTCATATCATGGCAGCGTTTCCCCATGTACTTCCTCCATATCAGATGGATAATCCGAAGTTGACTGATTTTCTTCAAACGAAGTGTTAGGAATTGGTTGTTCACTCTCAACCGAAGCTTGCTTGTCACTTGACTCCCCCTCAACTGAAGCTGGCTTGTTGACACGCCTAGGTCGTCGTGCGGTCAAAAATAAAGAAAAACCTAACACACACACTAGCACAGTGGTAGTCAGGGTCGATCCGTAGGAGCTACGTGGTCAGACCAGATGACGGATTACCAACTTGTAGTGTCACGCTACAGTCGGAGGATCTAATTTCTAAGTTCTCAACTGCTAATATCCCAAACCCAAACAAAGTCAAGCCAAGCAGAAGCTAAACTCAACTCAAACAAGCCTAGTTACTTTCTGAAATCAGAAGTGCATCTCTGAATCAGAAGCAATCAAAGGCATCAAAAACATCCCAACAAAACAAGGTATAACCTAACCAATAGCTATAGTCCAACTGAACAGTTACTGGCCAAAGTTCAATACCTAAAGCTAACCTAGTTGGCTACTAATTTCAGCAAGGGAAACAGTCCCAAACAAGGTCAAAATAACATCCAAACACAATCCAAATAAACACAATCAAACATAAGCATCAAAACACTGAAAAACCAAGATTAATTGTAACCAAATGCTTTCATTAACCAAAACTGAATTCCAAACATCCAATACAGTAACCAATGATGTAAACCAGAAAACTAAAGTGCTCAAAGTCAGTGGTCGTCACTCCCAAAGACCTTAGCTACAAATACTACTTGCTACTAAAATGAAACTAAATTCTAAAACATAAAATACCAATTGAGATGTTGCTGAAACGAAATCTTGGAGTCAAAGAGCTTCAAGGTCGATTTTACACCCGGTCTTTGCTAGGGTTTTCGGCTGGAAATGCCTCTATTTATAGTTGCAATTTTCCCGTAGCCGTGCCGCGCAAATGAGGATTCCGCGGCGCGCGTCCTTATCAGATCCCGTTTTCTCGGCATTTGAATGTATTCCACCGCCTTTGACCCACGTCGCGCGTTGTTAATTTCCGCGGCGCGCGTACTTATTTCCTTGATTTTTCATTCCTTTCCAAACTTCTTCGATTTGTACGCTTTTAGTCCCTGTTTTCATTCTTTTCTTCCAAACAAGTCCTGGCACGAAAAGTGAGAATACCAAGATATATCTGATATAATTTCACCAAGAATAGGGCTCACAACGCCTAAAATACTTGATATCACTAGGCGTTGTCACTTTTCAGATGACTCCCCCTCAACAGAAGCTGTTTTGTTAGATGACTCCCCCTCTGTTTGTACTATAGATGGACTTGGTGGTTCGTTTTGTTAGATGACTCCCCCTCTGTTTGTACTGAAGGACCCTTTGGGTTGGATTTCTCACAACACTACTCCCCCTCAACCGAAGGATCTTTTGGAGTTGCTGACCCAGACTCCCTTTCAACCAAAGATTCATTATTGCCCTATGAGTTAGAGTGGAATAGTTTGCGAAAACATAATTGAATTGTTCTTTGGAATTCATGGCTTTCTAGAGAACCCTTGATTACAAATTTTCGGTCCACAATGAAGTGTACTTACTCATTCAGATTCTAAAGGCCATTAAGGAATTGTCCATGACTTTCGATGCTGTCCGTGTAACGAGCTTTCGAAAATACCATCCCAGACCAGACGATCTTAGGTGGTAAGGTGCATAAATGCCTCTTCGAGGCCACCCTTTTCGGACCTACCGGCTCGAACAACAAAGGCCACAGATTGACATTTCCTTCCTAAACTCCAATCTTAAAACAGCTCAATCTTCTAAACTCATAAAACTCAACTTATTCGACTAACTAATAGCATGATCAGAACTTTATAGTATTCTTTGAAAAATACCACTGCTATCAACAATCACAAACCATTTGTTTCAAAATTGCAATTTATTAAAAATTTTGAAAAAGATTGCTAAAATTTTTTTTGAAAATTACTTGTTTTCTGCAAAAATTTCAAAAATTACTCTTTCGACCGTCCACACCCCACACTTAAAACCGTACAACGTCCCAGTTGCACAAAAATTACTTTTAGAACAAAGGAGAAAGAGTTACCCTTTTTGGACGATAGACTGCTTGGTGCTCAGTATCACAGGTATAATTGCGAACAAACGGATCCTTGATTTCGTATTCCGGAGTTGTAGCGCTACAGTGAACACGTCGTTGGTCAAGACAAGTGGAGGGGGCACAGTGACCCCACACTTGTCTGAGACAACTCTCTCCCATTTGGTATAACATGCATAACTCAACAAACATTAAATACAAACATAACAAATAAAATAATGACAAACAAAAGATAAAAGATGTGTCATAGATTCAGTACATATATCCCAAAAATATAAAAAGAAAAAGTACATCAATCGTCATCATGGCAGGTCCCCGATGGACCTGCTCCGTCATCGCCTCCGGAAGGGTGAGGTGGAATGTTATCAAACTGCATCCGGAGCATGATCATCCTCTGAGTCTCTGCCATCCACCGATCATGTGCCTCCCGCGCAGACATCCTCTGGCTAAGGTGTTGAGATATTTTGTGATGAAGTGTTAATACATCCGAAGTCCTACCCATGAAGAAAACCTCGAAGTGAATAAACAAGAGAAGACACCGAAGTCTAAAGACTCCGAAGTGCAATGCATAGAGGATCCGAAGACCTTACAGTCTGCCATATTGTCTTTTGTATGCACGCGTATAGTACAATACGCGTTGCATGAATCTTCTATCCTATTGGCTAGTACACTGATACGATATTCTCTGTAAAAGATGTACTATTGGTATCACTGATTCAGTATAAATATCAGTGATACCATACCGTGTCGAGGGGGAGATTACGAGATTAACTTACGAGAATTGTATATCTCCAAGATAGAAAACCCAATTGTAAAACCAAGTTCTAATCTAATCATTCGGCACATGTTATTCATATCTCATTGTTCAATTAGCTTTGTTGCATTATCATCGTGTGATTGATTGTGTTATTGATTGCATATCTATATTAGTTCATCTAATCTCATATTTCAACACCCAACAAGTGGTATCAGAGCAATTTAGCTCAAAAAACCTGTTGATAGAGTTCAAATTCGTTTGCATCAGCTCTAAATCTGAATCGATTCTCAGATTTAGTCTTCCGCATCTGTTGCAAATCTCTATCACCCTTTTTTTACTGAAAAGATCCTGTTGAAATACATCAAGATGACTGATTCCACAACAACTTATGCTAATATGCTTAACTATGCCAACCTCATCAGTTCAGCAACGAAGGCCCCTGTTCTAGTAACTTCTTACTACGATTATTGGGCTGGTCGAATGAAGGATTACCTTATAGGACTGGACAAATATCTATGGAGGTCTGTGACTGAAGGTCCACACAATGACATTGCTGGTCGATTCGTTGTTCCTGACGGAGAAGAAGCTGTTGTTCTTAATGCTGCAGATATGAAAAAGCTTGAAAACGACGAGAGAGCCATGCGCGAACTGAGAAGTGGCTTGGGTCCCGATGTCAGCCACCACATTGCTGATGCTAGATCTGCAAAAGAGATGTGGGACAATCTCGAACTCTGTTTCGGAGGAGATAAAATTCTTCATACCAGCAAGGTTCAAGAAATCCTTGCAGACTTCGGGAACTTTAAGCAAGAAGAAAATGAGTCCTTGGAAGCCTGCTATGAACGTTTGAGCAACATGATTTACACACTCGATAAGTATGGAGAAACAAGAAGCCAACAAGAGATAAATATCAAATTTCTCTACAGTCTTCGCAAGGAATGGAGACCAATCATGCTCATGGTCAAATCCTATGAGAATATTGAGAAATACAAGCTGGCTGCCCTATACAATCTATTAAAATCACATGAACCCGATGTGGTAGGTCGAAGAAGTGAAATGGCTAGTTCTGGACCACTAGCTCTCGTATCAAAAGAAGAGGAAGAATCAAGTGATGAAGACGTTGCTGCCTACATGGTAGATGAAAATGGAGACACTGTTGCTCTCTATGCCGCCAACAATCGAAGATTCAAGAAACCATTCTTCAAAAACAATTCTGGAAAGCCATTTGTGAAAAACTTTAACAAATCAAACTTCAACTCCAAGCCCAAACCTGAAATATACACTCCGAAGGAGGATAACTTGAAACTGTCAACCCCGAAGCCATCTGAAAAACCGGCTTCGGAGTTATCTAAAGAGAAGTCCGAAGAGAAGAAAATCTCAGGTGATTCTGGTTATGATTGCAATTATTGTCATGGCAAGAATCATTTTGCAAAGGACTGCATGCTTCGGAAGCAAAACGAAAAGAAACCACAAGTAAAGGACGAAGCCTATTACGCAAGAAAAATGGAGGAAGTTAGAGTAAGGACCAAAGACCTAGCCTTAATGGCTGATGATGATCGTCAAGGATCATATCAAGTTTGTTCTTCGGATTCAGATGATGACGAAGTGAGAAAGCCATCTCATAGTGCTTTCATGGCCTATGATGTCGATAAGAGCTTTCTACAAGACACTTCGGAGAAGTTGAATGAAGAGAAGTGGATGAAGATTGAAGCAACTGCGGGTCTTGGGTTTGTGACTTCGGAGGGACTGGAAATAACTGCTGCTGATACTCCGAAGACTTGGGATGAAGACTCTTCTGATGATGATGAGGAAGTGTGCTTGATGGCAAATGACAACCGTTTGACAATCCCAGAACAGGTATCAAAACTTCTTTCATCTTTTAAAATTCCTACTTCTCAATCTGCTCCCATTATAAGTGAAATAACTCGTGATTGTTCTGTCATGCATAAATTACTCATTGATGCCAAAAATAGGGAAATACTCAGTGAACAGGAGCTTCTAAGCTTAAGGGGGAGAGTAGAGAACCTGAAGCTAGCATTAGAGAAATCTAATCTTAGAATCTCCTTGTTAGAAGAGAATAGAGAAAATTTTTTAAACAATCATGATGTAATCTTAAGACAGAGAAACATATTTTGTGAAACAGCCAAACGATTATATGTGCATATTACAAGAATTTATCATTCAGCCGATGTTTGTAATATCCAGCATAGACAACTATTGCCTTTTATTGAGTTTAAATTAAAGGAAGTCGATAGTATTTCTTATGAATGCGAATCTATAGTATCAGGCTCCGAAGTTACTAATCCATCATATAAACATGGCCCGATATCTGTGGAAAAACATCTAACTGCTGATAAATTGTTGAAAATTTTGCCTCAAGAAATTCCAATCCTGAATAAGGCTGTACCTCAAAATTGAAACAGAAGAAAAAGAAATTGCCAATAACTTGTCTGAAAAGGATTCTGAAAGTGATTCGGACATGGAGGAGATTGATTTTTCTTCTTTCATTTTGTTAAAGTCATCCTCCATATCCGAATCGACCTCCGAAGACATCTCACAAATGTCTTCGGTGGACAAAGGAAAAACAAAAATGAATTGTGAATCAAAAACTCTTGAAACCAAAGAAACTTCAAATCACAGATGAATCTGTCTCTTACGATCAATATCTCAAGGATAATTCAAAAAGGCTAGTCCATTTGGCATGTATCTATCCTAAGGTTTCTTACTTCAAAAACTCAATTTTCGTAAAACCCGGTGGATTATCCTTAATTGATAACGAATTGCAAAAACTTCTTGAAAAGGATAACTCCACAGTTACAAATGAAGGATTCTTCTCATCATCCAAAATGGTTGAGAATGAATTAAATGAGAAAATGGAAGTAAAAATAAATATAAGGAAACAAGAACTATACGGCCACAACGTATATAATCGTCTTTGTTTTGAAAAGGAGAAAGTGCCCGAAAACATGTCACACTTACTAAATCTCAAGAACGACGATCACATTTACATTAATCGAAACTACAAACAAATTCAGGTTGTGGAAAAACCCACAGTTCCGAAGATGGATGTATTAGAATTAATGGAATCCTGTGAATGTGTCCTTTTTTCACATAATCCTGAAAATGAAATTTCAAAATCAAAAGTTTCAACAAACAAAATTGCAAAACAAGTTCTACAAAAACCAAAATCAGCAGTGGTGACTTCAAAACCAACTCAAAAACCCACTGTTGAGAATTCGAAAATCAAGCAAACCCTAAATCTTGTGAAAAGAAAAACTCCTTTTAGAGATTCGAAACAAAATGAAGCAATTGCTTCCACTTCTGGTACAAAACCTGTTTGCTCAAAAATCTCTGAAGTTAAAAATCAAAATGAAAAGCCAACCTTTATACCAACGAAACCTAACTTTCCAAATCCTAAATTTCGAAAACCTACGAAGAAATCATTTTCAAAAGGAAACAATCTGATAGATACATTCCACAAATGGCTAATTTGGAAATGTTTAAGGATAAAGATCTCTCATTAAATGACTTTAAATTGGCATACGAAGAGTATCTTTGTACCTCTACGTTGTGTAGCTCAATTTCAACAAAGTCAAAAATGAAAATACCAAAACAAAATTGGAAAAGAAATGATCTTAAAGAAAACTTAACTGCAAAAACAAAAACCTCAAAATCTTCAAAATCCTCCAAATCAAAAATTTCCATTCAAAAATGGGTTCCGAAGTCTGTCACTCTGTCAGTCACTTCGGACTCATTAATTTTAACTACAAACTCTTCTGAATCCAGCTCAAACACTTCGGAATCATGCTCATTACATGAGGGTTCAGAGAATTTGATTAATTTAAATGCAAATGAAATCTCTGAAGAGGCCGTAGAAAAATGGATTCAAGAATCCTTTGCTTACCCTGAGAACCCAAGATTGATTGGGTACCAACTTCTTCTTGATTGATTGCAGGTTATGTCTGATGAGCGGTATGACTCAAAATGGTACATGGACAGTGGCTGCTCAAGACATATGACGGGGAGAAAGGAATATCTCAGGGATTACAGGAATTTAGATGATGCTGTAAACGTACGCTTTGGTAATAATGAAACATGTCCAATTCGGGGATATGGAAAAATAACAAATGGCCAATTCACTATCAACCGAGTGGCATTTGTTGAAGGACTAAAACATAATATCGTGAGTATATCTCAATTGGTGGTTGGAATGGGAAACGCTGTAACTTTCAACAACCAAGGGAGTGTAATCACCAAAGAAGCAACAAACGAAGTCTTACTGAAATCAGAAAGGAAGGGATCTATGTTTCCCTTAAATCTGAAGCCAGTAACAGGTGGGCAATCATTATGTCTTCTCTCCAAAGCCAACTCCGATGTCAGCTGGTTATGGCACCGAAGACTTGCCCATCTGAACTTCAAAGATCTGAACAAGTTGGTGGGCATGGATCTGGTTCGAGGGATGCCAGCTCTCAAATTTGACAATGATTCTCTCTGCTCCGCATGTGAACATGGCAAGCAGACAAAACAAAGACATCCTACAGTAATCAACCCAAAAATCACCGAACCGCTTTCCGTTCTATACATAGATTTGTGTGGACCATCTGCAATAGAATCAATAGGAAAGAAGAAGTACATTCTGGTTATTGTTGACGACTATTCAAGGTTTACTTGGGTGATGTTCCTCCGAAACAAGTCCGATGCAGCTGAAGAAATCATCAACTTTATAAAGAAAATGGAATTGATGCTCAACAAGAAAGTCCGAACTGTGCACAGTGACAACGGTTCGGAGTTCAAAAATCAGACTCTTGATGGATTCTTGAAAACAAAGGGGATTAACTACAACTTCTCAGCACCTTACACTCCTCAACAAAACGGTGTTGTAGAAAGAAGAAATCGCTCCCTGTGTGAAGCTGCAAGAACAATGCTCAACTTTGCAAATTTGCCCATGTACTTCTGGGCCGAAGCAATTTCTACTGCATGCTTTACTCAAAACAGATCCTATATTCACAAAAGATTCAATATTACACCTTACGAAGTACTCAACCGAAGAAAGCCAAATGTCAAATTCCTTCACATCTTTGGTTGTAGGTGTTTTATCTTAAACATGAAGGATCACTTAACCAAGTTCGATAACAAATCAGAAGAAGGCATCTTTCTTGGTTACTCTCAAGACTCAAAAGCCTACAGAGTCATGAACAAGAAAACTCGCAAAATCGAAGAAACCTTTAATCTAAGGTTTGATGACTACTACATCAAGAAGTCTCTGCATCCATTTCCTATGTCTTCAATCTTTCCAAACCCTGCTGTAGAAGCTGCTCAAATCACAACATTCGACACAGACTTCTCACTTTTATTTGACCAACCTGTAAGAGCTGTGGACTCCGAAGTCAGAGCACCAGACAACCATGAGTCCGAACTCTCCAAGCTCACTAACGGACCCGATGACTCTTCTACAAGCAGCATACAAAGACCATCTTCTATTGAGGAAGAGTCATCTAATCAAAGTTTGGAAAATGTAAGTGTTGAGGGGGAGCCATCAAACCAATGTGCTGGAAATTTAAGGACAAATGGTGAATCAACCACCAGTCCAAGAGGATCCAACACTCTTGTCTCTACTCCCCAGTCAATTTCAAATATCATATCCATGTATCCAACGATCCAGGGGGAGCCAGAGATTGCGACTCCGAATTCAGCCACAACAATCGCTTCGGATAACGCTACAACTTCTTCAACTCCAACAAACGTCCAGGGGGAGCACATATCAAACTCAACCTCACAATTACACACAACACAAACCAACACAAATTCGAATAATCACTTGCTAATGGGTGATTTTCCCTCCACTTCGGGATATCCCTCAGACATTAAGGACATCGATGCTGAAGGACCTCCTGATTTTGATCCAAACTATCCTCCTTTGGACAAATGGACGAAAAATCATCCTCCATCACTTGTCATTGGTGATGTTCGCGATAAAGTACTGACTCGTGCACAACTTCACCAAAAGCAATTAGATCTCAACAAAAATTCAGAGTTGTGCATGTTCAATGTCTTTATCTCTAAGGTAGAACCTAAGAACGTCAAAGATGCATTTGATCACTCAGACTGGATTGAAGCAATGCAATTGGAATTAGAAGAATTTGAAAGAAACAAAGTCTGGAGGCTAATTCCAAAACCTGCAAATGCCTCAATTGTCGGTCTCAAATGGGTGTACCGTAACAAGCTAGACACCGAAGGCAACGTAGTTCGGAACAAAGCTAGGTTGGTTGTCAAGGGTTACTGTCAACAGGAGGGGATTGATTATGAAGAAACTTTTGCTCCTATTGCCAGACTCGAATCAGTTCGGATATTTTTAGCTTATCCTGCACACAAAAATTTTGATGTCTATCAAATGGACGTTAAATGTGCTTTTCTGAATGGTGATCTCGAGGAAACCGTTTTTGTTGAACAACCACCTTGTTTTGAAAGTAAAACTCATCCGAATTATTGTTATATGCTAGACAAAGCAGTCTATGGTTTAAAACAAGCTCCAAGAGCTTGGTATGAAACGTTGACCAAATTTTTAAAAGAATCAAACTTCAAACAGGGATCAGTAGATCCAACACTTTTTAGAAAGAAAGTTGGATCTCACTTGATGTTAGTCCAAATTTATGTGGATGACATAATCTTTGGATCTACTGACCCCAATTTGTCAAAAGACTTTGAAAAACTAATGAAAAGCAAATTTCAAATGAGTATGATGGGAAAAATAAACTTTTTTCTTGGTTTACAAATCAAACAATTTAAGGAGGGGATATTCATCAATCAACAAAAATATACGAAGAGTCTGCTTGAACGCTTCAGAATGACTAACTGCTCCAAAGCAAAAGTTCCTTTGCCTGCAGGTACAAGGTTAAATCCATCATTGGACAAACCAAAGACCGACATACAGCAATACCGAAGCATGATTGGATCATTGCTCTATCTTACAGCCAGTCGTCCTGACATCATGTTTGCAGTCTGCAATTGTGCAAGGTATCAGGCTAATCCAAGAGAACCTCACTTGGCTGCTGTTAAGACAATATTCCGATATCTTCATGGAACTACTGCTTATGGTCTGTGGTATCCAGCAAACTCTGGTTTCTACATTCAAGCATACTCAGACTCCGATCTTGGGGGATGTTCCATTGATCGCAAGAGCACTTCGGGGGGTTGTCAATTCTTAGATGGAAAACTTATCAGCTGGCAATCCAAGAAACAAACTTGTGTCTCTATCTCCACTGCAGAGGCTGAATATGTAGCAGCTGCAGCGTGTACTTCGCTGATCATTTGGATTCAGAGTCAATTGAGAGACTATGCCATTAATATGAGAAAAATTCCTTTGTTCTGTGACTCTCAAAGTGCAATTCGTATATGCCACAATCCAGTTCAACATTCCAAGACGAAGCATATAGCTCTTCGCTATCACTTCATCAAAAGTCATGTTGAGGAGGGGAATATTGAGGTGCACTTTGTTCACACTAAAGAACAATTGGCAGATATCTTCACAAAGGCTCTAAATGAAGAAGCATTCACAAGAATCGTTCGAGGACTTGGAATGATAGATGGATCAACTCTTCAATAATTTTCAGATTTGTTCACTCTTACTCTGTTCTGTTCTGAAATTTCACAAAAATAAACTCCGCAGTCCCCCGAAGTCAATTTTGTCTTCGGAGCTCATCGGAGAACTTGCTATCTTGAAAATTTACAAAAGGAATAGTCTCCGCAGATCCCCGAAGTCAATTCTGACTTCGAAGGTAATCGGAGAAAAGCAACAAAAAAAAAACACTTGCCACTTCCCCGCAGTACTCCGAAGTAAAATATCACTTCGGAGGTCTGCGGAACAAACTCTTCTTCAAAATAAATCCTTCAAATTTGAAAACCACTTGAACAAACGTTAACTTCATAAAAATAAAGAGTTGTTTTAAGACTAAGAAAATTCAAAAACAAGAAAAACTTATACCAAACAAAAAAAAAATTCTGATGTAAATGACAAAATTTAACTTTACTTTCATGAATTAACCAAGTAAAGGACAAAACTTTGATTTTAGGTTCTGAAAATCATACCTTATTGCACTAAAGGGTATTTGGGAATCGACTTGAAACATTGGTAAGAAAACAGACTTCGAAATGAGGTCAAGGCTATTTTACACTTTGAAGCCTTGTTTGATCTCAATAATCTTAACATAATGTCTATTTCTAATCACCCTTCGAAACTTGACTCGCTTCAACCTCAAAGTATTCATGTAGCCTCAAAACTACAAAGGATAATTCAAAGTGCTCCGAAGTTTTCATCAAAAATATAACCAACATCGTTTGATAAGTAAATTTAAATCTCTTTTCATTAAATGATACAAAATTGAACTATATGAAGATTTTCACTCACAGAGATTGTTTAAAACAAAAACAAAAAGCATCAAAGAAAGAAACCATATGGTAATGCTCTATATCTTCGTATAAGGAAATTCGTAAAAGAAAACAAGAAAGAAAAATAGAAAACACTTGTCAAAAGAAACAAAGACAAACAAAGATCAAAAGATAACCAAGGGAATGCAAAAGAAAAATCAGCATTCAAAAGCTTATTCTTCTGTTTTAAATAACAGTACAAGGAGCTCCTATAACATAGTCGAGTACCTTGTAGAGGAATATGAACATTTCAAGTAGTCTGTCTTAAATGATAAAGTAGGAGTGGTGTACGAAGCTCAAAGGCTGGTCATCTGAGCTTAGTATCCAAACACTTCAACTGATGAAAAGGAATAAATTCTTCAAATGAATCTTCAAAACAATTCAATCAAACCTTCTGAAACACTTCTGATGTTCAATTCATGAATGAAAACTTCTTTAAATTTCAAATACAAAGGATGTTATCTTTATTATATTTGAAAATTTTGAAGCAAATAAGCACAACACTAAACATGTTCCCTAATGCGAAATCAAGTCAGTGATGGGGTGATTAGACTTAAAAATTCATGATCGATATTGAATCAAACAAACTTCCAATTGAAAAATGGACTTCCAATATGATTCGAACGACTCTGAACATTAACTCGAATAAATCATCTTTTCATAATATTCATGAAAACTAAGGTTAAATGACATACTGCATCAGTCAAAAGAACAATCAAAACCTTATTGAAAAACAAAGAGAAAAACATATGGACTTCGATACACTGGTGAACACTTTGCAATCATTTGTTAATCACCGAAGTGACAGAACACTCTTCGGAGTCCATAGCAAAAACACCAAAGTGAGGAACTTTATGCTCCGAAGCGTTACCTCAATGGGTACAATTTTTCATAACTGCGAAGTCAATTAAATGTTCAAATGATTTCCACATTTATGATAAATAACAGAGACAAACATTCCCTGAGTTTTAACTGTTTGCTTACAGCTATCAATAAGAATTAAATGAAAAACATTAATCATAATGACGTCTCAAAAAGTTAACGGTTCAAATTTTGAATCATTGTAACTGACAGCCGTATATTTCTCCTTTTTGCAGAGAAAGTGGGACGAGCAGTTGATGAGGTGTCCACCTACTACTGGACCATTTTAAACGTGCATTAAATGGCCTAGGGACCACGAATACTATATAAACTTTCCATCTCTTCCATTGCACTCTTTACGCAAACACAACTCTTATTTCACTCTGCAACCTTACTCTCTAATTCTCTCTGCAAACACAACATACTTCATCTTCTTCATCAAACCTCCAACAATGGCCGCTGAAGGATCTTCTCAAACGACTGAAGCTATTTCAGTACCTGTTCTCAAAAGCCAGTCATCAAATTTGGTACTACGCAACAACCTTCAACTCTACCCTAAGCCCATCGATGCTCTTGTCGAATGCTTGAAGAGATCGATTCTTGGCTATGCCCTAACCTGCACACCATCGATTCCAGCAACTCTTGTACACAGGGCACATTACACCTCTAATGCCCTGTTCGACACGAACAATCATGTAAAAGCTGTATTCTTCGAAACCATAGATGTAAAAGGAAAAACTAAGAAAGTGCAACTGACCAAGGAGAAATTTGCTGAGGCTCTTCATCTTCCCATCTACGGTCCTAAGGAGATTGTGACTCCTTCTGCTGAGCAGCTCGTCGATATGTTCAATGAAATGGGGTACTTTCCTCAACTTGATAAGATCAGCTTGTTTAAGAAGAACCAACTGCCCGATCTGTGGAGATACTTCTTTAGTATCTTCCTCAGATGTCTGTCTGGAAGAACTTCAGGATTAGATTCTGCTAGTGTGGCGTTTCAGAGCCTGCTCTTCGGAACTTACTATGATGTCAAAGTTGATTACGCCTCTATTCTATGGGCTGACTTCTGTTCACATATCAATCACAGTCTGAAGGGGACTGAAATTTCAAATGCGAGGTTCTGGGCAATTGTTGTTCATGCCCATTATCAAAAGACTGGATATGTGGCAGACCCCTCTCTCCCCGAAATGAGGTACACTCAAATCACTGTTTCGCCATTGGATGATGAACCCGCAGTCTACTGTGCACAAATACCTATAACCATGCTCTCCAAGGTTCCCATGGAATGTAATGAAGTAAGCTCTTACCGCAACACCTTGGTGATTCCCTATCCTACTCGTGACCTGAGCAAGGAGACATCTGTGAAAGAAATCCCTAAAGGAAAAGGGAAGAGGAAAATGGCTGGTGGACCCAGTGGTCCTAAAAAGGAAGAGAAGAAAAGAAAAACTTCGGTGAAAACCACACCAAAGAGGAAACAGCCGAAGAGGCAAAGAAAGATCATGGTTGTGGATGAGTCTTCGGACTCAGAAAGGACTCCATCCATAGTCCATGAAGAAGAACAGGAAGAAGAAATGCTTGCTGATCAACCTCCTTCTCCTACATCAACTGCCATTCCTCCATCTCCACCTAAAACAACTAAACCACCTACACCACCACAAACAACTGTCCCTCTTTCACCACCAAAATCAACCAGACCTGAAATACCTCCACATGCAATTCTTCCTCCACCTCCACCAACAACCGCTCCTCCATCTTCCGAAATACCTGTCTCTGGTATCGACTTCTCTTTACCAGAGTTTGAATCACCCATATCACCACCAAGACAAAACCCCACTCCAGTAGCACTCTTCGAAGCCTTTCACATGGCTCCCTTGAATGTTGAAGGAGCATCAGAAGAAGACCTACCAGATGAAGGCTTTGTACTAATGAAACAGTACAAAGTCCTCAACTCCAAGCTTGACACCCTCATTCAAGCTCAAACAGGATTTGACCCCACAAAACAAACCATTGGTGATATCTCCGAAGAGATAGAGTCTTTGGAGTTCACTCTATCCAAAGGAATAAAGGAGTCTGTTGATAGTCTTGAGAAGAAGCTCTTGGATGAACAAAATAAGATCCATTCTTCCTTCGAAAAGAAGCTAGAATCCGCTGTCACCTCCATCAACAAGAAGGTTGATGCTTTCATTGAGAAAACCGATAAAACAAACTCCGAAGTCATGAAAACCTTGCAAGGACTTCGGAGTGAAATCCAGCAAAGTACCAAGCTTGAAAAACAGCTTGCTGAGGCCAGAGCAAAAATTGAAGAGCTTACTGCCGCCCAAACCACTTCGAATGTCACCAAATTTACAGAGGAACTGCAACGAACAAATGCAGCTCTCACACAAGATTTGATTACAAAATTGAGAGTTGCACTTCAGCCTTTGATAAATTTCTCTGACAGATTATCTAGGCCACAGGGCTTGCTTAGACAGATCCCTGCATCCACAGCAGGTCCTACAACCTCAACCATCACAACCACTGGCATGGGTGCTAGTGGATCGGCTGGAGCTGGAAGCTCAACAGACCGATCGCTGGAGAACATAATTGCTCCACACATAGAAGAGACATACAAGGCCAGAAGAGCAGACTACAATTTGATGATCAAAATAAATGATTTTGCACGAAATAATGGTGAGTGGACAGTTGAGACGATCAAGCTGTTTGGATTTCAAAATCCAAATGTACTTAATAGACTTCCTCTTCGGAGTTTTGCAATTGTTGACTCCGAAGACATCCAGCTTGACATTCCATTCAATCCGAAGACTTTTGCTTTCCTTCAATTCGTCTCTTCGGTGCCAGAGGATCAGAAAGCAAGTTTTTGGACGAATAAAATAAACTTTCATGCCAAATACATTCAAAGGCAAAGCTATGTTTGGAGCCTAAACAAGATCAAGAAAATCATTTCAATAAAAGAAGCTGAAGACTATTTGGGCTTCAGAAATTATGAATTTCTTGTGCTTAGGGGGGCAGATGAAGTTGAATCCAGGTTCTCAATAGCAGACTTCCCCATCATGAATCCTATGGACTTCATCCAGATTCTTGATCTTCTGCGAACCGGGGGTGCAGCTCATGCTGAAATGTCTACCCTCGCTATCAAAAATCACCTTCTGGGCTTCCTCAACAATTATCTTCTCCGGTTTGCAAAGCATGACCTGGAGCTATGTTCCTACTACAGACAACCCTTGAACACTCCTCCTGTTGTAGTTCGGAACATAGCTAGATTTAAAAATGGAGAGATCTTAGATGAACCATATGGCGTAGTTTTCAAAGGACTTCGAAATGAAACCGAAGTCACAATCAAGTTCTTTGAAATAGACTACATAGGCCTCCATCCCTCCTCCTTTATCTCAGGAATGATTTCTCACGTAAACGCCTGCCATGCAAATTCCACTGAGAAGAAGAAGAAGTTCATAGACCATATGAACTGGTATCTTGCTTTGAGAAAGACTCTGAAGAGGGCATACAAAAGAAACTTTCGAGTATAGGCTTCGGATGCACTTCACACAAAGGGGGAGATTGTTGAGATATTTTGTGATGAAGTGTTAATACATCCGAAGTCCTACCCATGAAGAAAACCCCGAAGTGAACAAACAAGAGAAGACACCGAAGTCTAATGACTCCGAAGTGCAATGCATAGAGGATCCGAAGACCTTACAGTCTGTCATCTTGTCTTTTGTGTGCACGCGTATAGTACAATACGCGTTGCATGAATCTTCTATCCTATTGGCTAGTACAATGATAGGATATTCTCTGTAAAAGATGTACTATTGGTATCACTGATTCAGTATAAATATCAGTGATACCATACCATGTCGAGGGGGAGATTACGAGATTAACTTACGAGAATTCTATATCTCCAAGATAGAAAACCCAATTGTAAAACCATGTTCTAATCTAATCATTCGGCACATGTTATTCATATCTCATTGTTCAATTAGCTTTGTTGCATTATCATCGTGTGATTGATTGTGTTATTGATTGCATATCTATATTAGTTCATCTAATCTCATATTTCAACACCCAACATAAGGTCCTGGATGGCTGCCAGCACCTCGGATAACTGTGGCTGAGGCTGTGGTGCTGGCTCGGCAGGTGCTTCCTGCCTCTGTCGTCTCCGGCCCGGCTGGGCATACGCTGGCTGGGGTGCCTGGGGTGGCTCTGTCGGTGCCCGGATGAACTGGCCTGGGCGCTGCTGCTCGATCAGCCTCATCTTCTCCAGAGCTCGCGCCGATGTGCGAGATGGAGGTAAAGCAGTCAAGGACGCGGCAACGGGGGCGGTGAGGATTCCGTATGAACAGGCCAGGCAGGTGATGAAATATCCCCGGGCCAATGGACTGCTGGTGGAAGCACCCGTCGAATGGGTGGATAGGACGACTGCGAGGGTGTAGGGGAGGTGAAGGAACCTGGAGGGGTCGAGGAGAACCCAGAAAAATGTCATGTCCTCCCCGGACACCTTCTCGCCCCCCTCCCACTGCATGATGGAGGTGGAGACGATACAGTGCATGAGGCGGTGGAGTGGATCACAGAGATGGCTCTCCCTGGAAGTCCCCGCCTCATAAATGACATTGGACAATGTCGCCCAAACCTCCATGTTTCCAGGCCTCTCTGGCTGGCCCTGAATACATGCCACAAAAAACTGTGTGAAGTGGCGGTGCTGAAGATTCGCCGTGGTGTATAAACCGACTCGCCTCCCAAACTCCCGGAGGTTGCACTCCCTCTGTGCACCTCCCAAACGAAATCGTACAATCCTGGAACGTGGGTCTGACGCCCGAGGTGCATACTGGATAGTAGATAAAAAATCCAGTAGCAACTCGGTGTAGACGATATCCTCCTCGGTGGCCATGATCCTGTCCCAGGCCCGGCACGTAAAGGAAGCCTCCCCATGAGTCCAAGTGCGATGTAAGAATGGCTCGATCGCACCCTAAAGCCCGGCATCCCTCAAAATATCCCTATCAATGATCGTCGCCTCGAGAACCCGGCGACCAACCAGTGCATCTCTCCTCGAACCGTACTCTACCGAACTGGCAGGTCCCTCTGGGAACTGGAGGAAAGTGTGATCTAATCTGAACATGATCTGCACAAAAAGACACAGAGCCACAAATTTTTTTTCATTTTTAGTCCTTTCTTCCCCAATGCACCGTGGCGCGGCCCAAGAGCAAGGGCGCATCGCGGCGAGCAGCTGTTTGCAAAACCCAAATTTATTTCGCATTTTAACTTGTTTAAACTCGATCCAAGTACACCACAAGTTAGCCTAAGTGCCGACTAACTCATCTAGGGTCTCTATTTGGCAAAACAAACACCCTATGAGTCAGCATTGGCGATTCTAAGTTTTGAAATTTTTTTTGGATAAATCACTAAAATTGGCTACCTAATCGCTAGTTTAAACGAGTAACAACTAGTTAGAATGACATACCGTAGTAGTGGCAAGGAAATGAGCAAGAAAAAACGCGAGAATTTTTCGTCGATCAGAGCTCCGAGTCGTGGTGTGTGTGAATAGTGTCACGGCTTACCTTAATATAGAAGAAAACCGACTGATCATTTCCCGCGTCGCGCGATTACACCTTCCGCGTCGCGCATGTCACCAAACCAACCCCTGCGCATCGGGTTGGTTTCCGACCCCGCGTCGCGCAATTAAGAAACCTGCGGCACGGTCAACAAAATTTCAAAAACTCTTCACACGACCCCACGCTTGCCTTAGACCACTAATACCTACAGAGATTGATATATTTTCCTAATTAATTATATGAAATATAGAATCTAACCTATGATACGATGGGTTGCCTCCCAACAAGCGCTAAGTTTAATGTCTTCAGCCAGACGTCCTATGCCTAATCCTATTCATCCTCTCCTTGGACTTCTGATGACATTTGCTTGAATCCTGGTACGAAGTTATGAGCCATCAATTATATGAGAGATGTGAGTTGGGTCATCCGATCACTCACGCCACTAATCCACTGTTGTTGCGATTCCAGGAGCTTAAAAACTTTTGCCTCTCGTTCTCTTGATTCCTTCTCATACTGCTGGTGTTTTTCCTCCATCATTTCCATCATGTCCAGTAGCTACTCCTTGTTAATAGTGGACAACGGGTGGCTCTTAGTTTACTCTAAAACCTCTTCTTGTCCTCCTTCTCCCCTACGTGTCCATATTTTTCCTTTACTCCTGATCCCAGGTTCCATTAACAACTTTCTTTCCACTTGCTTGTCATCATCCTCTGAAGGTAATGAGACAGGATTCCCAAACATATTTAGTCTTCTTTTCCGTGTCCCAAAGGAAATGTCCAGATCCCCTGTCTTGCAGTCAATAACAGCACCAGCCGTAGCCAAGAATGAACGTCCTAAAATGAGTGCAGGCGCGTCATCCAAGCTTTCATACTCCATAACTAGGAAATCTACAGGATAGAAGAAGTCCCCAACCTTGACTATAACATTAGTCAATTTTCCCCAAGACACCTTTGTTGACTGGTCAGCCAGCTGCAATACAACTTTTGCTGGCTCTATTTCTTCATTCTTGTACTTATCGTACAGATACCCTGGCAGTATATTTACACTTGCTCCCAAGTCCAGCAGAGTATTCCGAATAACCACATCTCCTACAGTAGTAGTGATTAATGGCGATCCAGGATCCTTTTCCTTTTTGGGCAGTGTCCCCAACAGTGCCTCACTTGCCTTAATAGTCAATCTTACCGTGTCTGGTGTGGGAACTTTACTCTTTTCATTTCTTTCACACATCTCCTGAAGAATTCTTGTATCTTCAGGGGCATCCTTAAGTTCATCCCACAAAGGTTGGTTTATTAAAGGCCCTCTTGGTTTAAGTGCTTCCTGCTTCTTCTTCCCTTTCTTATCTTTCTTCGTTTGCTTAATTCCTGCTACCGTCGATTGCTCTTCTTCGTGAACCTCCGTGTCCATTTCTGGTTGAGTTCCCTCCTTTCTTTGGATCTTTTCTTCTTTCTCAGGCTCTGCTTTACTTACTGAATCTAACAAGTCCTCCCAAGTGACCTTTCTCCATTCAGTTTCAACAGTATTTACGTGCTCTTTCCCGGCTCGCTGATTATGGGTCGGATTAACCTCCGTAGTACTTGGCAACTTCCCATTGTCCCTTTTTTGCTGATCCTCGGCCATTTGTCCAATTTGCCTTTCCATGTTTGCAATAGCTTTTGCATTGGCCTGGGACTGCTGCTGAGTAGCACTGACCATTTCATACATTTTTGCCACCATTTCTTCTTGAGTTCCTGGGGCATTGTTGACAGCATTGTTGGGCCCCCTGTTATTATTGCTACCACTCCCACTTGCATTTCCATTATAATTATTATTTGGAGGCTGATATGTTCTAGGCTGATTGGTTGATTGACCTTGGTAATTTTTTTGCCTTTGATTATTAAAATTCTGCTGCTGTCCTTGATTATATGGCCTGTAGGGTCGTCCATTATTATACTAGCCTTGACCCTGGCCGTAAACTTGGTTTGCCTCCTGAGTTTTAGGTCCTCCTTGACCTCCTTGTGGTGGACCCTGCGGTCCATTCTGCAATGTTGCCATGAGCCTGTCAAACTTCTTATTCAGTTCACTTATTTCTTTCTTTACCTCCTTCTTCCAATCAGCATCAGCTCCCACTGCTGCTGCTGTACCCACAGTCTTTCTTGTAGAAAAGTTTGCTTTGGAACCATTGCTCAATTGCTCCAAGAACTGCCAGGCTTCCTATGGATCTTGCCATATAAATGTCCCGCTTGATGAGGCATTTATCATGGCCTGGTGTGTTTCACTGACTCCCTCGAAAAACAACTTCACTAACTGCCATTTGGGAACCTCATGATGCGGGTAGGATCGCAACAACTCTTTTAACCTATCAAACGCTTCATGGAAAGCCTCCCCTAGTTTTTGCTGAAAGTCCTGAATCACCCTCCTAATTTCCGTTGTTTTGCTTACCGTATAGAATTCTTGTAGGAATTTGGCCTTGAGCTGATCCCATGTGGTAATGCTGTTTGATGGTAAGGAAGTAAACCAATATTTGGCTTTATCCTTAAGAGTGAATGGGAATAGTCTAAGCCTAAAGATGTTCCTATTAGTATTTCTAGGGTTATTCGTATTGGCAATTGCTAAAAATTCATATAGATGATTGTACGGATCGTCTTGTTTATACCCCCTAAACTCTGGCAATATTTCTAACAATTGAGGTCTTATTTCTACTTGAGAATCAATGTTATCAAGAATATAAATAGGCGACGAATCATCATATTCCCGTGGCTGGAAATGTGATGCAACCGATTGCCTTCTCGGTTGTGCGAAATGTAAAGGTTGAGCAAGGTTACCGTAAAGATGATCGTTATATTCTTGCTGACCTGGTGGTTGTTGATACTGTGGTGCTCTTCTCAGAGGTCCTCGACCTTGGTTCCTGGGTTGCTGGGGCGCTGGTGGAACCCATCCTTCATATTCCTCATCATATCTCTCCTCAGTCTCTGGATATTGATATTGTGGCTGAGGAGGTTGTTGGTATGATTGTGGTTGTGTAGGTAGGAATGTGGGTTGAGGTTTAAATAGAACTGGTTGTGGTTGAGAAAATGGTTGAGAAGTTGAAGTCTGCTGTCTAGTCACTGGGGTACCCTCACAAGTCGGCACTCCCCAGGACATTGTAGAGGTGAATGGATTGGTGGATTGTGGTTTTGATACGGGTGTAAATGATGGAACAGATGGCGGAGTGCATGATGGTATGGGTGCAAGGGCTGAAACTGCACCACCAGAAGCACTCATGCTCCCGAATTGAAACTCAGAAACTGGGGGAGTAGAAAACATCCCCGTTGCCTCACCTGATGGTTCCTGGGCAACACTTACTGTACTACTACTAACTGCACTAAAACTCATGATATTAGAACGCCTACGGGCACGGATTTTGTGTGCAGTACGCTCAATCTCTGGATCAAAATGCAATGGGGATAATTGCTCACCCCTGCGGGTACGCATGCACTAATGCAACACGCCCGCAAAACAAAAAGAATAACCAAATGAAACTCAAAGAAAACCAAGAAACTAAAATTCCTACTAATCACCTAATCTAAGCTCACAGCTCCCCGACAACGGCGCCAAAATTTGACACGCCTAGGTCGTCGTGCGGTCAAAAATAAAGAAAAACCTAACACACACACTAGCACAGTGGTAGTCAGGGTCGATCCGCAGTAGCTATGTGGTCAGACCAGATGACGGATTACCAACTTGTAGTGTCACGCTACAGTCGGAGGATCTAGTTTCTAAGTTCTCAACTGCTAATATACCAAACCCAAACAAAGTCAAGCCAAGCAGAAGCTAAACTCAACTCAAACAAGCCTAGTTACTTTCTGAAATCAGAAGTGCATCTCTGAATCAGAAGCAATCAAAGGCATCAAAAACATCCCAATAAAACAAGGTATAACCTAACCAATAGCTATAGTCCAACTGAACAGTTACTGGCCAAAGTTCAATACCTAAAGCTAACCTAGTTGGCTACTAATTTCAGTAAGGGAAACAGTCCCAAACAAGGTCAAAATAACATCCAAACACAATCCAAATAAACACAATCAAACATAAGCATCAAAACACCGAAAAACTAAGATTAACTGTAACCAAATGCTTTCATTAACCAAAACTGAATTCCAAACATCCAATACAGTAACCAATGATGTAAAACAGAAAACTAAAGTGCTCAAAGTCAGTGGTTGTCACTCCCAAAGACCTTAGCTACAAATACTACTTGCTACTAAAATGAAATTAAATTCTAAAACATAAATACCAATTGAGATGTTGCTGAAACAAAATCTTGGAGTCAAAGAGCTTCAAGGTCGATTTTACACCCGGTCTTTGCTAGGGTTTTCGACTGGAAATGCCTCTATTTATAGTTGCAATTTTCCCGCAGCCGCCCTGCGCAAATGAGGATTCCGCGGCGCGCATCCTTATCAGATCCCATTTTATCGGCATTTAAATGTATTCCACCGCCTTTGACCCACGTCGCACGTTGTTAATTTCCGCAGCGCGCGTACGTATTTCCTTGATTTTTCATTCCTTTCCAAACTTCTTCGATTTGCACGCTTTTAGTCCCTGTTTTCATTCTTTTCTTCCAAACAAGTCCTGGCACGAAAAGTGAGAATACCAAGATATATCTGATATAATTTCACCAAGAATAGGGCTCAACAACGCCTAAAATACTTGATATCACTAGGCGTTGTCACTTTTCAGATGACTCCCATTCAACAGAAGCTGTTTCGTTAGATGACTCCCCCTCTGTTTGTACTATAGATGGACTTGGTGGTTCGTTTGAGTGAGCATCATTCGGATTAGATGTCGTAGAGGGTGAAGTTTCCTTGTCGACTGAAGGACCCTTTGGGTTGGATTTCTCACAACACCACTCCCCCTCAACCAAAGGATCTTTTGGAGTTGCTGACCCAGACTCCCTTTCAACCAAAGATTCCTTATCTGTGGATGTTTCTTTTGTAGGATGATCATCGGTGAGTTTGGTGATTTCTTGTATGTTATTGTCCTTCGCATTTGTTTCAGCATTTATGGCATGATCAGGACTGTCAAATAGAAAGGAGAAATCTATAACGAAGGAGTCCAGAGGTATAACTTTGGTTGGTTTGTCTGGAAAAATAAAAGTACGAGGAAATTGTGTATCTGATTTCTTGATATAGTGATCATCAAATGTCAGATTGAATGTTTCCTCAATCTTCCTTGTTGTCTTATTTAGGACTCGATAAGCTTTCACAGAGTGTGAGTAGCCCAGGAAGGCACCATCGTCAGATTTGGATTCAAACTTCGTAGTTCCAGGTTTGAGTTTCATGATAAAGCATCGGCATCCGAAGACATGGAAGAATTTTACATTAGGCTTTCTTTTGTTGATGACTTCGTATGGAGTAATGTTGAAATGCCTGTGGATGTAGGATCGATTTTGAGTAAAGCATGTAGTAGCAACAGCTTCGGCCTAGAAGTACATTGGAAGATTTGTGTAGTCAATCATCGTTCTAGCAGCTTCACATAAGGATCTGTTCCTTCGCTCAACCACTCCATTTTGCTGTGGAGTATATGGGGTAGAAAAGTTGTGAGTGATACCCTTCTCCTTCAGATACAAATCAATAGTATGATTTTTAAATTCAGTGCCATTGTCACTTCGGATAGCTCGTACTGGTTTCTTTAAATGAAGCTCGATTTGCTTGATGAAGGCTATGAGTTCTGCAGCTGTGTCTGACTTTTGTCGTAAAACGATTACCCATGTGAATCGTGAGAAGTCATCCACGATAACTAATATGTATTTCTTTCCTCCAAGAGATTCAACCATTGAGGGACCACAAAGATCAATGTGTAGTAATTCAAGAGGTTCAGTGATCTTGGAGTCTATGGTAATCGGATGAGCTTGACGTTTTTGCTTCACATGTTCGCAAGCAGCATACAACGTGTCATTATCAAACTTCAGTGTAGGCATACCTCGAACAAGATCAAGAGCAACCAGCTTGTTGATATTCTTCAAGTTCAGATTAGATAGCCTTCGATGCCATAACCAGCTGAGATCCGAAGGGGCTTTTGATAAAAGACAAATGGAAGGTGTTCCAACAATTGGCTTAATATCCAGTGGATACATTTCACCCTTCCTTTTTGATTTTAGCAATACTTCATTGGTCTTTTTCTTTTTTATTACACTTCCAGATTCATCGAATGAGACTTTTAAACCAGTCCCCACAACTATTTGAGAGACACTAACTAAGTTGTGCTTTATCCTTCTACATAAGCAACTCGATTTATAGTGAATTTGCCATTAGTGATCTTCCCATATCCTTTTATGGGACATGGTTCGTTGTTCCCAAACTTTACATCTCCTCCATCTTCTAGACTTCTGAAATCTCTTAAATACTCTATCCTCCCCGTCATGTGTCGTGAGCAGCCACTGTCGATATACCATTCCTTATCGTACTGCTCATCGATCATTACCTACAATTTAGAGAGAGAGTTCAGGTACCCAGCATGGCTTGGGTCCTTGAGGGTAAGTATTCGGATCATAGATCCATGAAGCGATCATATCATCCTTTTTGGTGCCAGAGGTCGAAGCAATATTTGACTCGATGGAGGGTTCAATTATTTGAGTTTTAGTGACTTTTGGAACCCATTTCAAAATTTTCTTTTGTTTTTGGTTTATAGGATTCAATGTTGAAAGTTGATTTGGTTTCACAGGGACCCATTTTCTGTTTGAAAGTAAAGATTTCCCAGACGAAGAACTACATTGAGTAGATTTGCATAGAAACTCTTCATAAGCAAGTTTAAAATCTTGAATTGTTAAGCTTTTATCTTTAAAAAAATTCATGTTCTTATCAAGCCAAACATGAAACGTATCAACTAGGTTGCTTCCCTTAGAAAAAGTTTTCTTTATTGCCTTTTCATACTTATTGTTTGAACAAATAGGTTTGGCAGGTTCAAAAACATTTTTCTTAGGTTTTATCGAAGTGGTTTTGACAGTAAAAGACTTTTGTTGATGTTGAAATGCTTTCTTTTTGTTTTGGGAATCACGATAGTTTTTCCTTCGTCTATTATCGTAGAATTGTTTATTCTTTTCAATAGAAGATTGAGTCTTTGTTGCGAAGTTTCTAGTATTTGAAGAATTTCGGTTATTTGAAAATTTTCGATTGTTTGAAAAACTTCAATTGTGTGAGAAGCTTTGATTGTTTGAAAAACTTCGGTTGTGTGAAAAGTTTTGATTATTGCGACGTCCAAAGGTGTTTTTCATCTGATGCATATCTTGTTTCGTTTATTGATTTTAAATTCCATTTCAGCATTCAAAGTGTTTTCAAGCATTTTATCAAATGAGAAAAAGTCTTCGGCTGTGACATTGGCATTGTCTTCTTTCATAATCGAAAGAAGTTCGCAACTATCTTCAAGTTTTACACCCTTTTTAATAAAAACTGTATTTTTAAAGTTTGCAACTTTTGGATACGTACATGCTTGTTCGACAAGTCTTTTGGATTTATTATCCACGTATTCGGAGTAGTTATCCGAAGTACTACGTATTTGAAAAGTTTTAGTTTTGTCAAGAGTCTTGTGTAAACTCGGGAGATTTCTCTTGATGAACAATGGCACTTTCTTTGGTTGCAGAAGATTCAGATTTTGATGAACAGAACGATGAAGTTTTTTGTTGTGATAGGTCACTACAGTCTATTTCTTCAATATCAGAATCAGGATCAGAGTCATTTTCAGAAGCATCAATAACATTCACAGAATCACTTTTAGGTTCTAGAGGAATTGTGGGTAGAGACTTATCCATAACTTTTAAAAGATCATTTGGACTTGAAAAGTTTTCGAATAGAACAATACCATGAGCATAAGTTGGGTTTGGAATTTCAATCGATGAAACAATAGATTCACATTCGTATGATATAGAATCAACTTCTTGTAAATTAACTCAATAAAAGGTAGTAATTTTTTGTGATGATCTAAAGAAATATCAGATGAATGATAAACGAGTAATATACGCATATAATCTTTTAGAAGTCTCACAAAAAATATTTATTTGTTTTAATAACAATTCATTGTTTTTCATGTACTGTTCTCTACTTTCTTCTAAAATATCTATTCTTAGTCGACTTTTCTCCAGTGCCCCACGCATTCCTTCTAGCTTGGCCTTGAGCGAAGTTACTTCATCCTTTTCCTGACACGCATCACTATTTGCTGAAACAAATAGTTGATTCATATGTGTAACATCCTCTATCTAGGGTAAATAATTTAATGAATAATAGTAATAATAATAATATTTAATAATCATAATAGTTACAATATAACAAATAAATTAATTAACTTATCTTGAAGAAATAATTAATTTAGAGTAATTAATTATGGGTAAATAAGGAATCTACCATAGGAGGTTCTAGAAGGGGACTTTTATGCAATATTGGAACTTAAAGTAGTGGTGGGGAAGGGTTTTATAGCAATTATACAAGAGTTAGTAAACTGGAAGGACTATCTTGCAATTAAGTGAAACTTGGGCCTTTAGTTTGGGGAAAACCCCATCTCTCTTCCCATTTACACGATTTTGAGAAAGGAGAGAGAGCTAGGGACGATTTCAAGAGGGATTCAAAGGGAGAAGTTCATTTCCAGCAAGATCTTAGTGAATTGCATCAATCTCTTGAAGATCTAAGGTAAGAAATCTAATTTCCATGTTGAAAAACCCAGTATTGGGGTAGATTGAGTCTAAATTCGAGTGCTATGTTGGGGGAGATGGAATCCATGATCCCAAGGATGTAAATCACGAATTCAAGTGACTATTCTTCTACAATTTGGTTATTATATGCTTGGAGAACAGTTGGGATGCTTATTGATCCATTTGAAACCCTAGTTTTTGGGGAAAACTCATCATATGGTAAAACCTTGATGATTGGATCAACTCTTATCTTCCAAATGTTCTATGAAAAGCTTAAGTAGATTCCTAATGATTCCCAAGTTATTGGAGGAAGGATTTCATTATTGATTGGTCATTAGATTGGGTGGAATTGGATACTCCTTGGATCTAAGCTCATGAAGTAAACTTGAAATGATATCATGGATTTGATTCAATGGAGATGTTATAGGATGATTTATTTGGACTAAATGATGGGTAATTTAGGTAGAGATAATGTCCTTTTGATATCTAGAAGTTTGGGGTAGTATTAGACTTTGAATTGGACCAAAATGAAGTGAAAATGACGAAAATCAGAGCTGGAATTAGGTAAAGCACGACCTGTGCTGAAGGAGCACGACCCGTGCTGTTTGAATCCGTGATTTACACGACCCGTGTAATATATTACACGACCCGTGTAATTCTCTGACCAGTTTTGGGTACTTTTTGAGTTTGGGCTCCACAGTTTGGGCTTTGGGTTCTAAGACTTGAACTCATTTCTAGACATTGTTTAACTAAGATTTTACTCTTAATTAGTGAAGTTTAACTAGTCTAGAGCTATTTGTAATGTTGAATATTATTTCTTGTAGGAGAGGAGTAATCGAAGTAAAGAAAATAGTAACATACTACTTTGGGACGTAAGAGAAGTGAGTTACCGGGAGTACACATCCCCCTTTTAACTTGATGTTTTATTACAACTATCATGCATACTTCTATGTATTAAATGTTGCATAAACCTTATGTGTGCATAACATCAAAATGAGTCTTTTTTTAATGTAAATTTTATAAATTATACAAAGAGGTTTTGAGAGACATATGGACATCCTATTTGTGCATTACATTACATGTAGGATGGGGATTGACCGTGAGATGCCTTGATGACGAGTTTGACCCTTCTCTAAAACAAAGAGGTGAGGAGTAGTTCCCGACATTAGGGAATTTGCATGAGGGAGTTGCTACCCCTCATGAGGCTAGTGTAATGGCCACTAGTCTTAGTTTCAACCCATACAGGAATCAAGTATTATGCTCCGTGCGTTTTCTTCTGAACTTAGGTGGGTGCCATTGAGGTGAGATGGACTTTATGAGATGGACATGGGTGGGGATAGTTGCATTGCATATGCATATCATGACTTTCAATTTTGAGAAAACCTTACGATGTTTTAACTTAAATCTATATAAGTATAATAAATATTTTTGGAGGTTGTCTCGGGTGTTAAGGTTATCCTTTCCACTCATAATGAGATAGTCTCGGGTAACTCACTAGGCATTTCCATTGCCTAACTGTTTTGATGTGTACTCAGGTTAAGGCTAGGAGTTTAAGGCGAGGCGGAAATTCTAGAAGACCACGGGATGTGTGGCCATTTAAACCTTGTTTTTGTACTTGAATTATGATATCTCCTCGCTATACATTATTAAACAACCTTTTGATGTTTTTGGGACCTAATTTCCGCGATGATCAAACTTCTTTTGAAATTAATGAAGTCATTTTAGAAAACAAATGTTTTAATTATTAAACCCTAGCGAGGGGTGTCACAATTTGGTATCAGAGCATTGGTTTAAGTGAATTAGGTACTAGGATTAGTACTTAGACTTAAACTTAAGGTGCTCATGAGGGAGGGTTATGTATTAGTCAACTAATTATATACCACAAGATTAATGTTTATCTTTCTCAGAATGGTGAACACTCGTAGCATGGTTCCGTCGGGTGAAGTTCAAGGAAGTGGGGCAGGTGATGAGGCTCAATCACAACCCATTTCCCTTGCAAGCATTGAGAAGATGATGCTTGACTTAATGGCCAAGCAAGAAGTAAAGATGATTGGTAAGATGAAAGAGTTAATGGAGGATCAAGAAGTACGATTGAGAGACGAAGTGAAGAATTTGTTTGGGGACAACACCGCTTCGGGTGGGCATGATACAAGTAGCTCGTACGATAGTATGCAACATGGACCACCTAGTAACACTGTGTCCCAAGACATGGTAACACCAAGGAAAAGGTGTAGCTTCAAGGACTTCAACTCTTGCAAGCCACCTACTTACAATGGGACTTTAGACCCGGTTGTACTTCATAATTGGGTAATTGAGATTGAAATGGCCTTTTATGCCTGTCAATGCGGTGATGATCAACGCGTGAATTTTGCAATCACTACTCTCAAGGAAACGGCTCTTGAGTGGTGGTTGGAGACTAAAGAAATGATGGAGTTGCATGTGTTGGAGAGCCTAACTTGGGATGTATTCTTGGAAAAGATGAAGGAGAGGTTTTGTACTAAAGAAGAGATCCGTGACCTTGAAAGAAAGTTCCTTGACTTGAAGAAAGACAAAATGACGATCACGGAGTACAATGCTAAATTTAGGAAACTTTTGAGCTTTGCTAGAAGATTGGCCCTGGATGAGGTCACTAAAGTGGATCAATACGTGGGAGGTTTGCCTTGGAACTACCGACTTAACTTTGAAGCTACTACTCTTGAAGTTGCCATGAGGAAGGCAAGGAAGATTGAGAAGACATTAGAAGAACGAGACAAGGAGAGTCCCCAATTTGCAAACAAGAGAAAGGAAGGCCACGACTCACGTGGAAAAGGAGCAACCGAACAAAAGAAACTGAAATTTGATGGTAGGGGAAAGAGTGGTGAAGCCATATCCAAAGCTAAGGAAGATGGTACATGTTTCAAGTGTGGTGAGAAAGGACATTTCTCAAACGCGTGTCCTAAGGGTTTCAAGTGCTACCAATGTGGGGATTTCGGGCACAAGGCGAACGAGTGCACCACAAAGAGGAAGGAAGGTAGTGGAGGTGGGAGAAACGAAGCACCTCGAACTCGAGGAAGGGCTTTTCAAATGACTGAAGAGGAAGCTAGGGAGAAGGAAAATGTGGTGTCAGGTCTATTTCTTGTTAACTCTCAACCCGCTTCTATGCTTTTTGATTCGGGAGCTACTTTGTAACGACCCGGCTTTCCATAGTCTGAGTTTTACAAGATAATATCACCAGGGATCGTCCCATGATCCAAGCCGAGCGTTACCTAAACCTGCAAAACCACATAAAATAAAAGGGTAAGCTATAAAGCTTAGTGAGTAATCGAATCACAGTATGGCCTAAATAGCCACACTCGTTTCACAGATTCATTTTACTATACTTGATTGTCATACGATCTTTTCCTTTCTCGTACGTCATACTGTGAAACTACCGTATTACCTGATGGACCTCACTTCTCTCGTATATTCTTACTACATTTTCTTTTACTATCTCTAACATATAATGTTACTCTTTTACTATTTTCTTTTACTGTCTGGTAACTTATGACGTTACCGTACTGTCCGCACTTTCTTTTATTACTTGGTAACTTATAATGTTACCATACTGTCTGCCTTTCTGTACTTCCTTCTACTGTCTGGTAACTTATAGCATTATCGTACTGTCTAACGTTATTCACTTACGGTATCGTATACCGTTCTGTATTTTACTATTATGCCGCCTATTTTTATTATACGACTGCTCATTCGTTACTACTATGTTATAAGTATTTACCGGTTCCGCACCGGGTTATCTGTCGATACTATTTTTCTTAACCAAATTTACTATTTGGTACTGTCTGTACAATCTTCTATGCTTGTTTTATGGGATATTCATATCCCCTTTATTTTATTAAACCAATACTGATGCAACATTTGAAGCTGGCACACAGTATTTAATTAATATCTTTTTCTATGTCATATGTCATCCTTTCACATGGACACTGTACTATCGGTTAATTACTCTACTTAGCATCACCCCGTGATACTCTGCTTCTCCTGGGCCAGACTCGTCAAACGGTCTCGTAGCATATCTACTTTCCTCGAAACTACTAACATATATCATAACTATACTACTCTGCATTTCTTTCAATAATTTCTTTCTACTATAGCTCAACACGTAAAAACTACTAGGGAGATACGGTAGCGATTACTCACCTGAAATTGGTGCTTTCCCGGAGTCCTGGCACGGTTCTCGTTCTAGTCTCCCGATAGCTCCCGAGCACCTCAACGCTAACTACTGCTGACTCCTTACTTCTAACCATCATCTCTCAGCGTATTTTTCTTACTAGCATTCTCTTCTATAACGTATAGCTGTTTTGTGGGTGTTCTGGGTCGAAATGAGGGCTCTAACCTCGCATTTATAGGCCTCTGGTCGTCCCTCGCGTCGCGACCAAAGTGGTGCTCGCGTCGCGATGACTCAGCTCGAATGATTGCCTGATTGCGCAATTTACGGCGCGATTTCCGGATCTTGCGACAGCCGTCGTGTCGCGACCAGCATGACCGTCGCGTCGCGAGGCGCCGACAATAATATGTCTTATTTTTTTTTCGCTTTTTGCTCCGTTTTGACTTCTAGGCTTTGATCGTTATATTTTTCTTATCTCATAATGACCTTAACATCGTTATTTGGCCATACTAAAGGCCAAAACGCTCTTACTTTTGATCTACAGTCCCTCCCGGGACACGGTTGTCACAATCCTTCCCCCTTATAGGATTTCGTCCCCGAAATCTCAGTAATCTCTCAAACTAACTCTTATGTACCTGTGTATACATTCTTCTACATATTTAGGTATTTTACCATACTACATTTATCATATTTTTTCGTTACTCATACTTGCTTGACTTTATTCTTTCGGGTACAAGGGTTCCCGTACCTCTTACTCAACATAATTTATGTTTGTTATATTTTCTACCAAATTACCATGATTCCTTCGTGATTCCATCAGCATCAATACATATCATGTGATTATGATAATACTATATGCACTGATTCTAATGTTACACTAGGTTTCCTGGCTCGCTGGTTCTCTTTACTTATATACCGCGTGGTATAACATACTTGTACTTTTTCTCTTTCTATACCAAAATTTACCAATCCCGCACATATTAGCTTTCTCATATAATTACTGTTGTGACTTTTACTACTACTTTCATACTTTCATACTTTCATACTTTCCAACTGAAAAATATCATTATATTTTGTTACAGTTGGGTCTTTCGTTCTTTTAAAAATTGCCTTTTTACTCTTTCTAGTCATAAAGTGACTCTATTATACTTTAAAAATTTTGTATACTCTAGTCATGAAAAATGACTCTTTTAGGAAAATCTTTTTCACTTCTTGGTCATAAAACGACTCTTTTGTTAAAAATTTCTATCATAACTTTTGGTCATTTAAAGGACCCTTAATCTTCTTTGGTTATAAAATAACCCTCATTTTAAAAATAATTCTTTCTTTAACTCTTTTCTTTCTCTTAGCATAAGACCAACTGATACTCATGAAACTCATTCTACTAGCTCCCCTTGCGGGACAGAACAGATCCGTCCGCTAGGTTATGCTCATTCTGTCTCCCCTTTGTGACTTGGAACAGATTCAAGCACAAGGGTATACTAAGCTAGACAACTACTTCGCGAAGGGAGGTACCATCCCAGTAGTGTCTTCTTGGCTTCCTTAATGGCGAAAGCCTGTCCGGACATCTTTCTCTTCTCTTCTCGACTGTCATTCGTTTCAAATTGGTCTTAGCTAAACTGAAACATCTCTCGCTTTTATAAAGCGTCTTTCAATATCTTTTCAAATCTTACTTATTTCTGACACATAGTTCAGACTCGTAAAACATTTTTCGCTCGTATATTGAGCTACTATTTTAGCTTTTTACAAACTTCTTTCAAATCTTTAGCTCTTACGTAGAGCTACTTTTATTATTACTTTTATATTCTTTCTTACCTTTTCGACTTTTAAATCATGCTTTCAAAAATTTCTTATGGCTAGATGCCAACTCTTTTCTTTATGGTCTTCTGGCCAAACTTTTACTTTTTCAAAACTGTTTTCTGACTCAAACTATTTCTTTTTATTTTTCAACTTACATTACTCTTATGAGTATATTTCTTATCTTCTTTGGTACTTTTATGTACTATTCACATGCTTTAATACTTTCTTTACTGTCTTGTTTATACTCTTATCAAGCTATCTTATTTATTCTTTTCTTTCATATCTCTGTTCTTACTACCTTTTTCTCCTTAAATTTCTAAGGAGTTCTTTAACACTCATAGTTACTATGTATAGTTTGCTTTATCTTTATCTATCTTCTTATCACAATATGTTTGTGATATTTTCCCATCTCTCTCCTTATCATAATATGTTTGTGATAATTACCTATCATTAGGTAATCTACATATACCTACTGATTTGAGTCTAAGAATCTTTTCTACTGACACCTAGTTCACTCAAATCTCGGCTCTGATACCATTTGTAACGACCCGGCTTTCCATAGTCTGAGTTTTACAAGATAATATCACCAGGGATCGTCCCATGATCCAAGCCGAGCGTTACCTAAACCTGCAAAACCACATAAAATAAAAGGGTAAGCTATAAAGCTTAGTGAGTAATCGAATCACATTATGGCCTAAATAGCCACACTCGTTTCACAGATTCATTTTACTATACTTGATTGTCATACGATCTTTTCCTCTCTCGTACGTCATACTGTGAATCTACCGTATTACCCGACGGACCTCACTTCTCTCGTACATTCTTACTACATTTTCTTTTACTATCTGTAACATATAATGTTACTCTTTTACTATTTTCTTTTACTGTCTGGTAACTTATGACGTTACCGTACTGTCCGCACTTTCTTTTATTACTTGGTAACTTATAATGTTACCATACTGTCTGCCTTTCTGTACTTCCTTCTACTGTCTGGTAACTTATAGCATTATCGTACTGTCTAACGTTATTCACTTACGGTATCGTATACTGTTCTGTATTTTACTATTATGCCACCTATTTTTATTATACGGCTGCTCATTCGTTACTACTATGTTATAAGTATTTACTGGTTCCGCACCGGGTTATCTGTCGATACTATTTTTTTTAACCAAATTTACTATTTGGTACTGTCTGTACAATCTTCTATGCTTGTTTTATGGGATATTCATATCCCCTTTATTTTATTAAACCAATACTGATGCAACATTTGAAGCTGGCACACAGTATTTAATTAATATCTTTTTTTATGTCATATGTCATCCTTTCACATGGACACTGTACTATCGGTTAATTACTCTACTTAGCATCACCCCGTGATACTCTACTTCTCCTGGGCCAGACTCGTCAAACGGGCTCGTAGCATATCTACTTTCCTCGAAACTACTAACATATATCATAACTATACTACTCTGCATTTCTTTCAATAATTTCTTTCTACTATAGCTCAACACGTAAAAACTACTAGGGAGATACGGTAGCGATTACTTACCTGAATTTGGTGCTTTCCCGGAGTCCTGGCACGGTTCTCGTTCTAGTCTCCCAATAGCTCCCGAGCACCTCAACGCTAACTACTGCTGACTCCTTACTTCTAACCATCATCTCTCAGCGTATTTTTCTTACTAGCATTCTCTTCTATAACGTATAGCTGTTTTGTGGGTGTTCTGGGTCGAAATGAGGGCTCTAACCTCGCATTTATAGGCCTCTGGTCGTCCCTCGCGTCGCGACCAAAGTGGTGCTCGCGTCGCGATGACTCAGCTCGAATGATTGCCTGATTGCGTAATTTACGGCGCGATTTCCGGATCTTGCGACAGCCGTCGCGTCGCGACCAGCATGACCGTCGCGTCGCGAGGCGCCGACGATAATATGTCTTATTTTTTTTCGCTTTTTGCTCCGTTTTGACTTCTAGGCTTTGATCGTTATATTTTTCTTATCTCATAATGACGTTAACATCGTTATTTGGCCATACTAAAGGCCAAAACGCTCTTACTTTTGATCTACAGTCCCTCCCGGGACACGGTTGTCACATACGTATTCCCATGTGTCACCTAATTTTGCAAAAAGACTACAATTACCTTTGCATAAACTTGAGTATGAGTTAGTGATAGATGTAGCGGGTGGTGCAAGCAAAATTGTGAATAAAGAGATATCGCATGTAAAGGTGGAGTGTAGTGGGGCGGAATTTTGGGTTGTTCTCATACTTTTGGATGTTGGTGGATTTGATGTCGTACTCGGAATGGATTGGCTTGCAAAGTATGACGCTGAAATTCTATGTGGTAAGAAGATGGTGAGAGTGAAGACATCCGAAGGAGAACCGCTTCTTATTTATAGAGACAAAAGAAGAGTACCCACTAGTGTGATCAACGTGATGAAAGCAAGAAGATGTTTGAGGAAGGGTTGTCAAGCTTATTTAGCGTATGTGGTAGACACCGTAAAGGAAAAGAAGACTTTGGAGGATATTGAAGTGGTACGAGATTATCCCGAGGTTTTCCCCGATGATCTACCCAGTTTGCCACCGGATCGTCAAGTGGAGTTTCGTATCGACTTAGTACCCGGAACCGCGCCTTTAGCCAAAGCTCCGTATCGTTTGGCACCCGCGGAATTAAAAGAGTTGATGACCCAATTGCAAGAGCTTCTTGATAAGGGCTTCATTAGGCCTAGCTCTTCCCCTTGGGGAGCTCCAATCTTATTTGTGAAGAAAAAGGATGGCACCATGAGAATGTGTATTGACTACCGGGACCTCAACAAGGTGACTATCAAGAACCGGTATCCTCTACCTCGTATTGATGATTTATTCGATCAATTGCAAGGTGCGGGTTACTTTTCAAAAATTGATCTTCGGTCGGGTTATCATCGATTGAAGGTAAAAGATGAAGACGTAGAGAAGACGGCCTTTCGAACAAGATATGGGCATTTTGAGTTTCTTGTAATGCCTTTTGGGCTAACAAATGCGCCCGCAGCTTTCATGGATCTCATGAATCGGGTGTGTAAACCGTTCCTTGACAAGTTTGTAATTGTGTTTATTGATGACATCCTCATTTACTCAAAGTCGGAGGCGGAGCACAAAGAACATTTGAAGATGGTACTCGAAACTTTAAAAAGAGAGAAGTTGTATGCATAGTTTTCCAAGTGCGAGTTTTGGATCGGGGAATTCAATTTCTTGGGCATGTAGTGAATAAAGATGGAATTAAAGTGGACCCGACAAAGATTGAAGCGGTAATGAATTTGGAGAAACCGAAGAATCCAACCGAAATAAGAAGCTTTCTTGGATTGGCGGGATATTATAGACGTTTTATAGAAGGGTTTTCCAAGATTGCATGTCCGTTGACTTCGTTGACCAAGAAGAATGAGAAGTTTGTATCGACCAGCAAACAAGATGAGGCATTCGAGTTGTTGAAGAAGAAGTTGTGTGAAGCTCCTATTTTGTCCCTTCCGGAGGGCACCGAAGATTTTGCGGTTTATAGTGACGCGTCGGGTTTGGGCATCAGATGTGTTCTTACTCAGAGAGGAAAGGTTATCGCGTATGCATCACGTCAGTTAAAGGAGCATAAGTTGAATTATCCCACTCATGATAAGGAGTTGGCGGCAGTGATTCATGCATTGAAAATTTGGAGGCATTACCTTTATGGCACTCAATGCAAACTCTTCACAGATCATCAAAGCTTGCAATATTTATTTAGTCAAAAGGAATTAAACGCGAGACAAAGACGGTGGATTGAAGTGTTCAAGGATTATGATTGTGAAATCCTGTACCACCCGGGTAAAGCGAACATTGTGGCGGATGCGTTGAGCAGAAAAGAAATTGGTGAGAAAAGGAGGGTTAAAGCATTGAGAATTGAGGTGGTATCCACATTGATCGATATGTTGAAGGGTGTACAAGAGAAGGGGCATGAAGAGGGTAATATAAAAGTAGAAAGAGTTGGCAAGTCAGTGACCTTTGAAGAAAATTCTCATGGGTTGAAAACATTTCAAGGGCGTGTTTGGGTACCATTGTACGATGGGAAAAGAGGACTAATTCTTGATGAGGCCCATAAGACCAAATATTCCATTCATCCCGGGTGCACAAAAATGTATATGGATTTGAAGCCTTTGTTGGTGGCCGACCATGAAAGTGGATATTGCAAAGTATGTCAACAAGTGTTTAACGTGTTCCTTAGTGAAAACCGAGCATCAAAGACCTTATGGGGATCTCGAGCCATTGGAGGTCCCGAAATGGAAGTGGGAAAAGATCACTATGGATTTTGTTACCAAATTACCGCGAACAAGAAGTGGTCATGATATGATTTGGGTCATTGTGGACCGGTTGACTAAAAGTGCATTATTTCTTGCGGCGAGAGAAACCACGGCCTGTTGATAAGTTTGCGGAACTATATAGGGATGAAGTCATTCGGAGGCACGGAGTGCCATTATCAATTGTGTCGGATCGGGACAGTCGGTTTACATCACATTTTTGGAAAAGCATGCAAGAGGTATTGGGAACCAAGTTATGTTTGAGTACGGCTTATCATCCTCAAACCGATGGGCAAAGTGAGAGGACGATACAAACGCTGGAAGATATGCTACGTGCGTGTGTGTTAGATTTTGGGGGAAGTTGGGATAGACATCTTCCTTTGATTGAGTTTTCTTACAACAATAGTTACCATTCATCCATAAAGATGGCTCCGTATGAAGCTTTGTATGGAAGAAAGTGTAGATCACCTTCATGTTGGTTACAAGTGGGAGAAAAGGTGTTGGTGGGACCTAGTTTGATTCAAGAAACCGCGGAAAAAGTGGAGGTGATTAGGGAACGGATGAAGGCGGCGCAAAGTAGACAGAAGAGTTATGCCAATTTGAAGAATCGACCCATGACATTTCAAGTGGGAGATCAAGTTTTACTCAAGGTGTCACCTTGGAGGGGTATAATACGTTTTGGGAAAAGAGGAAAGATTAATCCAAGGTACATTGGACCGTTGAATGTGTTGGAGAAGATTGGGAAACAATCTTATAGACTTGAGTTGCCACCGGAGTTGTATGGAATTTACAATGTTTTCCACGTGTGCTATCTTAGGAAGTGGCTTGGGGATAAGGTCGACTTCCTACCTTTAGAGGAAATTCGGGTGGATGAAAACAAAAGACTCATAGAAGAACCGGAGGAGATTTTGGATGGAAAAGTTAAAGCTAAGGAAAAAGATGATCGAGCTGGTTCTTGTCAAATGGAAGCATTCGTCGGGAGCAAATTTCACGTGGGAAACGGAAGATGAAATGCGGAAGAGGTATCCACATCTCTTTGGAGTAGCCGAGATTCCGAGGACGGAATCTTCTTAAGGGGAAGGTAATTGTAACATCCTCTATCTAGGGTAAATAATTTATTGAATAATAGTAATAATAATAATATTTAATAATCATAATAGTTACAATATAACAAATAAATTAATTAACTTATCTTGAAGAAATAATTAATTTAGAGTAATTAATTATGGGTAAATAAGGAATCTACCATAGGAGGTTCTAGAAGGGGACTTTTATGCAATATTGGAACTTAAAGTAGTGGTGGGGAAGGGTTTTATAGCAATTATACAAGAGTTAGTAAACTGGAAGGACTATCTTGCAATTAAGTGAAACTTGGGCCTTTAGTTTGGGGAAAACCCCATCTCACTTCCCATTTACACGATTTTGAGAAAGGAGAGTGAGCTAGGGACGATTTCAAGAGGGATTCAAAGGGAGAAGTTCATTTCCAGCAAGATCTTAGTGAATTGCATCAATCTCTTGAAGATCTAAGGTAAGAAATCTAATTTCCATGTTGAAAAACCCACTATTAGGGTAGATTGAGTCTAAATTCGAGTGCTATGTTGGGGGAGATGGAATCCATGATCCCAAGGATGTAAATCACGAATTCAAGTGACTATTCTTCTACAATTTGGTTGTTATATGCTTGGAGAACAGTTGGGATGCTTGTTGATCCATTTGAAACCCTAGTTTTTGGGGAAAACTCATCATATGGTAAAACCTTGATGATTGGATCAACTCTTATCTTCCAAATGTTCTATGAAAAGCTTAAGTAGATTCCTAATGATTCCCAAGTTATTGGAGGAAGGATTTCATTATTGATTGGTCATTAGATTGGGTGGAATTGGATACCACTTGGATCTAAGCTCATGAAGTAAACTTGAAATGATATCATGGATTTGATTCAATGGAGATGTTATTGGATGATTTGTTTGGACTAAATGATGGGTAATTTAGGTATAGATAATGTCCTTTTGATATCTAGAAGTTTGGGGTAGTATTAGACTTTGAATTGGACCAAAATGAAGTGAAAATGACCAAAATCGGAGCTGGAACTGGGTAAAGCACGACCCGTGCTAAAGGAGCACGACCCGTGCTGTTTGAATCCGTGATTTACACGACCCGTGTAATATATTACACGACCCGTGTAATTCTCTGACCAGTTTTGGGTACTTTTTGAGTTTGGGCTCCACTGTTTGACCTTTGGGTTCTAAGACTTGAACTCATTTCTAGACAATGTTTAACTAAGATTTTACTCTTAATTAGTGAAGTTTAACTAGTCTAGAGCTATTTGTAATGTTGAATATTATTTCTTGTAGGAGAGGAGTAATCGAAGTAAAGCAAAGAGTAACATACTACTTTGGGACGTAAGAGAAGTAAGTTACCGGGAGTACACATCCCCCTTTTAACTTGATGTTTTATTACAACTATCATGCATACTTCTATGTATTAAATGTTGCATAAACCTTATGTGTGCATAACATCAAAATGAGTCTTTTTTTAATGTAAATTTTATAAATTATACAAAGAGGTTTTGAGAGACATATAGACATCCTATTTGTGCATTACATTACATGTAGGATGGGGATTGACCGTGAGATGCCTTGATGACGAGTTTGACCCTTCTCTAAAACAAAGAGGGTGAGGAGTAGTTCCCGACATTAGGGAATTTGCATGAGGGAGTTGCTACCCCTCATGAGGCTAGTGTAATGGCCACTAGTCTTAGTTTCAACCCATACGGGAATCAAGTATTATGCTCCGTGCGTTTGCTTGTGAACTTAGGTGGGTGCCATTGAGGTGAGATGGACTTTATGAGATGGACATGGGTGGGGATAGTTGCATTGCATATGCATATCATGACTTTCAATTTTGAGAAAACCTTACGATGTTTTAACTTAAATCTATATAAGTATAATAAATATTTTTAGAGGTTGTCTCGGGTGTTAAGGTTATCCTTTCCACTCATAATGAGATAGTCTCGGGTAACTCACTAGGCATTTCCATTGCCTAACTGTTTTGATGTGTACTCAGGTTAAGGCTAGGAGTTTAAGGCGAGGCGGAAATTCTAGAAGACCACGGGATGTGTGGCCATTTAAACCTTGTTTTTGTACTTGAATTATGATATCTCCTCGCTATAAATTATTAAACAACCTTTTGATGTTTTTGGGACCTAATTTCCGCGATGATCAAACTTCTTTTGAAATTAATGAAGTCATTTTAGAAAACAAATGTTTTAATTATTAAACACTAGCGAGGGGTGTCACAATTTGGTATCAGAGCATTGGTTTAAGTGAATTAGGTACTAGGATTAGTACTTAGACTTAAACTTAAGGTGCTCATGAGGGAGGGCTATGTATTAGTCAACTAATTATATACCACAAGATTAATGTTTATCTTTCTCAGAATGGTGAACACTCGTAGCATGGTTCCGTCGGGTGAAGTTCAAGGAAGTGGGGCAGGTGATGAGGCTCAATCACAACCCATTTCCCTTGCAAGCATTGAGAATATGATGCTTGACTTAATGGCCAAGCAAGAAGTAAAGATGATTGGTAAGATGAAAGAGTTAATGGAGGATCAAGAAGTACGATTGAGAGACGAAGTGAAGAATTTGTTTGGGGACAACACCGCTTCGGGTGGGCATGATACAAGTAGCTCGTACGATAGTATGCAACATGGACCACCTAGTAACACTGTGTCCCAAGACATGGTAAAACCAAGGAAAAGGTGTAGCTTCAAGGACTTCAACTCTTGCAAGCCACCTACTTACAATGGGACTTTAGACCCGGTTGTACTTCACAATTGGGTAATTGAGATTGAAATGGCCTTTTATGCATGTCAATGCGGTGATGATCAATGCGTGAATTTTGCAATCACTACTCTCAAGGAAACGGCTCTTGAGTGGTGGTTGGAGACTAAATAAATGATGGAGTTGCATGTGTTGGAGAGCCTAACTTGGGATGTATTCTTGGAAAAGATGAAGGAGAGGTTTTGTACTAAAGAAGAGATCCGTGACCTTGAAAGAAAGTTCCTTGACTTGAAGAAAGACAAAATGACGATCACGGAGTACAATGCTAAATTCAGGAAACTTTTGAGCTTTGCTAAAAGATTGGCCCCGGATGAGGTCACTAAAGTGGATCAATACGTGGGAGGTTTGCCTTGGAACTACCGACTTAACTTTGAAGCTACTACTCTTGAAGTTGCCATGAGGAAGGCAAGGAAGATTAAGAAGACATTAGAAGAACGAGACAAGGAGAGACCCCAATTTGCAAACAAGAGAAAGGAAGGCCACGACTCACGTGGAAAAGGAGCAACCGAACAAAAGAAACTGAAATTTGATGGTAGGGGAAAGAGTGGTGAAGCCATATCCAAAGCTAAGGAAGATGGTACATGTTTCAAGTGTGGTGAGAAAGGACATTTCTCAAACGCGTGTCCTAAGGGTTTCAAGTGCTACCAATGTGGGGATTTCGGGCACAAGGTGAACGAGTGCACCACAAAGAGGAAGGAAGGTAGTGGAGGTAGGAGAAACGAAGCACCTCGAACTCGAGGAAGGGCTTTTCAAATGACTGAAGAGGAAGCTAGGGAGAAGGCAAATGTGGTGTCAGGTATATTTCTTGTTAACTCTCTACCCGCTTCTATGCTTTTTGATTCGGGAGCTACTTATTCCCATGTGTCACCTAATTTTGCAAAAAGCCTACAATTACCTTTGCATAAACTTAAGTATGAGTAAGTGATAGATGTAGCGGGTGGTGCAAGCAAAATTGTGAGTAAAGAGATATCGCATGTAAAGGTGGAGTGTAGTGGGGCGGAATTTTGGGTTGATCTCATACTTTTGGATGTTGGTGGATTTGATGTCGTACTCGGAATGGATTGGCTTGCAAAGTATGACGCTGAAATTCTATGTGGTAAGAAGATGGTGAGAGTGAAGACATCCGAAGGAGAACCGATTCTTATTTATGGAGACAAAAGAAGAGTACCCACTAGTGTGATCAACGTGATGAAAGCAATAAGATGTTTGAGGAAGGGTTGTCAAGCTTATTTAACGTATGTGGTAGACACCGTAAAGGAAAAGAAGACTTTGGAGGATATTGAAGTGGTACGAGATTATCCCGAGGTTTTCCCCGATGATCTACCCGGTTTGCCACCGGATCGTCAAGTGGAGTTTCGTATCGACTTAGTACCCGGAACCGCGCCTTTAGCCAAAGCTCCGTATCGTTTGGCACCCGCGGAATTAAAAGAGTTGATGACCCAATTGCAAGAGCTTCTTGATAAGGGCTTCATTAGGCCTAGCTCTTCCCCTTGGGGAGCTCCAATCTTATTTGTGAAGAAAAAAGATGGCACCATGAGAATGTGTATTGACTACCGGGACCTCAACAAGGTGACTATCAAGAACCGGTATCCTCTACCTCGTATTGATGATTTATTCGATCAATTGCAAGGTGCGGGTTACTTTTCAAAAATTGATCTTCGGTCGGGTTATCATCAATTGAAGGTAAAAGATGAAGACGTAGAGAAGACGGCCTTTCGAACAAGATATGGGCATTTTGAGTTTCTTGTAATGCCTTTCGGGCTAACAAATGCGCCCGCGGCTTTCATGGATCTCATGAATCGGGTGTGTAAACCGTTCCTTGACAAGTTTGTAATTGTGTTTATTGATGACATCCTCATTTACTCAAAGTCGGAGGCGGAGCACAAAGAACATTTGAAGATGGTACTCGAAACTTTAAAAAGAGAGAAGTTGTATGCAAAGTTTTCCAAGTGCGAGTTTTGGATCGGGGAAGTTCAATTTCTTGGGCATGTAGTGAATAAAGATGGAATTAAAGTGGACCCGGCAAAGATTGAAGCGGTAATGAATTGGGAGAAACCGAAGAATCCAACCGAAATAAGAAGCTTTCTTGGATTGGCGGGATATTATAGACGTTTTATAGAAGGGTTTTCCAAGATTGCATGTCCGTTGACTTCGTTGACCAAGAAGAATGAGAAGTTTGTATGGACCAACAAACAAGATGAGGCATTCGAGTTGTTGAACAAGAAGTTGTGTGAAGCTCCTATTTTGTCCCTTCCGGAGGGCACCGAAGATTTTGCGGTTTATAGTGACGCGTCGGGTTTGGGCATCGGATGTGTTCTTACTCAGAGAGGAAAGGTTATCGCGTATGCATCACGTCAATTAAAGGAGAACGAGTTGAATTATCCCACTCATGATAAGGAGTTGGCGGCAGTGATTCATGCATTGAAAATTTGGAGGCATTACCTTTATGGCAGTCAATGCAAACTCTTCACGGATCATCAAAGCTTGCAATATTTATTTAGTCAAAAGGACTTAAACGCGAGACAAATACGGTGGATTGAAGTGTTCAAGGATTATGATTATGAAATCCTGTACCACCCGGGTAAAGCGAACATTGTGGCGGATGCGTTGAGCAGAAAAGAAATTAGTGAGAAAAGGAGGGTTAAAGCATTGAGAATTGAGGTGGTATCCACATTGATCGATATGTTGAAGGGTGTACAAGAGAAGGCGCATGAAGAGGGTAATATAAAAGAAGAAAGACTTGGCAAGTCAGTGACCTTTGAAGAAAATTCTCATGGGTTGAAAACATTTCAAGGGCGTGTTTGGGTACCATTGTACGGTAGGAAAAGAGGACTAATTCTTGATGAGGCCCATAAGACCAAATATTCCATTCATCCTGGGTGTACAAAAATGTATATGGATTTGAAGCCTTTGTATTGGTGGCCGACCATGAAAGTGGATATTGCAAAGTATGTCAACAAGTGTTTAACGTGTTCCTTAGTGAAAACCGAGCATCAAAGACCTTATGGGGATCTCGAGCCATTGGAGGTCCCGGAATGGAAGTGGGAAAAGATCACTATGGATTTTGTTACCAAATTACCGCAAACAAGAAGTGGTCATGATATGATTTGGGTCATTGTGGACCGGTTGACTAAAAGTGCATTATTTCTTGCGGCGAGAGAAACATGGCCTGTTGATAAGTTTGCGGAACTATATAGGGATGAAGTCATTCGGAGGCACGGAGTGCCATTATCAATTGTGTCGGATCGGGACAGTCGGTTTACATCACATTTTTGGAAAAGCATGCAAGAGGTATTGGGAACCAAGTTATGTTTGAGTACGGCTTATCATCCTCAAACCGATGGGCAAAGTGAGAGGACGATACAAACGCTGGAGGATATGCTACGTGCGTGTGTGTTAGATTTTGGGGGAAGTTGGGATAGACATCTTCCTTTGATTGAGTTTTCTTACAACAATAGTTACCATTCATCCATAAAGATGGCTCCGTATGAAGCTTTGTATGGAAGAAAGTGTAGATCACCTTCATGTTGGTTACAAGCGGGAGAAAAGGTGTTGGTGGGACCTAGTTTGACCCTTCTCTAAAACAAAGAGGGTGAGGAGTAGTTCCCGACATTAGGGAATTTGCATGAGGGAGTTGCTACCCCTCATGAGGCTAGTGTAATGGCCACTAGTCTTAGTTTCAACCCATACGGGAATCAAGTATTATGCTCCGTGCGTTTGCTTGTGAACTTAGGTGGGTGCCATTGAGGTGAGATGGACTTTATGAGATGGACATGGGTGGGGATAGTTGCATTGCATATGCATATCATGACTTTCAATTTTGAGAAAACCTTACGATGTTTTAACTTAAATCTATATAAGTATAATAAATATTTTTGGAGGTTGTCTCGGGTGTTAAGGTTATCCTTCCCACTCATAATGAGATAGTCTCGGGTAACTCACTAGGCATTTCCATTGCCTAACTGTTTTGATGTGTACTCAGGTTAAGGCTAGGAGTTTAAGGCGAGGCGGAAATTCTAGAAGACCACGGGATGTGTGGCCATTTAAACCTTGTTTTTGTACTTGAATTATGATATCTCCTCGCTATACATTATTAAACAACCTTTTGATGTTTTTGGGACCTAATTTCCGCGATGATCAAACTTCTTTTGAAATTAATGAAGTCATTTTAGAAAACAAATGTTTTAATTATTAAACCCTAGCGAGGGGTGTCACAATATGCAAACAGTCAGAAGTTATTTCGTTAAGGTCATTAATAAAAAGTTCTTCAGGAACGTTAAAGTTTTGAAGTAAAAGTGATACATGTTCTCGAATGGTAAGGCGAGCATTGGACGAAGAGTTTGTTCCTTGTGCCATCGGACAGTCACAGTGATTTTGCTTTCTTCTTCTTCTTCTTCTTCATCTGAACTCTCCCCTTCGGACCATATGCCATGGCCAGTATGTGCAGCAAACATCGCCCCATGAGTAGGTCTTCGGATTTCATCGTCATCCGAACCAGATGACCAAATCTGGTAAGTACCATCACCACTATTAGGAGTAACGAGTGACAGACTTTGAGTCTTCGCACGAACTTCTTCCAGTTTCTTTGTATAGTATGCTTTATCTTTGACTCGTTCCTTCTTCTCATTTGCTTTCTTCAGCATGCAGTCTTTGGCCAGATGATTCTTCCCAAAGAAATAGTTACAACCGTATCTAGAATCACCTAACAACTTCTTTTCAGGTTGAGGAGTTGCGTCAGACTTCGGTTAGGAATATTCAGCAGGTTTCGTTGGTTGTTTTCCATTGTTGAAGTTTCTGTTGAAGTTGGGTTTGCTCTGTGGTGGTTTCTGAAAGTTCCTATTGTTATTGGAGTATAGTGCCTTCGTATCACTTTCTTCATCCTCATCACCTTCATCATCAGCATCAATGATATCATTGGATTCAGTTTTTGAAACAAAAGCAAGAGTACCAGCATTGGGTGGATCACCAGCTTCATCTATAACATCATACTCATATGATTTGAGTAGATTGTAGAGTTCTTCGAGCAAGTAGGAGTTGATCTTCTCATGAGCTCTTACCATCATGGTGATTTGCTTCCTTTCCCTTCGGAGACATTGCATGAACCGAAAGTTTGTTTCATGCAAAGTCTTAGAAACTCCATACTTCTCCAGTTTATAGACCACATCAGTAAATCTCTCGAACGTCTGATCAATCTTCTCATTGTCCAGTTGTTTGAAGTTGCTGAAATCAGCTAGTATGTTGTTGACAATGCTCTTCTTCATGACATCGCTACCTTCGTATCGCATCTTCAGTCTGTCCCAAATCTCTTTAGCTGACTTTGACCTTCGGATCAGATTGAAGGCAACAGGAGGCAGTCCACTTTTCAATTCTCGCATGCATCTTTTGTCATTCTCGATCTTCTTCTTGTTCGCAGCAATAACGGCTTCTGTATCGACTGGAGGAGTAGAGGCTTCACCAGATTTAGCAGCAAATTTGGTCTGAACATTAGCAGTGAAAGGACCTTCCTTTGATGATCTTAAAAGATATTCATCGATACCAGATAGATGATCCTCCATACGATCAGCCTATTGATCGTAATGTTCATGAATCAGCATAGGTGGCCTCCCCCTTGTCTACGAAATTGTGTGCTAGGGATTAGAAGGTTTTCTATTTTTGGTAATTGTGATTATTTAATAAATGGAAACCTTAAACCCACTTAATTGCTATTTTCGAGATTTAAGGGTTTAAGATAGGATTAAATTAATTTGATTAATTTCTGATGCCTATCTAGATTTAATTAATTTAATTAATTGTTTAATTAAAAGATAAATTAAATCATTTAAAGGTTTAAATTTAATTTTAAAAAAAATTAAGAGTTAATTTTCGAAAATTAAATAGATAAACCATAAATATTTTAAAAGTTAAAAATACATCTTATATATATTATAATTAAAAGTTAATATTATATGATATAAAAAATCATTTTTCGATTGCCTTTTGAATTTAATTTGTCATATTTTTCTTTTTTTGAATTACATTACATATATACTTATATGTGAAAATAACCGGAGGGGCCAGTAGTATATTAAAAAAAATCAATCCTTATATAAAAATATTACATATACTAGGTAGAAAATCAGGGGGGGCCATGGCCCTCCCTGTCCCTTTAAACAGGGATCAGCCCATTGATCATAATGCTCATGAATCAGCATAGGTGCCTTGTTGCTGGAACCAAGTAAGGCTGCATAGGTCATCATAGCGTTGTTCGCGTTGTAGGCCATTGAAAGATTAGATCGTTGCTGGAAAATTATCAAGATTAAAACTCTGAAACACGGAAGGGTGGATTCAAGAATGATTTGAACCCACAAATCAAAGAAGGTATATTAATCTTAATATCAAATCAGCAAGCAACCTCCTCTGATACCACTTGTAAGACTAAATTAATAACAAGGCAAATAACAAGAACAAAAGTATTAGAGTATTCAATCAGTCGAATGATTTTTATTCAATGTAAAATGATAGTGCTCCAAGTCTTTTAATGACGAGCAACTATAAGGATCGTTATAATGAATATGCGACTGTAAAAAGTACGTGCTAAACATATAGGGCTAATGGTGTTTATATATTAAGATCTAATTGGATAAACAATTAATCCAATAAGTTACAGATAAGCATAAAAACCCTAGACATAATCTATTACAAAAGATAAGTATAAACATAACAGTCTTCAGATAAGCACGTAGACTTCGTATCAGCAACCGCTTCGTATCAACTCTCCAATTCGCATATACCAAAAGCTTCGGATAGGAACACATGTACTTCGGATATCTAAATATCATCATAATCAGAATCCTAATAGCATCCCACTGAGGCTTCCCTTTGATGCACGCCCGAAGAAAAAGGCACAAAATGGCGGCTCTTTAGCTCTGCTGCCGTGTATATGTAGGAAATCAATGTTCATGTTATGAGTTTCAAAAACTAGAAGTTGCAACGGAAGCATAAAATCATGAACACAAATTTCACTTTCAAGAGGATCATGCTACATGCATGTAAATATAAGATGAAGAAGAAGCATAGATTAAGTTCAAGATTATAACCTTTCTTCTTGAGCTTGATATGAACGAGTTTATGAAGGCTTGGAATCAAGAAAGAATCCCTCTATAGTTGATCCACCACAAGTGAAAAACACCTTTGATGCTAGTCTCTTTAAACTTGCAAATGAACACCTTTGACTCTTTAGCTTGAAAAACGATTTTTGCTAGAAGTGAGGATGTGTTCTTGGCTGATTTTAGAACATGAAAGTGATGTCTTTATCTCTCCTCAAATGGCCGAACATAAGTGTGTAAAAGGAGAAGAGCATGAAAGGTTATATTTAAACAAAAGCACATGGTCAATCCTTGAAGACACAAAGCATCTTGTCTTCTTTCTATGTTTAAACTCATGCACTTTGGGAAGCATGCAGGGTTCGGCCATCAAGGGTCAAAAGGAGAATATTCCATCTTTTATTATTTATAAACTTATCCCATAAGTTTTTATAAATAATAAACTTTCATATTATGCTTAATGAAATAACATTTAAATTCATTATCAAGCAAATAAACCATTTTAAACATGTTTTATGATTGCATTAATATATATATATATATATATATATATATATATATATATATATATATATATATATATATATATATATATATATATATATATATATATATATATATATATATATATATATATATATATATATATATATATATATATATATATAATGAACATGTTCCATTTAATTTATCAATTAAATTAAATAAAAGGTTTACTTATAAATCAATTAAATAACTTAACAACTTAAATAATTTAATTGTTATACATAGTTAATTCATCACATATGAATTATTAATCAACCATTAATTTTGGAGTTATTATTATTTACCTTAAATAATAATAACTTACAAAATTAAAATGCAAGTTTAGTATCATTTGATGTTAAATCAAATTTAACATTCCAAATGATCAATTTGGTGTCAAACTTGTTGTTGGTGTGACCCTATAGGATCATGTATTATTAGTAATATCATTTTATGATCATCCTTGGGCATATAGAACTAACAATCTCCCACTTGCACAAGGTTGCATCATAGAATGATACCGACAGTGATGAACGTCTAGCAACATTTCACTGCCCCCAATAATACATGACATAATGCCATTCAACAACATCCAATTCTTCAAAAGCACAAGGCTCTAATTGATGTACTAGGTTATCTATCAATTATCCCTTTGTCACAGACATCATGTTGAACATGAGACATGGATCTTAATCATTCTCATTTTATGTTCAACTTTCAATCAGGCGCCTTAGATGTCTAACTCTCAACACATAAGAGGAACAAATCCCGTCTCGACTACATACGCCCCTCATATAGTTAGTACTATACATGAGCATGGCCTTTATGGTTGTCTATTTTTCAAGAACAACGGTGAACCATATCAAAGCATAGCACTCCCTACACTTGAGTCCCAAATATGCATCTCAGGTCTAAGGATACAATGATAATACCTTTATTCAAGAATCACTTATGATGATGATCCATGGAGTGATCTTGAAGCGGGTCAAGTCCAATACTTGTTCACTGACAAGTACCTATGAATTTGGTTGCAACCTTTTGCTACTTTTACCTATAAAAGTCAACCAATCCAATTCATATTAGTCTTACTTCATAATTGCTCCCACAACTATGATCGACTATGGACATTTAGAATAACTAAATTATTCAAGGATTAAACATGCTAATATAGAACACAAAATTATGAATGAAACATCACGTCACATATATTACATAATTCTTGTTGTTTAAATAATTTCATATTCATAAACACTAAACACAAATCAAATCCATTCATTAGAATAACGAAGTCCTATACCCTTAGCGTGACTTTCATGCTTAGCTTGGGGTAAAGGCTTCGTGAATGGGTCTGCCAAATTCTGATCTGTATGAACCTTGTGAATACTTATTTCACCATTCTTAACTTCATGTCTTATGTAGTTATACCTTCGGTGAATGTGCTTGGTCTTTTGATGTGATCTAGGTTCCTTTGCTTGAGCTATAGCACCTAGATTATCACAGAAGATTTCTATAGGGTCCCGAATGGAAGGAACAACCCCTAGATCTTCAATGAACTTTCTCATCCAGACAGCTTCTTGAGCAGCTTCCGAAGCAGCAACATATTCTGATTCTGTAGTGGATTGTGCAATCACTTCTTGTTTGGAACTCTTCCAAGAAACGGCTCCTCCATTTAAAATAAAGACATACCCAGATTGAGATCTCGAATCGTCCCTATCTGTTTGGAATCTTGCGTCAGTGTAACCCTTTACCTTTAAGCTTTCTTCCAAACCACCGTAAACTAAGAACATATCTTTAGTTCTTCTTAAGTACTTAAGAATGTTCTTTACAGCAGTCCAGTGGGCTTCACCTGGGTTCTGTTGATACCTACTTGTCATGCTTAAGGCACATGAGACGTCGGGCCTAGTGCATAACATGGCATACATGATGGAACCAATTGCCGAAGCATATGGGACATATTTCATCCTTTCAAGTTCAGTCCTAGTGCTTGGGCACTGAGACTTACTTAGGATGGTGCCATGCGGTATTGGCAAGAATCCTCTTTTGGAGTCTTGCATCTTGAACCTTTTCAAGATTTTATCAATGTATACACTTTGGCTTAGACCAATAAGTCTCTTAGATCTATCTCTATAGATCTTTATGCCTAATACATAAGCAGCTTCTCCTAAGTCCTTCATTGAGAAACAGTTCTCAAGGAATGCTTTGACACCTTTTAAGGTTGGGATGTCATTTCCAAATAAAAGTATGTCATCTACATACAATACTAGGAATATGACTATGCTCCCACTAGCTTTCTTGTAAACACAGGAGTCATCCTCATTTTTGATGAATCCAAAATTTGTAATCTTTTCATCAAAACAGATGTTCCATGTTCGAGATGCTTGCTTCAATCCATAGATAGATCTTTTAAGCTTGCACACTTTGCTTGTATGCTTCGGATCGACAAAACCTTTAGGTTGATCCATATAGACATCTTCCAATAAGTGTCCATTGAGGAAAGCGGTTTTGACATCCATTTGCCATATCTCATAATCATAGTATGCGGCTATGGCAAAAAGTATCCTAATTGACTTGATCATTGCCACTGGTGAAAAGGTCTCATCATAGTCAATACCATGAGTTTGTGAGTATCCTTTAGCGACAAGTCTTGCCTTAAAAGTGTGAACATTTCCATCCACGTCGGTTTTCTTCTTGAAAACCCATTTGTTCCCAACAGTCTTACAATTGGTGGGAAGATTAACCAAGTCCCATACTTGGTTATCGTGTATGGATTGCATCTCAGTGTTCATGGCTTCAAGCCATTTATCAGATTCAGGATCTGACATTGCACTCTGGTAGTTGACGGGTTCATCAGAATCTATCGTATAACATTCCTCTTTCATCACTAGGTAACCATACCTTTTAGGTTCAAATCGAACCCTACCAAATCTGCGAAAATCTTGTGTTACAATTTGTTCCTGATCAACTGTTTGTTCAGGTTCAACAATTTCTTGTTGAATGCTAGATCCAATTTCTTGTGTATCAGGCTGTGGTTCCTGAAGTTCTTCAAGTTCCACAAACCTCCCACTAGCCTCTTCCGTTAGAAACTTGTTTTCTAGGAATTCAGCTTTTCGAGAAATAAGTATCTTATTCTCTATGGGATTGTAAAAGTAGTATCCAAGACAATCTTTCGGATACCCTACAAAGATACATTTAGTTGAGCGGGGTTCTAGTTTGTTTGAAGCTTCTTGTCTAACATAAGCTTCACAACCCCATACTTTGAGATAGGATAAAGATGGAACCCTTCCATGCCATATCTCATAAGGCGTTTTATCTACCTTCTTAGTAGGTGCCATGTTTAGGAGACGAGCAGCTGTTTGTAAAGCATAACCACAAAATGATAAAGGTAGAGTACTTCTACTCATCATGGATCGAACCATATCCAATAGTGTTCGGTTACGCCTTTCAGATACACCATTATGTTGTGGTGTTCCAGGTGGAGTAAGTTGTGAAACAATTCCACAAGTCTTAAGATGATCCATAAAGTTTGTAGTTAAGTACTCACCTCCTCTATCAGAACGTAGAACTTTAGTTGTTTTGTTGAGTTGATTTTCCACTTCACTTTGAAACGTTTTGAACATTTCAAATGCCTCATGTTTATGTTTAATCAAATAAACATATCCAAATCGACTTACGTCATTAGTGAAGGTGATGAAATATCTTTCACCATATCTAGTCATTGGCTTGAAAGGACCACATACATCCGTATGTATGATTCCTAACAAGTCCTTTGCCCTCTCATTGGTTCCCGAGAAAGGAGCTTTGGTCATCTTGCCATGTAAACAAGATTCACATATATCAAATGAGTCATTCTCATTTGCCTTCAAAAGTCCGCTCTTTTGAAGTTGGGATATGCGTTTCTTGTTTATATGCCCAAGGCGACAATGCCATAGATAGGTTTGACTCAAATCACATTTGGGTCTCTTGGTGAAAGTGTGGTATAAAGAGCCATGGTTAGTCTTTCTATCAAGGTTTACTTCATAAATTCCATTTAAAGGCCTAGCCTCAAAATAGAACACATTGTTTTTGTAAACACAAATGTCATCATTCATAAAGCAAAGATCAAATCCACATTGTCTCAACTTAGCAACCGAAATAATATTCCTAGTCAAGCTAGGAACATAATAAACATTCAACAATGTCAAATACAAGCCACTAGGTAGTAATAAATCAAAACTTCCAATTGAATCCACCGCAACCCTTGCACTGTTTCCAACCCGGAGTACTACCTCGTTTGCCTTCAGTCGCCTACTCCTTTTGAACCCCTGCAACATATTACAAATGTGAGTTCCACAACCAGTATCAAATACCCATGTGTTAGGAGATAAATTATAAAGTTCTAGGTCTATCACATAGATACATGAGGTGCCCTCACCGGCCTTCTTCTTCTTCAACTCCGCAAGATAGGTAGGGCAATTTCTCTTCCAATGCCCAACTTTGCCACATTCGAAGCACGCGTATTCCTTGGCAACTTTTGCCTTCTTCTTGGGCGGACGGGATGATTGGACAACTTTCTTGCCCTTTCCTTTGACAACTTTTGCCTTCCCCTTTCCTTTGGAGTTAGTAGGGTGTTCGGGTCTAGTCCTCTTTGTACCACCTTCCTTGATCATGAGAACTTGAGTGGTTTTCTTAGGCAGATTCTTTTCCTCGGTAATTAGCATCCCATGTAATTTCGGGATAGTCTTGTTCAAACCATTCATGTTATAGTTCATGACAAAGGGATCAAAAGACTTTGTCAAGGAGTTAAGGATCATATCCGTTGCTAGCTCTTCGGGCATCACAACTCCAAGACGTGCCAAATGATCAATGTGACTCTTCATTTTGAGCACATAAGAGCTTACCGTCTGTCCATCCTCCATCTTGCAAGCATGGAAAGCCCGAACAGTTTCGAACCTTTCCGTTCTTGCAAGTTGTTGGAACATTTCCTTCAATTGATTAATCATGTCATAGGCCGAATGATTCTCCAAATCCTTCTGAAGGTCAGGAATCATGGTTGCCAACATTAGACATGATGCATCAATGGAGTCATCCATCTTTTTAAGCCATGCATCGTGTGCAGGCTTAGGAATGGCAAGGGGCTCTTCAAGAAGTGGTTCATTGAGAACATATTCTTTCTTTTCTTGTTTGAGAACTATTCTCACACTACGGTACCAATCCAAAAAGTTGGTGTGGTTGAGTTTTTCTCCCTCAAGGAGACACCGTAGTGATGTTTTGTTTGGAGCCGGGTTTGTTGCGTTTGGTGCCATCTACAAAATTTTAACAAGGTTCAATTTAGTAATTTATGATATTAAGTCCTTAATAATTAATACCCCTTTTTGTTTCGTAAACTTTAAATAATTAAGGTCTAGAATCCAAGTTGCAATACGAATAAGTAGTTAGGTATCCTTTATCCCGCCTATTCGAATCAACAAGGTAGGTAACGGTTTACCAATTATATCCAAATATAATTTCTAGAGTTATGGGATCCCATTATAACATTTATAAGTTTGGCATGTTTGATCCCATCTATGCCTTGGATTTCTAATGCTTAGGTGACCTTTATCACAAAAGATTTCCAAACAAATCATCCCACTTAAACGGACGTGTAGTTTTGACAACTATTAATGGTTAGGTGTCCTTTATCCCATCAATATTACAAAACTACCTCTTGTATCACAAGAAGACTCCAAATGGTTAGGTAACCTTTATCCTACAAGGATATTCAAGTGATACATGAGTGTCTTTAAGAGGGACGGCATTGATTTGTATTTCGAAAGGGATTCGTATGTTTTACAATTCTAATTTTGAAAACATATGGTATCATGTAGATTGCATGCATCCAATGAACATGGTACCATTAAAATCTTATTTTGTTAATTGGTTCCTTAATCATAAAATCTCCATTTTATTGATTCTTTGTTTGTGGTCAAGATTACAATTAATATCCAATATTAAGTTTGAGTTTGATCACATACATGGGAACCAATTTTAATCCTAAATAATTACCATTATTACTTAGGGTTGGAGTTTGTAATAATTCATAAAATCTCCATTTTATTTGTTTCATTTATTCTCAAAACTTGACTTTATAGGTTTTATAACAAAACCCATTTTAATAAAACCAATTGTATTACATCTTATATTATATATGTCAATTTGAAAATTACAAACTCCTTGATGATTATGTTTAATTATCTAGGTTGTCTAGTATGCAAAATCTTATTTTCATCCACAACATAAAATCATAAAACATTCAATCATCACATGCATGCATGGGTGCATAAACACAAGCCAACTAATTTGATATTTCATGTGAGACATACATGAAATATCAAGTCCAAACCTAGGGACAAAAGGGTGACAAAAACTCAAGCAAATGATCTTCGATTTGGCTACAATTTTGCCAAGTTTCTTGTATCATTAAATGACACTTGAACCACCATTTCTTGACACCATGGAATGAGTTGTGATTTTTTCTTGGCCACTCCAATACTTGCGACAGGAACAGCCCAGCAGGAGGCAATTTTGTGTGATTTTGTTGCTTTCTTCACTTCATTCTTGGCCATATTGATGCTAATACTTGTCAAAACTTAATGTATATACTAGATATTAAAGTTACCAACAAGTATATCACCAAATGACCAAGATATGAATTTTTAAATCACACCTTAACAGGTTTAAAAAATGGACAGCAGCTATGCAGAAAGTGTTGCTGTTGGGTGCATTCTTCTATTGGCCTTTATTTCCTTCTCTTGTTACATTTTGTGAAAAATATAAAATACAACTATTCTAACAATTACAAAATGAATAAAAGAAGGAAATAACTAATTATTATTACAAACCATTTGAATAAAAGAATAGATTACAACCAATTTGAATTTAAACACAAAACATGCAATACATAGTCCTTGGCTTGTTTATGCACCATTTTATCACATAAAATCATAAGAAAATCAACACTTTGTTTTTCTAAGGCAACAATTATGTAACCAAATGCATGCAAACATAAAATATAGTTGGTTACATAAAATCATAGATAATATACTTGCATGTTGCCAAAGAAGCCATGCATGAACATTGCATTCAAGAATATGAACATTCATGGCTTCCAAAAACCAAGTTTATCCAAATAAACTTATTATCTAAACATGCAATATAGCCATGGCTCTGATACCAATTGTAGGAAATCAATGTTCATGTTATGAGTTTCAAAAACTAGAAGTTGCAACGGAAGCATAAAATCATGAACACAAATTTCACTTTCAAGAGGATCATGCTACATGCATGTAAATATAAGATGAAGAAGAAGCATAGATTAAGTTCAAGATTATAACCTTTCTTCTTGAGCTTGATATGAACGAGTTTATGAAGGCTAGGAATCAAGAAAGAATCCCTCTATAGTTGATCCACCACAAGTGAAAAACACCTTTGATGCTAGTCTCTTTAAACTTGCAAATGAACACCTTTGACTCTTTAGCTTGAAAAACGATTTTTGCTAGAAGTGAGGATGTGTTCTTGGCTGATTTTAGAACATGAAAGTGATGTCTTTATCTCTCCTCAAATGGCCGAACATAAGTGTGTAAAAGGAGAAGAGCATGAAAGGTTATATTTAAACAAAAGCACATGGTCAATCCTTGAAGACACAAAGCATCTTGTCTTCTTTCTATGTTTAAACTCATGCACTTTGGGAAGCATGTAGGGTTCGGCCATCAAGGGTCAAAAGGAGAATATTCCATCTTTTATTATTTAAAAACTTATCCCATAAGTTTTTATAAATAATAAACTTTCATATTTTGCTTAATGAAATAACATTTAAATTCATTATCAAGCAAATAAACCATTTTAAACATGTTTTATGATTGCATAAATATATACATATATATATATATATATATATATATATATATATTTATAATGAACATGTTCCATTTAATTTATCAATTAAATTAAATAAAAGGTTTACTTATAAATCAATTAAATAACTTAACAACTTAAATAATTTAATTGTTATACATAGTTAATTCATCACATATGAATTATTAATCAACCATTAATTTTGGAGTTATTATTATTTACCTTAAATAATAATAACTTACAAAATTAAAATGCAAGTTTAGTATCATTTGATGTTAAATCAAATTTAACATTCCAAATGATCAATTTGGTGTCAAACTTGTTGTTGGTGTGACCCTATAGGATCATGTATTATTAGTAATATCATTTTATGATCATCCTTGGGCATATAGAACTAAAAGTATATCCCTGTGCGTCTGCCAAACTCACGGAGATTTCACTCCCTACTCTCTCCACGCAGTCAAAATCGTATCATCTGGCCTCGTAGCTCACATGATGCCGGTGTATATCAACATGTCGAAACCACATCCTCCTCGGTGGCCATCAGCATGTCCCAGCCGCGGCAAGTAAATGTGTGCTCCCCATCAGCCCAGGTGCGATGGATGAAAGGCTCCAGCTCGGCTTAAAGCCGTGTCTGTGTCAAAATGGCTCGATCCACCTGGACAGCCGCGAAGAGCGGGCGAGAACTGAGGTCGTCTCATCGGGCCTCATACTATGGAGTATCGTCTAAAACCTGTGGGAACTAAAGAAATGGATGATCCCGCCTGAACTCCATCTGCATAAAAGAAATCACACACGAAATATTTCTTGCAAAATTAGTCCTTCTTCTTGCCCAGACACGCGCGACGCGGCCCAAGAACTAGGCGTGACGCGCCGTAAGTGTTATACGAAACAAAATCCAAAATTTGATGATTTCACCTGTTAAACTCAATCCACGCATCTACAAGGTAGCCTAACTACCGACTAGCCTCCCTAGGGTGGTGATTTTGCGAACAAAACACCCTACGAGCAAGCATTGCTGATTTTCTAAGTTTTCTAGTTTTTGCTATTTCAATCAAATTCACCATTCAAATACGTGTAATACGTGAAATAACTAGTTCCAGAAGACATACCGTAGTAGTAGAGTACTATAACGCAAGAAAAACGAAAGAAATCGAGTGATCAGGGGGATGCTCTGTCTGCGCGGCGTGGTTTTTGTGTGTGTGCGATGAGATACGTACCTTATAAAGTGGTTTTTCGTCCGATCATATTCCACGACGTGCCCTGGAAGCGAGCCGCGTCGCGCGTGTCGCCAAAATAACCTCTACGCATCGGGTTATCTTGCGATCCCGCGTCGCGCCCTTCTCCATATCGCGTCGTGGCTACCAACTTCTCCAAAGTTCCTCGTGTGACCCCACACTTGCCTCGTACTACCAATACCTGCAATGATGATGATGATATTGTCCTAATTACTCCTAAAAACACTATACCTAACTTAATAAAGATGGGTTGCCTCCCAACAAGCGCTAAGTTTAACGTCTTCAGCCAAACGTCTTCCTCTTATTCTGCAGCTACAGTTGATTGTACGCTATTTGACTCCGTTGAAGTACAATCATCACCGTCCCTTTGATGATCAGATGCTCTTCTAACTTTCCTGGATCAAATGGTTCGCCGGTTCCTCTGCTGCTGCCAGGTCGCCGTTTTCTGATTATTTCTCGCGAATGCCTAGAAGTGGCTTTAAATATCCAAGCTCGGTCCTTTCTTCAATGTCTCTTCAAAATCACCGGCTTGACGTGGAGCGCGCCCAGTACTTCTCCCAGTAGTTGTTTTGCAAATCTCATTTTGCTAGCGTCTCACGTGCTATCTTCAAGTTGCAATTTTGGCTTGCAGTACCAATAAAGATTTTCCAATCGAATGGGATTGGAAGGCAACATATCGGGATGCTTCCATACGTCCTCATCGATAGTATTTATTACATATAATTTTCCATTCATGAATGGATCATGAGTGGCAAAGAAATCATGTTTATTGTTTTCAAATACCACATCATTGTCATCATCTTCTTGGTCATCGTCTAACAGGTGGATCGGGACCAAGAATGAGCGACAGGTTTTATCTGGTGATGGTGCAGATTCACTCATCACCAGACCTTTATTTTCAAAATTTTCAAGATTTTCAAAAATTACAGGTTCGGGGGTGGTATTTTCATTTACGCCCCTTCCCCAATAACCATTTCAACTGAGTTTTCTGATGATGGTATGGATTCATTCATCACCAGCTCAACATTATTAACTTTCTTAAAAACATCAAAGGTTGTTGAGTCAAAAGTCGTATTGTCACTTACAACCTCTTCCTCGGCAACATTTTCGACCCCTCTCAGTGGTCTCTTGACTTTCCTAAGGTGCATGACCTTCCATCACATGTTCAGGTGATGCAGGTTCACACACATTATCATTGGTATAAAAATCACTCCCCTCGGGTTCTGGTGAGGTTGGTGACCATTCCCTAAATTTTTCTAACTGATCTAATGAACCTTGCAATCTTACAAGAGCATCAGCTTGATCCTTCTACATTTGGCAGGTATTAACCATGAGTTCCAAGAATTGGGCCCAAATTGCAGAATTTTCAGGTTGAGATAACTCCTCGGTCCCCCATCCACTATCATCGAATGATCCATTGTTGCAATCATCCTCGTAATAGTTGTTGGCCGGATTTTCATAATACTCGTATTGATCAGGGTATATGTAATCGCCCATTATGAGGACGTACTGTAACAACCAACTATTTTGCTAATGTCAAATCTTATGTTTAAGTTGTTGAATGGAATGAAATGGGGAAAATTAAGTTATATTTTCAAGAGTTTAATGGAAAATGATGAAATTGGCTTGTAAGTGTAATAAGGTGTAAATAATAAAATTAAGTCATATATTAAGTCCTTAATGGTGTATGTATGAACCATGATGGATGAACATGAATTAAGAAGAAAATTTGGCATAAAAAGGGAAATCTACTAAAAATAAAGTTGTTGGAAATTTAGAACTAAGTAACTCAAAATGGAATTTGAACTGGGAAATTTCTCACAATATAACAAATGGAGTATTTGGAATTATAAGAATGCAAGAAAAAGAATGGAAACATTTGGAGTTCGGATGAAGAAGTTATAATCGATTGACATTGGCCCAAAACTAGCAAAAATCAAGAAGTAACCAGGTTTGAGCTTGAATACCGAGAAATATAATTAGAATTAGGGAAATTTCAGTAGGAATAAGTTGTATAACTTTTTATTAGCTTTCTAAGAATATATGGTTTGTGAAATTTAGATAATAAATGAGAAAGTTATGACTAATTGAAGTTGAGTATAAAATGTAAGGAAAATATGAAATGCTGGAAAAAAAATTCTCTAAGGATGTACACGACCCGTGTGGGTGTACACGACCTGTGTGGACTCCCTGAAGGTTCCGGACAGTTTCTTTGCATTTCCTACACGACCCGTGTGGACTCCCTGAAGGTTCCGGACAGTTTCTTTGCATTTCCTACACGACCCGTGTGGGTCTACACGACCCGTGTACGCTGCAGATCAGTTAAAAGGTGCGTTGGGCACTTTCTGGACACGTGGAGTTGCGAGGAGTTGGCAGATCAGCTTCAAAACTTACACCAAACACCCTATAATCTTTACAAGTTGATTCCACTACATTCTAGGGGCTTAAGGGACGAATTTGGGTCATTTCTCAGCCATTTTCTTCTCTTTCTTCTTCATTTTTCTCTCCTAAGAACACTAGGTGTGTTCTTGGTGTACCTAGTGTGTGAACTCGAATCAAGCTCCAATCCTTGGTGTTTCAAAGGGCTTTTTGCTACATTCTCTTCCTTTAAAGGTAAGAAACTTTCCCTCATGGTTTATTTAAGCTAAATCCATAGAATTTGATGATTCGGATGAACCCTAATTTTGAGAAATTTGGGGTTTTACGAAATTGATGATGGATAATGTTTACAAATGAATAAATAATGTCTAGTAAACAAGAGTTTGCATCTAATATCATCAAACCTTCAAGATTTGGCCATCCCACATGAATAAGCTTGTATTAGTAAAAATTTTACAAGCACCATGAATGGATTATGCCCATAAAAGGACAACTAAACTATGTTGGGCAAAATAATATTGTTAGTGAGTTATTTTGATAAAAGATTAACTAATTAAAGCTTTGGAAATTTCTTAGAATCGATATAAATATGATGAATTGGGTGAAATGATGGAATTTGAAGACAAGAGACATGGTTGATTTTGGTATTGTTAATTGTAAGGATGAAATTGTCATATTGTTAAAGTTAATTAAGTTCCACTTAGTCAAGTACAACATTAGTTATAGAGTCTTAATTTGGTTAAGTTGTTATGAGGGATTCTCATAAGTGAATATACTATGCATGAGTGTTAATGAATACCAATTTGGCATGACTTATTAGGTGGTGATCAAGTTGTTGGAGGTCAAGACAAGGGCAAGGAGACTTTGGGAACTTAGATACCTCCCTTCTAGTACGAGGTGAGTAACATGTGGATTTTATGAGTACATAGCCAATAGTTTTTATATATATTGTTTTGGTCAAAATATTTTAAGAGAAAAGATTTTCTCAAAATGTTTTATACAAAAAGCTTTATGTTTGCTATATAATGAAAGATAATGATGTTATGACCAATTTGTAATGAATTGATATTGAAAATTTGAAATATGAACTAAATGAAACAAATGAGAAAGACGTCCGGACAAGGATCTCACCCTAGTGAGGGGAGGTCAAAAGACACTACTGGGATGGTACCTCCCGTCGCGAAGTAGTTGTCTCAGCACGCCCTTATGGATAGATCTGTTCTATTCTATGAAGGGAAAGGGAAGTAGCACGCGCTCACGGATAGATTAGTTCTATTCCGGGGAGGGAAAGGGATACGGGGAAACCCGTATAAAGCCAATTAATAAACAAATAATCAAGAATTGCAATTGGTCTATGTTTTAAGAAAGCTTTTGCATTATGTTTGATTATGACAAAATTGTTTGATGGTTTGTTTTGAGTTAAAATTATTTGGGTCTAAAACCCATGTTGCTCACGAGACTTTATGTCTCACGTATATATATATTTTTAAATGCTATGTACTCAGGTTATGGAGATTAAGTACTTGAAGACTTTAGAATATTTGAAGCATTTCTTTTGGGATACTTTTAGTAGTAGCTTTTCCATGGTAATGTATTAGACTTTTAATACCCCAACATGGCAATATTTTGTAATTATGTTCAAAGTTTTTGTTAAACCCGCGTTTTGTATATCTAAATTGGGTTTAAAATGTATATGTTGGTAATGGGGTGTTACAAATTTTGTATCAGAGCCATGGTTTAAGCGAATTAGGTTGGAAATCCATCCTAGGCTTAAACTATTAAGGTAGGAATTAGGTATGCCTTAGGAATTTGTAGGTATGCTTACATAATAAGATCATAGTTGTAAGTTAGGATTTATAGGTCTAGATGAAACTTATACTAGGGAGATTACTTAGGGAGATAACATGCTACCGCTTTCGTTATTAAATGAAAATAATGTGTATTAAACAAAAATTCCATTTATCTTATATAGTAAATGGAAGGAGGTGGTCAAGATCCTCCAGTTGACGGGCAGGAAGCAAGTCACACTTCTTCTCATGGAAGTGTACCCGTCAATAACGTGGTTAATGCAGGAATTGAACCGAACCCGCAACCTCCACAACAACCCGTAACACTTGAAGCGATTCAAAACCTTATTAATAATTTGAGGAATGAAATGAAAGAGGATGTTAATCAGATAATCGATAATCGGCTTGGAGAGCAACACACCCATTCCTCTCAAGATGTTTCATGGAAGCCGATGAGTGGAGAATCTTCAAAGGAAGATGGAAGCGTCGGATCGGAACCTAAGAAGAGGTGTTCTTTTAAGTATTTTCTTGCATACAAACCCACTGAATATCTCGGTAGTTTCGAACCGAAGGTCACAATGAGGTGGATCCGAGAAACCGAGCAGGTCTTAGAGGTTAGCAAATGTCATGAAAACGATAAAGTGTACTATGCTTCTCGTCTTCTAAAAGATGACGCGTTGGTTTGGTGGAACACATTGTATGAAACTCTAGGGAAGAATGTGGTGTACAAGTGGTCATGGGACGAGTTCACTTCACGTCTGAAGAACAAGTTTTGTCATGTGCGGGATATAGAGAAGCTTCAAGAAGACTTTATAACTTTAAAGAAGGGTAACTCATCCATTGATGAGTATACAAAGAAATTCTGTGATATGTTACCATTCGTGGGACAATCTTACCCTACTGCTCGTTCACGAATTAACCGATACGCTAGGGGCTTACAGTCGGAATATGAACTTGAGGTTAAGAGAGCCGAAACACTTGATGATGCAATTATTGCGGCTAGAAATATGGAAGACGTAGGAAAAAACGGGCGTTGGAAAGGCAAGCTTTTCGTGACAAACGCAAGTTTAACGGAGGTGGAGGTGGCTCGAATAAAAAGGGCAAGTCCAGTTTTAATCAATCAAGGCAAGGAAGCGCAAAGAAGTGTGATAAGTGTGGAAAGGATCATACGGGGGATTTCCGAACCGGATCTGGAGCATGTTATAATTGTGGTCGATATGGTCACAAATCGAAAGAATGTAAGATGAAGCCGGTGAGTGAAGTTGAATGTTATTCATGTCATGAGAAGGGCCATTATAGTTTTAATTATCCGAAGAAGGGCGGAGAAACGCTCATGTCCACGGCTCATAAGAAGGCGGAGCCACAAAAGGTGAAGTCTCGTTCCTTTCAACTTACTCGAGAAGAAGCGAAAGAAACACATGATGTGGTCTCAGGTATATTACTTGTCAACTCGTTACCTGCATATTGTTTATTCGATTCTGGTGCTTCGTATTCATTTGTGTCTCATGACTTTGGACTCAAACTCAATGTACCCCTAGAATCGTTAGATACGTTATATGAAGTGGAGATAGCGAGTGGTAAATTTGTGGAGGTACGACATATGTACCGAAATTGCGAACTCAGTATAGGCGATAGGAAATTTTCATTGAATCTTCTTCCAATTGGGATAAAAACTTTCGATATTGTGATTGGCATGGATTGGCTTGGGGCGAATGATGCAAAAATTTCTTGTGGGAAGAAGATCGTGTCGATTAGGATTTCTGATGGGAGTAAAGTGTATGTTTATGGTGATAAGCGCAACCATGTACCTAGTCTCATTAGTGAAGTTAAGGCTCGAAAATGTCTTTCAAAAGGGTGTTGTTCCTTTCTCGCTTACGTTATGACTAATGAAAAATAAAATAAATCTATTCATGACATCGAAGTGGTGCGTAATTATCCGGAAGTGTTTCCCGACGACCTACCCGATTTGCCGCCTGAAAGGCAAGTCGAATTTCGTATCGATCTTATTCCGGGGGCAACTCCTATTGCTCGTGCTCCGTATCGCCTAGCCCCGACCGAAATGCGCGAGTTAATGTCTCAATTGCGAGAATTTCTTGATAAGGGTTTTATTAGGCCAAGTTCCTCTCCGTGGGGTGCACCAGTATTATTTGTCAAAAAGAAGGATGGTTCGATGCGCATGTGTATCGACTATCGAGAGCTTAATAAGATTACCATTAAAAATCGTTACCCGTTACCTAGAGTAGATGATCTTTTTGACCAGCTACAAGGTGTCGATTACTTCTCAAAAATAGATCTGCGATCCGGATATCACCAGGTTCGAGTGAAAGACTGTGATATTGAGAAGACAGCCTTTCACACCCGATATGGTCATTATGAATTTCTTGTAATGCTATTCGGACTTACAAATGCTCTTGCTATCTTTATGGATTTGATGAATCGAGTTTGCAAACCATTCCTTGATGATTTCGTCATCGTTTTCATCGATGATGTCCTCATTTATTCGAAGAATGAGGAAGATCATAAGCATCATCTCCAAATGATTCTAGAAGTGTTGAAGAAAGAACAATTATACGCGAAGTTTTCTAAGTGCGAATTCTGGTTAAGGGAAGTACAATTCCTTGGTCATGTGGTCTCTACGCAAGGTATTAAAGTAGATCCGACAAAAGTGGAAGCGGTAATGAAATGGGAGGCTCCAACGACTCCTACAGAAGTAAGAAGTTTTCTTGGACTCGCCGGGTATTATCGAAGGTTCATTCAAGATTTCTCTCGTATTGCGGTACCACTCACGAAGCTAACTAGAAAGGGAGTGAAATTTGAGTGGGGAATGGATCAAGAAAAGGCATTCATGACGTTGAAGGAGAAATTATGTAATGCCCCGGTCCTTGCTTTACCCGAGGGAACTGAAGATTTTGTTGTCTACAGCGATGCTTCGGGTAAAGGATTAGGATGTGTATTGATTCAAAGAGGAAAAGTGATTGCATATGCTTCTCGTCAATTGAAGGATCCCGAAACGAGGTATACTACTCATGACTTGGAACTTGCCGCCATAGTTTTTGCATTGAAAATCTGGAGACACTACCTATATGGGACAAAATGTAAACTATATACCGATCACAAAAGCCTCCAATATGTATTCACACAAAAAGAACTCAACTTGAGGCAAAGTAGATGGCTCGAGCTTATTAGTGATTATGATTGTGAAATCATATATCACCCAGGGAAGGCTAATGTTGTGGCTGATGCCCTAAGCCGGAAGATTCACGAGAAGAAGATTAAAGGAAGATCGATGAGGATAGACATAGTGTCTAGTATAATTGGAAGGATCAAAGAAACCCAACGAGAAGCTTTGTCAAGGGATGACTTGAAGAATGAAATATTGGGTAAGAGGCAAGAGTTTGAAGACAATAATACTGGATGATTCTCATAAGTCTAAATATTCTATTCACCCAAGTAGCTCAAAAACTTATCAAGACTTAAAACGACACTATTGGTGGCCGGGAATGAAGAAGAGAGTAGCAAAATACATTTCAAGGTGTGCTATGTGTGCTCAAGTCAAGGCAGAGCATCAAGTACCTTATGGTAGTGCTCAATCGTTACAAATACCGGCGGGGAAATGGGAAGATGTGACTATGGACTTTATCATTGGCTTACCGAAGACCCGAAAAGGGCATGATAGTATTTGGGTCATAGTTGATCGACTGACCAAGAGTGCTCTATTTCTTGCTATCAAAGAGACTACACCACTTGAAAAACTAGCTCAACTCTACATTGATGAAGTGATAAGACTACATGGAGCGCCGTTGTCCATAGTATCGGATAGAGATGCAATATTTACTTCAAAATTTTGGGAAGCTCTACAAGAAAGATTGGGATCAAGAATTAAAATGAGTACGGCTTATCATCTTCAAACGGATGGACAGAGTGAACGTACTATTCAAACCGTGGAGGATATGTTGAGGTCTTGTGCTATTGACTTTGGTGGTAGTTGGGACGAACATCTATCATTAGTAGAATTTGCTTATAACAACAGCTATCATTATAGCATTGGAATACCACCTTTTGAGGCACTATACGGTAGGAAGTGTAGAAAACCGTTATGTTGGTTAGAAGCGGGTGAAATTAAGCTTACTGGACCAGAAATTGTTAGAATAACAAATGAGAAAATTGGTGTAATCCAAGCAAACATGAAGGCGGCTCAGGATCGACAAAGAAGTTACGCAAGTTTGAAAAAGAGACCTTATGATTTAAAGGAAGGCGATTTGGTGATGCTTAAGGTGTCACCATGGAAAGGCGTTGTGAGATTTGGCAATAGAGGAAAATTAAGTCCAAGGTATATTGGTCTGTTTAAAATTTTGAAGAAAATTAGAGTTCAAGCATTCAAGTTGGAATTGCCTCAAGAATTGAGAGGAATACATGATACCTTTCATGTATGCTATTTAAAGAAGTATTTTGGAAAAGAAGAATTAACCATTCCTTTGGAAGATTTAAGGGTTGAGACTCCAAGCAAGCTAATTGAAGAACCGGAAGCAATGTTGGAGATAAAGACTAAAAAGCTAAGGAATAAAGATATTGATCTTGTATTGGTCAAATGGAAGCATTCTTTGGGATCAAATTTAACTTGGGAAACTTTAGAAGAAATGAAGAAAAGATACCCAAACTTTACTAATTATGATTTGATTCCGAGGACGGAATCCTAATTAGGGGGAGATAATTGTAACAACCAACTATTTTGCTAATGTCAAATCTTGTGTGTAAGTTATTGAATGGAATGAAATGGGGAAAATTAAGTTATATTTTCAAGAGTTTAATGGAAAATGATGAAATTTGCTTGTAAGTGTAATAAGGTGTAAATAATAAAATTTAGTCATATATTAAGTCCTTAATGGTGTATGTATGAACCATGATGGATGAACATGAATTAAGAAGAAAATTTGGCATAAAAAGGGAAATCTACTAAAAATAAAGTTGTTGGAAATTTAGAACTAAGTAACTCAAAATGGAATTTGAATTGGGAAATTTCTAACAATATAACAAATGGAGTATTTGGAATTATAACAATGCAGGAAAAAGAATGGAAACATTTGGAGTTCGGATGAAGAAGTTATAATAGATTGAAGTTGGCCCAAAACTAGCAAAAATCAAAAAGTAACCAGGTTTGAGCTTGAATACCGAGAAATATAATTAGAATTAGGGACATTTCAGTAGTAATAAGTTGTATAACTTTTTATTAGCTTTCTAAGCATATATGGTTTATGAAATTTAGATAATAAATGAGAAAGTTATGACTGATTGAAGTTGAGTATAAAATGTAAGGAAAATATGAAATGCTGGAAAAAAATTCTCTAAGGATGTACACGACCCGTGTGGGTGTACACAACCTGTGTAGACTCCCTGAAGGTTCCGGACAGTTTCTTTGCATTTCCTACATGACCCTTGTGGGTGTACACGACCCGTGTGGACTCCCTGAAGGTTCCGGACAGTTTCTTTGCATTTCCTACACCACCCGTGTGGGTCTACACGACCCTTGTACACTGCAGATCAGTTAAAAGGTGCGTTGGGCACTTTCTGGACACGTGGAGTTGCGAGGAGTTGGCAGATCAACTTCAAAACTTACACCAAACACCCTATAATCTTTACAAGTGGATTCCACTACATTCTAGGGGCTTAAGGGACGAATTTGGGTCATTTCTCAGCCATTTTCTTCTCTTTCTTCTTCAATTTTCTCTCCTAAGAACACTAGGTGTGTTCTTGGTGTACCTAGGGTGTGAACTCGAATCAAGCTCCAATCCTTGGTGTTTCAAAGGGCTTTTTGCTACATTCTCTTCCTTTAAAGGTAAGAAACTTTCCCTCATGGTTTATTTAAGCTAAATCCATAGAATTTGATGATTTGGATGAACCCTAATTTTGAGAAATTTGGGGTTTTACGAAATTGATGATGGATAATGGTTACAAATGCATAGATAATGTCTAGTAAACAAGAGTTTGCATCTAATATCATCAAACCTTCAAGATTTGGCCATCCCACATGAATAAGCTTGTATTAGTAAAAATTTTACAAGCACCATGAATGGATTATGCCCATAAAAGGACAACTAAACTATGTTGGGCAAAATAATATTGTTGGTGAGTTATTTTGATAAAAGATTAACTAATTAAAGCTTTGGAAATTTCTTAGAATCGATATAAATATGATGAATTGGGTGAAATGATGGAATTTGAAGACAAGAGACATGGTTGATTTTGGTATTGTTAATTGTAAGGATGAAATTGTCATATTGTTAAAGTTAATTAAGTTCCACTTAGTCAAGTACAACATTAGTTATAGAGTCTTAATTTGGTTAAGTTGTTATGAGGGATTCTCATAAGTGAATATACTATGCATGAGTGTTAATGAATACGAATTTGACATGACTTATTAGGTGGTGATCAAGTTGTTGATGGTCAAGACAAGAGCATGGAGACTTTGGGAACTTAGATACCTCCTTTCTAGTACGAGGTGAGTAACATGTGGATTTTATGAGTACATAGCCAATAGTTTTTATAAATATTGTTTTGGTCAAAATATTTTAAGAGAAAAGATTTTCTCAAAATGTTTTATACAAAAAGCTTTATGTTTGCTATATAATGAAAGATAATGATGTTATGACCAATTTGTAATGAATTGATATTGATAATTTGAAATATGAACTAAATGAAACAAATGAGAAAGACGTCCGGACAAGGATCTCACCCTAGTGAGGGGAGGTCAAAAGACACTACTGGGATGGTACATCTCGCCGCGAAGTAGTTGTCTCAGCACGCCCTTATGGATAGATCTGTTCTATTCCATGAAGGGAAAGGGAACTAGCACGCGCTCACGGATAGATTAGTTCTATTCCGGGGAGGGAAAGGGATACGGGGAAACCCGTATAAAGCCAATTAATAAACAAATAATCAAGAATTGCAATTGGTCTATGTTTTAAGAAAGCTTTTGTATTATGTTTGATTATGACAAAATTTTTTGATGGTTTGTTTTGAGTTAAAATTATTTGGGTCTAAAACCCATGTTGCTCACGAGACTTTATGTCTCACGTATATATATATATATATATTTAAATGCTATGTACTTAGGTTACGGAGATTAAGTACTTGAAGACTTTAGAAGATTTGAAGCATTTCTTTTGGGATACTTTTAGTAGTAGCTTTTACATGGTAATGTATTAGACTTGTAATACCCCAACATGACAATATTTTGTAATTATGTTCAAAGTTTTTGTTAAACCCACGTTTTGTATATCGAAATTGGGTTTAAAATGTATATGTTGGTAATGGGGTGTTACACGTACACATACATAAAATCACAAAACTAAAATTGAACATCAAAAATCAGAAAACAACTCCCTACGGATCGTCTTATCCTAAGCTCACCACTCCCTGGCAATGACGCCAAATTTTAACAACGCCTAGGTCGTTATGCGGTCAAAAATAAGAAAATAAAACCTCACACACACTGGTACAACGGTACTAAGGGTCGATCCACGGAAGTTTGGTGGTCAAGACAAGACGATAGCTTACCAGCTGTAGTGTCACACTACAGCCAGAGGGACTAACTCCACTTTCCCAAAAACACATAGAAAAGACAATTCCAAAACAAGTCCAAAACCAAAATCAAACATAAACTAAATAGAACTAAACCAAAGTCTAACCCTAGATTGCTTATTGAAATCAAAAACAATATTCAGAATCTAGAAACAAAAACACAATCCAATAGCATTCAATGAACATCCAAACACAAATAAAGCTAAAAAGTGCAATAAAACATGAACTGAATGATTACTTGCATTAAACTCAAAACCAGAAGATCCAAAACATTCAAATACTAAAATAATGAATCTTAACCTACTGTTACTCGCTGTCACAATCCAGAAACACTAAGCTACGAGCTAAAACAACTAAACTAATAATGAAATTAAAGTGAAACAATAGAAATGCCATGAATGGTTGCTGGAATCACGAAACTTGAGTCAAAGTCGTCTTAAGTCCACCTTAGGGTCTGATCTTCGCCTCCTTTTTTCGACCTAAAGGCCTCTATTTATACTTGTGAAAAATTAGAATCCGCGGCGCTTGAGGCTTCCAGCCGCGTCGCACATACTGCTTTGTCCCCGTTTTTTCGCTATTTGAATTCTCTCCATCGCCTCATCTTTTGACGTGGCGCGTCCCGCATGCCTTCACTCCCGCGACGCGCGTATTCATTCCACTGTTTTGTCCTTATCTTCAAAACTTCTTCAATTTGTCCGCTTTTAGTCCCTGATTGTAGCACTTCTTTGCAAACAAGCACTAGCACAAAAAGTGAGAAATATCAATGTATATATGATATATTTTTACCAAGAATAGGGCCTAACAATGACTAAAATACTTGATATTACTAGGCGTTGTCATTTTCCAGTCATAATATATATATATATATATATATATATATATATATATATATATATATATATATATATATATATATATATATATATATATATATATATATATATATATATATATATATATATATATAGCGTAAAGTTCAATTGAGAACCTAAAAAAGCTTGGAACCTAAGAACCCATTTTATGAACTTTTTTCTACACAATATTTTTCAAAAAAAAATATACCAAAATTTTTGTTATGATGCGTCTAGAAGATTTCAAAAAGAAATCATTTTTTTAATTTTTTTTCATATGAGTTTAGGGTTTAGAGTTTAGGGTTTAGGGTTTAGGTTTGGGTTTAGGTTTAGGTTTAGGGTTTAGGGTTTAGAAATCTCTTAGACGCTTTAAATAAAAAAATTGGATGCAAAAAAAAATCATTTATTATTATTTTTTTTTCATATGGGTTTAGGGTTTAGGGTTTAGGGTTTAGGTTTAGGGTTTAGGGTTTAAGTTTAGGGTTTAGGGTTTAGGGTGTAAGGTTTAGAAATCTGTTAGACGCTTTAAATAAAAAAATTGGATGCAATTTTTTTTGAAAAATATTGTGTATAAAAAAAGTTCCTAGGTTCCTAGAGTTTTTTAGGTTCTCTCATGATCTCGACCCTATATATATATATATATATATATATATATATATATATATATATATATATATATATATATATATATATATATATATATATATATATATATATATATAGGGAAGGGTTCAAATGAGAACCATTAAAAGGTTGAGAACTGTGAGAACCACTAATTCACAGTTTAATAATGTTGTATTTTTTATTACGTTATAGTATTCACAGTTTAATAACTAAAAATTTTATTATATTGTGAATATTGTAAAATGTATTAAAAAATAAGAAAATTTATTAAGTTTGATTTATTTTCACATAATAAACAAGTGTGAAAAAACAAAAAAACGAAAAAAAACATGAATTTTAATGTGTAAATATCGGTTCTAACGGTTCTTAACCTTTTAATATCGCTAATGTCTCCATTGCCATGATCACCATCTTAAGGTCGTCAGTTACCACCAGGCGCCGTTAAAAACGCGATCATTACTCCAAATCTTTGAACGCCATCTCAATCGTATATCCGTAAACGTTGTCAACACTACATACTGATATCCTCCCACCGCTGCTCTTCTCTTTTAAACCCTAGACACTGTCACTCCTTTCCAAAAACCGCTTACATTGTCGCTGCTCCTTTCTCTCATTTTCTCAACCACCATCGCACCAAAATCTGAAAATCACCCCTGCAAACCAACTCTAAAATCCAGAATATATTCGGTGTCTGTTTCTTTTGACCTCTCAATGAAGACACGACTAGAAAAACTAAAAGCCGAATTAGATCTGGAGTTTTTACCTTGAAGTATGAAAAGGTTGCATGTGGAACAGGGGATTACGGTCATTGAGATGGATAAAACTTCCATAGGAAGATGGATAAAACGTCGACAGGAAGTTTAGATCAGCTTTAAGGAAGGTAGGGTAGGTTCTTGCGTCCTTCTTCCTCGCACCTGCTGCACATCTTGCCACCACCAGACCTACGTAGTTCTTACATCCACCGGCGTTCACCAGGAGGTTCACCACCACCACCAAATGGTTTTCGTGTTTCATTCATGTATGTATGTTGTAGATATGTGTATTGTAGATCTATCTGTGAGTGTTAAAGAACTATGTGTGTTTGTTAAAGAACATTTCATACATATATCTATTTTTTGTAATAATGGGTGAAAGATTTGAGATCTGGATGTATGACGTAAAAGTTTATTTTCTTCAAATCTGGTTGTATAAAGTAAATAATCAATGTAGTTGTTTGAAATAATTATTTTATTATGTTTATGCTGGTAATAGTAACCAAAAAGCTTTAAAAGTTTATAATTCGATCAATAACAAATTTATTTTGCAAGTATGGTATCTTGGTTAAATGCGACTCGTGACGTTAAATACGTATGAACATTTGTTTTTTAAAGGAAAGCAAAAAAATAGTTTTTTATTTAAAAAGTGATAAAAAATAAGCTTACATATGATATAATTATTTTCAGAAGGAGGAGGCGGAAAACAATCATCGTTTCAACTTTCAAAAAAAAAATCTAATATAGAGTGACATGATTTCAATTTTCAAGAAACAACTTTTAAAAAAAAAAGTCTAATATTGAGTGACATGATTTCAATTTTCAAGAAACAAAGTCTGAAAAGACAAGTACTATTTTGTTTTAACTTGAAAGCCTTTTATACACATGTCCATAACATAACGTTAAATAAATAAATAACTAGTGGTGCCCCGTGCTCCGCACGGGTTCCGGTGCAACGGTGCTTTGAGGGACAAATTTTCACAAAAAAGCTTAATACGCAAGAAGCATTGCCGTCTAATTTACCCACGATAGCAGTGTACTTACATTTTCTTTACCAATAATAACAATGTACTTGTAATAGAAACATACTTACAATTCCTTACATAATACCAACGTACTTACATTTTTTGTTGTTAATAGCAGTATGTAACGAAAAAATTGCAATGCACATATTTGTACAAAAATGTAAGTATGTTGCTATTATAGGAAAAAAAAAATAAAAGATAAAGTATCTTGCCCATATAGATAGATATGGTTACCTATGTTGCTATTATCTGCAATTTGAGCAAATTAGAAACATACCAGATTTGCAAAGAAGTCATCATTAGAAACATACCAGATGTGCACCTTATGGGATTAAAATGCTTCACTCCTAAATCTTCATCCCAAAGGAATATATAATCATAAACGGACACAGTAGGAGGATGCAAAAACCGTTTTGCAAAATACCTATCATTAATAATATATGAAAGTACATTGCTATTTTTGGTCTTATAAAAAGGGATAAAAGAAATGGATAATTACCAGTTTGTTAGGTTTTGAGCTAGAATATGTATGACCTTGTCATTCCACTCAAGATCCATGCACCCATCCACCTTCCTATCATAATGGAATAAAATAACCGTAAAATTTGCTATCAGAAACTGAAAAACACAATGTTCATTAATTAACACATCAAAACACATTAAGAATATACAGAGATTCTTGATGACGAAGGATGAGGAGTGCATTCACATCTTTTGCGCAGACAGTAAGTCGTGTCCCACCTTTTTCAGGCGGAACAAAAAAGGTTCAATTTTGTTTTATTGACATCCATCCTAGATGTTAATAAATTGTTATACCTTTTGAACAATAGTATTAACATTACTTTTTTGTTTGAGCCCTACTGGAACTGCCAGCAAATTATGTGTACTTGAAACATCGCCCTTTAATTCAAAACAATTGGCAAATTAGATAATTTCTATAACAATGTAAATTGTGGTTATTGAAACATCTAGGTTGAAAAGTGAAAAGCAAGAAATAGCAATGTACTTTCATTTAGTTGTAGATTATAGCATTGTACCTTAAATTGGGTTGATTTTTGAAAGAAACGAAAGTAAAATGCTATTAATAAATAAACCAATCAAATTGCATTGATATTATTTTGCAATTATTGTGTCTAACCTTTGATTTTGAACTACTTGTGGACCATAAAGGCTTTAATTCCAAGTCAGATTTAACTTCAATTATACCACGAGGTAAACCCTTTAAATTTGTTGAAGCTAAAGCATATTCCTAGAAAATAACAACAAAAACACATTAGTTTTATAAATAAATAAAAGCATAAAGTCAGATTTTGTCCCATTTACAAACACAGGTAAAGGGAAAAAGTAGGATTCATTAATTTTTCAAAAGTTACCTTTGATGCATAGAGTGGATCCAATCTTGACTCCATCTATTAAGAAAAATCAGTAAAAGATTCACATTAGTGTTTGAATAAAGTACACTGCCTAAAACTTAAATCTTTCAAGATTCATGATCTTTAACCATTCTAACTGTCTTCAATCATCGAATCAACTTGCAATGTTTACCTCGGTTTCCAAATACAGATAATTTGTGGTTCTATATAGAATACACAACATTATAATACAAGCAGCCCCCATAAACGGTTTCATCTTGATTCCATAACACTCCCAAATTACTTGTTCAGGAGTTCCTTCAAAAACTTTGCCACATGATAAACTAAATAAAGTGTCTCCAATGAAAATTACCCGAGACGTCGCAAAATAGAAGCTTATATGACCTGCAGGAAAATAAACGAAACGAAAAATTAAAATTTTGTTACATCAATTATCTTTTTTTATAAAAAAAAACTGTTGCCTCTTCCAATAATTATAAGTTTAACCCTTTTCTATAATATAAAGTAGAATTATGAACTGATGGTTGTTTTCCATTCATCACGAATCAAACATGTACAATCACTTATTTCTCAAGTAAAAAAAAACCTTTAATAATATTTCGTAATTTCGCAATTAAATTGAGTAGCAAATTAATGTAAAACCTTTGGTTTGGCCAGGGGTTGCAATCACATGCACCTCATGCCTAGCAAAATCCATTTGCCAAAACCAAATAGATAAAGCACAATTGGTTTTATTTGTTGAACATGTTAGATTTGTTGTCCACAAAAGTAACCATTGTAAGGAGAGTACCTTCGGATACCGCCAAAGTATTTACTCTTAATTTTCTCCACACTTGAATCACTTCCCTTCGAGGCACACTCATGTCATATTCACTTGGACTTGAAGTACATATTTTCTTTCATCTGTCTTCACCTTAGAACCATGACTTTCAGCACAGTTAAGTCTTTCAATATAGATTAGCGCAAAGAAGCAATCAAGGTGATCAAATCATAAGGCCCATTAAGTGTAAAGGAAACCTGTAAAAATATGATTACTAAATATACATTGTCTAAGTACTTTAACAAAACTCATAAAACATACCTTAGCTAAACCGAAAAAATGCAAACCTCAGCGGCATATCTTTGAAGGAGCCTCATATTCAAACCCTAACAACCTGTATTCAAAAGTTAAAGAACAAACTATTTAAAATCACAAAATTAAATAAAGAAATCATGGAATCGAGTTACAAACATAATAGAATTTGTTGAGGGTGGGGTTATCGAGCCTTAGAAGACCCGACAACACAGAAACAATGGTGAGGGTTTGTCAACAGTTTTTAGAGAGAGTGAAACAGTTTAGAGAGAGAATTCAACATTTGACATAGATTGAAATACAATAGAAAACAAAAATTGACGGAAAATCGAATCAAAACTTACCTCCCCCTGCGATTTTTGAAAGCAACAGTCGATTTTGATTACCCTTTTGGCAACCATTCAGGGCGATTGGAATAACTGATCTTGCTATTGCTCCGACTTCCACTACAAGCACCTGTCGTCGTGGGAAAACGGTAATTCAACTAAGGGGAGAAGGAAGGAATGCAACCGGCAAGAGAAGAACACGAAGATGTTGAAGCTGTCAAACCTCATGTAAAAACGAAAACCACAAACAGTACTCATCGGATAGCCCTTATGGAAAGAGAAATCGATTTTAGGGTAGAAATCGAACTTACCGTAGCCTAACGAACTGCTTATCATGCCACTGCAAAGAATCCGCAAAGCCAAGAGTCGGTGGCGACGATACTATGGAAACAACAGACGGGAAATCGAGGAGGTGACGGTGGGGAGAACTCCTTATCATGCCTTTCAAAACAATGGGCAGATGCAAGCGGTGGTGGCGGTGCCTCCTTAACACCCAAAAACTGAAGATGGTGAAGCGGTGGGGCGGTATTTTAAGAAACCGCGTGACAAACTAAAAAAAATGCGTGACAAACGAAAAAAGGAAAGCGAATGTAACATTCCAAAAAATTACGGTTTCTAATAAAACCCAAAAAAAAAAGAATGTATTGGAATAAGAAGAAAGAAATTCTCAAAAGAAGGTATGTGATTGTACCCAAGATAGTCCTCAATTAGATTCACTCTCAAAAACTTATCATTTGACATGGTTGTTCTATTATGAGGACTGATGATTACTTCCTGTTAGAATAGAGTAAGTTGTGAAACATACAAAAAGATTTATAGTTATGTGGAAGGTTGTAGGAAACCACATACAGAGACTTTAGACCCTGTCTTGACTTCGACCCGTATGTTGAATCCTACTGAATACTGCCCAATGCCAAACACATGGAACCTAAAGAGACATTACAAACTATTTTTGGTCACTAACAACTTTAAAAACATAATGTGTAAGTAAGAAAGATATTGATGAAATATGTGAAAACAATACAGAGTCCATACCAATCACCTGGAAAATGAAGGCAGTGTGCAGTGTTGACCTTTGCTTTGACCATCTTATCAACTGGTATAAACATAAAAATAGTAATGGATATTAGCAGATATGTTAGCTGTTACATATTGGGAGATGATAAAGCAAGTGAGAAACTAAGTTGACAGGAGTTACAAAAATTTCCACATGATGAAGGCACCCTACGCTGGCCCCCACAAGGACAACAGACTGGCTATACAAGGATTCAGAAGACAGGAATAAAAGAACATTTAAGTTTTGATCAGAAATGATGAACATGATGCTCATGTGTTGTAGAAATAAGAAAAGGTTACTACAAAGAGTATTACTGATGTGTTACCCTGGTCCGCTCAATGAAGTGACCTTTGTCATCTCGTAACCTATGAATCACACAAAAACCAGTCAAATTCCCGGTCAATTGTACATATACTTCAGCTATAATATGAAAGATGCAGTGTTAAACTCCCCATAAATAACATGCACACACACACACACACATACATACATTCACAAAAGTTGGTTCTTCTATCCAAGTATGGACTAATAAGCTAGAAGATGAAGGTTGCTAACCAATGGTACTACTTGCCTCTCACAATACTGCACAATATTAGCACCAGCATCAGGCTCACAATTGCGTGTCTTAACATAGAGCTCTTCAGGTTTATAAGGAACATCCTGCAAAGAGAACGTCATTCAAATCCTAAACATAGGGACATCTTTTACACAATTCCTACTATTTACATGAAGGGACAATTCTACAGATAATCTGCTCTAGAATAATCTAAGTGTTGGCTGTATTTGATCACATTGGATAGGACCATAAACTTTGGGAATGACATTATCGCTAACTATAATAATCTTATCACATAAAGTCGCAACAGAAAGAAGATTGTGTGTAGGTGGTAACAAAAGTAAATAAAGTAACTGACAACGCCTAGTGATATCAGGTATTTTAGGCGTTGTTGAGCCTTGTTATTGATAAAATTATATCAAATATGTCTGGGTATTCTCACTTTTCGTGCCAGGACTTGTCTGGAGAAAAAGAGTAAAAACAGGGACTAAAGGTGTACAAAAGGAAAAAGTATGGAAAGAATGGAAAATCAAGAGAACTAGTACGCGCGCCGTGGATCTATGATCTGCGCGACACGAGCTTAAGGCGGTGGAACACATTTAAATTCCGAAGAAACGGGGAAAGATAAGTACGCGCGCCGCGGATTTCACTTCAGCGCGGCGCGGTTACGGGAAATTTGCAAGTATAAATAGACTCATTTCTAGCCGAAAACCCTAGCAAAGACCGGGTGTAAACATCGACCTAGAAGCTCTTTGACTCGAGGATTCCATTTCAGAAGCTATCATTTGGTATTTTCATGTTTTAGATTTTATTTCATTTTAGTTAAACATTTGTAAGCTTTGAGTTGAATCTTTGGGTGTGACAACCATTGATCTTCAGCTTAGGGTTCTGTTTTTAGTAGTGTTTGGTTACTGATTTGATGTTGGATATTGGTTTGAGTGAATGAAATCATTCGGTTACATTAAATATTGATTTTTCGGTATTTTGGATGATAGTTTGTGTTTTGGTTGTTTGTTTTGTGTGTGGATTTTGTTTGTGACTTGGTTGGGACTGTTTCCCTTTGCTGAAAACAGTAGCTAACTCGGTTAGGTTAGGCATTAAACCTTGGCTATTAACTGTCTCATAGAACTGTTGGTTATTAGTTAGTTTATGCTTTGCTTGGTTTTTGCTAGTTTGAATGCCTTCAATTGCTTCTGATTCAGAGATGTACTTCTGAGTTCAGAAAGTAACTAGGTCATTTGAGCTTGGCTAAACTTGGCTTGAGTGTTGGAATATTGTTTCGAGGTAGAAATATAGAAATTAGTTCCTCCGACTATAGCTGTGACACTATTAGTTGGTAATCTCTCATCTAGGCTAACCACGTAGCTCCTGTGGATCGACCCTGACTCCACTATACTAGTGAATGTTAGGTTATCTCTTATTTTTGACCGCATGACGACCTCTGCGTGCACGTCAAATTTTGGCGCCGTTGCCGGGGAGCTGTGCGCTTAGATTTGGTGATCTGTAGGATTTAGTTTCTGATTTTTGATGTTTGATTTTAGTTCGCTGATTTTTGGTATGTGTACATCCTTATAATGGGTGATTACATGTACCCGGATCAGTATTATGAGTATTATGAAAATCCGGCCGACACCTATTACGAGGATGATTACAACAATGGATCATTCGATGACAATGGATGGCGGACCGAGGAGTCATCTCAGCCTGAGAATTCTATAACGTGGGCCCAACTTTGGGTATTCATGTATAACAACTACCATGAGCAGAAGGACCAGGCTGAAGCTCTTGAAAAAGTGCAAGCTTCTTTAGATAGGTTAGAGGAAAGTTGGAAATGTTCACCACCTTCGCTAGAACCGGAGGCGAGTGATTTTTATACCAATAATAATGTGTGTGAACTTGCATCACCTGAATATGTGATGGAAGGGCATACACCGTGGGAAAGTCAAGAGACCACTGAGAGGGTCGAAAATGTTGTTGAGGAAGAGGTTGTAGGTGACAATGCTACCTCTGACTCAACAGCTTTTAATGCTTTTGATGTTTTTGAAAATGTTAATAATGTTGATCTGGTGGTGTGTGAATCTGTACCATCACCAGACGATTTGATTGATTAGGATGTTGTGGAGGGGGCTGTGAGTGACAGTACAGATCCCAGCCCAACAATTCCCGAAATTGTTGAAAGTACCAATGTTTTTTGGGAAGGGGGTGTAGATGACAATACTACCCCCGACCCTGTAATTTTTGAAAATTTTGAGAAATTTGAAAGCAAGGATCCGATGATGGGTGACTTTGTACCACCATCAGATCAAATAAGCCACTCACTCTTGGTTCCGATCCACCTGTTGGACGATGACCAAGATGTTGATGCTGACGAATTGATTTTTGAAAATAATAAACATGATTTTATCACCACTCATGATCCATTCATGAATGGAAAATTAGATGTGATCAATACCATCGATGAGGATATATGGAAGCATCCCGATTTGTTGCTTTTCAATCCCATTCGATTGGAAAATTTTTATTGGTACTGCAAGCCAAAATTGCAACCTGAAGATAGCATGCGAGACACTAGCAAACGAGGTATGGAACATCTACTAGGAGCAGCATTGGGCGCGCTTCATGTCAAGCCTTTGACTTTGAAGAAATGCAGAAGGAAGGATCGAGCTTGGAGGTTCAAAGCTACCTCCAAGCATTCACGGGAGTTAACCAGAAAGCAGCAATCGGGCAGCAGCAGAAGAAGCAGCAAGCCATTTGACCCAGGAAAGTTTGAGAAGCAGTGGGTCAACAAAGGGACGGTGGTAACTGAAAATCAGCGAAGGAAGAAGGCATACGATCCACCGTAGCTGTAGTAGGAGTAGTACGTCTGGCTGAAGACGTTAAACTTAGCGCTTGTTGGGAGGCAACCCATCGTGTCATAAGTTAGGATATATTTCTTTGAATAAAATACAAAAATACATCAATCTTTTTGCAGGTACTAGTGGTTTGAAATAAGTGTGGTGTCATTTGAGAAGTGTTGAAATTTTTGAAGTCCGCGCCGCGGACATTTGAATTACGCGACGCGGGATCGTAAACCAACCCGATGCGCAGGGGTTGATTTGGTGATACGCGCGCCGCGCAAAGTGAAAACCCGCGACGCGGTAAATGATCAGTCGTTTTTTTTTTCTCCTTTATAAGGCGAACCGCGGCTCGCACGACCCACATACGACTCGGAGCTCTGGTGATCGAAAATTTTCTTGCAATTTTTCTTGCTTATTTTGTTCCCACTACTAAGGTATGCCATTCTAACTATCTATTACTCGTTAAAACTAGTGATTAGGTAGTTAATTTTAGTGATTTGCCCCAAAATAGTTCAAAACTTAGAATCACTAATGCTAGCCCATAGGGTGTTTGTTTTGCCAAATGGAGACCCTAGATGAGCTAATCGGCACCTAGGCTACCTTGTGGTATGATTAAAATGAGATTTAGCAGGTTAAAATGAGGATTTGATTCGGGGTTTGGCAACAGTCGCACGCCGCGCCGCGCCCTTGCTCTTGGGCCGCGCCGCGGTGCGGCTGGGAAAAAAAGGACTAATTCTGCAAAAAAATTTTGTTTTGTGCCATGTGTTTTCTTTTGCAGATTATGTTCAGATTGGAGCACACTTTCCTCCAGTTTCCCGCGGAGCTGGCCAGTTCTGTAGAGTATACCTCGCGGAGGGATGCATTGACTCGTCGCCGGGTCCTTGAGGCGACAGTCATTGATCGAGACATTCTGAGAGACGCAGGGCTCTGGGGTGCGATTGAGTCATTTTTACATCGCACCTGGACCTACGAGGAGGCGTCATTCACGTGCAGAGGTTGGGACCGAATCATGGCCACCGATGAGGATGTGGTCTATGCGGAGCTTCTCCTGGAGTTCCTGTCTACAGTCCATTTCGCTCCCAGGGCGGGAGACCCGCGCTCCAGGCTCGTACGTTTTCGGTTGGGAGGTGAGCACAGGGAGTGCAACCTCCGGGAGTTTGGGAGGCGCACAGGAATCTACACTGCCGAGGACCTCCAGCACCGCTATTTCACCCGGTTCTTCGGGACCTGTATTCAGGGGGAGCCGGACAGGGCTCCCAACATGGAGGTTTGGACACCATTGTCCAACGTCAGGTACGAGGCAGGGACCTCGAGGGAGAGCAACCTACGCGATCCTCTTCACCGCCTCATGCACCGTATCGTCTCCACCTCCATCATGCAGCGGGAGGGAGGCGAGAAGGTGTCTGGGGACGACATGACATTTTTGTGGGTTCTCCTCAACCCGTCCCGATTCCTCCATCTCCCCTTCGCCCTTGCGACCGCTCTCTCCACCCACTCTACCGGCGCCTCCACCAGCAGCCCACTAGCCAGGGGGTATTTTATTACCCGCCTGGCCCGTTCGTATGGCATCCTTACTGCCCCCGTGGCTGCCTCTCTGACTGCTCTGTCTCCATCGCGCACTACAGCACGCACTTTAGAGAGGATGCTGCTCATTGAGCAGCAGCGACCGGGGCAGTACATCCGGGCCCCGATCGAGCCTCCTCAGGCACCCCAGCCTACATATGCCCAGCCCGGTAGGAGACACAGGAGGCCAGAGCCAGCGCCAGAGCCCAGAGCCCCGACAGAGCCACATCAGGAGGACCTGGCAGCCCGAGTTGCCAGGATTGAGGACCAGTTGGCATGGATCGGGGAGGTACTTTTGGAGTTGGCCACTCAGCAGGGCCACCGTCCCCGACCATTCCCAGCCCGGTCCCACGATCGTGAGGCCGGACCCTCCAGGCCGCCTGGCAGTGATTGATGTACCTTTTTCTTTCTTTCTTATTTTTATTATTTTTTGAAATATATGTATAAACTTATGACACTTCTTTCTGTATATTTTGTGTTTATATTTTTGTATGTTTGCTTTTAATGTGTTTGTTAAGTGATGCATGATATACCAATTTGGGAAGCAGTTGTCTCAGACAAGTGTGGGGTCACCGTACCCCCTCCACTTGTCTCGACCACCGGCGTGTTCACTGTAGCGCTACAACTCCAGAATACGAAATCAAGGATCCATGTGTACGCATTATACCTGTGATATTGAGCACCAAGCAGTCTATCGTCCAAAAGGGGTAACTCTTTCTCCCTTGTTTTGAAATAATTTTGTACAACGGGGACGTTGTACGGTTTCAAGTGTGGGGTGTTTGACAACGCCTAGTGATATCAGGTATTTTAGGCGTTGTTGAGCCCTGTTCTTGATAAAATTATATCAAATATGTCTGGGTATTCTCACTTTTCGTGCCAGGATTTGTCTGGAGAAAAAGAGTAAAAACAGGGACTAAAGGTGTACAAAAGGAAAAAGTATGGAAAGAATGGAAAATCAAGAGAACTAGTACGCGCGCCGCGGATCTATGATCTGCGCGACGAGGGCTTAAGGCGGTGGAACACATTTAAATTCCGAAGAAACGGGGAAAGATAAGTACGCGCGCCGCGGATTTCACTTCTGCGCGGCGCGGTTGCGGGAAATTTGCAAGTATAAATAGACTCATTTCCAGCCGAAAACCCTAGCAAAGACCGGGTGTAAACATCGACCTAGAAGCTCTTTGATCGAGGATTCCATTTTAGAAGCTATCATTTGGTATTTTCATGTTTTAGATTTTATTTCATTTTAGTTAAACATTTGTAAGCTTTGAGTTGAATCTTTGGGTGTGACAACTATTGATCTTCAGCTTAGGGTTCTGTTTTTAGTAGTGTTTGGTTACTGATTTGATGTTGGATATTGGTTTGAGTGAATGAAATCATTCGGTTACATTAAATATTGATTTTTCGGTATTTTGGATGATAGTTTGTGTTTTGGTTGTTTGTTTTGTGTGTGGATTTTGTTTGTGACTTGGTTGGGACTGTTTCCCTTTGCTGAAAACAGTAGCTAACTCGGTTAGGTTAGGCATTAAACCTTGGCTATTAACTGTCTCATAGAACTGTTGGTTATTAGTTAGTTTATGCTTTGCTTGGTTTTTGCTAGTTTGAATGCCTTCAATTGCTTCTGATTCAGAGATGTACTTCTGAGTTCAGAAAGTAACTAGGTCATTTGAGCTTGGCTAAACTTGGCTTGAGTGTTGGAATATTGTTTCGAGGTAGAAAGATAGAAATTAGTTCCTCCGACTATAGCTGTGACACTATTAGTTGGTAATCTCTCATCTAGCCTAACCACGTAGCTCCTGTGGATCGACCCTGACTCCACTATACTAGTGAATGTTAGGTTATCTCTTATTTTTGACCGCATGACGACCTCTGCGTGCACGTCAGTAACCTGGACCGATACAGTAAAAGATAAACCCTACGCTAATGCCAAGCAAGTTCTGAGATACATACTCTAATGTACGTCAACTGATATTGAGCATAGGCGGCGGACTTATTGACAGTAATCACAGGCGGATCACGAACCGTTCTCATGTTATGATCAGTCTAATTTTCCTCCACCTCCACCACTTCGGCGACAATCGATGCTTCTCTGCCGCTCTAAAACAAACGAAAATATAAATTAAGCATTATTCAGCCTGAAACACGCACCACACCGAATCGCCCACACGAACACTTACTGATTCGCTAGGAACACCCATCGGTCCCAAAAACACGACAAAGCGAGTACATGCAAACACCAAAATCCCACTGTCAACCAAAATAAGTAAGCGTAATGCGGAGAATGGTTAAATGCAGAATAAAAGAGAGAGTAAACAACATCAAATCGCCATACGCCAAATCCAGTAAGTCAACCACAAACAGTACTCATCGGATAGCCCTTATGGAAAGAGAAATCGATTTTAGGGTAGAAATCGAACTTACCGTAGCCTAACGAACTGCTTATCATACCACTGCAAAGAATCCGCAAAGCCAAGAGCCGGTGGCGACGATACTAAAGAAGCAACGGACGGGAAATCGAGGAGGTGACGGTGGGGAGAACTCCTTATCATGCATTCGAAAACAATGGGGCAGATGCAAGCGGTGGTGGCGGTGCCTCCTTAAAACCCAAAAACTGAAGATGGAGAAGCGGTGTGGCGGTATTTTAAGAAACCGCGTGACAAACTAAAAAAAAATGCGTGACAAACGAAAAAAGGAAAGCGAATGTAACATTCCAAAAAATTACGGTTTTTAATTAATAGATAAATTGTTTTATAATTTGTTGTATATTCTTATTCGATTAAGAAACCGATTATAAATACATCACGATGACTTATTAGTTGCATTATACGTTTGATAAATTTTTTTCATTTTCGTCTTAAATAGTTTGTTCCATAAATTTACTTTTGAGAGTCATGCCATATGTTTACAATTATAGTCACAATTTAAAATTAAAATTTTGTAAATTCCCATTCACAATAAAATTAGGACGTGACCATAACAATAATTGAAGGAACGCAAACCATCATTATTATTTAATTTTTTAAAAATATAAATAAATACGCTTTTACTCATGTAATAATTGATTAAAAAGTTTAAACATACAATAAATCGATTAATAAATACCAATTTATAATATGTATATAATAAATAAATTAAAAACATCTATGCATATTTATTATTTAAACTATTATACGCTTACAAATAATAGAATATCAAATTTTATTTTTAGCCTTTGAAAAAAGTCATTGAGATAGTTTTTTGACTTTTTTTTTCGTGCTTCCAAGGTAATCTTTTAACCCTAGATATGGAGTGTCGCTAAAGCAACAATCATGTTATCGTCCCCGCATATAAAACAAATTTAAATATTTATCAGATACTTAAATAACACCAGATATTATATATTAGTAGACCTGGCAATGGAGCGGGTTTTGACCCTGATCCGCTCCAAACCCGTGCAAAATATATGGGTTTGGATCGTTATTTATGATCCGTTAACCCGCTAACGACCCGTACCCGTTAACCCTTTAAGTAAAAGGGTTGGGTTTGGATCACTATCGACCCGCTCCGTTAATAACCCGCCCCGTATAAAATTATATTAAAATAAATTTATTATATATAAATTAATTAACGTTTATATTTTCTCATGCATGTTTCCAATAGTAGACGTTTGTTTTGTTTTGGAATTGTTATTTTAAGTATTAAGCTATATTAGACGTTTGTTTTATTATGAAAAAATTATTTTATAAGTATTGAGCAAAAATGTGATTCATGTTATATTTGTTACAATGCGGGTTACGGATCGGGTTTGGGTATCCGTTGATCCGGTGGATAAGGGTATGAGTTTGATTATTCAAAACCCTGCGGGTTACGGATCGGGTTTGGGTTAACTTTTGAAATTTGATAAACGGGTTTGGATCAATGACGATCCGCTCCAAACCCACTCCATTGCCAGGTCTATATATTAGTGAAATGTAGCAATAAAAAAGTAAAAATATGAACATAACAAAAACGTCAAAATTAATTACTAATCATATTTAACGCCTAATTACTTAAAAGATTATGAACATACAATAAATGACCCTAATTTTTATTAAAATTATTTTTAAAAGTATTTGGATTGAATTAAGAAAAAAGGTTACAAAAGCTAAGCGCATTATCAACCTGTACCAACTTACGTACCAACTTACGTACTGTAATATGGTTATAACTTTTACGATGCAGTTTATGGATTCCAAAAGCTTCAGATTACATATGCCGTGTGATTTACAATTTTTTTTTCGTAAACACAAAATTACAACAAACTGTTCGTTTTAAAACAACAAAAAAATGTTTTTTCAACGATATGCAAACTCAAGATTAAACACTGTGAAACTTGAACTAATTCAAGAATATAGTTTTTTTTTAGCTCAACATAATATTTTACTTTATTTTTAGGAAAAAATAGAATTTACTTTTATTTCAAACCAAAAATATGTTTTTACTTTTAACCTAAAACAACAAGATATCTTATTTGGAACCAAAAATAGCAACATAAAACAGTAACATGTTTTTTATAACCTAAGTTGTTGTGAAAAAAAAAAACTAATCACTAAAAGAAAAACTACGCATCAATCCGCACATCACACATATACTCACCATATTTAAATATTAAACGTTTTTGTTTGTCGTATCGTATTTAAAATTTAGACATTTTGCTTCTCAAGTAGTAAAATTACAAATGTGTTTAATGGTAATAATAAACATTAAACATAATCTTTTATATTAGATTAGAATCGTTTGTTTAACAATAATTATAAATTATATTAAATAGAAATAAAAATAATTCATCAAGAACCTAAACTTTAAACATTAAAATTAATCACCGATATAAACGTGTCTAAACCAACTAGCACCATACCAACTTAAATGAAAGACCAACAAATTATTTGTCAAAACAACAACACATACTTAAATGTAAGTCTTTTGTTGACATGAGGTTTTATCTATGATATATATTGATTTAAATGTTTTGTTAACGGATAGGTTTCTATTAACTTGTAGTTTCAACAAGTAATTATCATAATAGTTTTATCAACACTTTTAAAAATATATCACTATGGTATATGTTGTTTTAAATATTTACTCTTTGGTAATTTACAGACTTTAAATTGAACCAATGATACCTTTTATCTAAATATTAATAAACTAACACCTTTACGGACATTTTATTTACTTATTTACTAAAATCAATGTGTCTTCTTCTTACATCTTTACGAAATATAAAAAAACTGAGTGAAAATACCAAAATAACAATAATGTAACCTGAACTATTTATTTAAGAACAATTTACTAAAGTGAATTTAATTCAACATGTAAAATTTTATTTACACTTTCTTTTAACTAATATCTACATTTATAGAAAGATTTGACAAGAAAGATTCTTGTCCAAATATCAAAATATATGGAAAGATTTTTAGATATATGACCTCATATAAAATATCATTTTAAGAAAAGGTAATTTTAAATGAAAATTTCTTTGTGTGTGTTTGTGTATGAGTTTATCTTCACATACATATGTCTTGATATTCACCGTCTGTCGCGTTATTATTTACCGAAATGAACTATTTACCGAATCACACTATTTGCCGATGCACACAAACTTCCATAGAAACGAACCATTTGCCGCCGTAGTATCGCGCGGGTACGCACCTAATATATATATATATATATATATATATATATATATATATATATATATATATATATATATATATATATATATATATATATATATATATATATATCACACGGGTACGCACCTAGTATATATATATATATATATATATATATATATATATATATATATATATATATGTATATATATATATATATATATATATATATATATATATATATATATATATATATATATATATATATATATATATATATATATATATATATATATATATATAGTCCGTTTCAAGGAAGAACCAATATTTTCTTAGGAACCGTAGGAACTTTTTGACTAAAATTATTTTTTAAAAAAAATGACATAATACATCTAGTCGCTTATATTTAAGACTTTTTGTTAAAAAAAATTTGAAAAATAATATGTATACACGAAATATGCATATATGCATTTTTTTCGCAAATGTGTATATGATCACATTTCGTGCATATGTGCACATTTCGTGTATATATATTATTTTTTCAATTTTTTTTAAAAAAGGTCTTAAATATAAGCGATTAGGTGTATTATGTCTTTTTTTTTGAAAAAAAATTTTCAGTAAAAAAGTTCCTACGGTTCCTAGGAAAATATTGGTTCCCATTTGATATTTAGTCTATATATATATATATATATATATATATATATATATATATATATATATATATATATATATATATATATATATATATATATATATATATATATTGAAAGGCAACTTGGAATTAAAACGCGGGCAAACCCCAGCAAGGAACTAGGGCGCACCGAACGAAATTACATGGGTTTTACAGCTAAAATAGGTGAAGTAACCCAAAAACTCCTATCTAAATCCAGTTTGGATATATATATATATATATATATATATATATATATATATATATATATATATATATATATATATATATATATATATATATATATATATATATATATATATATATATATATATATATATATATATATATATATATATATATATATATATATATATATATATATATATATATATATATATATGAGTAATGGGTATTTAGACATTTTTAGATTTTTACAAGACAAAATTGATGGGATACTGTAATTATCCAAACTTACATTGTGGAAGCGAATATATACGACAATTACTAGTCAAAATTATTCATTTAAATTTATTTGAATTTTATGTTAATTACTATTATGCTCCTGTCCAGACTTAAAATGATTGGTACGTATTTAGTTAGCAGGTTACAGTATATATAAGGAATAGTTCAAATGAGAACCACTAAAATGTTGAGATCCGTAAAAACCACTAATTCACAGTTTAGTAATGTTGTATTTTTTATTTTTAATACTTGTTTTTTATCAAAATAAAATTACCAAACACATAAAAATATATAATTATCATTATTTTGTTATTATATATCAATATTGATGTGTTTTAAAGAAATTTTTTTTACGTTATAGTATTTATAATTTAATATCTAGAAATTTTATTATATTTTGAATATTGTAAAACGTATTAAAAAATAAAGAAATTTATTAAGTTTGATGTATTTTCACATAATAAACAAGTGTGAAAAAACAAATTTTTTTTTATTAATGTGTGAATATCGGTTCCACGATTCTTAACTTTTTAGTGGTTCTCATTTGAACTCATTCATATGTAAGACCCGTATCCTGATTATAACATATACTTAAAATAAGAGTGTTAGGAATTATATGATGTTGGTAGTTATAAAGCTAAGAAAAACTTTAGTTACAATTTCATATGAAAATCAGCATTTTGTGTCATTTTTAGAAAAATCATAATTAATTCTAGGAAACTCGTTTGGACCTCAAACCAATGCAAAAAGTTTACAAATTGAGTCTAGTATAATTACCAAAAATAATAGTAAGCTTGAAAATGACATTATCTATGATAAAAAATTCAATCTTTACTGATTAGTTCGGAATTGACAGATTAGATAGTCTGTTTTCAAAAATTCATAATAAATCATAGAAAAATCATATAAATACGTAAAATACATCCCTGGAAAGGTATTGAGATAAATTTCTAGAATATTAAATAAAAACGTGAATTTAATGGGTTTAAAGTCGGCTAAACCAGTCTTGAACAGACTGATTCTAGAAGGTATTAATTTCAACAAAGTTATATTATTAAAATCTTTTGTCAAAAGTGTCATGCCATTTTTTATTCAAGAATTCAAGTATAAATACCCCTCAAAACATCTCATAAACCACACAACTAAATCTCAATCCAATATATAGAGGTTTCTAAGCACTAGAGTGTAAGCAAGTGAGCGGAAGGAAGCTCAAAAGCCTAACGAAGGAGTTATAGATCTCGACGACTGGTCATAAGATAACTACAAACCTTTCTATAGCTTAATTAGGTATTGTAAAATAGTGTTTGTTAAGAAGTAGAATATTTAATAAGTATAACATATGTTATATTATACTAATTTCTAACAATAGTAAACAAAAACCTTAAAATGTCGTTATTATAACAATTCGTAATTTCCGAAAATAATACCGATTGATTTACTTACGAGGACGGTGACTAGGCCGATTACTTGGGATCTGGTTGTTGGATTTTCCGAGAGGCTAAAATGCTGAAAGGATCCTGCCACCCCATCTAATCTTCTACCTGGCCGTTCTTTACTTGATAAATCATGGAGTATCATGTTGGAATTATTGAAGGGTTTTATGATGCGACTATAATATAGTTAAGGATTAGGAAATGATAGATTTCTTATTATGTTAACAGTAAAGTTGAAAAGAAATACAAAGGCGAGAAAGATAAACGATATGGTCAACTACAATCAGGTGAGTCTTCTCACTATACTATGGGTGATATTGCATGCATAGGAAGGAAGATAGGTTAGACTAAGGTTGTCTTACATGTTATCATAATTGTGTGAATTATTGCTATGATAATGATTGTTTGTGGACGGAACGGGAACAGCCCGCGAGCCAATAGGCGGAACGGGAATAGCCCGCGAGCCAATAGGCGGAACGGGAATAGCCTGCGAGTCATTAGACGGAACGGGAAAAGCCTGCGAGCGATAAGACAGAACGGGAACTGCCCGTGAGTCTTCAGGCGGAACATGGATAGCCCGCGAGTCTCACAGACATATGAATGGTTATTATGTGTTGTATGTTATGTGATGGATCGTATGGTATTTTGAGGAACTCACTAAGCTCCGTGCTTACCCTTTCCCTATATAAACTACTGTTTCAGGTACATCAGGTACCATGGATGGCAAGGCGTGACGTGTATACACTGTGCTGCTTCATTAGAGGACTGTTTTTGAATTAATATTCCGCTATATTGTGATTTCGTTAACTTTTGTTAATCCTGGGGTGTTTTCATTAAACTTATAAGTTATGGAATTTTATGAAAATTAATTAAGTGGCTTTTCTTATATTGAAGTTTCGTTTAAATTTTTTTTAATTTTACCCTAAAATTTTGGGATGTTACAAGTTGGTATCAGAGCACAGCTTGAGAGAATCAGGCTCACTTAGTGAGTTCTGGACTCAAGTTGAGGCTTAAGAGTTTTCTTAAAACATTTTTATGAAAGAATGATGTTTTATGAAGGGTGAACTGAAGACACAGTGTGTACCGCCAGCCGACGCCAGTATGAGAAAAGGGTTAAGTATTTAATATTGTGGATGTTAAAAAAACATATGGTATATGTTTGCTGAAATGCCTGGTAGAGATCACACATTGTTGTATTATTATCTGCTATTTGCTAATAGAACTGTATGCTAGTGCCGATAGGTTGCTTACAGATTTCCACTAAGTTGTATACAATATGGACTGAATAGTCATAGAATGTGTGAGTTGACCTTATTGCATGTTCCTTGTTTGGTTGTTGCCTTAGGGAAGATTCTCTTATTTGAAAGACTGTTTAGTTCGATATTGTATACAACTACGTTCACGAAACAACCTGTCATCACTGGAGGAAGTTCCGTCTTAGTTAGAATAGCAGGGTGGGGGTGGGATTCCAAGTATTCCTAGAAGGGTTGACATATGCCTTGTAAGGGCATATGTGTTAAAATTATCGGTGAGAAGCGAATTGGATATTTCGAGACGGGTCTTGGAACGAACATGGATAGGTGTGGAAGGTAGTAGTAGAGCTCCTACTATCGAAAGCACAGGATCCACGTTCGAGTCGGGAGTTCGTCACGAAGGATCCAAGGAGCTGAGTATGTGAGTGTCTAGCATAATTAACTTAAATGCTAGTGTAATGTGGTAAACTTTTATCCATTCAATTTTTGAATGTTGATTGTGAGGTTCAGTAGGAACAATTAAGATGCGAACATACCAGTTTGGTTGGACCGATCATGCTTAAGTTGATTACTGAGCTTATAGACTGTTGAAAGAGAGAATGTAAAAATGCTATTGTGGTAGCTATTTTCATGCAACTAATGGGCGCACAAGTCAGACAGGGACTAGAGGATGCAAGGGTGAGTTTTCCAACTCACGGTCAAAGAGGTACAAGCGGCGCCTGAGATGATGGCGGGTATTTTTGAGTCAACTCTGTACATGCCTAGTGCTGTGTAATAGTGGGGCTACCTACCCTTATATTGATCTTGCTTGAGTGATTGATCAGGTCGTGTGGGTTGAGAGTTTGGATCACTCACTCGTGATTGAGGTAACTGACGATAGAGGTGTTGAATAGGGTCGCAAGCGGATGAGTAACATATGGTGGTTGATGTAAACATCTTTACATTATCGAAACATGTTTATTGAGATAGTGTTTTCCCCCGATGCAAGTTGTTGGCTGAGCAGAGTGGGCTTGTTTTTCGTTCGAGAGTAAGGGCTCGTAAAAAAAAAGTTATAAATCGAATAAACAGACTTGGACTTTAGTCCAAGTGGGAGAGGAATACAAAATTAAGGGAACAACATGAATATTATATTGAATCGATGAAATTATTAAAATTATAGTAACACGTCAATATATTTAATTCATTACTACAACTTTATATTAATACATTAAGAAAAGTTTACAGAACTACTAACCTAAACCAGAGAATCAGAAAGAAGCGAGAAAAGATCTTCTACACCCCAATCTTTGTCATCATTAGGTTGACTTGTACCTTTTCGAGGATTTGGAAGTGTTATGCTTTCAGTTATTGGAGGAGGAGCTCCAAGGTATGGGGTCTCGATAGGGTTGGAACCTGTAACCCCATGATTAGGGGCTAAATATTGACTCATTTGGGGCGTGTGTAAGTAGGGCAGTGATGAGGAAGGGATCTAATTCGGAACCAGTTTGGGGTAGCTATAAGAAGGAGGAAACCAGGCTAGGTCAGCTACAAAGCCTCAAAAATTCTCCTCACTCGAAGACTCGAGTAAACCAGGGTTAATACTACTCATACCAGAATTAGATGGTAGAGATTGCTGCTGTGTATGAGTTCTTGATGAAGTTTCCCACTTTTCCTGAATTTTTCTTTTCCTAAATACAACCTTATGAGCAGCTTGTATTAGCTTCATTGTGCCGTCTGTTAGACCCGATTGTGACCCTTCAATTATCACTTCTTTTTCTTTTTTTAGGTTGGGTATTAAATCTCCCGATAATTCTATTGCCTCAATAAATTCATTACCAAATTCCTGTGGCACAAATAACTTTAGTAATTTCAACCTTATGATATAAAGGAATTAAAATATATATATATATAGTTCTTTACCTCAGCACGATCAATAAGGGTTTGCAAACTCGTAAGTTGTCGTTGGGGCCAATGATTGATACCTAATTCTCTACAACGTTTTTTTAATTTTGTCGTTCCAATGTTGAGTTCCTTTGCAGCTTTCTCAATTGGTTCGTTAAAGTGTTCAGCTATTATTTCCCTACTTAATAAATGTCTGAAACCTCTTCCACTGCCACCTGCTATGTTTTCTGAACTAGAAGGTTCAAATCCAATTGTATTGTTATCATTCTGGATCATTTGAACATGATCCTGATTTTTTGACCCAAAGATGGACATTGATTCATCAAAATTAGTGGCCTCTATCGGTAATAATTGTTGGTTTTCAACTAAAATCTTAGGATTTTGAAATCCTTCTAGGTTCCTTTGAATCACCTGAAGGTGATTTTGGTATTGAAAACCAACCTCAAACTCGGGATTCATATCAATATTGATGTTATCAATCGTTTGTAATTGATTGTCATTTTGAATGTCAGCCATGAATCCTTGATTCATGGGGATGATCTCACTGCTTATTGAGGGTACGTCGATGAATGGATTGTACTCAGTTAGACCATCCACAAATGGGTCTACAAATAACACATGTCAAATAATAAAACAAAATAGAATACTTATAAATGGATCATTCAAAAGAATTTAACCTGGTAGAAGGCATGGAGTCTGATCAAGTGCAAAGTCAGATGCATGCACCGGATCATCTGAGTTAATGTTCAACTTGGGAAAAATTTCCGGCTCATCATGGAGATGCTCTATTGGTAGTATATCTGGAAGACTGTACCATAATTCAAAATCAAACGAAACATTAGAAAGGTAATCGAAGTATGGATGATAGATGTCTAGAATGTTAGAGTCACCGAACTCTATTAAGAATTCTTGGTTTGAAGTACCCTCTCCTTGCGGAAAACCAAGTCCAGGGTTCAACAGATCGCCCATTGAAGATCTGTTTTCCATGACTCGACTTTAAATATGAGTTCGTTTACGAACAAACTAGTGATAAGAGAGGATGAGACTGAAAATGAATGATACTACATACCTGTATATATAGTTTCTTGCAGCTGGAACCGAAAGGACACACGGAACTGAAAAGACACCTCACAT